>BOPP01000001.1:3421936-3494133 GCA_017312745.1 Gryllus bimaculatus
GCGACCGCCCTCCACCTGTCGCCTAGGGCCCTGCGCCGCGTCACGGCGTCCTCTGTGACGCCGTGACTTACCCGTCGTCCTTTCCCGTCGAGCGATGCGCGGTTGCTGGGCAACGCCACCTCTTTTCTCCGTTGGAACTATTGTAGTTTGTACTTGTGTTGCCAAGCGTGTATGAGTACACCATACGGTGCACTGAAAATCACTTCGGCGTGCTGTTGGATTTTGCAAATCTTATTTAATTTCTTAAAATTATTTTTGTGTTTATTCATTTATTGGAACAGTATCACTATTTTTCTACATTTATAACAAGGAAAACAAACATTTAAGTTTTCTAAAACTTGACAAGATGACATAAAACCATTTGCTCTATTGAAAGCTAGGCAACGCTGTTTTCTCCGTTTAAAGCACTTCCTAATATTAAAATACCGTGTGCGGCAAGTGCTGTTTTCTCACTCAGTAATTTCATCGAAAGTACAGTGCATTGATGGAAAAACGTATCTTCCAGTCTGCATGAAATTCAACAGAGAATATGAGAATTTTTTGCAACGAGAGCTTGCAAAACCTGTATAAAATTGTTTTGCTGGCGATGAGTCTATTTAAATAAGAGAAAGGAAATCTTTTTTTAAACCCTCAAAATTCCAGTCCGGTTCTTTAATACCATTCTAGAAGTACATCACTGTGACTTAGAGTTTATACGTATATTGCTCTAAAATTGTCCAGCATCCTCGTTTAATTTGTGGCTCGCTTTTATCTGTTAATTTTTTTCTTAAAAGTTTATTTCAAAAGTTTTATATCTTCAAAAATATTTTAACGGATACCTCAGTTAAAACTTTGAAGCCCTCAATGAAACTTAACTATTGTATCAGAGTGGCTCCAGGTAATTTCAATTATGATTACTTTATGTTGATTTGAAGTATCATGTACTATTGCTATTTCTGTATTATTGCTTTCAAACCTGGAATCAAGTAATAAAATAAGAAACAAACCACAGCAGTGCCTCTTCCTCGCTTTTTTATTGAACATTCATTCCAACAAGTAATATTCCTTCAAGTTGTGGAGACGTAAAGTATCGTCGTTCTTCTCGCGGCCTTTCTTGTGTCACGTGCCGTTGCCGCCGACTGGATTTTCGGGGTTGCAAGAGCAACCGTCGATGAGTTTTTTGCTGGATGACACGTCCTCTGTCAGTGGCTCAAAGATGGCTACTGCCGCCTGTAAATAGAAAAGTTTATTACAACAATAAATAACATTCTTCCCATGGTACCCTTCGAAGAATGCGATCACTATCATAGAACGATATTGATTGAGCCTAGCCAAAGATAATTTGAAGCGTTGGATAGGCGGTGTCCTTAATATCTTATTCAATCTAGTGTGGCATCAGTGGAGTTCGTCTCTCAAGGTAAATCCCTCCGTACTCATATCTAGATGTATAGAATCTACGTAGTTGTACAGAGGGATTTCAGGATATTTCGAACACATACTCATGCTTTTTCACCATTGTATTATTTCATAATATACACATATGCTCATGTTTTTTTACCCGGGTATCAAAGATGTTTGACCGTGATACAATTGAAATTAACCATATCAAATGAAGTATTCTATGCACCATTTTTATAATGAATTTCAAAGTTGGGAAGATACAAACCTCTCCAGAATATCTTCATAATATGATAATCTGATTAATTTAAATAAATTAAGTTCTTAACAAAATTTCATAATTTTTTACAGTATGATTTAAATACTATTGAATCCTTGAGTCCATTTAATCATACTTTTAATACATTTCTTCTTATATAAATCTATTTTTCTCACATTACCTCACCTGATTGAATGCCAATAATATAATATTTCATCATAAAACTATTAAATTTTCAATAACATTACTATTTATGAAAACGTATTTATCCTCTCCTCGTACTTTCCAAAAATAAGGAAACCTGAAGGTTATTTTTACTTCTTTCACACCTCCAAATACATTTAGCTCCAGGCCCAAAACTCAATTGTTGACACATTTCATTAGATTCAGATCTCTGAAAATGAAAGCAGCAGTGTTGAAATTTGTTTCACAGCTACGCACACTAGGTTCAATCCAGACCATTGAGTAGAGATCAGTGCTTGAAAGTGACTGCCCGTGCAGTAAATGTGTATTGCGAACATGACAGCAAAGAAACAAAAAACAAAATGTGAATAAGGAAATTTTGTTCACATATTTTATCGAACACGAATGAGTGGTACAGAAATACTCTTCATAAAAAGTACTTCAGTGTTTACAATATCGTTTAAAAACCTTAGTTTTGTATGTATTGCTTGTGTTGTAGTTGTAATTTTGGAAAATTTTACGTAGTATCAGTTTACCAACGAACACTCTTTGACGACCCTTACATCCACAACGCACACCCATACACATTCTCATGCCGCACACAAAGGAAAATGACTCTTACTTATTTACTACTCGATAACATAACTATAAATTTATAACTATTATGCAATAGACCTAATAGATCTTTTTTTTTTATTTTTGCAGGTGAGTGGCAGTTTGGAATACTGGTTCCTGATATTCAGTCCTTAGGGCAATTTTGTACGATTTTGGTGAGTATTCGGCTATAACCAGAATTAGCGCAGTGTTGTAATATTTTGGGGAAAATATGTTGATTTGCGTCGTTTAAAAAAGGAAATATTAATTCTGTGAATCGAACGGACTAGGAAGAGAAAAATATCGAACCCGTACGTGTATTATCATTACCATGTATCTATAGTAGTGAATCACGGCAAAGCAGAGATGAGGGGGAATGTGAAGTGGAATTAGAGTGGAGGGGTGTGCGAGAAAAAGAGTAGCTTAGTATGAAGGAACGGATTCGGATGTATTAGACCGTTAGAGGTTCAAAGGAAGGTTGGAGTGGTTGGAGTGTGAAGCAGTCTATAGTACAGGGAGGAAAAGTATTGAAACTTCTCAACAATTATGGTCTCTCAGTGCAATTCCAAAGACGTTAAGAGAAATAGTAGAATTTCCTACTATAGCATCCACGACATCACACATGTAAAGATCTTGGCAAGTATAAAACATTTCAATTACACTATCATAAAAATGTTCAACTATTGATTAATATTGAATAGTGGTTGTATTGTTCCAGATTTCACAACCATACCTCATTTCATTAGTCTGCGAAAATAAATATTGAACGACATGTCTTCGGGAATAAATAATTAACTACAATAAACAATATTCTGACGGTTTTCTATTTTCCTTAAAGTGAATATGTAGAACTTTTCTACAGATCTTCATTTAGTGATCGCAAGGGCTCAGCTAGTTCAAATGTATTTTCGAACGTGTACTGCACTTCCAATATCCAGAGATTTCTTTCACAATGCAATTTATTCTTCAGTTGAATGGAGTTACGCAGACCAACTCACAGAAACATAAAAACATAAGCAACGGCGCTCACTCGACAACTGAGCGTTATTTCTTTGATTTCCACAATGTATCCAAGTGATGTGTTGTGTTGATCTTGAGGGAGCAGAAAAAGCAAACCACATAATACTGTTCTTATTTGTTCATGAAAATGAACAATAATAGATATGATTGATTGAAATTATGAAAAACGAATATGAATTGAGAATAAATATACATCTTACTCATAACTAATGTTTGCTGTGTCCCTAATGCTGCTCAAAATTTTAAGATATGTCACAACTTTTCATGCCATTTTTCCACCATATTGATTGGTTTGGGTTGGATCTTTTCTGCATAAATTTATTCAATCATGCGTCTTTAAATTGCTTCATTAGCGTGTTTACAATAACACTAAGAGGAAGAAATGTTTCAGTTCCACTAGCTTATTTGGCTAAAATTGACTGATTGCTGTATAGTACCCATTAGGGAGAGAAATTGTATTCCCTAATATCTAGGAATATGCTTTTAATCATATTCTGCTATCCATTTATGACCTAAAAATTCTTAAGTATGCACTTTAATATGCAATTAAAATTTAAAAAAAACTAATTTCATCTATAAAGCTTTCTTGTTAACATATAGGAGAGGCATGATTAGAATAAAAATATATATTTTACCCAATATAATGTACCTTACTTTGCGAGAGAAATAATTGAAATAGAGAGGTGCATTGTATGTCATGTTGTAATTCTTCTAACTGGTTTAAAAAACGTGTGATCAAGAAATATCCTACATTTGGAGAAGTATTTTATCATCTATAGAAAAAACCCTGTGAAAAGCTGTTTTGAATTAACGAACGTTCACAAATAGATTCTAGGAAGAGATGAAATGTTTTATAGATAAGTCTCTTTTTTAACGAAATATGCAAAATATGCTCCTTTAATTACACGGATATGTACCAACAGGTAAAATAGGTCAAATATGCACTAATAGAATCATATTCTAACCAAATGTCAAGAAGCACACGTAAGCTTCCGTGGCTCGAATCCATAAATTCTCGGCTATCCGGGAGTCGCCGCGTCGTTGGCTGAGAGGTCGACGTTGGGCTACTCAGGGCACCTGCCCTGAGGAAGCTTGCGACATGTCAGGAAGAAACGTCGGCCTCTCAGCCAACGACGCGGCGTCTCCCGGATAGCCGAGAATCAAAAGTCAAGAAATTTCACTTAGCTACGCACCGACGCAACGGACAAAAGTATGCAGAAATCATAGAAATCCGCTCCCTAGTGGTCATAAGGTCGCAGTAAAGGACGTAGAGAGCCGCTATTGGACGGCGGGGGGGGGGTGTCACCTTGTGGTTGCGGTCGGGGTCGCAGCAGAGCGCGTAGAGCGTGAGCACGTGGCGGCGCCGCAGGTCCAGGCCGTTGATGTAGGCCAGGTCTCGCGAGCGGCTGCGAGCTCGGTAGCGCAGCGCGCCGTCCACGAACACCTCGTAGCCGCAGACGGCGGCGGCGTCGGCGGCCGGCGGCGCCCACCCCACCAGCAGCCCGTCCTCCGCCACGCGCCGCACCTGCGCGCCCACGCGCCTCGCATCACACAGCAAATATTTGGAAATTGTCTAAGAAGGGGCCTCTTTGATATGTCGGAAGCAAATGAACGTCAAGCGGGGCGATGCCATTGCGAGAGACAGTGATGAGGTCATTTACAAGTGACCTGACGGTAAACGAACGTACTCTCACAATTGTGTGCGAGGACATAACTTGCAAGCATGTTGCCGGCAGTGCCTAAGCAGTAGCTGTCAAAGCGGTGTATGTACCCTATTTCACTCATACACGTTCTTTCCAACCTTAATTCCTGTGCCCTCAAATATGTTAAATTCCTTAATTTCCCTCTTTTCAACTCAGTAATTTGGGGAATTCTTCTGTGATTTGGGGAAGAGAATCTCCAAGCCATTAATGTTCAAGTTTCAATCTTATTGCAATATAGTTTTAAATACAAAAATTAAACAAAGGGGGAGCAGAAATATACGTTCGAATACTTGCCCCTCTTGATTTAGAATGGACGTGCATATAATTGATTGTCTGGATAAGATTGAATGACATTTCAATTCGTAAATTGTAATGCTATAGTCATGTGATCAATGTCAAATAAATTTTAAAACATTTCATTCGAATGAATAAATCAGTTACGAATACATGTATTAAGCTGATTAATAGCCGACGTTTAATTTAAAAGGTACTGCTAAAGGCCACACAAAATTAAATAAAATCCTAAGAGTGACGATACTGAAAATCTCGCTGAACAGTGACCAAAATAATAGAGAGAATAAAATAGGATAGTTTTCTCTGAAATCATAACAACGTTGATGTTGAAAGAAAGAGATTGTAAAGCGAGGATTTTTCGACTCCAAGAACTTCCAGTGGAGACTAGAATTTTGAAAACCAATTTTTTTACTTATACGTTATTGCTTTTTTATTGTCTTTGATACGGAACGCAATGTGCACTGCTAAACTTACCAGGATCGAGAGGATCGTGGTTAGGAGGGAAATTTGAAAAAGGTTGAAAGACGATGCTACATGTTATCTAATGGAGAATATTATGAGGGTGAGTAGTGGGAGGTAAATATGAAAAGACAAAAGGAGTCAACATCCAATTAATTAGTAAATAAGTAAATCTGAACCTTTAAAATCGGTAAAAAATAAAATCCAGAATGTATCAGTGCTTAATTCACCATTTCCCACTTGAATGAAAAAAAAAAATGGACGACGCGAGGGAGGCTTGCACCCACCACGCGGAAGTCGAGCGGGCAGCCGCACGGCGGGAGGTCGCAGTCGACGGCGTAGCGCGCGGTGGCGCGCTGCGCCTCCACGTCCTCCGTGCCCAGCGGCCGCGCCGTCGTCAACTCGCCGCGAGCGGGCGTGCATTCGGCCGTGCACGTGCACACGCAGCAGCCGCCCGCGCCCACCGCGGGCTGGGGCCGCGGCAGGGCGCGGCACACGTCCGTGCGCGTGTAGTCGCGCGCCGCCGGACCGCACACCGTGCGCCCGTTCGCGATGCACTCCAGCATCTCCTGCAGGGAGAAAAAATGTGGATATTGTACATTCAAAACTGTAAAAAAAATCCTGTAGTCCTTAACTAATTAGATAATAGTTAGGAAACCACCCGATTACACAGACGTAAAGCCTTACAATTCTTATTATAGATTTTCAAATTAGTCACAATATGTACAGCGCTATATAATATATATATAATTATATTATATTAATATATATATATATATATATATATATATATATATATATATATATATATATTCCTTAACTTTGACACCTAACTAAAAATAATAAAGTGGCTTTTTGTTTAAGACTTAAAAAGACTCTGAAATATACCACTGCGATACTTTTGCGATACTCATTGTCAAGTATGTATTTTTTAAATATTATTGTATACATTGTATTTTTTAAATATTAAATATAACTGATTACAGTACTACACTTCATAAAATTCGACGAAGTCAATTCGTTATTGTGTTCGTAATGATAACGTGGAGGAATGTAACACGTGAAATAAAAGAAACAGAGCTGGCGTTTCGGTCGCAGAGGTTGAGTGGCTGACCTGGTAGACGTGCCGCGTGTTCCCCTGGCGCGAGAGCTCCTGCAGCAGGCACTCGATCATCTTGTCCTTGAGCTCGCACTTGCCCATGAGGCCGTGCACCGTGTTGATCAGGTTGGAGGGCGTGCGCCACTCGCCCTTGCCGTCCTCAGCCAGCGCGGTGCCCGTCTCCGCCGGCGGTGCGTCCTCGCACTGGCCCACGCACGTGTCGGGCTCGCACGGTTTGTACGTCACCGACGACACCTCCATGGAGCGCTGCGAGTCGGTGGCGTCCGGCGCGATTCGCGCCATCTTTTTGGACGACGGGGTGGTGCTGGCGTCGGAAGGCACGGCGCTCGCTTGCAATCCCGTCGCCGGCGGCTGGGCGCTCGCGTGCGACCCCGCCGTTTGGAAACTAGCCTGCGACCCTGGGATTTGAGCGCTCGCTTGTGACGGTTGAGCGCTGACGTGTGACCCTGCGATTTGGGCGCTCGCTTGCGACGGTTGAGCGCTGACGTGTGACCCTGCGACTTGGGCGCTAGCTTGCGACGGTTGAGCGCTGACGTGTGACCTTGCGACTTGGGCGCTAACTTGCGACGGTTGAGCGCTGGCGTGCGACCCTGCGACTTGGGCGCTCGCTTTCGAGGCGGCTGTTTGAAAGCTCGCTTGCGCGCTCGGAGGCTGCACCGCAACACGTTTGTCTCCTTGCGAGCACGGATCGTCGCAAGCGCACGGGTCGGAGAAGCTGACGCACTCGCATATTTGTTTCAAAACTACGCACAAACACTCTTCCGCCGTCATTTCCGGGCAGAGGCAGTACTCGGAATCCGATTCCAAGTCGCCAGTACCAGCGCAAAGATCGGGTTTTCCCTCTCCCGGACACTCCCTGTCGCCTGCCTGTGCGGCAGCCGGAGACGGCACGCTGGCAGGCCCGGCAGAACGTGCTCTTTCTTGAACCGTGTCTCCGGAGCACATACATTCTTTGTCTATGACTCCTAATTTCTGGCAGTCCTCACAGAGTGGAATTCCATTAAGTCCGCAAACGATAGGTTTCTTTGTTGGTGACTCGTCACAATCCGAGGGTCTTCCTTCTCGTGCTGCTTCAACGCACTCACAGTCTTCGTCTCTGACTTTGTTTTCGTTGCAATCGTCGCAGAGAGGATCGCCATCTATTCCACATACCATCTCTGGGAGGCCCTTTTGTTCGGTGTCACACAGCGACGGTCGACCCTGTTGGGCGGCTTCCACGCACTCGCACTCTTTGCCTGTTTCAATTTTCATGTTACACACGTCGCACCACGGCTCGCCGTCCTTTCCGCAAACCATCTCTGGAGCTGCCCGCGGAGACGGCTCTGCGCAACTGGGAGGTCTCTCTTGCTGCGCGGCTTCCACACACTCGCAGTCCTCATCTCTTTCTTTATTCTCGTTGCAGTCGTCGCACAGTGGCTTACCGTCCATCCCACACACAATCTCTTGGTTCGTGTGCGGTTTTTCGTCGCACACAGACGGCCTGCCTTCTCGCGCGGCCTCCACGCACTCGCACGCATTATCCGGCTCTACCTTCACGTTGCACGCGTCGCACCAAGGCACTCCCTCCTTCCCACAAAGGATGTCGGCGGGTGTCTCTCCGGGTAGCTCTTCGTCGCATTTCGATGGCCTTCCTTGTTGTGCGGCTTCAACGCACTCGCAGTCCTCGTCCCTCGCTTTATTCTCGTTACATTCATCGCATAAAGGTACACCGTCCTTTCCGCAAACCAGCTGTGGAGTAAGTTCTTTTTCATCGATTATCATGCAGCCATCAACAATTGCCTGATTTTCGTTACAAATGTCACAATATGGGATTTCTTCTTCTCCACAAATAATAGGCTTTCCAGACTTTCCAGATGGTGGTTCATCACATGCCGAAGGTCTTCCTTGTTGTGCAGCTTCCACACATTCACATTCTGCATCTCTTACTTTTTTCTCATTGCATTCATCACAGAGTGGAACGTTATCCTTTCCACAAACCAGCTGCGGAGTAAGTTCTTTTTCATCGATGATCATGCAGTCATCAACAATGGCTTGATTTTCGTTACAAATGTCACAATATGCAATTCCGTCTTCTCCGCAAACGATAGGCATTTCAGGTGAAGCCCCTTGATTCGTAGATTTGGATATTCCCAGAATCAGAGCAGTTCGAGAGTCAATGTCTTGGTCTCTTATTACTCCACCTGCGGTTATTTTTGGAGGTTCATCACACGTCGAAGCTCTCCCTTGTTGTGCAGCTTCCACACATTCACAGTCGGTTTTTTCTATTATCATTTTACATTCGTCGCAAAATGGAATTCCGTCATTTCCGCAAAGATCATGATTTGCTCTGCCTCCTGGGGAAACCTCTTGCTTCGAAGATTTTTGTATTCCTAGAATCAGAGCTGTTCGTGAATCAAGATCGTGATCTCTGGACCCTGTACCCCCAGGTTTTGTTGGAGGTTCTTCACACTTCGAGGGTCTTCCTTCTTGTGCCGCTTCCACACACTCACAATCCTCGTCTCTCTTCTTATTTTCATTACAATCGTCACACAGAGGCTCACCATGTATACCACACACGATGTCTTGGCGAATCTGTGTTGTTTCGTCACACAAAGATGGCCTTCCTTCACGAGCGGCTTCTACGCACTCACATTCTTTACCTGTTTCTATTTTCTTGTTACACGCTTCACACCAGGGCTCACCGTCCTTTCCGCAAATCATCTCTGGTGTTGCCTTTGGAGATGGCTCTACACAAGTGGAAGGTCCCCCTCGTTCTGCAGCTTCCACACACTCGCAGTCCTCGTCTCTTTCTTTATTCTCGTTACAATCGTCACACAGAGGTTCACCTGCAAAGCCACATACTATACCGGGAGGCATCTGTTTTTTCATAATTGGCTCCACACAAGTAGAAGGTCTCCCTTGTTGTGCAGCTTCCACACACTCGCAGTCCTCGTCCCTCTCTTTATTCTCGTTACAGTCGTCACACAGAGGTTCGCCTGCAAATCCACATACTATATCTGGAGTCGGCTCGTCACATGTCGAGGGCCTTCCTGCTTTGGCTGCTTCCTTACACTCGCATGTCCTGTCTAATCCCACGTTTACATTACAGGCGTCGCACCATGGAATACCGTGCTTTCCGCAAACCACCTCAGGTGGAACTTGTGGCGGTGGGGGTTCATAACATGGCGAAGGTCTTCCTTCCTTTGCAGCTTCCACACACTCGCATTCTTCATCTCTTACTTTGTACTCGTTACAGTCATCACAAAGAGGAACTCCGTCTATCCCGCACACTACTCCATCACCAGACTGAGGCTCTATCGCACGAACTTTCTCTGATGAAGTTGTTTGAGCGTCACCGATATTAGTACAGTCTTCAGCTATGGCTCGTTGTGTGTTGCATATATCGCAATACGGAATTCCGTCTTCCCCGCACACAAGTTCTAAAACTCCCGGAGCTGATTGGCTCGTTGGGAAGGGTGCCTTTTTACCTGCAACCGACTGAATGATCTCTAAGGTACAATCACAGTCTTTATCTTTTTCTTGCATTGTATTGCATTCGTCACAAAATGGAACTCCATCTTTCCCGCAAATAATTTTCTGCGTTGCTCCGTCAGGAGATACTGGTTCGTCACATGAGGTAGGCTGCTGACTTGGACCAGGACATTGGCAACTTGCTCCTACTAATGTGCGGAGCTGGCATTCATCGCAGAAAGGCACTCCATCTGCTCCACATATTATGTTAATTTGTTGAGAACCCGAGAGAATATGCGAAGATACTTCTTTTGCTGATGCTGCAGAAGCAACAGACGGCAAACTTGAAATATATTTGGGAGCCACAATTTGCTGAATGGCAAGGGCTCTTTCTTCACACTGCGAGGGTCTTCCTTGTTGGGCGTATTCTACACACTCACAATCCTCATCTCTTACTTTATTTGCGTTGCAGTCATCACACAGAAGCTCCCCGTTATATCCACATACGATCTCTTCCTTCATCTGTAGCTTGTCATCGCACAGAGACGGTCTACCTTCTTGGGCGGCGTCAGCACATTCGCACGCTGTATCTGGTACTATTTTAACATTGCACGCGTCACACCAAGGCATATCGTCCTTTCCACAAAGGATCCCTGGAGGCGCACTTCCGTATGGGTCATCACATTTCGAGCGTCGCCCTTCTTGAAATGCTGCCACACACTCGCACTCCTCGCCTCTGACTTGATTTATATTGCAGTCGTCACATAGAGGATCTCCGCTAATCCCGCAAACTACCGGCACATCTGAGGAAAGATCTGGACCAGATTGCATTATGGAGACATCTGGAGTTTGATCGGCACAGATACAGGGCGATTGAGTATCACAGCGACAAGGTGACTTGCAAAGTATCTGCTCAGGAGGAACTGAACATACACATTCAGGATCTCCACAGACACATTTGTCTCCTTTCTCATCTGGTACGCCCTTCGATTCGTCGTGAGGTGGCTTTGGGCCAGTAGGGCACTGACAGGGCGTGCTTTTTAGTGTTTCGCACACATTTTTGCACTCGTCACACAGAACCTCCTCTGGGCATTCCTCTTGTGGCCCCGTTGGCCAAACAGCCTCCGGTCCCCCTGAAGGCACCTGCGTCTTCCATTGCTCGGCATATTGTGATGAAGCTTGTGACAAGGGAGGTGAAGGTAAATCTCTATATATTGGAGGAGCAGGAATGGGACCTGTTTGTAGCGCATCAGCAGAACAAGTACAGTCTTTGTCCTTCATGTGTAGCTCCTGACAGTCAGTGCAGTACGGTTCCCCGTCCTTCCCACAAATAATTTGCACCGATGACCCTTTTTGCTCGGAATCGGAGCCTCGGGGCGTCCCTTCCGCCATGCACAGAGCGTCTGCCGTCATCGCCCTGAGAATTTCTCCTTTCTCGCAGTTGCAGTGCTCCACCTTCCGCTCGTGGCAGAAGGCGCAGTCCCCGCACGCCGCGGGGCCCGGGGGCAGGTACCCGGCTTCGGGCGGCGGGCACGCGCTCAAGCGAGGGCACGCGCCCGCGTCGGTCTCGTCCTCGCAGCGCATGCACGGGATGCACTCGGCGCCGCCGCACGGCGGCCCCGCGAAGGCGCCGTCGGTCACGTCCACGTCGGCGCGCGGGTCCGACTCCCCGTCCTGCGCCGGGAACGGGTCCGCCCCGCCGGCCAGGTGCGCCTGCTGCCGCTCGGCCAGCGGGTACTCGGGCGGGCAGCGGCACATGTCCTCGCAGTCGCACGGAACGTCTACTTCACACGGACACACGGGGCTCGACAAGTTGCACGCGCAATCTGGCGGGTCGCACGCGCACTGCGCACCCAACGAAGGCGCCGCAATCGACCTAGGCGCGTAGATGTCCTTCTGCGACGTTTTTCCCCTCCCTTTCTCGTTGTAAATCATGCGCGTCCCCGAGGACCCGTGCCCTGGAATACACTTGCACCGAGAGTGTTTGGCTCCCACAAACCCGCAGTATTCACAGTACTCGACCGTCCCTTCGCCGCATACGTTTCGCCTCGTCGATGGCTGCGTGCGACTGTCGCCCGATGGCGCCGCACGCATCTCGGCGACGCCTGCCGAAGCCGTGTGAGATGGCACCGCACTTGCTTGGGAGGGGACTGGTGGGGCCGCGTAGCCAGTGGCGGCCTGCGCTGGAAGAGGCGTCACACCCGGCACGATCGGCACCCCGTCTATGGTCATCGGGTTTATCAAAAAGCATAGGTTTGGTTCGTCGCCTTGGCTGTCGGTGCACGGGTCCCCGCAGAAGCTACACTCGCACTTGTCGGGAACCTGGGGGACCCCCGAGCTCTCCTCATCAGGAGGCGGTGGCAGCGCTTCATAGACGGGTGATTGTCCCGCAGACAGTGCGGTTATTGCAGCCGGTTGCATCAAGTGGCAGAGAATGGGATCGTCGGTGCCGTCGTCAAGGCACGTTTGCATGCACATTGAGCATTCACATTTCCCAACGTCACCTTCCGCTCCCCCTCCGTACGCAGATCGAGGCTGCGCGGAAAGGTCAGGCGCGGGCGGCGCACCTGGCACGGCAGACGGAGGCTTAGGGCCCATAGAAGCTGAATGAACTGAAACTGGCTGCGAACCTGGCAGATCCGAATGAATAGCTGCGTGCTTTGGTCCCTGAAGTCCGTGGCACGTACATTCCGCAATCATTTGGGCTTTGCAGATGTCGCACAGAGGTTCACCTCCCATGACGCACGCACCTGGCGATGGCGCTGGTTGCGCGCTCCGCATGGAAGGGACCGCCGCTGCTGAAGGGCCAATCACCGCTCGCGTAGCACTTGCTGGGACGTGGGAATGGTACTCAGGAGGGCATACGCACGCGTCCGGGCAATCGCATGGTATTTCCAACTCGCAGGTGCACTGTGGACTCGTCAGCTCGCACGTGCAGTCCGGCGGTTCGCAATTGCATTTTTCGCCCGCAGACGGGCCGTGCATAAACGCCACATTCGGTGCTGACGTTGATTGAGGTTGCGTGTTGGAAACAGCTGAATGAATGGATTTGACCGATGTGCCAGGAGGGGCAATATGACCTGATGTCTGCTGTGTCACGGGATCTGATGGCGGTGGCGGGCCGGGAGCTGATGAATGAACTGATGGTGCCTGTGCCGCCGGCATTGCAGAATGAGTAGATGGTTGTTCGGGCATTACGTATTGCACATTCTGTCCTGCTAAGGGACATTTGCAGTCTTCGTGTTTTGCTTGCGAAAACTGACAATACTCACAGTAAGGTATTCCGTTTAGTCCGCATATCACTTGCCAAGGAACTGAAGAAAATTGCACATTTTCCTCCCTTGCAGAATGCACTGACTGTTGCTGTGCCATAGGCAGAGTGGAATGTTGAGATGGTGGCTGTAACTCCGGTATTGCAGAATGTGTAGATGGTTGTTCGGGCATTGCACGTGGAACATTCTGCTCACCTAAGGGACATTTGCAGTCTGCTTGTTTGGCTTGTTCAAACTGACAATACTCACAGTAAGGTATTCCATTTTCTCCGCATATCACTTGCAAAGGAACGGAATATGCTTCTCTTACAGAAGGGACAGCAGAAGGCGCTCCGGAGGGTAGAGAGGGCATTCCCAAAGGTGGGTAAGATGGCTGCGATCCAACAGTTGGAATACCTGCGGGTACCACGCACTTGCCACATGGTCGAGCAGAAGGTGCTGACCTTGCGATTAATTGTGAATCTGCTGGCACTATCGTTGCCCCCGCCGAAGTAGCGGAATGAGTAGTAACCGGCTGGGAAACCGGAAGTGCTGAATGTGCAGATGGCGCTTGCGAGCCCGGAGGTCGGTGGCACGTGCAATCTGCAACCATTTGCGCTTTGCAAACATCGCAGAGGGGCCCTCCAGCGGTGGCACATGCGTTTTGCACATCGACGTAATGAGCGGACGGCTGCGCAGATCTAGCAGATGGTGCGGCTGAAGGAACGGACGGCACCGCTTGCGGAGCTGAAGGTGGAACTACCGGGACGGTGGTCGACTTCGGGCAGGGACATCTCGAGGCTGCAGATCGTCCCGTGCCTACACCAGCCGGGTCAACTCTTTGTCCGCTTGGTCCTTGTGAAACGACACCTGAGCGAGACGGCGCAGCGGATGGTTGCTGCCGCGGTCCTGTAGGGTCGATTGGCTTATTGTCAATCGTGACAGGTTGGATGAGGTAACAGAGCATTGGAACATCGCTGCCGTCGTCGTAGCACGTGCAAGGATCACAATCACATTTTGCGTCCTGCTCCGCTTCGAATCTCGGTGACTCGCCTGGCTCCTTTGCCATGGGAATGGGATTGATGAGGTAGCAAAGCAGTGGCTCGTCGCTGGCATCGTCGTGACAGGCTTCCCCGCACATGTCACACACGCACTTTGCTGGAACTTCGTCTTCCGGCGGGGGTACTTGTGGCGGGGAATGATCGGAAGGAACGGGCGCAGGCTGGGAAGCGGGTAGAGCAGAATGCATAGAGGCCGGCTGCGATCCCGGAGCGGCCGAATGAACCTGAGGTCCGTGACACGTACATTCAGCTATTATTTGAGCTTTACAGATATCGCAGAGAGGTTCGCCTCCAGCGGCGCACGCGCCTAGAGATGGTGTTGGTTGCATACTTCTCATTGAAGAGACAATTGCTTCTGTTGGACCTTTGTCCGACGGAACCTTCTCCATACGCAAGGCATTCGTTGGTGTACGGGATTGCTCATCAGGAGGGCATGTACACGCGTCTGGACAGTCACAAGGAACTTGCAACTCGCAAGCACACAGTGGATCCGTCAGCTCGCAAGTACATTCCGTGGGATCACAGAAGCATTTTTCACCTGGCGGTAGTACTGGCGTTTGTGACATTGGTTGTAATGGCTGTAGCGTTGGTTCATTTTGAATACTGCGAATAGTTGAATGAACGGATTGCATCTGTGAAACGGGAGCTGTTGAATGAACGGATTGTGGTTGTTCGGGCATTGCCCGTTCAACATTCTGCTCTCCTAAGGGACATTTACAGTCTGCTTGTTTGGCCTGTTCAAACTGACAATACTCGCAGTAAGGTACTCCGTTTACTCCGCATATCACTTGCAAAGGAACGGAATGTGCCTCTCTTACAGAAGGGCCAGCAGAAGCCGCTCCGGAGGGTAGAGACGGCATTCCCAAAGGTGGGTAAGATGGCTGCGATCCAATAGTTGGAAACGCTTCAAAAGTCTTGCACTTACCACATGGTATAGTTTGTCCCAACGGGACTTCACGTGATACATAGGCAACTCCTTGAGCCGACGGAGATTCGTGTGCTTTGGTTATGGGACCACTGCTCTGCAGAGGAATTCCTGGGTCGCGCTGTTGCGAGGCAGCCGTTGACGGTTGAGTTGACGCGACTCGCGGTAAGAGGCTGTGCGGAATTCCCGTATTTACCGGTTTTCCTTCCGTGGTGAGAGGATTGATTAAGGCGCATATTGTTGGCTCGTCGGTGTCTTCGTCTTTGCATATCTGATTACACTCATCACATTCGCATTTCCCAGGTGATTCGTCACCTTCCGTTTGAGCGAAGGCGGGCGGTGGTGCCACAGGTCCTGCAGATATAAACTCGGCAATCGCGACAGCATTAATCAGATTACAAAGAATTGGTTCATCACCGCCGTCACCTCTACACACTTCACCACAAATATCGCATGCGTATTTTGCTGGCACATCTCCCTCGTGTGGTTGAAAAGACGCCGTCCCCGCTGCAGGACCTGATGGCGGTGGTGGGGCGGGAGCAGATGAATGAACTGATGGTGCTTGAGAACCCGGTAGACCTGACACTGGGGAAGATGCCGCATCAGGGAAAGCACGCTGTGTTGCCATTGCATCCCCTCCGCTCGCTTGTCCGTCACGGACATGTTGAGTCGATGCAACTGAAGGTTGCTCTGGCAAAACCAACTTACCTTCGATGTCGGTCGGGTTGACTAGAGTGCATAACGTTTCATCCCCTCTCTCACACACTTGGCCGCAGATGTCGCAATAGCATTTCCCAGAATCCGTCGTCTTGACTTGGTGCGGGGCGCCTGCGGGCCGATCCTGATCCATCGAAACGGGATTCATTAGGAAGCAGAGCCGTGGGTCCTCCGTACGGTCGTCTGCGCACACCGTGATGCAGGTGTCGCAATCGCACTTCTGGGACGCCATGGCCTCCGGATGGGCGCCGCTAGGGGCGCCCATCGCGACTCCGATCGCCGAATGGAACGACGCCTCCTTGGAGCCGGGAATTGCCGCGTGCACGGACGGAGGGGCCGAATGGATGGACACGGGCTGCGCAGCCGCCGATTGGGCCGAAGGCACCGCAGACGGCACCGGCGCCGACAGAGCGGCGCGCATGGCCATGGCGGATTCGCCTTGCGCGTCCCCGCCACACTTGCAGTCCTGGTCCTTCGCCCCCACGAACTGGCAGTACTCGCAGAAGGGGACCCCGTCCTTGCCGCACACGATAGTTTGGAGCACCGCGACGGCGGAGTGCGCGGCCGAGTGCACGGACGCGGGCGCCTGCGCGGCGGAAGGCGTCTGGGAGAGCATGTGCGGGGCCGACGCCACCCCGCCGCGCTGCGTCATCCGGCAGCTGCACTGCTTCACGTCGCCGGCGCCCCGCGGGGCGGAGGGCGGCGGCCCCACGACTGGGACCGGGACCGGGATCGGGACCGTCGCCGGGGCCGGGGCCGACGCCGAGCCGCGGCACAAGCACTCGGCGATCGCCTGCGCCTTGCACACGTCGCACAGCGGGCCCTCGAGCCCCACGCACGCGCCCGGGGGCTCCATCTGCGTCGGCACGGCCGGCGCCGAGGCGGACAACTGCGCGCTCGCCGCCTGGTCGCCGCTCGCCGTACACTTGCAGTCCGCGTCCTTGGCCCTCAGAAACTGGCAGTACTCGCAGAAAGGCACGCCGCCGTCGCCGCACACGATCGGCAGGTTCGCGGCGGAACGTTCCGAAAACTTGAACATTTGCGGCTCTCCTTGGCAAACAGTTTCTATAGTTTCCGTCTTGAATATTTTAGGAGCTCGCGAGTCATCGTCTTGAAACCCTTCAGGCGGACACGTGCAGCTCTCGCCGCACTCGCATAGGTTGCACAGACACGGTTCGGATACCTCTTCATCGTCGCAGGCTACGCAACAGCAATTGGATCCGCACGTACACAAACCCTGGAACGAAGGGGAGAAACCGTCTTCAGGCGGACAAGAGCAACCCGCGCCGCATCTGCAATATCCTTTATCGCAGACGCACGTTTGGGCGTCGTGGTAGTCCTCCGGGTCGCAGGAGCAATCGACGCCGCACTCGCACGCGTCGAAGAACTCCTGCTGCGGCGGCTGGACGCTGCACGCGGTGTGGAAGCTGAGCGGCTGCGACGTGGCCGAGGGCGCGACCGTCGCCGACAGGCGCCGCTCGCTAACGCGTGCGGCGGCACGAGCACAGCGCTGCGCCTCGGTGTACGAGCACGCGTCGGCGCGCCCCAGCCAGCCCGAGGGGCGGTGATCTTCAGCGCGGCCTCCGGCGCCTCCGGCCGCGCGAAACCTCGTGGCACACGAAGCCCCTTTGGCCGTCGGGACCGGTGCGCGCTGCACACGCACGGCCCGCAAGGCAGCGGCCCGCTATCGTCGCCCCGCCGCCACCATGCCGCGCCGACGCCGGCCCCCCGCCGCCGGACGCTGCAACGCCGCGCGGGACGCTGCGCGACGCGACCGCCGACGGCTGCTGCCACCCACATCCGCGGGTTCCGGAGCACACGCACTCCATTTCGCAGTCACTGGGTTGCACTCCTCGCACGCATGGAGTATCCGATAAAGAACATCTGCACGTTCCGTGCATCTCCATGCACGTGCACGTTTCATTGCTCGCAGGCACGGGGCCTTGGGGCGCGGCACGCGCCATTTCCGCAGACTGCACTGGTCCGGGCGAGTCTTCTGGGTGAAAGTGCGGTACTTTGCGACAGTCGCAGTTGTCCAGGACTTCTCTGGCACATATACTGCAAAGCGATTCTTCTTCGTAAGGATCAACGTACTTGTCCATTTGCTGTGTCGACTGAACGGTTGCCGCCGACGGCTTATCGCACGGCTGCATCGAGCACGTGCAGCCTTCAATTCGATGCGCTTTGCAAACGTGACAGAGAGACGCCTCTCCCAATTCCTTGCACAGGCCCGGCGACGACACCGAGTCGCCGCCCGCGTCCTTGGCGGCGGACTCGAGCGATTGCTGCACCGACGCGGGGGCCATCTTGGCGGCGCTGGCGCCCTCCCTCTCGCATTCGCACGTCTCGTCTCCGCACGAGCACGGGCTCGGGGCCAGGTGGCACGTGCACTCGTCGTCCCCGACGGCGGCCGGCATGCCGAAACCCGAGGGCGTCGCCGGGAGCGTCGACGACGCGCCCTGGAGGAGCGCCGCGCACGTGCAGTACTTGATGATCTGCGATTTGCATATGTCGCACAGCGGCCCCGCGGCGTCGGCGCACACTCCGATGCCCGATTCCATGCGCAAGACGTCGGGCGTCGCCGGCGCGGCGTACTGCGCGGCGCCCTCGATCGGTAGGCCTCTCGGCTGCGGTTGCCGGTCAGGCAAACACACGCATTCCGCGCAGCACGCGCACGTTTTTGCAGACATCTCGAGTATTTCAGCAGGTCTCGATACTTGTGAAGGTTCAGTCTCTGGCTTGCAAACCTTTACCACTGACACATCAGACTTGATTTTGTCAGTAATTTCAGATGGTGCAATTCCTGGGACACCCGAGGCAGCCGAAGGTAAAGCACTTGGCACGTTGGAGGCAGCAGATTGCACAGCTGATGCTTTTTCTTGTGGTGAAAGACCACATACACACCCTTCAATTCTCTGATCTTTACAGACCCCACACGGAGATATTTCTGCGCCGTCCGCGCACGAGCCAGATACAATAGGCATTTCTCTGGGAGACACTGCTGCATCGCCTCCTGCCGCAGATGGTTGCTGGGAAGCTGGAAGCGCAGAGTGTTGGGACCCAGGTACTGAAGGCTGTACTTCTGTGCACGCACAGACCAGCGTGCATATACAGGAAGGAGTGCGCAACTCTGGGCAAGTGCCTGACGGCATAGGTTCCCCGGGGCGCATTTGTTGGGAATGGACACTGGAAGGTGTGACTGATGGAACTTGCATTTCACGTCCCTGTGCTGCACTAGGAGTTTGAGAAGGTACTGCAGACCCGTGAACGCTAGGATCTTTGTAGTCACATGCACATACGAGGGTGCAAACGCACGAAGGAGTTCGAACTAATGGGCATACTTCGGGTTCTCCCTGGCCAGCTTGCATTTGTTGTGAGTGAGTGCTTGGTAATCCGCTCGGAGTTTGTGATATTTGACCGGGAGGCACAACTTGTTGAGATCCAGCAGTTGATGGATCTCCGTAAGTACAAGAGCATACAAGCGTGCAAATACAAGATGGGGTACGTTCTGGGGATTGCTGTTGACATTCGGGAGGCCCTGTTTGAGACAATGTTGGTTGTTCGTTGTAGGCGCACGCGCATACTGCGGTACAAACACACGAAGGAGTGCGTTCAAGAGGACATTCACCTGTCGCTGATGGACCGAAAGTACTGGGAGCTGCGATCGCAGATGCTACAGACGGTACTGCGGACCCTTGTAAAGGTACAGAGGGCACTGCGGAAGGCACCGCGGAAGGCACCGCGGAAGGCACCGCGGAAGCCGCAGAAGCTATTGCAGAAGCTATTTCCGGTGGCAACCCACAGACGCACCCTTCAATTCTTTGTTCTTTGCATACCTCGCATGGAGACATTCCCGTTGCGTCAGCACAAGTGCCAGCTATTTGAGGCATTTCTCTTGCTAGAACACTCACATCTCCGCCTGCGTCAACAGGAAAAGATTGGGCTGATGCTGGCAATCCCATAGATGGTTCGGCGGATTGCTGTACACTTCCGGGAGGACCTGTTTGAGACGGTGTTGGTTCGTTATATGCGCACGCGCATACTGCGGTACAAACACATGAAGGAGTACGTTCGAGGGGGCATTCGCCTGTTGCAGATGGACCGAAGGCACTGGGAGCTGCGATCGCAGAAGGGACAGAAGGCGCGGCAGACGGTACGGCAGATGGCATTTCTCTTGGTAGAACACCATCTCCGCCGGCGTCAACCGGAAAAGATTGAGCTGACGCTGGTAATCCCGTGGATGGTTCCGCAGATTTCTGTACACTTCCTGGATGTTCAGCCGACGGTGCTTGCATATCTGAACTAGGCACACCAGCTTCCCCGCATGTACAATACGCCGTGCAAACGCACGAAGGAGTCCGTTGAACGGGGCACTCCCCAGCTCCTGAAGGACTAGGTTGGGCATAGTCGCTTGGAGGCGCAGGCATTGGCTCAGAGACCTCTGCTGAACGAGGTGCAACAGGTTCACTGCCACACGTACAATACGCCGTGCAAACGCACGAAGGAGTGCGTTCAACGGGGCACTCTCCAACTCCTGAAGGACTAGGTTGGGCATAGTCGCTTGGAGGCGCAGGCATTGTCTCAGAGGCCACTGCCGATGGTACACCTGACGGAACCGCGGAGGGAACCGCGGAGGGAACAGCGGATGGAACAGCGGATGGAACAGCGGATGGAACAGCGGATGGAACAGCGGATGGAACCGCGGAGGGAACAGCTGATGCGACTGGCAGTTCTGAATGTGCACTGGGAGATCCTGGAATTTGTTCGGGCCCTGGAGATGGCTCTTGAAATTCTGCAGGGGCCTCTAACAACGGTTCTGATGGTGCTTCAGAAGGTACTTGGCCGGCAGAAAGCATTTCCTCTTGGCTCTGAGGTGGCAGCGAAGGGTCGTGAATGCTCGCTGCTAGCATTTCCTCTTGGCTTTGAGGTGGCAGAGAAGGGTCGTGAACGCTCGCTGCTAGCATTTCCTCTTGGCTCTGCGGTGGCAGCGAAGGGTCGTGAACGCTCGCTGCTAGCATTTCCTCTTGGCTTTGTGGTGGCAGCGAAGGATCCTTGGCGTCCGCGTCCACAAGACTTCGTGCTAACACGTCTTCTTGACTTTGTGGAACCGAGGCTGGTCCTGGCCCTTGAACGGAAGATACCTGGGGGGCCTGTTCCGTTCGAGCCGCAGCCTCGGGTATAGGTTGTCCTGGGAGTATCTTGTTCGGAGAGCATGTGCACTCGCCGCAACAGTCGCACGGTGGCTTTTCGTCGCATTGTCCGGCCGGCGGAGGCGCGGCAGTGGACGACGGCTGTTGCGCGGGTTGATCTTCGTCTTCAGGTATGAAAATCACCGCGGGTGTGCTAGGAGTGCACATACACGGTTTTGGACATATGCAGGAGTCCTCGCATGGACACGGCCTCTTTGGCACATCACATATGCATTTCGGATCATCCACCAAACAAAGGCAGCTTTCCTTACCGCCTTGGCCTCCAGCGTTACTCTGCATTGTTGCTTCTGAGGGCATTGTTGGCTGCTCGTGCATTTCTCGACCTGTCGGGGCTGCAGATGGTACGCTCGGTGCTGAGGGAATTGTAGCGATTGAGGGAACTGCCTCATTATGGGCGGAGGGAAGTGCCTCAGAGTGAGCGGAGGGAAGTGCTTCAGAATGGGCGGAGGGAAGTGCTTCAGAATGGGCGGAGGGAAGTGCTTCAGAATGGGCGGAGGGAAGTGCTTCAGAATGGACGGAAGGTAGTGCCTCGGAATGGACTGATGGCTGTACATCGTCATAATCTCCTAATAAGGCTTCCCTTTCCCTTATCCATTGATCGCAAATGCATTCTGGCAGTTTCATTCCTAGACAGAGATCACATAATATAGGCCGTTCTTCCCAACAGATGAGTTCCTTCTCGGAAACGGCAAATGCTCCTGGAGGGGGCAATTGTTGCTGGGACGCACCTTTACAAAGGCATGGTAACATTTCCAATTTTGCACAACCACAATTGACCCCTGGAACATACGGCATTCCCCTAGCGGCTGAATGTACAGACGCCGGCACCGATCCAGGCACGGATCCTGGCACTGATCCTGGCACAGATCCCGGCACAGATCCAGGCACAGATGCCGGTAAGGATCTAGGAACTAATCCGGCTTCGGATCCTGGAACGGACGCCGGAACGGATCCTGGGACCGATCCAGGTACTACACCAGGTATAGAACCGGGCACAGAGCCTGGCACAGACCCGGGAACTGGCCCTTGTACAGATGGATCCTTCTGTAATATACATGAGCAGGGTGTTTGGATTTCCAAACATTCATTTGGATCTGGGCACGGAATATTAGATGTCGCGGAAGGATCTTGAGGCATTGCGGCCATATCTGCCGCAGACGTTGGAACAGAACCTTGTACAGATGGTAATTGTGAAGTTTTACCTGAAGGAACAGGTTGTCCTGACTGCATAGATGCTGCTTCTGCAGCAGAGTGAGCTGCGGACGCTACAGAGTCTGCGGTGAGAGGCATGCCAAAATCTGATCCAGGTGGTGGAATTGGCTGATTAAAAGGGTCCAAATTCTCGCAACTACATGGTGTTTTAAACTCGTGACATTCATTAGGATCTGGGCAAGGAATCTTAGATGCCGCAGAAGGTACTTGTGAAGGTTGTGCTGAAGGGACAGGTTGTGCCGACGCCATAGAAGCTGATTGTACTGCTGAAGGTACTGCGTCGGCCGTGACTGTCATACCGAACTCAGATCCGGGAGGAGGAATCGGTTCTTTGATGAGGCCCAAATTCTCACAACTACAGGGTGTTTGAAATTCGATGCATTCTTTCGGATCCGGACAAGGAACATTAGATGCCACAGACGGAGCTTGCGCCGAATGTGCAGACGGTTGCGCAGACGGTTGCGCAGAAGCTGCTTCAGCCCCTCCAAATTCTGGCCCAGGTGGTGGAATCGGTTGTTTAAATTGGTCTAAATCCTCACATTCGCACGGAGTCTTAAACTCGAGACATTCATTTGGGTCCGGGCATGGTACATTAGAGGCCGACGAAGGTACTTGTGATGGTTGGGAAGGAATAGGCTGTGGAGTTTGCAACGCACATACGCATGCTTCTATTCTTTGTCCTTTGCACACATCGCATAGAGATATTCCCATTGCATCTACACACCTGCCAGCTAGTTGCTTCGAAGAATGCGTTGAAGGTTGCTGCGGCATTGCGCGCATATCAGCAGCTGACGTTGGTACAGAAGCTTGTGCAGATGCGCTTTGTTGTGACTGAACTGCGCCAGGCAGTTGCCCTTGTGCCAATATATCTGGGCAGGAACACGGCGTATGGTAGTCTACGCATTCGACGGGGGCGGGACACGGCACTGCACCCGCCGCTGAAGGTTGTTGAGAGACTTGCGCTGAAGGTTGTTGAGAGACTTGCGCTGAAGGAACTTGTTGAACTGCACCAGGCACTTGGCCTTGCGCCAATAAATCTGGGCAGGAACACGGCGTTTGATAGTCTACGCACTCGACGGGGGCGGGACACGGCACTGCACCTGCCGCTGAAGGTTGTTGAGACACCTGTGCTGAAGGAACCTGTTGTGCCGACTGCGCGGACGGCTGAACACTCGGCGGCCCACCCAAGTCAGGTGCTGGCGGTGTTTCGAATGGCGGGGTTACTTTGTGGAGATCCAATTGCTCACAATCACACGGAATGCTCTCTTCCTTGCATTCGGTGGGGATGGGGCAGTCCACTTTATGAAGAGGACATGGCACAGATGGGCACTGGCATTCTGGTATTTTGTCTGCCTGGCATGTTTCACAGAACGGTACATCTCCTTCTCCACACAATACTCTTCCTTGGCTTGGATTCGCTGATGGAACATTGTCCATGGGCACCTCTGGGAGCACATCTTGTTGGGAGGTTCCTTCCGGGGGTACTGCCGAATCGTCGTTTTCAGCCATGGTGTTGCACTCCGATTTTCTGTAGTTGAGGCGTTTCTCTTTTAGTTCTTATTTAGATGATGCTTTCAGTCCATGTTTATCGAGGAAGAGTTTTGAAAGTGTGTTGTATTCCATTTGTTTCTTTCTTTACATTTTAATAGGACCTGGAGAAATGGAAAAGGATTAAATGAAATGATTAATTTGTTTACGGTAGAATTAAAATGCATAACATCCAGTTGTTATTATAAATATCTTTCCCCGAAATATGTGCAAAAAAATTATTATTTTTTGAATTATGTTTTGTAGAAAAACCTTTTTGAGTTATTATATCTAGTATATTTTTTCACAAAGACATCCTCTTATCGCTTTATCTGTTAATATTACGTTCAATAGTGTAATGTTTACAGCATTTTGATTTCCTCAACAGTACTTATTACGAAAAGCAATACTTGCTTTCCGGTTACACGAGCATAGTGTATCATCTTCATCAGTGCTATCACTACCGTAAAGAGCTAGTATGACTGAACGTGTTTATACTATTTTTCCAACGGTTTTTACTAAAATTATATCAATTATATTTGCAAAATAAAAGGTTTAATGTGCACGGCCAAATACACTATTGTTGGCTCTGTTAATAATTTATTAGGAATTACCAGAAATTTAAATATATTAATTTATACATCTTCGGAGACCTGTTGCCATAGCAATAGCTGATAAACAACAGTGATACGTAAATAATAATAAAGTGGTTCCTAATCCTTCACTTACCGTATGCGATATCTGTTGTGAATGATAGTACCACAAAAGCAAAAACACCCTTTCATTATTCTTAAATTAGGATTTTGTTTAAGGAAAAGTACATTTTAAATAAATGGTATTATAACCTAAAAGTTGCACTTTTCAGGCCTCCGCCGTCGCATGTTGGGCATAGTTCTGACCTCTCTGCCGCCGTTACGCGGAGTCTGGTGTTTTCCTTTCCATCACTATCCGCATCGCAGCCAAAGAGCTGCCAAGCTGCCACATCCGGGATAATTTCGCCCCCGGGATGCCATGGGGGTCACACCTCGTCGTCAGGGCCGGCGTTTGACAACTGGCAGTTATAATATAGATGGCATGACATTCCCTTTGACACCATTGTTGCTCTTTGGAAATACACACAAGCTCACAGCAAGCACAGATTATGTATATTCCTTGCCTGTTGAATATACTCGTATGTTTAGCTGTATGAGCATGTGGTTAATATTTCAAAATGAGGTTAGAATGTATATTACTAAAAAAGTAAACAATGCAACAAAGTAGTATTTACTATCTCCTCACTGCTAGAAAATTAGGTTTTTCATTTCATGAAACAGTTAAACAGAGAGATTTTCTAAATTGCTTTCTTTATTATATTCTGTGAATGTATTTGTAACAACTACTCAAAAAGTAAAATATCTCTTTAAAGAAGAATTTTCTAAACGTTTGAGAAATTAATGAAAAAATTGAAACGGAAATTATAATGATGATTATTCATTCTGTATCGTAATTATTACTCCATCGCCACTCATCTTTCTTATGTATGGCCAAAGGCTTCAGTACTGGTTTCATAATAAATATGTATTAATTGCAACTCTTTATCTGTTCGAAATTGCGTATTCCTTTTTTATAAGCGCACGTTTCATTAAAATATTTACTTACTTATCTTTTAATAACATTAGTTGATTTAAGAATGTGATATCAACGAACTTTGTTGATAAATTCTGATAATAAGAAACAATCGCTCAAGTATAATAGAAACTATTTTGGATAGAAAAAGAAGCTACAGATTTGATATTGTACTTGCAGTCCTGTTCTCGAAATAACTAACCCCCACTCCTCTCTCATCTAACGAAATGAGTTCTTGAATGAAATACTTTCATTTCCTATCACGCCGTTACCCAAGGATGCCCGTGCACAAGTGCGCTCCTGTGTTCACACACCGCTATCCTTTCACCTCCTTCGCGGTTCTCACCTTCGACGTAGGGCGTCAGTCAGGAGATATAGGAGTTTACGCGGTTGACGCCGACGAAAAGTAACGTAATAGACTTGAGACGCTTTATGTCCGTCGACTGCCCTCCCACAAAACGTATGGTCTTTTCGCACCATTCATTACGTGGCAAATTCCTTCGATAAAATCGGTGAACTAATAGCCTCCTAACCCAGATGCTTGATACTTGTAACATGTGTTATTTCAATGAACTCTTAACAATTAAATTTTTCACCTGAGAGAATATGCCAGAAACAGAAGAAATAATCTAATGTTCTTTCAGTAAACATGTATTTTGAAAACCGACATTGTTATTTTCCATTTTCGATTGTTTTTGGATGTGATCGTCTAAAATTATTTACATAGTAGAATGGTCCATTCTTTTCTTTTAATTGATTATTCTACTGTTATGAAATTTCAACTTGAATCAAGTCAACAGTGAACATCAAACGTGCTAAAAGAACGTTTGACGTTCAAATGTTGACTTGATTCAAATTGAAATACCGTCTGGATAGTAATATTTTGTTTCGAGACTTCACAAAACCACTTTCCCAAAGTTTTGTAAAACATTCCTTTGAATTACAAATAACGAAATTAATTATCCAGACTACTTAAATTAACAAGTGCAAGCTGCTATTGTAATAAACAATATTGTTGGCAATGACAACTCATAATTATTTTATTGTAAATGCCAACGAAAACTCACCACAATACCAATATTCCTTCTTGTTGCCAATTTCATGATCGTATACCCCTTTGAAGTTTGCCATGTCATCTTTGTAAAACTAACTCGTTGTGATGCTAAATTACAATGAAGGGATATTTTGGCGCAGAATTTTGAAATACCTATTTCGAAATGGAATTGTTGACAAAAGAATCGCAACGAAATGGAATATTAACGAAATAATTTAATTGTTTTTTGTAATTAAAAGTTGCTTTCATTTAAAAAAAATGCGAGGTGTAAGTAACGTTTCACCAACGCTTCACAATGCTTATTTATTAAAACTGAACTGGGTTCCAATTGAACATTTCATTCGTCTTTCTTATTTCGACGTTGGTGGTCGATCTTAGACAAGACTCGTTTCGAGTCCTTTGCACTGTTTTTATTTGAAAGTGTTTTCCATTTTGGTTGCAACCTCATATACAAATTTTATGAGCACATCTACGCAATGCACATGTGTTCGACTGTAATATACAAACACATGAGAAGATCATCGATTGAAAATTGTGTACAACTTGCATATAACATTCAATTTTATGTACTGGTTGACTCTATAGATTAAGAATGTAATTTAACATTCGGTTCACGCCCAAGTGAAAAGAGCGACATTGAGCTTCTCGACGTTTACGCAAACAAACGAGCTGCGAAGTCCTGCGATTCCTTGGGATGTTAATTTGTTTTCCAGATATCGCTGTTGGATGTGAACGGAACACACGCCTAAGAAGATTCGTCGTTAAAATGGAGCAAATAAGGTCTCTAAATATTGACGAAATGAGTAAAAAACAGGAGGAGATGACTCTTTTCAGGAGAGGAGGAGTGGAATAGGGCGGAGAACGTGACACACTGAAGCTCGGCCTTCGCTCGCAGAATCGGGAATGCAGCCAACGTTAACAGACTTGAAAAACATGCGTTGAGCGCTTCTGTCGGCGGTGGCTTGCGTAATGCCTCCTACGTTTCCGGTCGATGTATCGTTTCTGAAAATACGTGCATTTTAAAACGGTATTTGTTTGTTTTTGAGAATTAACGCTGATAGTTTACTGAGATGTTTTGACGATATCTTAGCTCTTCCGGTCTGTTAAATTTTTTTTTTTTTTACAAAGTCACTGAGGAGCGGTGACAAGTGAAGGTGTAAGAGTTATCCCACCAAATTCATAAACATTGTAATTAAATAGTTTCACGTCAAGTGACGCGGACCAAGGTATCTTGCAGTCCTTCCAACCGATATTTTTACAAACTTTTAGTTAAAAAGACCATGAAAATTTGACAAGAAATTCCTTATGGATTTGTTTATATCTAAGGCATGAATAACGTTCTTTACATCTCTCCTAAGTTAAACTAATGTGTATGCATATCACTTACCTTTAGATGTGGCAAATGTTAAAAGTTTACATCAAAAGGTAATAAAATTAGTGGCTCGCACATCAGATTGCGATAAAAATGTGTCAAAACTTTAAAACTGGATGTCGTGAAATCAAATAGGTCTATATTAGTTTAGTATTCTGTCTTTCTTATATAAAGTGTTAACTTTTCGAGTTTCAAGAAAGAAACTACTTGCTACGATACTTACTTCCTGAACAATTCCCTTTGCATATTTCCGAAATTCCAGGAATCGTAGCGCGCTCTACAATCGTAAAACATTTCCCTGGCAAATCCATCGCGGCGACGCGGGGAGTCGGTGGTTTCGTTTCCAAGTTCGCATGCGACTCATTTCTCGTCTCCTCCGGGAACTCGCTTCTGCGGCGCCGAACCCAGAAAGTATTTAATAAACGAACTTGCCTCGCGTTGCGCTCCGCGCTTGTCACTTGTCTAGTTCTGTAGTTTGTCCTGGCTGGAAAGTGCAGGCAGCCGCGATGGGGCTGGGGTGGGGGGCAAGGGCGTGGGGAGAGGGTTAGGGTACGGAGTACGGAGCTCAGATTCCTGTAACAGCACGTAACAGCGAAACTTGACTGGAGGAAGAAAAAAAAATTCTTAACGAAGTAAAAAGTTGTGTTCGTCCCTTGATGCGTGACTTCTGCGCCATATTGTTCAAAGAATGAACTTTTGTATGCGCGACATTTTTATGAATAATATAGTGAGGGTAGTGCAGAGAAAAAGGGAAAAAAAGCAAGACGACGGAGACGAGAAGAAAAGAAGAAGAAAAAAGCGCGCTGAGAAGCTGCGTGCGGAAGGGAGGGCGCAGGCTGGATGAGGGATGGAGGGCGCGAGGAGCGGGGAGAACTCTCAGAGCTTAGCTGCCAGAGAGAGAATCTCCATCGCGGATATCGAGCGCAGCGGCCGCTTGGCCATATACGCTTCAGAAATCCACTCTGTTATTATTTGCCGTTAGTAAATGTTTCTGTTTTAATAATTAAACTATGTATCCAAAAAGTGTTAACTGTAGTTTACGTTAGTTGGTAACAGCCATCAGGGGCGGATCTAGTTGATCATATTGGAGGGGGCCATCACAGATTTTTGTTAAATAATAAACATATTTATTATATTGGCTATTATTATTGTAGTGAATATATGATGCTATACATTTTTTTAATTATGTAATTTTAACAGAAATATTGTAATTAATTTTGACAAAAGTGCCAAATTTTGACAAAAACGAAAACTTTAGGCCATGGCGGGGGGGGTCATGGCTCCATGACCCGAAACTGCTCCCCTGGATCCGTCACTGACAGTCATTAATGATTGAGTGTCTTAAATATGGTTTGGGAGGTATCCTTGGTTTTGTTTTATGCTACTGGACCCTTGACGTGAAGCTCATGATTGAGTCACTTTTTTGGTTGAAAATGCAACTGTCTTTGTGGCTGCCACGATCTGTTAATAAGCTAATATAAAAATATTCCTTTAAACGTTAATAAAAGTGTAAAACAGTGCTTTAATTATTTGCAATAATGTGTTAGGGCCTTGTTGAATAAAAATTAATGTAAGTGATGAAACTATTCCTTTTCTTCAGGAGCGCTCTCATTTCCGGAACTTCACTTACCGTTTCATAACGTATTTGAGCGCTTTTATAGCGCAAAAACGAAATTTGTAAATTGATTATCGTATTCTGTAGGAAGTAAGTGTTTAAAAAGCGAGTACCCGCAGAAGGAGACGCTGATGGAGAAGCGGGCTGCTTTCTCGACAGGAAGCGCTTCATAACCCCGTGCCTAGGGCTTCCGCAGGATGATGGCGATTTCGGCTGTAGCTGCTCTAGTGGAGGGCGGCGGCGGCGCGGGTGCGCGGGCGGCCGCGACAGAGATGGATATGAGACGCGGGGGCAGGGGCGGAGAGGGCGGTAGTGCCGTGGTGCGTGTCTGACACAGGCGAAGCGAGCGTTGGCCGAAACACGCGATCGATGACGCCAGCTGTGATGGCACCTCCGCCCGCGCCACTGTCACCGTCTGCCCTCCTCGCCACAGACCTCACGCCGGGAAAAGCACGCAGACAACTGATTCCTGTATGCTGCGAACAGGCGGCCAGAGAAAGACTGCCCAAACAGGTGTTCGTGTATACGCGTTTGGTCACTACCCTGAGGAAGACTGCGATATGACAGGCGAAACGTCGGCCTCTCAGCCATCGACGCGGCGTCACCCGAACAGCCAAGAAGTCAGGTGTTCATGTAGCTGTGGAACTGTGGACGTTTCTTACATAACGGCACAATCAGGCGTCAATCTTGTTATTCCCCGTTTTTCATCAAACCCATTCATTCTTAATGTGCTCCTGTGGTTCGGAGATTTAGATTTTTTTTTCTCCCGAGCTTCGATATTTTTTTTGCCCTTGCTCCTTATCATTGTGAAGCCTTCTCACCAACATATCGAGTTATATCAATATAATTATTTCTCCTTCAATCATTCCCATAGGTGTTTGTATTTCTCTCTCTTTTCGTACTCACTGTGCCGCTCTGGGTACTCTTCTAGCTGGCGTCTCTCGCATCGCCATCCTCCCATCCTCTTTCTACTCTACAAATCTGGTGACATCGCAAAGGTTTTGCGTAGCTCCTTAGGCTGCGTCGTTCGCTCGAGTCACCGGTCTCCGGCTCCGCCTTCAATTCCTCCTCCGCCACGATTCCCGCCTCCGCATCCACCAGTGCCACCACTCTCCGCCTTCGCCCCCGCCTCAGCCTTTGCTTGCACCTCCGTTTTCGCCTCTGTCGCTTCCATCGCCATCGCCACCGCCATCGCCACCGCCACCGCCACCGCCACCGCCACCCTCCCCGCTCCCGCTCTCGCCACGCACAACTCCACATCCACCTCCACCTCCATTTCCACACCCTCAGTCCGATCCACCGCTTCCACCATCACAGCGCCCGTCCAATACCACCTCTGCCCTCGCGGTTGTCCCATCTAACTGTCGTCTTGGTCGCGGCCGCCTTCAAAGGTTAATTGGCGGCGCCGGCGAGCAGGTGGAGCGGCGCGGGCCGGGCCGGGCTGCGATGCGATGGGGTTGTTGACGCGTCGGCGAAACCGAAAGCGTGAGACGAGTTTCGCGCACCGCCCCCTCCCCCCCCCTCGCCCACGAGCGACGAATTTCCCGGGCGGAAAGGGCTCTCGGGCGAAGATTTCCAGCTGCCGACCGGAGGAGGCTGTTGTTGCTTTTTCTCGTCATTTCAGTTGAGTTCAGTCGTTTCTGACTCTTCGTGGCCCTAAAATGTAAACCTAGCTATTTTCCCTCGTTTTGTCGTATTCTTCTTATCCTGTAAAACACGTTTTTCGCTATGAAATAAAATCGTGAGTTCCAACTTCGAAAATTAGGATTTCTGTGACCATAACTTTCTTCGTGTCCCCTCCCTCTAGCACTTGGCAAATGGAACAGTTTTGTAGATATATTGAATAAAACTATTTTTTACTTTATCGCTGCTTACGGAGTACGGGGAAAGATATGAAATACTGAAGAAAATACAGTTTTTCGGTGCAAGAAAGAGATATTGCAGGCCTCTGTTTTCGAGAAGGCGGATGATTCTTCTTGCATTTAGTAAATCATTTCATCTAACACACTGCGCAGCCAAAATCCACGGTTTGTGGGTCTTTGATACAGGAAAATTGGTTTACAGCAAGACATCTATAGGGCCGACTTTAAAAGACTCCCCAATGACATTTTCAAATTATCCTCCAAAACAGCTCCAAATATTTTCTTTGTTTTTCTGATCAATAATAAAAATGCCACAGGTACTATTTGTGTTGCATTTTCAATTAATTCAATTCAGTTAATTCACGTTTTAATGTTGTTTTTTTGTTTTTCTTCTTGTATCAGACAACTGATGATGATGGCTAAGCCATCGAAAGCTGCTATTGAATTAAAAAACATTGTTGGCAATGACAACATCTTTAATTATTGAGTTTTCAAGCAATTTAGCATGAAATAAATGCGCTTTTAAACACAAATTTTCTCAAAAAGTCCGAAATTTCTTCTTTGAAACCTTTTGAATTGGAAGAGATGTTAATAGCATGACATAAACGTTTTAATGTAATCTTTTAAATTTTCAAAAATTACGGATGGATGCAGAATTATAATATTACGTAACCCTTAAAAATAATGCGTGAAACTACGTGGTGCTGCAGCACGGCAGGTTTTCTTTCTCTTTCAGATTCGCAAAATCGATTTCCCGTTGTAAATCTTTAACAGAACTACTTTTCATCTGTTTGAGCACTTCTAAAACATACCTCTTATGTGCTATAATGAATATACAGAAGCTGGTAATGACAATTTCGGAACATTAAATCTTAAACAATTGAGGGCTAGTCAATATGAAGTTGTCAACAAATTATTTTTTGTTAAACTCTATTTCAAAGGATAATCGAAGTGTAGAGCATGCACATGGTTCCCTTGTTATATACTAAGTAGAGCTTCTAGAATTGGTAATCAAGTTATTGTAACGACGTGAAAATGACACTTGATATTGGTATTGTGGTGAGTTTTCGTTGACATATCCTATGAAATAATTATGTAAGTCGTCATTGCCAACAACATTATTTATTAAAATCGCAACTTTCGATGGCTTAGCCATCATAATCATTTTTCTAGTACTTCTTGTACTAGAAAACTAATGATGATGGCTAAGCCATCGAAAGCTGTAATTTTAATAAATAATATTGTTGGCAAGAATAACACTTGATAAGCTATCACGTTAATTAGTCATTGTTGTTAAGTTGTTGCAAACAGTAATGAGAAAACATGAAAACGTATTCCATGTGTATCATACCAAGAACAAGTTTGTAACGTACGCGCCTTTCATTCTGGAAGCTCCAGGCGGCCAGTTAGCGAAGTTAGCAACATCGGAAGATTGCGTTCCGTTAGCGATAAGTTAACATTGATTGAAGAACTCGCGTTTCACCCCATCCCACCCACCCGACCCCCCACGACGAAGGGGAGAGTATGCTCAACACTCGCACTCGGACCGCCAGATGGCAAGACGAGCGCGCGCGTTGCGGGGGCGAACATAAACATTACACGTTGCGTTCCTTGCGAAACGCTCCGCCGCCGCGCCGCGCCGCGCCGCGCCGCGCCGCGCCGCGCAGCGCCGCGCCGCGCCGCGGCAACGACGGCGCCGGCGCTGATTATATTTAGACGGCGCGCAGTGCGCGAGGCAACCACAGGCCAAACATGGCGGGGCCCATAATGGTGGCGCTGTTCGCCTCGCCGCACCCGGGGCCTCCTGGGTGTTGTGTGCCTGCGGTCAGCGACTTGCGCTCCATCGCTGCTCTGTGGATTGCGCCGCGACGCGCCGCGATTCAGATTTTTCTGTGGGCAGATGCGGAACATAGAGCAGAGGAAGATCCAGCCATTTGGGGGAAGGGGCATAATCGATATTTGTCAAATAAGAAACATATTTGTTGTATTGTTTACTATTTTGTACCGAGCAAAGTGGCTCAGGGCGTAGCGTGCTGACTGAACGCAGTCGGGAGGCCCGAGTTCAATTCTCGTGCCGGCCATTCTGTCCGGGGTTTTCGTGGTTTCCGTCGGCCATCCAGGCAAATACTGGGATGGCTCTAAGGAAAAGGCCAAGACGGCAAAATCGGCGTCTCTATAGCCGAATTTGTTTACTACGAAGGCTAAGCGAATTCGAGGAATCGCGGGTTCCTGGTTGGGAGACCGACTAGGAACCCCGGGTTCTAACGGCGCCGAGCCCTTAACGGGACTTATAATGCCTAAAAATAAATACAAAATATTGTTTTTTAGGGTATGATTCTATGCAATATTCTTTTTTAAATAATTACATAATTGGTACTGAAATGCCTCTGACCGGAATGCCTCTGACCGGTCTGAGTCCCGTCATAGGCGACTTTTCTTTCGACATTAGCTAGATAGTTCAGTCAAATTCTTGCTCTGATCCGTGGTTTCCTTCTGCAATACTGGGTGAATGCCGGTAACAGTACCTTTACAAACGGCTGACAAATACCGCGCGCGATCTTTCCTTCCTCATTCTTGACCCGAAACGCTTTCTCACACACACACACACACACACAGCGGCACTCGCTTACACGCACTACATTTTTTCATGTGTTGGGAGACCGGTTCGTAGCTTAGAGTTTCACCCAGTTCTCGCAGGTCCCCGCTGGAGGAGATACCTAGAGAAATACTGGGTTCAAAAATTGCGTTTCTTCTCAAAACGATTTCCGAGAACCGTAGAATACTGACTTGAACTATCAAGATGAAAGTAAATACTTCTCCCTCTAGAAAAAAACTATGTTTTTTAAAGACACGACACTTTGGAAAAATCTTAGTTTCCTCCAACTTCGAACAAGGATTCCCAAATTTACGAATGGTGTGTACAATTTACAGTTACTGTACATAAATCGGAATAAGAAATGAAGATGTTTTTCACGTACTGTAGATGGAAATGTTTCTACTGTATCGTTTATCGCTACTTTTGCGAACTATTATACCACTTGTAACATTACATTTCCGCACGTTGGGTTTTCTGTTCAGAAAGAAATTTATAAATGGGACGTTTCGTTTTGTTCTTGTGTTATTTGCTATTATTGTTATTTAATATACACAACTTTCAATAGAATTCCAAGGACAATTGGCTGACGGCCCCATTCGTGCCCATTCTTTGGACGTGAGCGTAAATAACAAAAAATATTACTATTTAGCATACTTTTTCTTTTTTCATTTATTTACTCACATGATGAATACATTTATCAGTTTAAATTAACTACACATATGTTGGATGGCTTCATAGCTAACATAAATTAAAACTTAAATCTAATACAGAAGTTGAGGTTACCTATCGGGCTCCTCTAGTCGGGATTTAGTTCGAAGAAGTTCGTGAGGAAAATGTGAAAGGGAAATTTATTTTGAAGTCTGGTTTAAATGAGTAGAGGTTTGCCGAGTCAATGAACTGATAGTGAAGGGATTTGGGATATGTTTGAGAAGAAGTTGGTACTTAGATAGGAGACATGATGATCTAGGTCTGTAAATCAAATTCTTTGTGTAACTGTTTATTGGTGACATACCAGGGAGCGTTTGAAAAAAAATTCTAAGAGATTGATTTTGTTATATTTGCAGTTTCCTTTGGTTTGTTTTTGCTACATTTAATTAGATTGGGTATGATGGGAATGACTAGATTGGGTAGACATATATTATCATTGTATGATAATGGGCTGGACCGTGTATTAAAGACTTTAATTGCATTAGCTTGATTCTGGTTAGAGTGATTTTCATATATATACACTGCTTCCAATACAGTTTTGTGTCCATGTTCAATACTAAGTAATCTAGTATCTGCACAAACACTACTCACAGAAAGTGCATCCCCCACTGTTAAGGTCATCGGCACACGGTCTCTGGGGAATCTTCAAGGCCCGTTGCACGCGCTGCCTGCACTGTCTCCTAATATGTCCACGTCGCGGCGTCACGCTCGATGGCCATGATCAGCTGATAAACGATGCTGCTATGCGTTTTTTGTCCGGCAATGATAAACGAGGAAACTGTGCCTATCCATTTATTTCCTGGCCCTGTTTTTTTATCACGAGGGAGCCAATTTCCACCCGTGCATCGTCCGCTGATATTGTCTAGCCACGCGAATTCGTTTAATTGGTTTATAATTTTCTTTTAGATATTCTGCTTTTGAAGAAAGTATTCTGAAATTTTTCCTTAATATATTTGCTTTAAAGAAGGGTACGGTATTCATAGGCTTTTAAGAAATACTGTCTTAGACTTTTGATGTGTCCCATTTTAAGTTCTTACGAAATGTTATATATTTCTAAAAATTAGTGGCAATAACAGGTGGAATTAGCAGGAAGAACAATCCATAGTGATGAACTTGAGATATCTTAAATAAAATTAAAAATAATTAAGCCTTACTAAACACTTAGTGTTTTGAGGAAGAGGTAATGTAACGTTTGTAGTGATCACATAAAAATAATACAAATTGTTCACAGTTTTCACTCTAATAATGTTCTAGTTTTAAGAATTAGTAACATTTTCGTGAGGTTGCAATGGTGCGTAACATTTTTAAAAGATAGATACACTTCGTTTTTGAGAGATCAGAGAAGTTACTCCCCTCTTTACTTCGCCAACGCTTATGGTGGTATTCTAATATTCTCTTTGGAATTTTTTTAAAAAATGTGTCCATTTATTTGCAAACGGTAGATTTATTTCAAAGATAAACTATTTTAATTTTTCGAAATGGTTTAGTCTCGAAGACTATTTTATGTCCGAAATCTGCGTTATAATTATATGCGCAATTTTTAATCCAATCCAAATAATGGCATAAAGCCAAACCAACAGTAACAGATAAAAAAAATTGCCATTTTTGATTGTATTATACGTACTCAAGAACAAAAAATGGTAGGTACTCTATTTATAAAATTGTCCGCATTTACAGTTTAAATGAATTACGTTCACTCGTGAACAACGCTGAATAACCCATGATACCAGCGATTGGGAAGTGAATCAGGCCGAGGCACTCTGGCGGCATATCGCTAAACAAACGACACGTAGGATGCCGGCTAAAGGCATCCGAGATCGAACTACACGCGAGATCACAGGGCAGAGATCCTCTTTCATTGCAGGCGATCCAAAGCGCTCTGGAGTCGGGTCCGCGCACTAATAAGCTCTTTTAGTGCGGGTCCCCGATCGTCGAACGTTAACGATTATGAGCAAGTTTATCAGCAAATTGTGGCATAGCGTTCTACGAAAGTGCAGCTCGGAAACAAAGGAGTTTGCCCTTTAGAGGATGTAACTGCCGTGTCAGTACAGAGAATCAGCTGTTTCTCCGAATTCTTCTTGCTGTTTAGCTATTAGTGATCGCTCGTTGAATGATGTGATGAACAAGTTTATTCCCGCTTGTAGTACTTTGAAATGCGTGTAGTATGCTATATCGAAAGCGAGTAGTGATAACCAGTTATTAGCTGTTGAAAGAATGATGTATGTTATGTTAAATAATAAATCGATACCTGGATTTTAAAGAGATATTTAAGATACATCATTCTGGTCATTAATGTATTGTCATTCATGACCTGTCCATTTTGGTTTCTTAAGAACAGAATCTGTGAACAGAAAGTGTGTTGTTTTTCATTAGAATAAATCAGTAATTGTCTTTCCGTGATAAACATATTGTCAAATACTAGGCACAAGAATATCTACACATACGAAACGGGGGGGGGAGTAAAGAAATTATGTATTTCCGTTGTCGACGTTGGCAAAGTGCACACGTAACAGGTGACGTGTTACCCAACAGCAATCATCCGGTTGAGAAATATTCTACTCCAACACGTCCTTCCCCTGCAATCCCGCGTCCAGCAGCTGACCCGCTAACGGGAAATGACGTGTGTCCGTGACGCTATTTTGGCAGGTGCCCAGCGGGTGGGCGGGCCGGCCACTGACCCGAGCGGGACGCCCGCTCACGACACGGCGCTTTGGCGCGGCCCACTGCCCAGTGCCCACTGCCCAGAGCCCACCCGCTGTTGGCGCCGCGCCGCGCCTCGGTGCATGAGGTGTGTGACGAGTCGGGGCGTCGCATTTCTCCCGGCTCCTTCATTTGGTTTCCATTTCTACTTCCGATGGCGGCGGCGTCATGTAAATAAGTTTACATTGTTTTCATGAATTTAAATGTAGTGAAGATGACGCAGCGGGAAAAGTAGTTTGGGATGGAGATGAAAGATTAACTACTACTAATAATAATATTTATGTAAGAATGACTCTGGTCGGTAGTTTTCAGTGGTTTCTCCAATGCCGTCAGGAGAATGCCGGAGCAGTACCCTAACAACACGTTATAGATATCGCGCTATCTTCGCTTCCTCGCCCTTGACCTCTCCTATTCAAACACACGTATACACTAAATTACCCCGCATGCCGGGAGACCACTTGGGCGCTTCGAGAATGTCGTGGCGGTGCCACGCTGGTGGGAGATACCTGGTTGGAGAAAACCCCCATTCGCCTGTTGGTTAGGTCGGCACCGGACCTCACCATCCAGCGGGGTAAGATCACCACCACCTCCCGCGATAAAACTTGCACTACTCTTACGGTACTATTGACCTTGCGCCCGGCATCACTAATCAGTCAACTAGGTGGTGCGTGGGAAATCACTTGTCGGCCCCCACGGAACCCGTTCTTGCTTCAGCAGCCGGGTCGTGCTTAACGACGCTTGCGCCAATAAGTGGCGCTTCAAACGCGAACGGAGGCCATATGCAGGCCGGCGCTGTGCGGAGCGGAGCGACGCGGCGCCCGCGGCTCCGCGGGCGAGAGGCGGCGTATTCCGGTCGGAGAAAGCGCGGCGCGTGATTAATGTAATGCCCGCGTCCTGTCAGATAAATCAGATAGTGGGGAGCTAACTCGTTCATTTCTGTCGCCCTAATCTGTATTTAATTCTTGTGCACAAACATATTTTGATAGCTGGCGGACCCGCGTCGTGACACTATATTATAATTGACGGACGTCCCAGCAAGCTGAAAACTGGGATTCACGCCAGTTCAACGCGCGGTTGTAAAATAGAAAAAAAAAGGCCGAAAAAAACCTGGATGGGTTCGGGTGGCTTTGTACGTCCATGCACACCGGTGCAACTACTGCAACATGTATGCACTTTGACTGTTGCACATGTGTGATGGCCTTGTGCGCTGGTTGGGTTTCGCAATGTGAGCCGGACCCGTCGGTGTGGAAATATCGGCTCCGTCACGCTGCATTGCGTTTTATAGCATGCTCTTGAGATGACGTGAGAGATAATAAGTTCTCACTTCATAAGCACCTTGGAACGCGCCGGTTGCCGCTGCGGTAGCTGGACACACGAGGACGCCGTAGGATCACCACGGGAGATTGGGAGAGTCGTTGAACAGTGCGTCTTTACGCCACCAGTACATCATGGGACTCCAATGTAGAAAAGTGCTCGATGTGAAGGAGGAAGAGAAACGGTCTGGAGGTAAGATTGCCTGATTGGCTCATTCCAGGCCACCAGATTTGAAGGAGCCTTCCAATCGGATTGTCACCATAGTGACCCAACTCTGCCCCTGGCAGGTATCAGCTGTAGACGGTTTCATCCAATCGGGAGCTTGAACGTCACCTTAGTGACGTCACTAATGATGACGTTTAAGCTCCCGATTAGATGAAACCGTCAAAAACTGATACCTACCAGGGGCAGAGTTGGAAAAATTGCAGTATAGTGAAGGTAATGTTGCAGTGTGCACTTTCGAGATCAGCTCATATAGCGAGTCGAATGAAGTAATATGTTCGGAGATCTGGAGAAGATATTATCTGAAGGTCGATTTTCCTGATTAAAAATGGGAATTGATTGCGTTCAGATTTCCTCTCATCATACCCAAAAGGTGTTTGGGAATTATCAAAATTAGAACAGAGATCGATTACGTCTCCCATATGTTTATCTTATTATGAGGATCTTTGCCATCAATTCTTCTTTATGGTGTTCCTTCATGACAAGAAAGCACATACAAGCCTTCGCGAAAGTCATGTAAAGTCCCTGCGTGTTGATTTATATTAAAAAATGAAGGAAGTAATGACGGTGAAAATACCCAAATGAAAATTGGATGACGTTCGGCGAATGAATGATGAAAGTTTGGTAAACGTATAACAAGGGGAATGAAAGATTTCCACTTAATCCTCACGGCCCACAGGAAGCTAAGTTCAAAGCCAAGAAACAACGCGAGGACATCGACTTGTCGCTTCCCTAGACGAAGAACAGCCAACCAAGAAGAGATGGGATGGAGGTATGATGTCTTAATTAAGCCCTTAGATAAACTTTCATCTCAGCTCCCCTCTTCTCCCTGGCTGTTCCGCGGGGGGTCCAATGACCCGCCGTGGCGGACGGCGGCAGAAGGAAAAGGAGCGCACAAGACTCAGCGAGGGCAGGCCTGGCCCCGACAGGTAGAATGGCGCGTAGGATTTACTATGCAATTTAAATACACAATAGCCGGTCGAACCCCTCGCTAATAACCACCGGTGCGCGCGAGTGACTAGTTCTGCCGCGGAGGATGTCGCCGCTGGCAACGGCGGAAGCGGAGTGGTGACGACTCCCCCCCCCCAAGTTCGCAGAGGTGTCTTGTTGTGGTTCCACGTACGCACGTGAACGCAAGGTGCAGTGGTGCTGATGGAAGGACGGTGAGGGTGATGCGGAAGAAATTGCAGGGGGTGGAGGGGAACGCGCGCTATGACTGCAACGACGGACGATGATGACGATGCTGGTGGTAGAGCATGCCTGAAAGTATGAGGTGGATAATGAGAACAGTGTTGTAAATGTTGCGCTGATGAATTGTTAAGAAAGTTAATAAAGTGGAGAGGCATTTATTATTATTATTATTATTATTATTATTATTATTATTATTATTATTATTATTATTATAGAATAGCTATAATAATAAAAAGTAAATAGTCGGCCCCGGGGGCACAACGGTTGCGGCGGCCGTCGTCTGTGCCGAGTGAGGCTGCAGGTTCGAGTCCTGCGTCGACATGGGTCATATTTGGATTGTCCCTTCACCCCTCACATCAACCTATCATCTCATAATTCACACTCAAGGCGTAACACCTTGTTTGTAATCCAAGATAACAGCTGAACGCCTGATCTGGAAGAATTACAACACGTTAATTGTGTAGCGTGGTCATGAATGGCCTATAATAATAATAATAATAATAATAATAATAATAATAATAATAATAATACATAGTAAATTCTGTAAAAAGGATATGGTAGTAGAATGTTGTAATCGATAAAATGTCATTGTATCACCATGCCCGTGGTGAGTGTGGCTAGTAAAGCGATGGATAAGAGTATTGATGGATAAGAGTATTGAAAAAAAATCTTTGATGACTGTGATACAATGATTATTGAATGATTCATGATAAAAAGAAGACACTAAATGTAGAATACGGTGAATGCTTTACTGTCGATACTGAAGCGTGCTGGGAGCACCTGGGATGGCCCTCATCGTCCGAGGTTCGGGTTTTCTTTAGGTGCTAGTGGATGGTGGTTGAGCGTGAGTGTGTGGGGGAGGATGAAGGGAAAGGAAACTCCGTGCGGGGGGTGCTTGCCCCCTCCCCTTTCACTCATCCACGTTCGCCCACGGGTCGGCTTACCGCTCCGCCCACGCCTCTGCCTGCTCCTGCCCTCAGGCGCTCGCCCACTCGCTCGCCCTGCCCCTTCGCTTAAAGCGAACCCACCTGTGTTCACGCTTCTGAAAGCAGCTGTGCCTGTGCGCCTCCGCCCACACGTTTCTCCATTATTTATTTATTTATTTATTTATTTATTTATTTATTTATTTATTTATTTATTTATTTATTTATTTATTTAGTAATTTATTTTCTTATTTATTTATATTTTGGCTTTATTTTTCTGGTCCACCACTGCATATGTATTCCCTTTTCATCCATCCCTTGCCGCTAACTCGTTTTTTCATCTCCAACTTTATCATTCTCAATCTTTGCTCCAACATGCATTACTGCATGTGCTTCCGTCTATAGACACGTGCGTGACGACCTCTACACTGGAGCCCAAGTACAGACTAGGCCTTATAGAAACGCTTATGGGTCGCTGTGACTAACTTATTGCGGTAAACTATTGAAAACTGTTAGGAAAGACGTACAAAATAATTCCAGAAACTAGTTTTATAGCATGTTATTTTCAAAGAAAATAATATCACAATATTCATGGATATCTTCAATTCGTTTATGTTCTTCATTGCATTATATTCAAATTATGGTTTTATTCATTATTTCTTACTAGTAATGACTGTGAATATTTAAACCATGATTTGTAGACATGCTGTATATTGATCATTTGAATGTTGTGATAACTTCGAAAACGTCATTTAAAAAACGGAGTGTTTAGTCTATATGTATTTGGTCGAAAGACGTTTCAAAATACAATGTAATTTATTGTTTTTGTAAAACTAATTACTACAGACATAAAATATTGAATTCCTTGTTATTTATATCTTATATTAATTTTCTTTATTGTCTTTTGTTGCATTGGAAGCCGAATTTTAAACACAATGTCGTTCTCCACTGAAATATCCTTCACACTGATTTGCCTATAAATGAAGTAGAACTGTGCGAGTTTACACTTTTTTTGCTCAATTGTAACATTTACAATCTAAAAATATGGCTAATAAATATCATTAATGTTTATTCAGTATCGTGAAGGTTAAAATACATCAACATTTCGTATCCTACTCTCACAAAATGTTTTCTGAAGATGTATCCGTCAGATTAGACTCGAATGTTCATATATCAGTCACACTCTCGTCAAGCACCCTCGAAAGAAACTTCTAGCTATGGCATTGGTTGTTGTCATCCAGATCGTCAGGGGAGAATTAAGGAGTTAAGCCTTTCTCGCAAAGAATCTCTTTTAATATTATGCCAGCAACCAATGGCTGCCGTATGGCAGTTGCAAATTTTAAGTGAACTTATTTATTGTGTAAAATGCTCTAAATAAGTAATCTTTTGTATCCTGTAGGGATACAAATCTACAAAAATCCCATATCCTATTTTCGCAAAATATTACTTGGAAATGTCGCGGAAGGGGTTGGGTTCAGTTCTTTCTTCCTGTCTTAATTTCGAATCTTATTTTGCCAAACATTCGCTTGCAAAGCTTCCCGCCCCCGATAGACAATTCCGCAACTGCCGCGGTTTTTTTTATTTTTTTTATTTTTTTTTCACTCGACCGCAGCGCGACGAGCGCCGTGCCGCTCCGGGACCCCCAGGCCTAATCGTGTGGTGGCGTGCGCGTGTGCCCAGCTATGCAAACCGACCGTTCTAAACTTGCATTGATTTGATTAGTTGACGCCGACTGTACTCCCGGACGGCGCGCGCCCGCCGGGGCGCGTGGCCCTGCGGTCGCGGGCGGGGGAGGAGGAGGGGGAGGGGGAAGGGTTGGCGTGCCTGTGTCGATAACGGCCCCTCGTCTGCCTCGGGTGTCATGCCTGACGGCCAGCAACCAACAGCGCTGCCGCCTCCGCCCCCGCCGCGCCGCGCCGCGCCGGACGGCGTCTTAAAGCGGACGGCCGCTCGTGGAGCGTCTGCCAACACTGAGTTCGCATCGCGTCCGAAACTGCGACGCACATTCGACTTGGTTTCATGTCGTTCCGTACGTAATGCGTTTAATTGCGGGGCTGCTCAAAGCGCATCCATAACAAGGCAATTTGTTCGGCAATTTCTGTTTTGTTCCGTAGGTATTGCATTTGATCGAAGCGTCGCTTCAAAGCTGACAATGTGCAATATTAATTTCTTGAGTCTCGTTAAATATATTTTTGTGTCTATTCACTATCAGCTGCCTTCGCCCGTTTTTTCGGTCACTCTAACCTTGTTAGACATTTGTACAGAAAACATATTGCAGTGTTCAAACAGAACACGATGCATCTCTTTGATACCTGTGATTGCTGGTTTACGTTACAATTCCACGTTATTCCGCAACTTAGGCTCTTTATTCACATCTCGTTTGAGAATATCCGTGAACAGAAAACAGCTTATTGTGTTACTGGCTTGAAATAATTAAATATTTCTACACGTCTACTGGTGCTACAATCACTGGTAAAACAACGTAAATGATTTTTGTATGCGTTGTAGAGATTTATTCCTCTTATTCACTGTTTATTGATTAAGTATTCCAAAACTTTGTGACTGATTTCCGTTCTCTACATGGATTTTACGGAGATCAAACAGAAATAATGAAATTAAATGTTCATTATTCATTGTAATACAAAACTACCATATGGTGCTTTGTTCGTTAGAATTGTTATTAGTTTTTATATTGCTAAAAAGTACGCATCAAAGACTTCATTTGCGAGGATAACGTATCTTCAACATTATGTTGATTAAGCGTTCGAAATTTTGTGACAATTAATTTACTTCGCAATTTATTTTGTAAAGAACTCTAATAAGATTTTAATAAAGTGAATTAATGTAATGGGTAAGTGTTTTTAATATAATTTTGTGAAATTTGTTTAGCAAATTATTTATGATATTATATTACATTACTAAAACGTTCATGAAAATTTCTATTACTTTTTAAATTTGTTGTAATTGATGTATATTTTACTCGATTTAAATATGATGTATTTATGATTAACGATTTATTTTCTTGCGAAAATATGATATTGTCTAAAATGGTTTACTACTCTCACGGTAATTTTATGCAATTTAAATTTTAAAATGTTAAATTATTAAAATCAAACTTTATAAAGGTGTGAAAAATGTCCAAAATTTACTGTTAAAAATGTATCTTACGACGGTTATAAGGCGTTATGTACCGGTTAATTTTGAAGGGAGTAATTAATGAAAAGTTCTCTTGTTTCCCAGTTTTACTTTTCGCTTACACTCTTCTCAGTTCACGAGGCAGTGCTTTTGCCCGAATTCTGAAGTCCTTCAATAATGTTGAACTTAACCGACGGACATGGGTTTTAATAAAACCTGGGCGAATATATTTATTGTTATTAGAAAAGCATCACTTTAAAAATATGCTTACTATTTTACTATACGTTATAAGAAATGAGAATCCGAGGTTATAGAGGGGAAAAAACGCTTCGTATATCGAGAGATAGTGGGTATGTTCAGCCACCGCCGCGCTGGGTCGTATTCGGATAGGAAATGCGATTCTCATATACGTAGCGGTCAACGTGAGAAAATATACAACAGTACTGCGATTTTCGCAACTCTGCCCGTGGTAGGTATCAGCTGTTGACGGTTTCATCCAATCGTGACGTCATTATGGTGACGTTTAAGCTCCCGATTGGAGGAAACCGTCAACAGCTGATACCTGCCACGGGCAGAGTTGCGAAAATCGCAGTACATACACACAAATTTCACAGAATTTAAATAGTAAGTTCTTCTAAATTTACCATCATTTTCAACAAAAAAATATCGACTTGCTAACAAATACTGGCGCAACGTTCATGGTCAACATGCGTTTATATACAATTACCCTGTTTGAATACTCAACGTAGGTCTAGTTAATATACCTTGCTGAGATAATCCCAATGACTTATTGAATTTAAAGGGGTCCATTTATAGTTATTAAGTCATTGGGTCAATATACATTAAATGACGCTCGCGTTTGAAGTTTGCAAAAAGAATTAATATCCTTAACGGACAGGTGGCGTTAAGAGAGCTTTGTCACTCTTATATTCGGCGTCGTTATATCAATACAGCAGTACAGTATTACGAAAAATCTAAAGTAGTGGGGACGCGACGTGACAAACAGCGAGTATATCCTATAGATTGTTCAGAAAAATTCCAATAAGGAGTTATTTCACGGCATAGCGTTCCGCAATCGACCGCAAACTCGATCTTCTTCGCATACGTATACGCACAAAATTGATGCGAAACTCGAACTGCGCATGCGTAGTAGAAAGAAGCTGTTGATTCGCTGTGCAAATACTCCGTAATGTTTGCGTACCGGTATCGATGGCGCGAATGTATCGCAACGCAAAGCACCCTTCCCGAGTCGCGGGGCAGAGTCGCTCTGGTTCACGCGGAGCCGGCAGCGCGACGCAGCGCGACTTCCTGGCGGATTATCGCTTGCGCTATCTTGTCGCCGCCGCCGCCACGATAGCGCCGGCCGGCCGCGGCTATCTGCGCGCGGGCTCTGGAAGTTTCCCGAGGATGCGCCGCTCGTGCTGCGCGACGAAGCAAGTGACAGAGTGCAGGAACGCCTCTCATCTCTGTTTGCAACCGGGGACCAACCACCACACTGTCAGACATTTCCGCGTTACTTTAATGTAAATTACGTTAAAGTAAATATCATGATCGCACATTAAACTTAATGTACACGTGTACATTGGGATGCAATAGTCAAATCCTGATGGTTATATCTGGAATGCATGAATGTTCTTGATGATTATGATGATGATTATGAATATACGATGTGAACGAAGAGAGGCAAGGCAAAGTGAAGAACCCTTACATTAAACCGACACTGATTTTAACTTGAGTATTAAATTTAATATAAAAATATACCAAGCAATTTTTAATGTACAAGGTTACATTAACTCTCACAAAACTGAGTACATGGACTCGCGAAGCTGATTGATTACTACTATAAGAGATGTGCTGTATTTTGCTGCCATTCGTGTCATGAGCAGAATCGCGAAATAATGTAATAGTCATGCTGAAATATTTGAGTTATAAAGGCTTAAATATACGGATGAATTCAGGAAATACGAGGTCAATAAATATGCAGTGTCATACCTGCAGTGGTCACTTCCATAGCTGTACCGCACTCCCTTTTGTATGTTTGTATTGTAATATTCTTGACCATCTGTATTGTTTCTTAATCGTAAAGCGGAGCGTTGTATCAGCCAAGTATCCTTGGACCTAACTGAACGCTATTTATTACGTGACGTGAGTCGCTAGTGAGGCTGATTTGTTTCGATATTTTTTTTATCGTTACTTCAAATTCTCTTCAACATTCATCGTATTTTTACTAAAGTAACAAAATAATATAAATATTAATTTTTTTGTTGAATTCCAGTAAAATGCTAGTAAATTCTGTATGTTTTTCTCCTTGTATGTGCATTTGAAAGTTAATTATTTTTGAAATATACCTTAAAAGTACAATTTTGAAATTATGATATTCAATGCCATGATTATTCTGCGCATCGTTTTTACGGAAGTATCGACATATCGTCGCCTCCTGGTGACGACGCAGTTTGCTTCCGGAAGCGGAAGAGGTGGCGTAGTGAGGACAGAAAGGCGCGGATTCGCGTCGCGTCAGTCTTATCGGTCATATTTGATTTGCGAATGAGTTCTTATGTATGATTTTTTTTTTCGTTTCAGGTGAGTTATCCTCTTCCGCTTCCTGTAAATTCCTGTCTGCAGCATGTGGTAAGGTGAAATCAATATCCTTAAATCTATGTGTTGAAATATTGGTAGTATGGATTTGTTACTATATTTTGCTTGCGATGGATAGTATTAACTAGGTAATTGTGTATTACAAGGAAACGACGTATTTGATTTAGAAGCAATTATAAGTAATACATTACTCGCGAATACATTGCACCAAACCAAAGACAATTTTCATTGGTCATACTTCATATCTAAAACGTACGTTCAAAGTGAGTTATTTTTGATGTTTTGAAATGAAAATGACATACACAGGCGATATACTGTTATGTCAACTTTGAAATTTCCCAGAGAGAGTAAATTTAAAATTATGGAAATGAAAAAAATAATTTTAACTACAATTTACATTTTCGCAGACAACGTTTTGTTTACTTCTAGTTCAACGATATGAGATGCTTTAACGATCGAAGACGAGGGGAGATACTACTAGACTGCTTGTCTGCGAAGTATGATGTCGTAAAGTTGGCTGAATGACTTTCATGGGGTAACCTGTAATGAAGTACCTTTTTTTTCCCTGAATGAGCTCTTGCATTTACTAGAAGAAACAAAATGCAAAAAGCAGAAAACACTTGAAGGGAAGAAGTAATGAAACTAGACTACGCAGAATAATATATTTTTGAACTGATTACGATGAACGACGATATATTTGACGATATATTTCTTTGTTTTCAAACATTTGTACTTTGTTGAAGCAACTGTTAATAACATAGTGTAGTGGCATGAGATCCAATATAAAAAAAAAGTGTTTCTTCGGGCACGTTTTCTGCTGCACGATTACATAACTTACTCTTCATACGACGAATTCGTAAAGCGAGAAAGTAAAAAGAATATTGGAGTTCCGTTGCGTTTTATATTGGTTTGAACATTCATTTCTACCGGCAGACTGAACGAGTACAATTTGCAACAGCTTCGTTTCATGACTGCTCGTGCTACATAGTTTACAATCGTTATCCTTCGCAGCAGCGACAAAACGTAAGTTGCAGCACTCCGGTTTAATGGCGAGGGCCGCCGCGCGGGGCGAGGCGGTGCGCGTGACGCGATGCACGCGTCGGCGTTCCGGGCCGCCGGAGGGGCAGGCCGTGGCCGGGTGCGCGTGCGCCGCAGTGATTTCTCCGCCAGGTGGCAGCGGAATGCACGAAGTGCGCCCTCACCCACTCGTATCTGAAAGTGCAATCTGATTTGGTCGGTGACATGTAGCAGCGGGCACCCGGAGACAATGGCGGAATTATGTTTCCGATGCATCGATATAATAAACGTGTGCTGCATGCGAGTATTCTATCGATGAGTAAGAAATACCGAAGTTTATTTATTTATTTACTTTAAAGTTTTTTTGTTTTTAAAATCTCGAATTGGGTCGGTCTGTTCTCGGATGTGAAATAAAATACAAAAACGCATACGATAAGTATAATTCCGAACTAAGCTATAATTTACAGTATAAGCTATTCTTCTGAACACACCTTCAATAATTCGACGACTAACCAATCTTCCTGTTGTTATTTTCATGAGCTCATTATTTTAATTTCTATTTCCCATATTATTTCTCCAGCCGATTTCGTTTCCTTTCCCCTCTCTCTTTTCTTGTCCTCATTACCCCATTTCCTTCCTTCCTTCCACTTCTCTATCTCTTTCTCCTTCTCTTTCTCACTCTTTCTCCCTCCTACCCTTGCTCCCCTTCCCTTCCTCCCTCCCTCTCTTCCTGCCTCCCTTCCTCCTTCCCTCCCACCATTCCTCCCTCCCTCCCTATCTCCCTCCCTCCCTCCGTATCTTTCTCCCTCCCTCCCACTATTCCTCCTTCCCTCCCTTCCTACATCTCTCTCTCTCTCTCTCTCTGACTCAAATAATGAGCGTTATTCGTTATTTAGTTCGCGAGCGGGAGCAATGTCCTCGGGTTTTATAAATGCTGAAAAAATAGGCGGCCGCCTCTCACGACACGCCCGTGGCCCCGGCGCTCGGTCGCTCCCAGCCCCCGCGCCGCGTGAAGTGGCCGGGGCGCTGGCGAGGCCGCGGCCGCGGGCCTGCCTCTGGCGGCTGGCGTGCGGATTGATTACGTGACGGGGCGACATTTAACTCTCGCGGGGATTTGGCTGCTGGAGCCAGCGGCTGTAGAGCCGGAACGAGAGAGAGAAAGAGCAAGGGGTGGAGAGGGGAGAGAGAGAAAGGAAGATGAAGGAGAGAGCTAATGCAGGGAGAAGTGGGGGGAGCGTTCTTAATCGCCTACTCTCGAGGTGGATTCTTAATGTTTTCGCCTCCATTCTAAATGACTCGCTGTGTTGTTACTCCTTACGCCTTCGCTGGCTTCATGCTGCTCTTTCCCGGTGCTCTTGACGAACTACATTTCTGGGTCCCCTTTTCCATTAAACCTTTCTTATTTACTTAGAAAACATTTTCCTGCTAAATTAATAGAACGGATAGAAGGAGAATGCAGGTTAAACTGTAATCAAACAATAAATACATTGTTGTTGGCTGTATTTTTGTGGTTGAATCATTTACAAGGTTATTAGATGGCTTTCTTCTTTTCCCCAAGGATCATATAACAATTCTCTACATTGTCAGGTGGAAAAAAAACAGGAAAATCAGACTTGATTGTCAAAATATAAACAAGAATAGAACATATTTACGGAAATAAAATGTTTCTTGCGCAAGGCTCCGGGTCTCCTTTCAAGAATTTTAAGGGGCCCATGGCCTCCTGAGCGCACGAATATTCTTGGAATGTAACTTTTTGGGTGAATTCCACAACACAAACCTATTGTAATGATTTGGAGACAGAATAACATTCATAGGAGCTACGATGACCTCTCTGCTTTAGAATTGTGAGGTCGAATCCATCAAAAGGCGCAAATAATTGCACAGTGTGCATAGTGTCACAGTGGATGGTAGGTAAAGTCGTGCAATTCTTTTTGATGTAACCATTTCATTCATCATTTTAGAATTGTGTAGGAATTGGAAATTCTATTTGCATACATTTTTAACAAGATTGTTCTTCAAGCGAAAACAAATATAGTAATCTTAAATGAAGTAGGGACGTGCGTTGAACAAATATACTATACCTACATGCAAGAATTCTCTCAGATTATCGTGCAAAATACATTAACGGCATTTGCAGATTCATTACATTCACATGGTGCGTAGTATTGTTTTCTCTCGTTTCTCCCGGCTCTTTCCATCTCTCAGTTGCATTTCGAATTTGAGAACTTCCTTCCAGTTTTTTTGCTTTTCACTAAATCCTAACCTACCTCATCTTTCGCACCCCATTGCCCTCCGTGTCCAAACATTACCCGGCATACGCCCACCCCACCCCTTCCTCGACGCCCTGCAACGCCTCATGCCGCGCCGCACAGCCGCCGCCGCCGAGATAATTCGGTGCGTGCATCGATCTCGCACTCCAGAATTTGTGGCCTTTTAATGGGATTTTAATGTAATTGTTTTTCGTTACTCCCGTCGTTAATGCGGGATGCTGCCTCTACCACCCCAGCCTGTATTGTATACCGCCCCCGCGCGCGTCTGCTGTTGCAACCCGCCTGCACTGCATCGTCCCTCCCTCCCCACCCTCGTCTTTGCTCCACTCCCCCCGCCCTAGATGCTCCCACCCCATCCCAGCCACCATGGCTGCCGCGCCGCGCTATGCTTAATTTTCAGTTTCTGGTTCGCATTTGTAGTGCTTCTATTATCCACCAGGATCGCTACTCTTATATGCTCTTTCCTCCTCTTCTTTTTATATACTTCTTTGCATCTAAATGCGAAAAACCATTAATCTCACGTTTTGTTCGTGTGTCTGTTTGTTTACCGCGAGGCGTCGCCGTAACGCCGACGCTGCCTTTTTTCTTTTGTTTCGCCCCCCTCCCCTTCCCCCCTCCCCCGTCCCCTCCCCTCCCCCGTCTCCTCTACCACCGCGCCCGCCCAGCCCGTCCCGCCCCGCTGCCGATCTCGCTCGCTCGTTTCGCCCAACAAAAGGATATATGCAACTGCAGTTTTCACAAACGGCTCTACTTATATTTCGTGCGTGCGACTTTGACAGGGTATCAACACGTGGCCATCCATCACGGCCGCCCGCCAGATTTCGCGTCGCCGATGAAACGCGCCCATTTTCGAGCGACAGAATGAATAATGAATATCGGCTCCTGTCCGGATTGAATCCGAGTTCGCGGACGACGTTGGGGGCGGCACCGGGGGCGGCGGCGGCGGCGAGGGCGGCGTGACGCGTGACCGCCAGGCGGAGGTACCTGTGCTGCACGTTCTCCCCTCCGCAGTTTCATCGTCACGTCTGAGTTCAGGGGTTCGAGTTCATTTCAAGGCATTCCATTCCTAATATGTAAACAGGGCGGGTTCTCGCTAAGTTTCCTTGAGTTTTTGCCCTCGTTCCATCAGATACTGAATATTCACGCTCATTAATCGCCATGTCATTCATTTCTATTACCGTAATATAGAACGTCTTTTCTGGTGAGGTTAGTAAATAAAACTATATTAATCTTATGTATAAAATTGGACCCAACTAATATATTTATTTACGTGTTCATTCAACTTTGCTCATGTACAATCAGCACTGTTGCTCCCAAGAGATAAGCTTATGTCTACACTGTGTAAGAGCAATTGAAACCATAAACAATGAAAAAAGCAAGTGGCAGTTTTGCAGCAACATGCCCTTGTGGCGAAAGAGGCGTCTCGCAAGTCAGAATTACTCATACGAAAAGAAATGCCAAAAGAACAGCAGACGTAGAGATTTTTGGTTGTGGGTTGGCGGGCGGATCGGAGCGAGTGGGAAGGCGGAAAGCAGCATGGAGCGGAGAGCAGAGAGCAGAGAGCGGGCGGCAGGGGGCAACGCCGGCAAGAAGGCAAGGAGGCAGCGCCGCGGCGCGGCGGCGGGCGCAGTTGCGTAACTTGTGGTGTCGCCTCGACGCTAATCCTATCGCCTCCGCCGGGGCGCCGAAGCGAACTCGATCCGTCAGCGCCCCGCCCCCGCCCCCGTCCCCGCTCTCACCCTTGCCCCCGCTTGCACCTCCGCCTGCCTCCACTTCTCCTGCAACCAGAAATCCGCGCCTCGCTCCGCCCCGCTTCGTCTCACCTCACCTTGGCCCGTTTCGTCCCGCGTTTCCAGCCCCGCCCCCTTTCACTTCTTCGTTTCAACCACCGCCGCCACAAAGGTTCCACTTCACCTCCCCATGGGCTCTCAACTCTCACTGAGTCCCCGTCCGCAGTCGTCACCCCGAATATGTTATTTTGTCTTTCACTTACACTTTCGATGTTCCTCTCCTCACAGACTCGCTACACATTCTAGTTACCTTCATTTTCTTTTCCGCTACACCTCATTTCCCAATTCACTCATTCGACTAAAGAGAATCAGCCAAATGTTTTACGTTCCAGTTTCCAACAATCTACTTCTATCTGCGGCTGTTGTCTTGGGCTATCCTTTCTGTCCTCTCAACACTATAGTTGCTTTTTTTTTGGCGAGGGGGGTGACGAAAATTGGTCGTTGTTCTCTGTTGTACGTTTTTATTTTCCTTCTTATTTTTCTCACTTTCTCCCTGACTGGCTGCACAGGAGTAAGCCAGTTCTTTAAAACGAACTCTCACGAATTGCTGTCGTGTGTGTATGTTAAATACTTTACCGCACCAAATTTTCACTCCATACTGATTGTGTTTATTTTTGTATTTTTCAGCTAGACAAAGTCGTCGAATAAAATAACATTATAATATAACATACATAATATATCATATATAACATAACGTAATAATATAAGATATATAATATAACCTCTTTGAATTCACCGATCTCCACTTTTCGGCGCCACAGACGTCGCCATCATCACTCCATTCCTCCTTCGTCACCTTCAGTGTTTGAGGTCCGCCGGCACCGCCACCGTCATCGCCATTCACTTCCACCTCCGCCTTCTCCGTACCCGCCTCCACCGGCGCCACCATCCCTAGCTTCTCCTACTTCTTCTTCCCCTCCGCATCCGTCACTTTCTCCTATTCCACGTGGATTGTGTTTCGATAACTCGTCGCTCCGCTAAGTAAGCTGAACTAAATTCTGCCCCGGCGTAGTTTTGCTTGGGATTATTCGGTTTTGTGTCTCGGGGTGCGACGCGACATCCCCAGTAGCACACGCTGGGAGCAAAGGGAAGATTTCATGAAATCTGTTTCGAAAGCATGGCGCCTCGCGCTGGGCTTTGTGAGGTCGACGAATCGCACACGGGCCCTCGATGCTGCCCGCGTGTGTTATTGTATTCTTCGGCTGGAAAAAGTCGAATGAAATAACATGAACTGGAAAATTACGAGGTAAATTGCTGTTCTAACGTGAACGCACGGTTGACTGTGTTTTCATTGTCGAGCAGTGCAATCGAGTTTTCTTTCTGTGTGGACTGACGGCCCTGTTGCATGCGCGTGAAAGATTACTTCAAAGGGTTGCTCTGGCTTTGGAAATGAAATTAATAACGAGCGTGCAGGAAAATGTTCGTAATGAAGTGCTTCTATCAGTGAGTTTGAAAATAAAGAAATCTAGAAAATTTGTTTTATTCATAGTAAATTTAATGCTATGTGTTTAGAATTGAATAGTACGTTTTCAGTACTCCTGTAATATAATTCGAGGGTTAATGATTTTAAAAAACTGTTTCTCTAAATATCCACTAGAAGGATGATATTTAAACGTTCAGAATAATCCTTCTGGAAATAAACTTTTGAGCTAATGATACCGTGAACACGGGTCGTCTCAACATAATTGCAACACAACTTTAACAGACTCGTATTTAGTATTGTATAAACTATTGTATATAGTTTTTATAACATAAAATAAATGTAAGAGGAAAGTATTATTGCTTTACGGCTCAGCATTTGTTTTTCACAATGTTTACTAAGTTTGGAAGCCTATTTTCGTGTTGTTCTCTACACATTTTATAAAATCTATAAAAGTTTCTGTACAAACCGTAATTTATCGTTACCTGCTTTCTATGAATTCCTTGAGTTAATAAAATAATTTTAATTAGTAAAGTTTTAATGAGTATATTTATTACCATCTGAAATTTAAATTTGATTTACACTAATGAAGTAAATGTAGATTTTATCTAATCACTACTTTTTTCTTTTGACCAATACATATATTGCAATTCATGTCCAAATCTGACTATTTCGCGATTTATTCGGTTAATGTTCACTTTATCCAATACGGGTGGATAAAGCCCGAAGTATGAACAGTTTTGAAAGGTACTACGAATTCTAGCATGTTGAAGTGGACATTAGCCATCATGGGGCGGCTACGGTATGGTGAAGTACGATAAGATGAGGAATAGCTGGTACTATTATCTGATACACAAGAACCAGCAGCACCATCAGATTGATGGTGGGGCTTTCCTAAGGCTAGAGAGAGTCCACCGTAGATTATCCATATTTGGAACTGTAGCCAAAATGAGTGCTTTCTCTTCGAAAATGTTTTCTCTAGTGCAAAGGGAAATTTCGGCATTCCTTCATCAATCCTTCCCGAGGAAATTTCCTCCGGGCGCCGCCGTATCCACTTTGTTTCTCAGCCTCTCGAGACTGAGGACGCGCGTCGGAAGGCCGGCATCGTTCAAGGGTCGCAAGACAGCTAACAAGCGGCGGCCGCGTGCCTCCTGCGTGTGTGTACGCGCGTGCGTGCGTGCCTGGGTGCTTCAGGGGGAGCGAAAACTCACGAGCGGCCGTCACGCGACGCAGCGCAGGCAGCAGCGCAGCCAGGCGGGCTGAGTGTTTACAAACGTAAAGAAGGCGGTGCAGCTCGTCGGCGCGGGGTGCCGCTCAGGCAGCCAGCGGAACGGGTGGGATAGGAAGGCGGTGGAAGGAAGTAGGACTGCCAAGAGCTTGCGGATTGGGCCGTGATGAAGGGAGAAGTGTGTGAATTCACATTTTTTCATGCTCCTTTCTTGTGCAACAAGATAATTCTATTATTATTATTATTATTATTATTATTATTATTATTATTATTATAGTTTTACTTTACATTTCAGTCGCATTTAAGATCCTGTTCTGGGTTACATCATACAAAACGATTTGCACGAAACGTAGTGATTCATGGCAGCATGCACTATACATACTGTATGCAGTTGAAAATTTAAAATTTACTTCTCATTGATTAAAAATTGCGTTATGAAAAATGCACATTAACAAGTATTAAGACTTCGAAAACAACAATGATAGGTTTAGAAGAATAATTGGCACACACGAGTTGCAAGGTAGGAAGTACGAATGTCCGAGGTATGTGTTGGTCAAGAATACGAAACATGTGTATTGTCTTTGGTTTTTTTGGTCAGTCGTGTTCTACATTTTAACCAGCGCAGATTTTGGGAGATTTAATATAGTATCTCGCCGTCCGAATCTAAAATGTACATGCTTAGATTCGATTGAGTATAAGTAAGGCTTACTATCGGCAGACCAGAGACCTAGTGTCAAATTTAAAGTGCGAAACGCATTTTATGTGGTAACGACAAGAGTTTGATGAAAAGTAACATATTTGATCTTTCTATAATATTTTAACCAGAACTAACGCATTATTCGGTTCTGCAAAATTGTATGTTGAGAGTCTTCGTCCTGAATTTTCTATTATTTTCTTAATAAATTTAAAATAAAATAATTAAAAATGCTTTGAAGTAATATTTTCACATATTTGAGTAGAGACGAACGGAACAATTGAGTTGTACGAGATAGGATGAAGGCGATGAAGCTCTAGGAAGACATTGTGTTCGGGGCTGTTACTTCTAGACCCTTCAGTTGCAGATTGTGATGTTTGCATTATTTGTTGGACGTTAATACGGTTCGCGTGGCGGTGCCAAGGAGCACTGACGAGGTCTAAGCGGGCGGAAGCGTTCGGGTGAGGGAACGCGGAAGGTGAGGTGTGCGAAGAGGCGAGCCTGTTAGGTCGCCAAGTGGCGCTTGGCACGCGTGCTCCGCCTTTATCGCGCCGCAGTCGCTGCTTCACCCGCTCACCCGGATCACACACGGTGAAGATCACGCTGCGACTTCGGTGGCGTCAACTCGTCACCGCCAGACGCGCAGCTAGCGGAAGGCCGAGAGAGATAAAAGACCTTTCGAAATTTGAACGAAAAAAAATCTTCACTCATGCGGTCGTAAGCCTGTTCCATGTTAGAGATTAATCTACGTGTAGTATATGTAGCTTCAATAGGCATACGATTTATTGAGCTGTACTTAGTATGGTAGGAATTCAACCGGGGATGTGGGTTGATATTCAGTTACTTACTAAACAATGTTCTCTGTTGTTCGTTCATCGAAGCAATACGTTTTCTGTTATTCAGGAGCCAAAATTTCTAGTTTTAAAATGTTGCTAATCACGCGTTGTTGATACTTTATTATTCGACATTGTAGAGTAAAAGGGAGGGATATTAATTTGCGTGGTCAGACGGAAGAGCGGGCCTGATGGCCTGAGTCTCTCCACGAAAAATAAGGTATCAATTCAATTCAATACTGTTTCTGCTGTTTTTTACTGTCAAATTGTCTCTTACAGCTTAAAGTATCCTACGTACGACACTAGCTGTTGCGCTGGGTTGCCAGCACCGGAAATATTCCCCCTCTCCTGTCTCTCACGTCATCTTCGTCTGTTCCGTTACCTCCACGGCCACCGCCACTACCTTAACCATTCGACTTTTCAAATCCGCTTGTGTGCAAAACAATGCATTACGTGTATATACATTCCTCGCCCTTGAGCTCAAATCGTATTGCTTACACAATCACCGGACGCATCTTGCTACCATACTGTTCACTTTTCAACGCCATTACCACTAAATTTAGTTTTGGTTTTAAACATATTCATGGCTTTAATCAGTCGCACTAATTATGACGTCGAAGTTAAAGTTTCACAATCAGTTCCACAAAACCACCCCTGCAACTACATTCAGCAGGTCTCTTTTACAACCATTGCCACTTCAACTCCAGCAATCAAAAACCATGACCGCCTCCTTTTTCTACCACATCATGGATATCACACTTTCCCACTAGCGTAATTCCTTCCATCTGTTACCTCACACTTGCACTAGAGCACAATGACAAAACGCCCAACGCCGCCGCCACCGTCACCACCACCACCACCACCACCACTTCCATTGTCACAACAGCTGATGACATCTCTCATCGCTATCTTCCCCACTAGCATCTAAGCCATTTCCTCTGCTGCTAACCTTCAAAGTTAGCATCACCTCATGCAGCTCTCAGGTAAAATTTTACGTCCGTCCCTGTTGTCTGCACACCCGCCCCCGCAGACCCCCAACGATCTTGCCACCCCGATTTCCGCTTCTATCTCCACACACCTGCTGTAGCTCACAGCGATCCCGCCTCCGGTTGACGACGCTCCGCCGCCTCTGCCTGCCCTACTCCCCCCCATCACTGCTCTAGCACTGAACCCCCCCAAGCCTCGCCACGCCCCCCGCTCGATTCCGCCACTGCCCACCCGGCTGCCACCCCGCTGCCACCCCCGCTGCCACTCCCGCTGCCACCCCTGCTTACACCCCGCGATGCCACCCCCGCTGCCACCCCCGCTGCCAGCCCCGCTGCCACCCGCGCCCGCACCCCGCCGCCCGCCCAAGCCGGCCGCCTCCGCCGCCGGCCCCGCCGCCGCCCCCGGCTTTCCGCCCCGCTCTTGCCGCCGCCCTGCCGCCCACCCCACTGCCCGCCCTCGCCGCCGTCCCCGCCGCCGCCATCTCCCCGCCGCTTACGCCACCTCCGCTTCTACCTCCCACCCTTTTTCCGCCCCCCGCCGACGCCTCTGTCTGCGCGGCGCCGTTGCGTCGGGGCGCCTGCCTACCCCCGCCCCCACCCGGAGACCTCGGCTAAAAGGCCGTGACGAATTAGCGCGTGGCGTTCTCAGGCGCCTTCCGGCTGCGGCCGCTCCGCCCTTCCCGTGAGAACAGCTGCGAGCGCCGCGCCGCACCACGCAGGCCGAGTACGCGCACTTCTCTCTCTAACGGACAGGCCACTTTTCTGTTAACTTTTCGTTTACGTGGGCGTCGCTAAAACTATGAGACTTCATGTGGAGATTATGTGGAGGAAACAACACTACTTTATGCTCCAGAATCAAAGATTGCATTATGTTTGCTGATAGTTTTGGAAAACAATTTTTTGAATGGTATGATACACAGTCTCATTACATTTTAAAGGTCTTATTCATTGAAATAAATTAAATTATTCAGAAAGTAACGATTATTTATAATTCAATACAAACGAAGGACTACTTAGTATTTTTGCATTATAAACTATGCTATTTTACTTACGCATAAAAAAATATTTGTTATTTTTTTTTCAATCGTGTTCGGATAACTGATACGTTGTACCGTTTGTTATTTACGTTCTCTACTATTTGATGTTTTCTTTCTTCTCCCACGCTGTACCTTACATTGTAACCGTACGTGTGTCAATGAAACAAGAAAAGAAAAAAAAAGACATAAAATCTATTAGTGCAGTTGTTACTCTGATCGAAGGAGATCTTCACTTTTAAAGTTGCTTTTATAAATAAAAAGGAGCGTCTTACTACGTGTATGTGGCACGAACACCGTATTATTTGTCAAACCTTTGGTCGACCAGTTATTCATGCATAGAAATGGCAGCATATGCAATGAAAATGAATTACAAACATTTATTTCATTGGCGAATAAATGATGAAATTGGTGAATAAATTAACTTTATCATAAAACATACTCTAAATACACTGCTGTTCAGTAATAAGCATGTTTTTGTATACTCTATACTGAGTATCGAATTGAAATTAAGTAAGAATGAACACCAGTAGTCATCGCCTATTTGCATCTAAGAGATTTCACTCAAGTTCACGCTCTTTTGCCCTCTGCTCTCCCTCCGGCTGGTCGACTACTACGATTTTCTACCTGTGAGAGCAACTTAATCACTGCGTATCGGGAGGCAGATCTCTTGGATATCTTGATCGTGCTTAATTTAAATATTCAATGTGACCATATCTAGGCTATTATCTATTCAGAAGTGATTATTTATATGCAGTTGCTTGTAGATGGAAATGGAAGGGTGTGATGCAATAAGTTGGCTATAGTCTTGGAGTGTTACTTTTCTCAGAGTGCTGTCAGTGTAGGTGTTGTCCCGCTTATGTCTCTGCGTTCTATTCCTATACCATGAAATAGAAACTGAAATAAATGCTTGCCATTCCGAACAGTTATATTTTAATGGTCATTATGTATTTTTCATAGTATAGTATCTCTGCCATGATTTATTTTACGTTTTATACATTGAAGGACTCCTGAACTCATAAAAGGAAAAATGTGTATATGCTTCTAGAGCAAGTTTAATATAATGTCATTATCAGGCGGCCTTCAGGTTTCATATATTATCCTACAAAAAGCGGTGACATCGTAGTCTCCTCATTCTTGAAAATCTTGTCATTCTTTACGAATTTCCGACAAGAACATTTTCTAATGCTTTCACCATGTTTATGGTCATTCAGTTTTTCGTCGTCATTTGAGCAAAAAAAACATCATGTTTGGAATTCCTCGTTACTTGTGCGTTTGATGCATCTCGTTCACTATAAATATTTTTTCGTTTAATTACGTGGAAAGAATGATTCCTTTCACGTCTTCCAGAACCATTGTTACGTCTCTGTGTCCCATTTGCCTTAATATGTTTCTGCATTATATCTTCTAATGCTATCTTCACTGCTAATATCGCTGCTTCTTTCGCCGTACGCTGATAAAGTGATATTTCATGAGAGTTCAGATTTTATATAAGTAATGTGCAACTATTCACAGTGATCCTCCTCCAAAACATTTTCATCAATTCATTAGAAAATTGATGAAATGTTTGAAATTCCAGTAGAGAATAAATTTTATGAAAGTTCCTCGTGATGTGATGACTGATTTATTTATGGAGTGATTGTACTTCTGAGAGTCTGGCATTGCACTTCGTTGTTGTGTTGTGATTCATAAAAGAAGTTTTTGTTGATAACGTTTCTAATATTTCATTGAGCATCGAGTCGGAAAAAGTCGTGGTTTTCTTAGAAGACGTGCAAATCAGGTGAAGTTTTTAAGGGGCGCAGATAAAGTAAATAATTTGAAGTAAAATTTCCAAAATGATCTTAAAAGCCTCATGACGAAACCTGTAGATGAGAGATGCAACAATTTGTACGTATAATTTGATTGCTGTGTCACCATTAACGATATGAAATCTATATTGATATTTTCAAAACATCAATGTTTTTTATAAAATCGTCAATGTATTTCACAACGATTATTTGATGCCGATGTTTTTTAACAACGATGTTTTTTCGTATTCTCTTAAATGAACAACATCCATCATAACAAAATCCTATTATAATTTTCAGATATCCATAAATTGAATATTCTTCTGACCAATATGACAGAGGGGGAAAAATTAAAGAAAATATAGTATTCGCCAATAAAGATGTATATATTATTTTTTAATTACGGAATTGTATAATCCAAATTTCGTTAATTATCCTGATAGTTTTTTGACTTTCGATTTTTTGACTTGACTGTTAAGTATCAATTAAGACTAATTAAAATATCCCTTTCAAATTAAATTGCACCCACGTGAACTTCTATTTTTCTTAATCCAGTTTTAGAACATCGATTATTTCCGGTCGATGTTTTATAAACATTGTTTTATGTACATCGACGTATTTCTGTACACAAACGATGTACATTTTGTTATCACCGACCTTTTAATTTTGAGCGATTAACATCGATGTTTCGTTGGCTATGTCGCATCCCTAGTCACCACGAAGCGTCACGAACGTGCCTCCGTAGGTAGGCTTCGGTTTCCAGTTGCAGTCGAGGACGTGCCACTGATGCGTGCGTCAGGAAAAGACGTGACGCGCGAGGGCGCGGGCGGCTTCGTCAGGCGGCGCCGTGGCGCATCCCGATGCGCCGATGCGCGCGCGTCACGCCGCGGCCGAGGCACGCGCACGGGCGTGCGGCACGTGCCTGCGGGGCCCTGCGTCGCCCTGCGTCGCCCTCGCGACCCGACGGCGCCGCGACGCGCTCGTCCTGCCTGCCACATCCGCAGTGGTCTTGTGCTTCCTACATTCTTCGCATGTTCTTGTGCTTCCTCTGCTGCGTTTTCTTGTGCCTCCCCAATTTTTTTGCTTACTATCCGTCTTGCCTACCTGGGAGCGGAAGCCTTCCGGCAAACCGACATGTAGGTCAGCGCTGGACGCGTAGGAACACCGCCACCTCCCGGTAATAACATTCTCGAAACTAAACGGAATAATGGCCATAGTAGTTGTCGCGTCCAGAAACAATAAGCACTCACTCATCCGACCTACGTAGCCGATATAGTTAAGGTATACATTGCCGATGACGGTTCGGAGGGTTGCAGGTTTGACTCTCGCCTGGGACATGCTTTGTGTGTTGTGGCATGGTGGGGCGTTTTCAATCACCTGTTATCACATATCACAATCTCCAGTTATCACCTTTCAACCTTTTTCTTCTGTTTCTGATGGGATTGAAGGAGAGACCTTGATAAGCACCTTGGAGTTCGCACCTGGCAAAAATAGTACCTTCCTTGAAGGTGGACGACTAGAGCACCGAGATAGGCCAAGGGGGTAAAACAGGAAAACTAATTCTTCGTAAGTGGTTTTTCCGCTTCTCTACTTTCAGAGATCTCTACTCTCAGCTTATGTTTCTACAATTTCATATTCTTATCCATTTACCTTCTAGTGTCTATCTCATTTTCATTATTCTGCCATGTTTTATTATTATCAGATTGTAGTAAAAACGAGTTGAATCTCAAAATACGATTTTATTACAACAAATGGAATATTTTGGTCGGAAATAGCTGGAATTTCAATTAATATTTCGAAGTTTTGAAGTGTTTGCTTCTATAACAGAAGTGCAGTATTAATAATAATTATATTTTCCTTCATTTTAATCATATGTTTAAAATACCCGTTTTGTAATGTATAATGACTTTGCTTCTGAGGACTCGCGTGGGAAATTAAAAAAAGGAAGTAATAAACTAGCGCCTTGCACTCATTCTGCCATTTTGTGGTCTCACCTCCGCTGGCTTTCGCTCTCTGGTCCGAAGCTACTCGTGTCTCCGCCCTGACGCACCGCGGCGCGCGCGTGCCCTGCCATCCTCGCCCCTCTTCCACCCACGCCTCCGCCCCCGTCTCCGTCCGGCGGCGCCGCTTCGGCGGGTGACGGCCGCTTTGTCGCGGGTGACTTAGCGGCGGCGGCGGCGCATTGTCCTGTGTCTTATCGGCGCGCCCGTGCCTCCACCGCCTGACCGCCCTCCCCCCCATGCCCCCGCCCCCTACCCACGGCTCCACGCGTATCAGGGCGCGTGCGCGCGGCGACGCACGGCTCCCTGTGAAGCGCACGGCCTGCGCCCCGCGCCGACACGTGCGTGCGCCGCTCTTGACAAACCGCACTCGAGATGTAGACCGACGACGAGAGCTAGTTCTCTCGTAAGTGAAGCACCGAATTTACAGGCTATGAATTTTCTTAAATACGGCATCCTGTGTAGAAAAAGTGAAGTTGATGGCATTTTTTACTGCCTATACACTTACGTTAGCAAAATAAAGTGTATTCTTGAAGAAGAACGTCACCTCTTCTTCTCAACTACACTCTTATGTTATCTGCAATTCAACACGTTTCCAACTGAGCATACTGGGAGAGATCTTTCCTGAAATTTACACCGAGTCGAGTAGAATCGTTATGAGTATTGGCGAGTGGAAGTGAGTGGTGTTGAATGGAGTCGCACCGAGTCGCGGTTTGGGGTGAAGGTGAAGGCGAGAGTGCATGGAGGGGAACGGGGAGTGCCGACTGGAAACACCGCTTCGAAATGCTTACGTGCGGTTGGATCTCTGTGCGCGGACCGAGGCGCTACCGGGCGCTGCGTGAATGGCCGTTTTGATGGAGCGGGATTTGATGGAGAGGCGGGGAATATTGCATGCACAGTTACCTCACCGAAGCCACTGCCCTCTCTTGTCCTCGTACTCGGTGTACTCGCTGTCCTATTGTCGTCTTCGTCCACTCTGCTGCTCTACAGTGCGGGAATACATTCCCCTCTTTCATTATCGTTCGTAAAATAACTTTCATTAACTTTCGTGAAGAAGTTCATTAAGTGAACATACAGGTTTCAGCGAATGGTATTTCATTTACGACCACGTCTTTAATACGTTGATTGTAGTCGATGTATGACAATTAAGTATAACGTTTATGTTGAAATTGACTTTGTTTCATTTATTGAAATTTAATAATTATCTTCTTGAAGTTTATCAAGACATCGCTTCTAACAATTTTCTTTTTGTAGTGTAGTTATCGTTATTCTAGTTTATTTAGTTACGGGTTGGAAAAGTACTCAATTGGTCGGAATTCCACGAACCTTCGTATCTCCGCTTCGTACAATACATGTCTGAGTTGCTCTTATCTCGCTTTCCATGCTCGCTTCCGCCTTCGCTGCTTCTGCTTTTCTTTTGTTGCTTCTCACAGCGACTTCCCTTTGATCCATTATTTGGACCGTTTAAATGATTTCAGTCAGCCTCATTAATAACATAAATGAAGCTGAGCTCCTGTAAATTTAGTGTATTACCTTCCACCACTTCTGCCAATTGTCTTCCCAACATTTTTAGATCCTTCTAACATTAATGTTCGATTTCGTACTTTTCTCAATCATTTTAAAACAAATCTCCCAACTAGGAACAGATTCAGGAAAACCAGATTGAGTCCGTGGTATTATATTTGGTGAATAAGTGCAAATGAACAACATCACAACTAAACCATAATGCAAGTGCTGTTACGGTCATAAAAGAATGATAGCGGAAAACAGTTTATGAGAGAAGTAGAACAAATGGTTTCCAATGAATTTCTAAGTTCCATTAATGAAAATATTGGCTTGCAGTAGTCATCTTTATTTTGTTGTTGTCGAAGTGTATTTTATAAGTAGGCATTCATACTATTTACAAACAATGACGGAAATTTGGATTGCAATGATATACACAGTAAGTAGTGAATTTGAATCGTTACCCTTGAAATATATTGTGAAAAATATAGTGTCAGTGACGTACAACTCAGCCCGATGTGCAAAAAGGAAGAGACAAGTTCAGAAGCGCAGCAATTCTTCGTTGAGGAAGAACAGTAGGTTCAATGCAAAAGCACGATACTGTAGATCTGTACTAATCCTTCACGCTGCTCACAAAACGTAACGTTTTAGTGACATCAGGGCTCGGTAAAGAACCCGTTGCTAAACTCGAATTTCGAACTGTTAAGTGCAACAAATACCGCTTTATGGTGAATTTAATTACCACATATTTAAATACAGTTATCGTTGTCAGCTTTGGTTACAATTTCTGAGAAGACATTCATATGTTACAAATAAGAAGGAATGTATTTCCCTATACAGATGTATGTTTGAATTAAAGTTAATGAAAGAAGAAACCTCAGTTACATCAAAATTTAGCTTAAACAAATCAAATAGTCTATCAATATTTTTACCGCCACTAATAGTTAATTTCCATACAATTAATTACTTCCGTGTACGCGACACTCCAATAAAACCTTTTCTTTTTATTTATTTTGATCACCCTGAACAAACATTACTTAGCGTGTAGGCCTGGGCGTGTACGTAGGTGTGCTTGTGGGCGTGCATGCGTACTTTGGGTCACAGAACCCTGAACCCAAGGGCCTCTACTATTTTAATCCGCCTCCTCCCCCCCTCCTTCCGAACGAGCCACCCTCGCCACGCGTCTGGCGGCCCGAGGCGCAGTAATGGGATTGGGTGCAGCTGCGTGCGCGGAATATGCGGCAGTGGCGGTTGCGGCGTCTGTCGCATGCGATGCGTTAAATGCGCCGCCGATATGCGCGCTCCCGCGCCGGCTCATTCGCGCGAGGCTGCTTTGGCCGCAGGAGGGAACGCGCGCGCGCGTGCGCGCGTGCGAGTCGCATGCGAGTCGACGCGCTCGGTTGCACGCGACTGGGCAAGTCGCGAGGGCGCGTTTGACGAGCGGTTGCTGATTGTTGCCGAAATTTCACACGCGGGTGGCTCACCTGAAAGCTTATCTGCGAGCGGCGATCCCTAGTTCTTTGCCGGGCCTCGGGTTGCAAAGGGATGTACCAGGGTCTTAAATACGATTATTTCGGTCATCCGAGAACGCTGGTGTGTTGGCTTTTTGGCGGTTTAGGAAAAAGGAGGTTTGGTTCCTCAGAAGGTACGCTAGACGTTTAAACCAAATTTAAACGTATGTCCTTCCATTTTGAGTAGAGTAACCATTGATGCAACCCAGCGACGTAAATTTCTTTTTCTTTGTAATATGTGTCTTTATAATAATATTCTTTGTAATCATAATCTAATATTCAATAGACGTTCATGAATTTAAATCATTATATTTTTTATTTAATATTTTTGTCGGTTCTTTTTATTACATAAAGACAAATAAGAGCGCTCCGAAAACTGACAACATCGTAGAAGATTTATACACTTTCATGTTTTTCTCTGCACCCACCAGAAACTGGGCATTGATTAACTAGCACGTAATGGGGAACAAAGAATACTTTATTACCACATGTTCCGCGGCGTAACATTTTTCTTGTTTTACGTAGGTTTCCACTTACGATTAAGTTAATCTTTTACATTGTTTTCTTGTTTGCCAGATTTATTACGCTGCGTAACGTTGTTTTTCTCCCTCTACAATAACTAGTTCTTGCGTTGTTTACCGCACGAGTACAATCGTATAGTGAACTCGCGTGGCGCATTGTTCTCCGAGATGAATCCGCCTGATGAATCCGCTTAATCTCGAGCGGCGGCGCATTCCTTGACCGCCCGCGCCCCGTGCCCCGTGCCGGAGGCCGCCCGGGCTGCGGCCCGAGGGCGCCCACTCCTAATGAGTGATGGGCGCCGTGGTAATGACGCGCGACAGCTGCCGCCCGAGTCCCGCCCCGAGCTTCGCTCCGCACCGCCTCGCCCTGCCCCTCCCCAGCATGTCTCGCTTCACGCCACCCTACCCCACCCAGCCACCCCACGCCACCCCTCCACTCCATCCCTCCCATGCCCGACCCCTCCGTCCTTCGCTCCGCAACGCCCGGCTCTGCCCCGATGCGCCTCGCCCTGTCACGTCTCGTCTCGCTCTCCTCCTCCCCGCCCCGCCAACCCCGACTCGCTCCACTCATCCTACGCCACCTCATCCCAACCTCGCCCCGCTCCGCCACACCCCACCCTGCATTGCTTCGCACCGCCCCTGCTCCGCTACGCCTCGCCTCGCACCGTCACGCCTCACTCCGCTCCTTACCATTCCGCCCGATAACGCCTCACTTCAACCCAATCCACCCCGCCCCACCTCATCCCGCCTCGTCTAACCCCGCCACATCTCCGTCGCATCCCGCTCCCTTCTGGTCTACTTCGCTTCTCTCCGCCTACGCTCGCTCTACGCACCGATACCGATCCGCCCCGTTCTTCCACTCCCTCTCCCTCTATGTTTAACTCCACCCCTCTGCGATGATCTCACCCGCCCCGCCCTCTCTTGCTCCGCCTCCACCTGTCATCCTCCGATGCGTCTCTCTCGCATGGGGACTCAACGCCGTCGAGGAAAGGGACGGGGTAGATGGCAAGGAGGGTCGGTAAATGGGGGAGATGATGATGATGATGATGATGGATAATCCTCGGAGTACGGTGCGTTCAGGGTCGGAAACAGGTTATGGAAAGATAACAGGGTTGATGGGGGGAGGGCGAATGTTGACGAGGCACCTGCTAGAGAGAGTTGAAATTCGGAGACTGCGACTCGGGGTGTGGAGTCGGATAGTGTAGAATGGGCATGAGGGGCAGAAGCGAGAAGAGGCTAGTTTAAAATAGAATGATTCAAGGAAAGAGAGGATGGTTGAGTGTTGCGTGTGTGTGTGTGTGTGGGGGGGGGGCTTCATAGAGATAGCGGCAAGGGCGAGACTTAGTACAATGAGTCGGAATAGACCAACGTTACGATAGGCAACGAGCTGGGGACGTGAGTGGGCGTAGCGACTGTGTGGGTGGGACTGAGAGGGGTCGGGGAAGGAGGCACGACGCCTAGCTGTTCCCTAGGCCATTTCTGCTCCCCTCCCTCTCGGAACGTCCTTCGGGACAACTGCTGCATCCCTAGTGCCCTTAGTGTCAGGTGGCTATGGGTCCCCGTCTATTGACCTATGATGTCTGAACTGTGATTGAATATTATAGTGGCCTGGATTCTGCAGTAGAATGGATGACCGCACACTGCCAATTTTCAGTGTCAGTCTGAGATTTGCAATTTGTGGAATGTAAACTGCAATGTGCTTCAGAAATGGTTATATTATTTAGTAACAACGTTTACATATTAGAGAAGAATATTGTATTGGTGGCATCTTCAGGTTAAAGTTTTTATGATACTTCCGTATTTATAGTAGTTCGACGCGAGTGCTGAAATGGGCGTTAAACAATCATGTAACACAATATTAATAACAGGTTTCTATATTGGTATTTTCATATTAATTACAAAGCGTCCTTAGAGGTCTGTATATTTAGTATGTGAATTCTACAAACGATTACAAGCAGAATTGTTAGGTCATGAACTAATGATGGTACCTTCCGTTTGCTGAGTTGATTCCTGTAATTTGGCACGAATGTCTGGCGAATCTCTAAAAATATCGTGAGATAGTTCCCGTCCTTGAAAATTTCACAGAAATTACCTTCGATTGTCATAGCATTCATCAGGGGTGACGTTTTTGCGTGTGAACTGAAAGTGACATCGGCGTTGTAATCTTACTAGCTTACCTCCGTTCATTTCCGTCCTCTCTTTGTTCTTAAGATATTTCTTCCAAGCCTCTCATTAAGGTGACCGGCATTGGAAGCCCGGGGTGGGTGCAGTTACTACTTGATACACTCGTATCTGCCAATGAGTAATTCTGAATCCAGCGGTGTTCAAAGAACTTGTTTCACAAATACAAAGCATACCTACCGGAGAAGATGCCTCGGGTCAATACGTCAGCCATTAAAAATTCCCCCAGTGGCGCTGCGGCAACAGATACCGCGGTGTGAGACGCACAACCCTTTAATAATAAACAATGCATTTCTCTGAAGTATGTAATACCGCACACGTAATAGTGATTAAAAGTAGTATACTGCTTATTAACGTGCGCGCAATATCCAAATGTTTATATACTCAAATTTATTCTTACAGTCAATTATTTCACAAAAACAAAGTCTAGGTACTGCAGGTTTTCGCACATATCTCGGTGTGAGGCGCACAAAACTTTAATACTAAACAATAAATGTGTGTGAAGTATGTGATACCGCACAAATAATAGTGCTTAAAAATAGTACTACTGCTTATAGACGTGCGCACAAGGCGAGTACAACTGTAACAATGATCGTGATGATTCAACCCAACAATGCTACTTCTTTCGTTGAACTGCTCCACAAAAACAAAAGCCTAGCTACGGGAGATGATGCGGCGACTCGTTAAGTCTGTCAGTGGAGCAATCCTCGCGCTGTGCTGCCGTAACGGAAGTCGGGCAGGCGTGGGTAACGCGGTTGGCGAAGGGGGTGGAGGGGGGAGAGGGGAGGGGGCGCGTGTGACGCGGTCGCGAAGACCGGTTCGCGCGCCCCCGCTACCTGCGCTGTGCCGGCGACGGACGGCCTTGGCGTCCTCCGCCCACCGCCCACCGCCCACCGCCCGTGGGCGCGCAGGCGAGCGAGAGACACTCGAGAGCGAGTGGACACGACACGACGCGACGCGACGCCCGCCCGCCCCACCGCTTTGCCTCGGCTCTCCTTCATCTCGGCGACCGTCCACTTTCTACGCGGCGCTCGTGTTTGCTTTTCTTTCTTTTTTTCATTTCCTCTTTCTTTTCCTTTTTCTTCTTTTTTTCATGCTTGTTTGTTGCCATAGTCGTCGTCATTCGTTTCGACGTCGCCGATGATGTCATTAACGAGGTCTCCTTTCTGCGTTTCGTCACTTCACAAAAGAAACGTTTGTCGTTTCATCATTTTTTGTTTCCGTTGTTGCACGTTTCTACTCGTTTTTTCATTGTTCTTTTTTCTGTTTTCTTTGCGTGTTTGTTGGCGCAGTTGTTTGTTTCGAGTCTCCGATGCTGTCATTAACGCACTTTCCTTTCTGAATGTTGTCGTGTTGGTGCCGTTTCTTGCGTATTGTATGCGATCTCTTATGGTAGTTTATTATTGTTGTCATTTCGATTGTTTCGATGTTTTCGATTGTTCACTCTTTTGAAGCACTTTGTGTGAACTGAATGTGATATCGAAACAGAAGCTATTTGATCGCAATGAAAACGCCAAATGCAAATATTGGATTGCAATTTTATCAAGAGCGGTATTTGAGGGTCTTTTTATTTACTTTTCCTTTGCATGTGTGCTTTGAAGGCTTTGAAATATGTTATTTCTGTTAAATTTGCTGTTGTATGGAAAGTGTTAACGTTGGCTTTAAATTGTGATGTTTTCATTGATAAGAAAAAAATTAATTACATCCCTAGAATTTGATGAACTTCAGAATTCTGGGTTTTGAATAATGAGAACGATCTTAGCACCCCCATATAAGCCCCAGTAGAAACGTATTCAATCCACACATTCGGCTAGATAATTTTTTTAAAGACAATCTATACACACACGAGTAAATTCATTTCGTAAATTCAGGTATATATTTTAGGAGAGACGAAAAGCAATGAACCGCGCAAATATTGTACTGCACAAAGACTGGTTGCCACATTGAGAAATGTAAAAATTAGGTACGTTTCACAAAAATTGCCTCATTATGAGGGATATTTCTCAAGCAATAATGGACATCATTGCAAAATAATTTAAACACGATAATTAGATATTAAATGTGCTAATTATTATATTATTATCATTAGTAATAGTAGTATTTTTTTTGCTTAGAATGCAAATAAATATTTAATATACGTCTAATTAGTCAAATGGTCAATAAAAACAAAATTTATATCTACCATTTCCTATTTGGAAATTAATGTTAATTCTTTGAAAATGTCAGAATAAGATTTGGTAGTTGTGTGAGATTATTTCCAGATGAAGTTCAGGTTTATTGCTCTCATCATAAGATGATTTTTATCTTACGATACTGAACATCTGTTTCTGGTGTGATTAGAATATAAACGTAGCGATTATGTAACTCTAGTTGAGCGAGATTACAATATTCAGATGATGAATCTCGTAAACATAATTTCCGTCTACACTTTCCAACGATTTAGGGAGAATTGGCGTAAATTCGGGATGCAATTTTTTAGCATAACATATTGCGGGGGTTTAGGAGGCATCCCTAGAATGCAGACGCTTGAATACGTGACCGTTAGTGTATGTACGGCTGTTTCAGTCACGCCTGCTCGCGTCGTAAATAACCAATGCTAAGCAAGAATACATTCATATTAAACCAATCCCAGATGTCGATCGCTAGATGATTATCAACTTGGCACTCCACTGTAATATCTTTGTTTACTTTGTTGTCAATGGCAATTGTTTTATGTCTATAACAGCTTGTAAGCACCAATGTAATATTAAATTGCGACGTTTTGGTAACGTTTCAAATTCTGAAATAGATTATATTATTAAAGGATCAGGGTCGAAAAACAGCAAAAGAAACAAAGAAAGTGTGTGAAAACAATTTCAAGAATTTTATGAAGAACACATAAATTGACATCACAAACTACAAATAAAGAAATAACGCACTAACAGAAAGATTGGCCAATTGCTACGCGAAGATTAGATGGAGAAGAGTACAAAGAACATGCTATCGAAACTAAGTGGAACGTTACAGCCAAAATTCTACAGGAAAATACTTTAATGAGTACAATCGAATGTTCAGTCCATTCGAAACTCCCGAATCCCGTTGTTAATTCCGATTATACGTCTTCCATTTCAAATAGTACTGAGAAAGATTCCCAATATATGACAAACTTAACTCCCTACTATTTTAATACTTGAGATTTAAAAAATGTTCTTGTAATGTATATATAATGTAATGTATAAGTTTTGTTGTTGTAAAAGTGAATTATTAGTTGAAATCATTTCCTATTTTGACCTGTTATTCATATTTTCCTTGGATATGTTATTCCTGGAAACAGTGATCACATAATCCGATAGTAGTATTGAGTTTTTTTTTTTTCGTAATTCCTGCAATTTTAATTATCCCCTCGATTCATGAATTAGTGTTAATTGGTGAAATAGTTCCTCTAAATATCACTGCAAGTGCTGGGTGCGAAGGGCCAAGGCGTGTGTTGCGAGGTGGGAGCGGGCGCGGGCCGTGGGGCCGCGTCGCGCCGCTGCATCAGAAACTGCGCCGGCGCAGATGGGACGCACGTGGGGTGGCAGGCGCGAGGCAAGGCGCGGCGCGGCGCGACGCGACGCGACGCGACGCGAGAGTCACCTTCGCCAAGGCCGCCCGGATCGCGGCGCGGCCCCGCTGCTTGTACTTCTCCTGTTGGTCCTCCCCCCAGGCGGTAATTACCCGCGCGCCGCCGCGCCGCGCCGCGCCACGTTCCGAAGCCTTGATGCAGCCCGCGCCGCGTACGGCCACGCCGCGATTCGAGAATCGATGCTCTTGCGTTCCATGCTTTGCAAGGGCTGGCCAATATATATATCCGCAGTATATTCAGGTCGAACGTAAAGTGCATCCTTTTAGAAGCGATAGTATAGAGCTGTACGGTAAGAAAGACAGAATGTCAAATATGTAGAGCATTACTTAACATTTTTAACTAACGATACATTGTTGCATAAGGTAATTCATTGCTGTGCGCGTCATTTCCGCTCGTCGTGGCCGGATGTGTGCCGCATTAGCGAGAAATTAGTGTTTTGTAAAATGTTACGTGTAGTTACATTATAATGCAGAATACATACGTTATTATTCTTAAAATTGTAAGTATTATATTTTGTTGAGAAGAAAATAGTTATGAATGCAAATGAAAAATTTTAAGTAAGGG
>BOPP01000001.1:3495249-3555566 GCA_017312745.1 Gryllus bimaculatus
GACGCCGCGCAGCGCGGCGCAGCTCCGCGCCGAGAAGCCGGGATATTAGTTCTGCTGTCGCTCAAAGGCGGCCAATTTCGTGAATTCCAGCAACGAGAGACGTCGCGCGGGCCCCGGGAAAGAACTCGTTTGCTTCCCACTCCCCCTCCCTGGCCCCGTCTCCGCCTCCGCCCCCGCACCGCTCGAAAAGCGCAGCGCGCTGCGTATCGCGCCGCGCCCACGCCAGGGAAGGCGGAGACTTTTCCACTCCCTTGATCACCACGCCCACTCCCCGCCCTCCTCCTACCGCCGCCGCCCCCACTCTCTTTGAGGTGTTCATCACCCGTTTTCACCCGCAGAAAATACTACGAATTTCGTCACAAGCCCGGGCCCGACTCCAACACGTTTTCATTTGCCTCGTTACACTGCCAGTTCCGTTGCTGCCTTCGCTACTGTACTGTAAGCACCTCCTTACAGCTTCCTCCACCATCATCGTATCCAATCATCATCAGCCACCATCGACATCTCCGTTAGTGCGTGACTTGTGCCTGGTCAGACCGCCTACAGCTAAACTGTGATCACCGCACCTGTACTAACGGAGTCGGAATGAGGCCCTTTGCTAATCGTCGGCATTCATCGCTTGGTCACCTCTGGAACACTGGTGTCATCTCTTGTAGGCTGGATGGGCGTGGAAGGTTCGGGAGTACACGTGATTCCGTCGTGATGTCTGACGGCGCGGCGTCATAAACTGTAGGATGCGTGAGAAGACAGGAAGTGCTCGTCGAATGGAATCCGCACCTGGGTTGTGGAATTAAACCAAGCTCGCTCTGGAGTTCGTGACTACGAACAGAAAAAAGAAACAAGCACAACAATGAGGATCAGCAAATAGAACACAGAAGTCTCTTAATCGAGTTGTATAGGTTGTGAAAGTAGTGGTTGGAAACACGACTATACAATCGATTCAATACACGAAATGTGTGGAGGAGAATTCGTGAAAGTATAGCTGGTTAATTGAACGCTACCCGCAATCCAACGTCGTTCATACAAATTTGCCCGACATTACTTGTATCACCTTTAACCACATTCCACACTCCAGCGGGAGGCACACTCATCAAGTCCCGCTTGACTAAGCATGGAATTACAAACAGGTAAAAAATATATTTCATTCATTTTCTGGATATCTGAGGTTTTCGGGTGTTATTTTTGTATATGACCCAAAACACAAGATCATTAAATATCTCGGATTTCTATTAGGCATGAAAACATAACAGTGCCTCCCGCTTAGAGTAGCATACGCCACCCTCGGCAACTTACGATGAAACTACGATACTAGTACAACCACTGCAACAAAGATAAATAGAAAATCTTCCCTACTTACAAAAATATCTCTATACTTTCACAGAGCCCAACTTCATTCCGGTCTAACTTGCGCTTTCCAGTCCGGGGTGCCGCAGCATCTTCATCTGTGTATCCGAGCATTCAACATCTTGATTTTTTAAAATTTTATTCTGAGAAGAGCGCGGAAATTGCGCAGTGTTGGACTGATGTTTGACTGACGTTTGTGACTAATGTTTGTGACTGATGTGTGTGACCGATGTGTATGACTGATGTTTTCAAGAGTCAAATTCAAAAATATCTCGGTTTCATATCAATATTCCATCACATTGTCAGCATGTCAGAAAGATTGTACTCGAAATTACCTAAAAGTACCTGCTACTGTTCATATCCAACTTTCTACTAGTTAAAACATCTAATTTTCAAACGAGAATCCAATCCAGACTTCCTTAGGACAAATTTCGCCCATCTTAAACCACGAAGCTCATAATTCTTAACATTCCTGCACTAATGTCGCAAAACAGTTTTTGAATAACTCAAACCAGAGGGGGGAAATCTGAACTGCCAAATCCCAGAGGACACACTCTCACCTAAAAGTAGGGCGTGGTTAATCAAATGCATTACATAATTTAAAATAATTCCGTTTTTATTTATGAGATAAACAGCTTTTCACGGTGCACGGCTGTTTCCATGAGATGCCCAGCCTCGAAGTCAATACGAAAAGACCTCAACCTCACTTCAACCCCAAAATCGGCCCATGAGTGCATCAGAAAGTCTAGCAGAATGATAAATGTACTAATCAGCCGTGTACCCCATCTCCTTATTTAGGCTCCAGCGACAGAAACGCGCCCTGCCGGCGGCGGCGCGAGCACGGCAGGTGCGCCACCCACCGCACGGTGTCGGATGGGGGGGGGGAGAGGAGGGGGGGACGTGTGCGGGCGTTCGCAGAAGCCCTGGCGCTGTTGTCGGTGCTCGCGCGTTACACGAGACTATAAACGTCAGCGTTTCACTTGCTCTCCCCCCCCCCGCCCCCAACTCCGCCTCGCGCGTTGCCACGGTGCCGCCTCCGTTACGCCGCGGACGGGGGCGGGGGCGGGACGGAGCTCGCGTTGACAGGGCTGCTCGCTCGTGGTGTTCCGCCTCTCCGAATAAATTATGTTTGTTTACAAAAGAAGAATTCTAAAATGTCGAATTAAAAAGAGATTAGAGGTCGTTGGGTTGGGTTTGATAACTAATTGAGTGATGGAAGACGATGTTGAGGTAGGAATCAATACTGCGATTTTCGCAACACAACCTCTGGCAGATATCAGCTGTTAACAGTTTCATCGAATCGGGAGCATTAACGTCACCGTAGTGATCCAACTCTGTGTCTAGTTCGGTGGTGACGTTCACTGTGGTGACGATCAAACTTTCGATTGTATGAAACCGTCAAGAGCCAATACCTGCCAGGGGCAGAGTTGCATAAATGGTAGTATTGTATGGCTGTAAAAAACACCTGGAAAAAAAGTTGTTATAAATTTGACTATATTTCAAATTTTAAATAATTTTGTATATTTTGCGAAAGGTGATACACTGCTATTGATAATACTGAATTGGTCATGAATTAATAAGAACATTTGTGTTCTAAAAATTATTGGGAAACTTATCTCAGTTCCATATCCGCTGTACGAAGTTACTCCCATTGCGACTCGACGGTCCCGCTGAGCACAGTCGTGGCGTTTACTAAAGCGACTATGTGATGAAGTCCTTTGTATTTTTGTTAGAACATTTGTAAACTTTGCATGACAAGTACGCACTACTCTAACAAAATGTCATCTGTCATAAATTGCAGCTAATAGCACTCACATTCAAAAATGTTAACAATTCTCCATCTTTGTGTTCCTTGGGCACAATATTTTTCAAACAATTATTGTAAGAAAGAAATACCTTAATATGAAATAATTTTAGCATAAGATATAAGAAATATCTTAACGAAGAACGTAGTGTATTTGTTTTCACAAATATCGCGAATTCATCTTACTCGAGAATATGTTTTAGCAAGGTGGCTGGGTGAATGAAGTGTTAGAAAACGTTCATACGTAAAAACATAAATTCAAAATTTCTTCTGTCACTATCTTGTTTATTTTGGGTTAATACATTCAGAAAATTATCTTGCAGCTCACATTTCATTATGCGGCAAACGGGTTCTAGGTGAAATACGGCCCAAACAATTGTTCCTTGTGTCCTACCAACGTGGGCGTTTATTGCATAACTGCACCTACAACTCCCTTAATCAGGAAACTAATCAATCTAATATTCCCTCCCTCTTTTTCAAACAAACACATCACTTTTTCAACAAAACATTGTTTTTGTGATTTACAGACACTTTATCTCAGTGGTAAGCTACATTCATTGTATAACATTTAGTATATACTTGGCCATGCAAATTTCCAGGCACCACCTATTAATATGGTGCGCAGAAAACTTCGAGAGCGCAGCTTTCCTCCCGAAACGTGAGGGTGCCGCCCCCTAAAAGGACCCTCTAGACGAGGGGAGTGAGATCTCCTGGGGTTACGCAACGGTCAACTGTCAACCTTACCACACGACTGGCACCCTTTGCGTATGACGCCATGACGCGTGAAGATCAACCGTCACCGATATGGAACGCAGGTCCGATCCATGTTGAATGGCGGAGGGGAACTTTCACCCGCAGCTGATGGCTATGCGAATAACTGAAAAGTTTAACGCATTCGCAGTGGAATTTATTAGGCGGTTCAGTTTCTTTTTAGGTATATTTGTTTAAATCTAGTTCTCTGACCACTCGAGGGTAATTAAATGTACCAGAAATTCTCATACCTTTACCTAATCTTCGAGCATACTGGCAACCAACAAGTACTTTGTAGTTCTTATGAGGTGCCATGAATCGGATTATTGTTTCCAGATTGTGAAATTAAAAAATATCTGGGGTTCAGAAATTGTAGTCCAGTATGCCTTACATTATTAAAGTTACTCTTGCTCAGTTTCTCTCATCGAAAAAAATATTCTTTTCTTTCGGTCTGACCCTTTGCTATACATCGATTTTCAAAAGGAAAAACCCATACCGGCATGCTTCATCATAGAAGTTACCGCCTTGCCACAGTGCAGCATCCTGTGAGACAAGTCACATCCCGGACAGCTTCCCACCGCTTTGAAAAAGCAATGGGAAGTGCGGTTGTGTCAGCTTCACTACGAAGCCTCTTCCAACACTTTTCATGAACCCGTGTTAGTTATTCGAGCGCGTACAGTGCCAACGGGTCTCGAAGCCCGGCCTGCCGTGCGAGGCTTCTGCATCCGCTCCCCGCGGCGCAGCTCGAAGCGGAGTCCCCCTCCCCCTCCCCTCGTCGCCCACAACCAATCATGAGCCCAGCGGAAGGCCTGCCCCGGTCGCTGCCGTGTGAATGTTCAGGAGACGTTAGAGTTCAACTTAAACATTTAATCACTTCGAGTTATGCACTCATAATTCGTTGACAAGTAAGCACTACTCTAACGAAATGTCTCTTGTCATAACCATTGCAGCTAATTGAGTCAATGCACTCATAATTCGAGTTATCATCAAGAATTGAGATTGCTCTACCTTCCAGCAGTAACAGATGAATCTTACATTATTTAGTATATATTATATATATATATATAATATATTATATATATATATATATAGAATATATATATAATATATATATATCACACATCAAATAGCAGAAGTACTGTGATGCAAGAATGATGCATTTCAAAACATAGTGACCACTTCACTCATTTATCTCATCATCTGATTTTTTGGGTTGTGACACTATCGCAGCCCACAAACAAATTATTATCTATTAGTTTAGAAGTCGATGTAGTAGGCTGGCAAATACGAACCAGGAAACATATCGTGCGTAATTTTACAAGGACCACAACGTACCAACCAGGACGACAAGGTATGTTATATTGTATTTAAAGTTGATGTTCAACGCTCAAGATTCTTTGACAATGCTTCGATAAAAATGATTGTGATAAATTAGGACAAACGAAACGAATGTTCGTTTTCATTCAGGTCTCCTCTCTACACTAATTTTTAATGTTCTTGTCACTATTCTTGCCTTATATTTCATTGATATTTTGTTCTGCATTTTATTTATTGGCAATCGTTAATCATTGAAGGGACGATGTAATATCAGTCATTTATTTTCCACCAAATGTTACTGTATATTACTTGTCGGAAAGGATTTTCCAAAATTTAGTTTTGCTCTCGTTTCTTCTGGATTCCGATTTTGTAAACATAGTTTAAGTATGCCAATAATGTATCACATTTCAAAGGATTTTATTTCTTCGTACATTTTTCAATCATTTAGATTCAAATTTCGCATTCATTTAACATTATATTGCATTGCTTCTTCATGATACCATTTTGAAAATTTCCTTGAAATAGGTATTGTCTCTCAGTTTTAAGCTCGTGTATTTTCTCTGACCTTGAGTAACTGGTGTAATCAGGTTCAAAATGCTGCTCTATGAAACATGCATCATTCTTTGTCCCTTTCTGTTGCTTGATGCTAACAGAATTAATTCAGGAACATGAGTCATTTCTCGAGTACATTGACTGCAATAGCGGAGTATTCTAACGCTAATCGATTGGAAAAGTTGCTTCACGTAACAAATGTGTTTGGGGTTGCAGTTGCAATGGTGAAGTATTGAGTTGCGTCATACCACTTTCCCTCTCTAAAATTTATGATGCTCATAAAATAAATTTGTGCCACACAAGACCAAGAAGGTCGTATTGGCAATTGATATTCAATTACGACGTGACGACAGACTGAATAATATATGGTGTATACAGTTTTATTCCTACTTTCGTTAGAAATGAGTTACTGCTTACAATAATCAAGATTTATTCGACCTCATGACATTTCCTAGGTAAAGCAAATAGCAAGAGTCCGGTATATTCCATCTCCCCCTTCTTCTCCTTTAAACTCGGAGAAATATAAAAAAAGTAAAAAGGAGCGAAACTATTCTTTTCTCCTGGTATTACGCACGACTGGCTGTCACAGCTTCCAAGCTCACTCAAGAGGTGTTGCTCACTCGCTCGAGAGGCGCGCTCACGACGTTGCAATCTCTTAAAGTAGTGAAGTAGTTTTGGCGAGAAAGTCTGTGTCACTCGCAGAAAATGGTGGGAATGGAAATGTGAAACGCAGAATGGAGTATGTAATAAAACATGGGCTTGTGAAATATGTTATCAGAAGTAAATATATCAACAGACAGGAAACAAAGCAAAAATGAGGAAGGTAACAGTGTGACGTTATGGAATGTTCATGCATGCATCATTTTGAGAAAAAAAACAACTATTTGTGATTTTAGATTTACAATGATTACAGTCTTTTTAATTTACAAATTCACTTTTTGTATACGCATCTATAATCCCATGTGCATTATTTGCTCGTTTAAATAAACTACAATTATTATTATTGTATTACATAAGTCATGGAGCGTACATCTCGAAAGGATGAATTCAGAAAGAAGGAAGAAAAATGATATAATGGAAACCGAAATCAACGAAGTGTAAAGGGAGAAAAAACAAACAAAATGGTAAGATGACGTTGTGGAAGACTTACTTAGAATTAAAATTAAGAATTGGAAAAAGATGGTTCAAGACGAGAAGGAGTGGCAGAAGCAGACCAAGACCCGCCTCGTGTTGAAGCGCCAACATAAGAAAAAGAAGATTGTACAAGTATAGTTAGGTGTAGAACATTGCAAAGAGGACGAGGAGTTAACCGAAATGCAAATTCTCGTAGTGTTCATTCTCATCGGAGGGGGCGCGTAAGAGAGCTTTCACTTGAAAGGGCGTGGAAGGTGGCAAAGAATGTGAGTGAGGACAAGAATTAGAATGGGGAGGGGGGAGAGAAAAAGCGAAGGGGATGGCGTGGGCGGGGCGCCATCGGTCTTCTTTTTAGGCCAAGAAGTCCACGTCTCTGAAGCCACGTTATCGGAACCACCTTCTTATCGCGAAAACCCTGCGGCAAAAGAAACTTGAATAGCCGAAATCGTGAGCTCACTGTAGCCTTTCCCAGGAAATCATGGAAACAAGATGTAGAAAGGGCAAGAAAATGGCGGGAAATACCCAAAAGGATCTGCTGTCAAAGAATGTCACAGTGGTACGAGAAGTAAGGAAAATACCGATGGCCTAGGAGAAAAGGGCCAAAGAGAATATACAGGGATACGGCTTGTTGACTAATAGCTGTGACATGTGGAAGCAATTATTGTAGTACATGAAGTTGGTAGTTCTGGCGTGCGCGATATGGTAGCATGCACGCGATGATGGAGGAACGAATGACGGTTGGAAAGTATTGGCAGCTGGAATAGCGAAGAGGAAAGAAGAGGCCAACATTGGTGATTAACTTTAAGACAGTTAAGACGTTAAGAGCTGCTCTGACAACGAGGCCCAGGCGAGGCCCAGGCGAGGCCCAGGCGAGGCCCAGGCGAGGCCCAGGCGAGGCCCAGGCGAGGCAAGGCGGAGCTCTGCATAGACCGCGAGTATGTGAGGAATGAGGGGTGAGGTGAGTCTGGAGGCAGAAGTCCGTTCTCGCGAAGTGGCTTTCATCTGACTGGGCGGAGCAAAGAGGTGGGTTATGTTTTTCATGATGGTGTTAGTGTATCTAGGTTTCATTGTTACTACTTATTGTCTGGGTGATTCGACCAATATTCTTACGTGTGACGTGAATTTCGTAGGCTGTATAGTGTGTATGTATTGATTTCTTGTATGTCGTGTTATATAGAGAGTTACGAAAAGACAGCATTAAATTCTCGATATTACATTTGTAAATTGTAGGAAGGTAGCCCAGTCGAGTGATTCTTTTAAGATTTCTTCTTGTTCGCCATCTGTGATAAAAAAAGTGTCCCGAACATAGGATGTTTCTGTAATGTGAAATTTGTAATGGGTTACTTTTAGTTCAAATCAGTGTGTTTCTGGAACATTGGAATTTCAATTGATGCTTATGTCGAATATTTTCTTTTTTACAGGTTAGTGTCAACAGCAGAACATTTTCATTTCTCTGAAGTTTTAAGATTAGTGCATGTCGATGGTGAGTGAATATATTTTATCTTCTTCTAATTTTATTTGTTATATATTATATGTTAAATATTTTAATTGTTTAATTAAAATACATGCTAGGTTTGTTGTTTATTATGACGCCTTCTTTTCAAGAGGAATTGTATTTTTTAGTCTCCTTTAATATTCATTTCTTCAATCATTGTTAGTGACTGATAAACCATAAGATTTCTCTGAAATCATTGTTCAGTTTTAATTTTTTTTTTATATTTTACAATCACATTTCCATTATTACTACTTGTACGTGTGCCTACACGGTCAGGAGCTTCAGGAACATCGGCCTCAGGCTGTCGTGTATGCATTCTCTTGTCCACTCGTCTTCTTGTCTCTTTGCTCTCCTTGTAGCTCGGTCACCCATTGTCTTCGCAGGTGAGATCACTTACCTTGTCTTTGGTGTTCGCTTGCCCACTTGCAAGCCCATAAGCATCGTCGCTCGCACCGCCGACAAATGGACGCACGCCCCTCCCTTCGCGGGCGACCCGCACCCAAGTGCCTCATTACTCTGTTAACACAGCCTTCTCCTCGGTAATGCCTCGAGAAACCCGATGCTCGAGCGCTGACTCCGCGTGTGTGCCCCGTATTATTTGCTCTGGACGGGCTCTTCTGATAGATGCTCTGACACTGGTATAGATGTTAGCGGTCATGTGGTGTTTTTTTTTTCCGCATCGATATTGTATTTTCGTAATTAATGATTCTTTGCAATGGATTTGAGTTATATTTGCTTAAGTACTTCACTTATTTTCTTCACTTATTTTACTGCGAGTTGAGTTATCATAATCCATTTAGAGAAAAAAAAACATTTCTTAATATTTTTAAATGGTAAAGTTATTTACATAACTAGTTTAAAAAGCAAGTCTTTGACGTTAGAATGAAATGGTGAAGTTATTAAATGAGTACGCCAAAAACACTGTCGTACGAGTTGCGGTTATTCTTTTGTAGCATGAATTCATGGAATCTTACTCTTGGAATACACTCTTGGAACTATTTTTAAAACGGCGAAGCGGCGTCATGTTCATTCACATCGCCCCAGGGTTTTGTTTACTTTGCAGTACTCTATTGTTTTATACGTCCACGAGTTGTCGTGAGCATACCGCGAAGTAATTCTCTCCAATCAATAAATAGTAAAGTTACGGAACTAGTTTCCATGAACGAGTGCTGAAAATTTTTTTTTTAGAAAATGAGATAGATCGAGAATACGAGATATATAGAGAGAATCACTGACGGATTGTACAGAAAAATAATATCAGATTTCATCGAAACAAATTTTCCAATACTTCAAAGTAAAACCCATCGATATGCATGTATGTTTATTTGAAAACTCTAGCTATTAGATACTCGTTTCTATTTTCTCATCCTAAGCCTTATTACACATTGTTCCCAGCCACCCTCATCGCCACACGTACACACGCGTACACCACCGCTTGTTCCGATACACCTCCCCCCCACACACACATACACATTCGACCCGTGCCGGCCGCACACGTCACCCGACGCTCATTAATAATTTTCACCCGGCCGGCCACCCCGCCGCTTGCCCACGCCTCTGACGCCCCTGCTGCTGTTGCTACCACCGCCGCCGCCGTGTGGTCCAGCGAGCACCGTTGCCAGATTTTCGCGAGAAATTCCCGCGCAGCTGAGCGAGTCCCCCGGGGGCGAGGCGTGCGAGGGTGGGGGCACGCCGAAGCGACCAACGCGTTCACTGCGGCGGTGGCACGCAATCGCATGCGAGCAATTTTGCGGCTTCGGCCGCCCCGCGGTCGGCCCACGTCGCTGCCGCCGCCGGTCCCGCCGCCGCCACCGCCCCGCTCCCGCCTCGCCCCTGCTGCTGCTGCTGCCGCCGCCGCACCTGCCGCCGCCGTCCCAGCCCCTGCCGACGCCGACGGAACGGAAAGCATAGCGATTTGCATTGCGCGCCGCGCGGCTTAATCTCGTACTAAAATTGGAACTTAGTTGTGGGCGGCGCGGCGCAAGGGGCAAGCGGCAGTCGCAGGGAGAGCAGGTTGTGACGATGGCGGTGACGATAGAAATGCAAAGGTGTGTTTCACAATCGAATACTTTAGTTGTAAACCGGCTACTTTATGTTCAACTTACTGTATACTTTGTGTTCAACTTACTGAACTGTGTGTCACCGAGTTCGGGAAAACAACTAGATGATATTGGAGGAAACAAATATATTATCTTATTTGAATACCTTTTGAAACTAATATGACAGCCTTGACCAACATTGTCCAAGATTGCAGTTGGATGGAATTAATAAATTACGACAGTTTAACATACTGAAGACCCCACTTATAAGTCAGTCCCGTGTGCAAGAGTGCGAGCTGTGCTGTATTTGCCTAAGCGTCGGACGTAACATATTGACGCAGAGATCTTTTTTATTGAGTTCCTCGAGGAAATTGGTATGAATTGAGTTGTGATGGCTCCAGAACAGAATGATATATATATTCATGTAAGTTATCTTAAATGTTTGCTGTTTTGAACTCACAATTACATTTAGTTTTTTTCGTACTGGCTATGAATTCCTTTCTGGAGCCATCACAATTTTAATTTAAAAACCTAAAGTGTCAAGTCATCATCCACGAAAAACCGATCTCTACGACTAATATATATACACGTGAGCTTCATACGCATAGTGTTAGAGTTCCCGCTTGTGAGAGACGAAAATCTACATACCTATATTCTCTGATGTCATATGTTTAAAAGAAATGTTCAAACACGTTTGTAACTTTGTTTACTTGTGTACAGTATCTTTATAGGCATATTTTATTTATTGAGGATATTTTTGTTCAAAAAATTAATAAAACCATCCACATATTTCAAATTATAGTTTGGTGATATTGTTACGTGCTCGAAAGTTTATTCTCTCCCTGAATAAACTCTGTGACTTAAACGTAATTGCAACATTTTAATTGCATGTATTGGGTTGGAGAATGCAGGAAACGCAATTCCGTGTAGCGATCTTTCAAAGTAGTCTACTAAATAAACAAAGAAATAGTCTGAAAGTTATTTTTATGTTGCAAAGGAAATATTCTTGAGCATGGAGAACGGTTTTACCACCGCCCTTCAGTTCTCGTGGAGGTGGAGTCGCTGCGCGAGTTTAAAGTGGAGGACGGAGGCTCGTGGGAGGACGAGATAGGTTTGGAGATGGCTAGTCTGGACGGTCGATTGTTAATGTCCTGCGGTCGACCGCCTGCCGAGTGGCAAAAAATGAAACGCGCTGGGGCATACGCGCCACCATTTGCGGCAACGGACGCGGCAGCGAGGCACGGTGGCTTGAGAAACTCAAAAAGCGGACAAAATTTTTTGTTTTCTTCTCCAAACTGTCAAATTTCCTTGATTTAGGAGCTCATAAAAAGTTTGAAATCTGCGTACTTGTGCCACTTTCGAAATCAAGGGGTTGTTCTTGTTGAGATAATCCTTTGCTCGTCGTCAGCGATGAAGTTAGGATATGGTGGGAGCAGATGGATCGTGCGTGGCCGGTTTCCTTGTTTATTGCGCCTGGAATGGGCTAGAAGGATTTCTTGCGGGAAGAGGTTGGCTTCATGTGGCAATTTAGCTGCACGTAAGAATTTTCTGTCCTCGATACTCGATCCCGTGGTGTATTGTTCAGCCCACTCACCTTCTGTCTCTGAGTACCAGATACGTATTCCCGTCGATCCCCTTGGACTTTGTGGTGGATAAAGTGAGTGAGGTGGACTTTGTGATGGGTTCGCATGTCCTGAGGTTACCACTTCCTCTGCCTCTTATTTATCCCGTGTATCATTACGTATATCATACCACCCTCAAACGACTCTCCACCCCTCAAACTACTCGTCTCTGGAGAGGCTATAAATGCTTAGTTGTTGAAAATCATAATAAAGATTACAGTCACTGGATTTTTATACATTGGTCCCGCTTTTATCCCGTTCCGGACCAACGTGTGGCAGCGGTGGAAGGCGGTCTGGCGCGGCCTGACCCATGCAACGGACCGATGCGCGGGATGTGAAACGGCAGCCAATAAACGGTGCAACAACGGGTAGAAAAAACTCACAATGCTTCCACGTTTCCAAAAAAGAATATTGTGATTGGAATAGCAATACAGGTCATGCACCTCGTTTTTCACAGCTTCGGTAGTCGAAATTTGAGGTCTATAATGTTGCAAAACGGATAACCACAGTATAAAAAGTTTCATCGCGTTGAAAAATACGAAATTTCATCGGGATTCCGTTCACGCAGGTGTTTCATGAGCTTGGAAACCGCAAATAGGAGTGGCGTTTACGGTTATGTACGAACAAAAATTCTGCCCCGTAAGCTGCATATGTTCGTCTGGAATCTAGGTTCGAGATCTTTTTTAATATATTTCTGATACAGGGTTTACGTTTCACGAGCATATTCTGGACTCCTTGTTTTGAAGAGGACTTGAACTGACAGCAGACTGTTCTCTACGATAATTTGTTGTTTTTTCTATTCTGCTTTTGAGATGTACATATTTTAGAAAATATTGTGTTGACGAAATTTTAGAAGTAATTTTGTAATACACCTATAACAATAAAATAATGAATAATTTCTCATAGATTCTCATTAGGTAATCTATGCACGGTTTAGTACAAGAATTATTGATTATATATTCTAGAATGAATTACAAACATTTGTTATTTCATCAGTTGATAATTCTTGGAGAAACGGAGAACGATCAGTGACCTGCTGGACGATGTAGAAACATGAACCTATGAAGAATGTACGAAGATGAATAAATGAGATTGCTGGGTTGGACGCCTCCAGTGCTGTGCAGCTGAGGCGAAGGCTGCGGGCGGGCGCGGAGCGCGACGGCTCCGCGGAGGTGTGCTGCTGTGGCGGGGGGGGGGCTTCTCGCGGGGCACCGGAGGGCGAGGGCGAGGGTGGCGCGCCCCCGATGCATCTGCCATTGAAGCGCCTAACTACGTCTGAATGCGCTCATCAGGCGTCGCGCGCCCGTTCCTTTATTCGATCGACAGCTCGTGGGCGGGCGGCGGCGGCGGGCGGGCGGGAGGGCGGGCGGGCGGGCGGGCGGGGAGCCGGCGGGCGGGCGGGCGGCCGGGCGGGGGGGGGGGCGGGCGGGCGGCGGGCGGGGGGGCGGGCGGGCGGGCGGGTGGTGGGTAGAGACGGGGGTCGAACGCAAGAATGCGATGAAAACGGAGTACGATCAGTGAGCTGAAGGAGGAAGTAGATTAGTTTCATACTTTGGGTGAAAAGGCAAGAGGCGAGAAGACGGAAACTTCTGAAAGAAAGTTAAGCATAATCCATTTAAATCTTTATCACAAGCAAGTAAAAAAAACTTTTTTTCTTTATGTGAACTTGTGATGTGTAATAAAGTAAAGAATATTATGTGGAACTCAAGTCATGAATAGTGAATGTTCAATCATTAGTCTGATACAATGAATTCCAACGACCTTGAATGACTTCTTCCACTTCCAACAATTTACAGCTTCTCAATAGTTACGACGCTCAGTGTATTAGGTCAACATTTTGTGTACGTAAATTATGGATGATGGAACACTTGATCGCGAAGGCGGAGGCCCTTACACGAGTGTTGGAGCGCGATCCTGCGAGAAAGTCCAGGCAATCTCTCGTCCATCTAATGTCCGTCCGTCTCTTTTCCGCCGCCGCCCTGTCCGCCTCGTTCCCTCCAGTCGACCGCACATCGGTGTCCGTTTCGGGCGGAGGGTGACACATCACAGATAGGCCTAGAGCCGCAGACGTCGCCCGTTTTCCATTAAGAGTCTCTCTCCACTCTTTTCTTCCCCCCTCTCCGACGCGACCAGTATTCGGTTCGGTCCAGCCGATTACGTTCGTTTACGGGCTTCTTACTTCAGCCCGGCAGGGATATTTCTTTTAGGTTTCAGAAGTCGTTGATTTTTTCAGTTTTTGAGACGTCGGCCTGCACCAACGTGACGCTTGCTGCAATAAATTGATGTGGCTTTCTGAGCTCGTGCGTGCTAAATGCTTAGTTTTTCGAAGCACATTTAAATTTTAACAGTTCTCTGATTGCGAGAGATCGAGTCCAGTATAGTTTAAACAAGATGCTGGTAAAACGTGTTGGAAGCTCTTTTCTTTCCTAATCAATAATGTACATTTATGATCTGAATAATTTCTATCATTAGTACGCAGAGTCTTTTGTAGTACGGAAATATACCACATACAGCTTGTATTAGTAAAGTTATACTCGTGTCTACTACAACATTATCTGTACCATGACGAGAAAATAACATTAACTTTTACAACTGTACAGTATTGGTAGAATTGTCATGCAAAAATATAGTGGTCGCGATGTTTGTGATACATTTGTTTAAATTCGGAATTCCTTAATTTTATATTGAGACTGATTCATTCATTTCACCTTTGCTTCAAACAAACTACGAAAGGGTTACACCTAAGAACAGCGATAATTTGCCTTGTAATAAACGTTATTCATGAAAGATTTTTCAATTTTTGTTCAAACCCACAGTCAATTTAATGTTCCATTGGCAATAGGGAACTTCATCAAATCTAACATATCCAATTTATCGCATTCTGCGGATATTCGTGACATAGATCACTTACTGCAACTTATCTACAATACAGCATGCTCCCCAAGTCCCCAAGTTTCTCATGTTACTTACGCCCAGCTTCTCGTCAACGTCAACTACTCTCGCCAGCTGTGCCTCCTACCGATGGGAGCGCATTCTCCATCACATTCAGGCCGCAGTGCGTTCGGCAGGCCTGCCACCATCCTCTCAACCCCTCCCCCTCTTTCCCGGTCACCGGTCCCGGCACATTCATCGCCGCACATCCCTGGGGAGGCCAGATCGGGTCCGCGCGAGGTTCGATCTGCAGCAAATCGGCGATTTCACCGACGCCGCACGCGGTTATTGACTTCGATAAATTCTCCGCGTCCCTCAACGACCTGCTCGCCTGAGACCCGAGATAGTGAACGCCTCGCGCCGATCCGCCCCCGCTACGCCGCCACCAGCGCACGCGTCCGCACCGCCACGCGCACCGCCACCGCCACCACCGCACCGCCGAGGAGGCAGGCGCGGCTGGTCGGTGGAGGTGGGAGAGGGGGGGCATCGAGGGACGCTGGTGGATTATTAATTAACCCGCGTGTTTTACTTTTCGGCCGTCGCTGGCTGCAAGCGGAACGCTCGGCGTAAGTGGTTTGCTCTTTAGCGGCGCGGGCGATAGCGCACCGGCCGCTGGCGGGAGGAGGGGACGAGGGCGGGGCGGAGGAGGGGGGTTGGCAAAGACAGTGTGTGGCGATAATGCGGAGAGAGGGAATACGTAGCTTAGGTGATGACCAGAAGACGTAATAGCAGTATGACACGGGTTGTAATGAAGGTTGCAGGAAGGAAATGTAACCTCATTTCGGTTGTAGAATGAGGGAAGATCTGTTATTCATGTTTTCAGTAGTATATGTATCTAAAATATTAATGCTCAGAACATATTAATCCTACGCCGCAAACTGTTAAGGGATTTCTTCCTGTAATACTGCATTTTCCCGAACTTCGAGCTGTCAATTCGTGGCTATTCCAGCCGGCGTTCTGTGAACAGTTCGTTCGTATTTGAAGTTGTCAGGCTAAAATGAAACCATTTTAGTTGTTCTAATATTGATTTTTATTGTTCATCCTAGTTTTAGTAAATACGGCTTTTAAAATATAATATTTCCCTCGCGTGATTGAAAAGTTGTAGTTGCAGTGGATGTTATGTTATTACAAGTATATTTTCAGAGTGAAAGTATGTAATGTTGTTAGCAGGTAGGTAAGATATTAGCTACTGAAAATTAATACACATTACAATTACTCGTTACAAAAATTGGATAGTTCAAGAAATAGTAAAAAAAATTTTCCCATAGTAAGAAGCGTTTATTAACGCTTAAAACCTTTTCAGTCAATCGCGATCATCCTCACTACTCCAACTAAACGTAGAACAAAGAGCAAAATCCAGCTCTTTTGAATAGTTATTACGAAGGCGTTATAAAAGTTCTAAAGATCGAGTGGCGACAAAATCCACGAGGGCCTTTGGCCCGAGGGAGTTTATTCGCCGAGATCATTAGAACCAGTTAACGCCCTTGGTACATACATAAGTATATTTTTTACCTATTTTTATTAATTCGGATTTGCTTATTTACTAATTAACTAGGTGTTAAATTGACTCAGATTGTCTTTTTATATTTCTACCATAATTACCTTTCAAAATTCCCTCTCATAATACCGTCTGTTAGATAACATGTAGCATCATTCAACTGTTTTCATACTCATCTTTAATAATCACGATCCTTTCGATCCAGGTAAGATATGCAATGTATTACGAGTATTTTCGTGTCGAAGACAATAACAATCTATAAAGTAAAGAATAAAATATATTTACGGAACACCTAAATAAATTCTAAATAAATCTCGTTGAACCGAGGGAGCGCGTACCGCTGTCCGTAGCAGCAGTGAGGGTTAGGTGAGGCCCAGAAGACAGACCCGGAGACTTCTAATAGCAAGTGGAGAGCGGCGGCGGAGATGAAAACGGCGGCGACGGCGCGGGCAATGAAGCGTCGCGGCGGCGGCGGTGGCGGCTGGCAAGGGTTGCGGTTGTAGTTCGCACTCCCAGACCCTCGCCAAAGAGTTTCCACTACATAAACCGAGCGCCGAGTGCGCCCGTGGATGGAGAGTCTGAGGTCGAGAACTCCCCGCCCCTTCTCCGACTCCGCGCCACGCCTCTTAGGAGCCACGCCCCCTTCCTCGCCCATCCCTTCACAGACGCCGTGAGAGGAAGCGGCGCAAGAACCAACGGGAGGGAAGAGGGTTTTTAAACCGCGAGGGCCGCTTCCTTTCTGCCCTCTTCTCCTCTCCTCCTCCTCCAACTCCAGCTTCCTTTCTTCCCCTGTTAATTGCCGAGATTCTTGATTTAAATTACACGCTCAGCTTTACCATAACCGGGGGAGAGTGAGATTATGAATAAACATGCTCCTATATTCTAACAAGATAAGTTTATTGACACAAGACTTCTTGAGAGCGTCTAGTATGCGGGTTCACCTCTTTGATACCCCTCCGAGATTACCGTCGGGGCTTGTGGTAATGAGGAAAGTTGAACATTTTTATTGAAACACTTCGTGTAGGTAAAAGGGGCTGCGAAAGAACGCTCGAGAAGAGTTCGCTTGTGCCGAAACTTGGCTGCTTCTCCTGCGGCCATCGACTTGCACGAGCGCTGCTCCAGCGAGGCTTTGGTCGTGTAGTGGTAGTAGTGATTAGCTATTTTACGAGTAATAGACGACAAGTGATCTTGGAAATTTTTTGCCATTACATCCAGTTATTTTCGTGATGTCGACGGGATTTCTACTTGAATATATTCAATCCTTTTCCAGGCACACAACGACTCCCTTGTATGGTAAAAAAATAACAGCATTTGATTTTTGTTATGTGATTGTGTATATAAGTTTTTACCACGCGTTTAAATGGGGAATTTTTATTTATTGAATTGTATGTGTCGTCAGCAGAATCTAATGGTCACTCTTACTCTAATGGTCAGTGCTTTTCAGTCAATATTCTAGTACTTTTTTTCATTTTAATACGAATGCCTTCTGCTTCCTTTACCTGTGATAGTGATTTTCATTTCTTATATTTGAGCGTTCGTAGTGCACTTTGATATTGAAGTATAATAATTGCAGTTTGATTGAAGTATTATATCGACATTTTACAAGAAATGCAAATAGTTCAATATGAAATTTAAATCTACTTAGTAGGTACTATTTTCTGAATGAAGAAGGGACACAACAAATATTTCTGTTAAGTATTTTTGAAGTGTTCTTTCTAACATACGCAATTTTTGAGAAAAAAATATTGTTATCTTAGTTTTATTTTTATTTAAATTTATTATAGTTATTATTGTCATTCTTATCATTATTATTATTATTATTATTATTATTATTATTATTATTATTATTATTATGGCTACATTGCAGTTGTAAAGAGCGATGCTACAATTTGTGTGTTGTTCGCGTTTTAAAAGCGCAGACAAGGGATCAGTACTACGTCCGAGAGCGCCTATGGTACCATGAAGCTGCGCGCATGGGCGCCCTAATGACGTCTTGGCAGCGCAGCGCCCGGTGCGCGCTCGCGCCCCGAAAGAGAGGACGGCGCGGCGCGGGCGCTAATTGCGCACGGTCCACCAGGCGGCGCCGCGGACGCTAATTCCACGCGCGGCCACTCGGACAGCGCATGCGCCGACGGCCGCGCCGACCCACTCGTTATTGCTTAATGCTAGAGCTGCCGATCGGCTCCCGGGTCGGTGGACCATGGGCGGTGGCGATGGGTAGTGGGCGATGAGCAGTGGGCGGTGGGGCGGTAGGGGGTGAGCAGTGAGCGGTGGACGGTAGGGGGTGGGCAGTGGGCGGAGGACGGTAGGGGGTGGGCAGTGGGCGGTGAAACGGCCAAGAGCGATGAGAGGCGTAGAGTGCGCGCGGCGGGGAGGCAGGGAAATGATGGGCGGTATTGAGAGCAGACACGGAGGAGCAGCGGAGGGAATAAAACGAAATCCCGCTTATTGGTGTGTGATCACTTGATTGCTCTTTGCAGTTGTAAACAGAATGTGGACTAATTTTATTTTTTTTAGATCTTTTCTTCTGATCACCTACCGAGCGGAACATGATCTTGCAAATTACAGCTGCATCCCGAATCACCCACGCTTCTCGTGTTTTTATGTAATGCTTCTCCGAGGTGACCAGGTGCGATAAATCCCAAAGGTTGGCGGAAAGTTTTTCAACCGATGGCTAGCCCTAAGATGAAAGTGGGGTGAGCGACAGGAGGAAGTATCGTGCTTGGTCCGGGGTACTTGAAGGTTCTGATCCGGCACCCTCTTGGAAATGATCTGAAAAGACCAGGACGAGAGGAGGCTTCTAGAACTCTCATCCAATCGCGTTCGAACAAGCCATGAAGACATTGCTGCTGCAGTATCTCTCACAGAGAAGTCCAAGTCTTCCAATCCGTATATACGCGAATTTTCGACACTGAATTGATAGCTAAGTTGAATTCTATAATTTCTTGGAGGAGAACTCTGATCGACAGTTTTCCGTGGTTTCGCCGATCAATATTCGGGAAATGTCGGAGCAGTAACGTAGCAAGTGGGCGAAGGACCTTGCGAGATTTTTCCTTGCATTTCTTTGTTTTATTCTCACAACTTACGCACACTCACCAATGCACTTCACTCTCATACATGTTCGAAGACCAGTCGCGACTCCGTGAGAGATAGTTTTAGGTTTTAGGTAGGTATTAGGAGGTTTTAGGTTCGAATCCCGACGGTGGCAGGATTTACGACACTACATTTTCAGCTAGGTCGAATTCAGTCGCTGACTAGAGGGGATTTCTGGCGGCCGGCTGATCTGATCGGTAGTTTTCCGTGGTTTCTGCAATCAACACCAGGTGAATGCCGGAGCGGTACCCTAATAAACAGGCCACGGACCGCGCGAGACCTTTCCTATCTCTTCATTGTCCTATCCCCAACCCTTACATGCACTACCCTACCTCACATGGCGGGAGACTGGTCGGGAGCTTAAAGCTTGTCCCGGCTGGAGAGGTGTTCCGCTACAGGGAGATTTGTTACCTGGTTGGGGAAAACACCGGTAGCCGACGGTAGGTCGGCGCCGGATCTCGCCGTCAGGTTAACGTAGAAAGACCACCTACACACTTACCGGACTAAGAACCCTAGCAGTTGACGGAATCAATAACAATGAGTTAGTCAATGAACCAATCGATAGCTCAGAGCTCGTACCATCTGTAGTGGAGACCCGCTGGTGCAGATCTGTGCAAAACTCTCGCATGGCCATGAGGTGGGCACTGGAGTGCCCCATCCAGTGGGGGAGAAACAGCGTCTCCCTGAGTAAAACATACACCACCCTACGGGACTAATGACCTTAGCAGTTGACGCGCTCGAAAGCCAAGCCAAGTCTCTTCCCTCCGCTCTGCAAAGCGTAATTGCCCGTGAATCCGCGCCGCCAAAGGAAATTGGTGCGAGAGACGCGCGGCAATATCATGCTTCGTACTTGGGCACATGCGCTCGTTTTATAAACGCGCGCAAATGTACGCGGAAGATTAAATCGGTTTTCTCATATCTTCGCTTCGTATCGACAGGCGCATTCACGCGCGGTGAATAGGTGCGAGAGACTGCATGAAATGATACCCGTGTGTATTCCTGGAACCTCGCGTAGCTGAAACTCCTGCGAAGCTGTGACGCGTATTCAGTTAAACGTATGTATTACAAACGCTCAGAAAACGTATTAAAGGTATCTATGAATAGATATTGTAAATTGGTGATATTATGTGTTATATACACTGAGAAAAAAGTATCCATAACTTCCAACAACGTTAGCATCGGAATGAACCTGTTTGATGAAAACGGATAAATATTAGATTGAACCAGTGGCGTACCAAGGGGGGTGGAGGGCGGGATGATGGTGCTTCGCCCCCCTCTAGACATACGTATTAAAAAATACTTACGAAAATCATATCAACTGTTTCCATTATATCTAAAGTCAACTTTTGTGTAAATGAAAAATTCTGTGTAAGAAGTAGGCTGGTCACTATACCTCGAGCGTTCCCTTCCCCCTGGATGCGCTTCTAAAGAGAAGTTAAATCAGTGTCATTTATTGAATATGTATCCCCTCGCAACTGGTTTCACGTATCTGCTCTAAAGAGAGCCGCCTCACAATGATAGAGTCGTTCTCAATAAGTCCATGACACTGCATCTCCCGAGCACCCAGGAGCACACCGTTACGATCTGCTTGTTTCCTGAGTTGCAGCATGCTGGGTTTTTTTCCTCTGAACGCCTTCACGGCAAGTTTAACGCTGTAAACATTTCTTTTTTTTTTCTTATCGCCCGGAAAATTATGCTTTCCGCTTTAAGATGTACTGAAACACATGCGCTTATTCCATTTGTATTCTCGCAACAAAATGAAGCGAATCATTTACACGGGCACAAAAAGAGGCCACGAAAGAATTACCTCGGCGAACGCTACCACTTGCCATTCCGCGCTGCGGTGGCGGTGGCAGAGCGAGGGTGGAAGGGGGATATGCGGCGGTGGGGTCGTCGCGACACACACTGTTCCGAAATGGGTGAAAAGACTTGCATAAAAAATATTGTGAACGGGGTAGTGAAAGTTACGAAGTCGAGAGCGTCATTATTGTATTGGTTGTGAATTTCACACAAAAAGGGATGTAGCCTTTAAATTGCTGGAAGTGTGTGTAAAATACAAATTTCGCTTTCGAATCTTGACTTTTTCTTAGGTCATAGAGCTCGTAAGATGGCGGTAGCACCTGATTATTCATAGTTTGATTTCACGGGCTTTATAAAGTGCTACATAATATTAGATGGTATTTTCCGGTACTTGATAGTTTGTCTCTTTATTCAATGTCACAATTCATGCTTAGACCAGGTACCAATGATCACATCCTGAAGACGCTTCCATTTCAGTGCTCGTCATGTTCATTTACTCTGATTGTCTTCAACTCTTAATTTCATCAATTTGTTTTATTTTTTTGTTGTTTCAATACTATACTATTTACGTCTGAATATCGTATATCGTGTAGTCCTGGAACAGTGGTTGAAACATTGGCACAAGGGATTATATATTGACCCACCTTTACTTCCACTAATACTACGTATATGCAGAGAAGCGCACCCTGGGTTTTTCTCGGGGGGGGAGGCTGTGGGAGGTATAATGGTCACCCTCTTGTGTTTTCTGATAAAAAAAGCCAAGTTAACTAATAGTTATCTATAAAGAAAAATTTAGAACTGAGAATAAATGTTCAATTTATTTTATTGACTTATATACCTACTTCATATCGTAAACAGTTTGATATATGCAATTATGTCGTTAGTACAGAAAAATTATAAAAAATCAGATTTCTTGAACCATGTGTCATTGGCAAGACGACCAACGGAGGCGCGTTCCGCCGCGTTTGTGTTGCGCGGGGCGTCTCCGTGGGGCCGAGGCGCGCCGCGCCCGCGCTCTGTCGCCGAGGCCCACTGCGCCACGCGCGCGCTCTCGCAGCTCATCATCCGCGGCGCGCAGCCTTCCTTTTGTTTTAATTTCCGTCCCGCGGAAGTAAGGCCACACAATTTTTTATGCGCGTAATCCCGGTGCAGGCGGGCGGCGGGAGCAGAGGCGAAGGTGGGCGGGGCGGGACGGAACGGCGTCTTTCAATTTAGGGGGCGCGATGCTATCGTGAGCGCATTGTGTCCGGCGGCGGCGGCGTGGCGTCGGCGTGGCGTCCGTGGTGCGGTGCGAGAGTCAAAGGCCGTCGCTCGCCCGAGCATCGGAGAGTCAGCCTTTTCACGCGAATTGGATGGGCCGCGTTTCGGCCGGCCGAGGGGGGCGTGGCTGCTTTCGCGCCGCGCGCCGCAGATGCCATTCTCGTCGCGGGGCGGACCCGACGCGGTCGCGGCCTGCAGATTTGCCATCTTGCACGCGCGGGGCAGTGGTGCGGGCGTGGAGGCGAGGGGGCTGTGTGTGAGAAGGGAGAACGGAATGGCTGTGAAGCATGCGGCAGTTAACTATGGGTGCTACGAGTTGTGACGAAAGTCGAGGAGGCGCGACTGCTGTTCATCCTGGAGAGGAGGAGGGATCACTGGAAATGCAGCCGTATGACATGACAGCGAAACCATGAGGGCGATTGAGGATAGTCGTTGTCGAGAATGTGTGCGGCAACCGTGCCTGCTGAGGTAATAGAGTTAGGGTTATGTGGGTAGAGCGACGTGATGGATACTTGATAAGGTAGATTACTGAAGAATGCTTCGTGGTGAGGAAGAGGTATAGTTGGTAGGTCAAACTTTGATATGCACAAGAAATGAGGAAAAGTGAAAATGGTCTCGGAGAGAACCAAGCTGTGCGGCGGTTGAAGCAGAGACGTAGGACCGAGTAGCGCTGGATTGAGCGCGTTCGGGGTGGCGTCGAGTGTGTGTGTGTGGGGGGGGGGGCAGAGAGCTCGGAGGATGGTTGGGCAAACAATACAACACAACACCACGGCGATAGAGGAACAAGACGGTGAGCCGACAGCTCGGTAGGACGGCGGGGTACCAGGTTGGCAGAAGAGTGGGACGGGAAGAGGTGGTCGGAGGTGGAGCGGGGCGAGGGAGAACGGCTCCGCTGGGCGAAGGCGCTGTCGGGCAGCTAGTCAGTAGGTCGCCAGGGCCGTAGGACGGCAGGGGAGCAGAGCAGCGCGACGGTGGCGTCCGGGAGGCAGCGGGGTGCGGGGGGATCGTCTCGTGACGGGCGGGCGACTCGCTCCACGACGCGACCGCTCGCGATACGTATGGCGCCTATTTATCCGTCGGCGGCGCGCATTTGTCACGGGAACCGGTCCTCCTCGTGGAGGCGCGCGTCGCGATAGGCGTTTGTTTATCGCGCGAAGCGGGGCGACCGCCTCCTCCGCCGTCTCCTCCGCCTTCAATGGGAGATTTAATGAGGCGCTGCCTGCCGAGGAGGTTCGTCATGCGCATCAAGGGCTCAATGTGGTTTCATGCTCGCTATGATGGGGGCTGGGGGTGTATTAGTTTTATGTGTAGCATTAGATTTGAATGGTGTTGTAGCGTGTGTTTTCAGACCCTGGCAATACTCAATTAAAATGCGTTACGTCATCGTCGGCAGATGTAGTTCGCAAGGGAGAAAAGTGTGCTTCCTATTATAATCAGATGCAGATGACATAATTATTGAATATCTTCTCAAGTTTACTCTTCAATTATCATACTTCATTAGTTTTTTTTATTAGAGGATGAAACAGTTATTTTTTTGTCAACAAAAAGAAAAGAAGTTATAGATTACATACACTACAAACTGTTTTATAGTATGTGTAATTAATAAATATTTTTATGAAGATGGACCAAGAAAATAGGCAAGAAGCGCAAACAATTATAAGGAAAAATGATCGTACTATCATTTTTCTTTATTTTAAGGTCTCAATAGATTTCTCCTGCAAAACATTTATCAGGAACTTGTTTTCATTAGTACGTTAGCTCTTGTGCAAGTTGTTTTGTATTGTCAAGAAAGATACTTTAGTTGGCTGTGTAACAATGTATATGAGTCCGCTGTGTGCAAAGGCCGTCTTTGTTTTGTGTATGTATCATGTTGTCAGCACTGGCGGCGCGGCCCATCGCCTATCTTGCAAGCCAACCCTTCATGAAGCCTCTGTGGTTTGGGGAAGGCGGACTGTGCAAGCGATGTTGCGCATGCGTTCCGGGGAGAATCGGTTCTGAGAAAGTGAGAGTAATGCCATGAGTTGGCAGCTCTGCCTCTGCGGTGGACCTTGGTATTCGACGATTAGCAGCAACTAAACTATGGATGTGAGGACAAAGAGAGAGGGAAAGCTATAGAATTTCATAGAATACCATGCTTTAAGATATTATGACTTTGAAATAGTGGTATCATCATTATTTTACTGAAGAGGTAAAGAGAGACATGTAGATATAGGTGAATCTTTAGAAATAAACTAGTTACGTACAGCAGCAACAATGCTGCTACTCTCGAGTGTGTTCTGGAGCAGTGAAAATTGGCTGAACTGAAACAGTATGTGTAGAAACTGAAGCTTCATTCATCGTCACGTGACGTCAGCTATGTCGTAAGCAGTGACTCACTGAGTAGGAGAAATATTGTCATATCATTAGTTACGAGAAATTGCGGGGTAACATAAAATATTTGCATTTTTCGAAAGTGTTTCATTATATTTGTATATCCACCGTGTTCCTGGGTATCTAAGGAACCTGTTGACACCTGTCACATGTCTAGAGGCTGCTATGTTTTCCGTCAATTTCTGTCATATTCGAAATTAGTAATACAGGTCGATTATGGCAATGACATTATTTACATAGTTACTTAATTACTTACATAATGAAAGAATGAATTGGCGTTGAATGTTTTCTGATTACAACAAATCTCTAATTTCTTTCTAATGTAAGCAGTTCTTTTTATTTTCGTTTACATACCTGTTGTTTGTTCCAAGAGACTGGAAATGACTAAATGGAGGTAGGGAAGTAAAGAATTCCCTTCTCCTGCCAGATTGCTCCTTAGCCGAAGGCGTGCCTCCACGGTGGATCTGAGATCGCCTCGACCTGCTGCCGACTGGTTGCGGATGGCGCAATATCTGACGTTGGCCTCGCGAGTCTGGCTACCTTCCCACTGGCACTTGCAAATGCAGCCGTGAACAAGCAGCGACAATGAGACTTCACAAGTGTTTAACTTGTAATTTGTGTCCACTGTTGTCACGAAGTTTCATTCTTGCTTGCACTTTCTTTGGCTTTCTTAACTTAAGTACATGATCATCTGATTTCAAATGACTTCAGAGTGTTTAGTGTCATCACAAAGTGGATTTGTTTTTGAGATTACACGCAGAAGTTACCAAAGTGTATGATAAACAAGGGAAGACAAATCAATAAGTACCACTAGATTTACAGTTTTTTCTTCATCAGTGTTTTGAATTGTACCTCAAAAATACTTAGCATATTAGCTTGAGTGGGACTATTAGGTTCGAGTTCAACTTTACAACATGTGATCTTCGTGTAGTTAGAAGTGAAGCAACACAAACGAGTTATAATGTTGTCGAAATGAGACTGACATAGTTGAAATTCTTGTTGAATGAAATGAGAGTTCAATGAAAGTGTTTCCATTTACTTTCATGGTATTTTTAAAATGGCATTGCAGAAATAATGAAATGAACAGTCACCACGCCGGAATCTGAATTCTGTTCCATTTTATGTGAAAATCACGTCCGGGAAGTGACAGTGAAACGAGGAGTATTTTAATGTGTTGAATTTCCCAATAATTTCCCATCAAAAGCACTGACAGCCTTAACACAAACTCCTTTAAGTTCCTTTACTGAAAAAAAGAAGTATTCATTAACTAAAAATTTGACAAGTCATCGGATATCTAATGAAATATTTTCCCTTCCAAATGTGTCTTGCGTACGAATGTCGTAATGTCGTCACCATCTATCTAGGTAAACAGTTTCTCTTCATTGAAACGTGCATTCCAGTGTGGAGTAGTCATTCCCACTTGTCATGCCTCGACCGTGGATCGCCTACAGGAGAGAACTGAGGACACATGCACAGAATTTCAATGACTATAGCAAGTCCTTCTCGTAAACTCTTATATAGGTTTTGCGTTTGTTGTTGTTGTGTTGAGGAACTGTTGCCGGAATAATAGGTGCCGACATTTCTTCGTCACCCGTAGTTACTTCAGCGCTAAAATATTTTAGCAAGACTCAGAATGTTTATATACAGTAATGTAAGGGTGAATGCGATGCCGTTGCAGTCACTCGACTTCCTGTCACGATACCCTCGGAAAAGCTCAGAAACCTCCCTCAGGGTTTGCATTATTTAAAAGAGTTTAAGATGTATTTCGCAATTTTGTTTAGAGGTAGATGTTTATAAGATAATTTATTTTTTATCATCGATGTCATCAATATCGATGATATGATCGATGAGCCTTCAAATGCTCATGCGTTGACAACTTTTCATTTTACAAAATGAATTTAGTGTTGTTACCTAGGAGCGTGTTTTAATATCTCTTTTGTTCAATACTTGATTTATTTCCTTAAATCAAAAGAAAGTTGCACATTGTGTTTTAAATTAACTCCTGAATTCATCTTCGTGAATTTCAATAGTGTTATCATCTTTAACCCGATTGTTTAGTAGCTCTCCAGTTTTGTAAGGTATCTACTCTTCATTTTAACAGGAGTTTCAGGTATCAAAAATTTGTATGAATTAAAATTGTTTACTATCTCCTCACTTCTTCGTGAACAAGTGAATTATTGAGACGAAAAAAAGTACATATTCCACAAATAATTTAAATCGAACTGATATATCCATTTTCTCTTCATTCGTAAGCAAACGTATCAGAGAAAGGATGATATATAAAAAGTACAAAGTTGTACGCACAAAGTAAATGGCTTTTAAACACCTCAAATTAAATAATATTGATTTTCACCGGCTATAAAACGTAAGTTTGTTTTTTATAAATAAAATAAATCAAACACTCTTAGTAGAACATTCTCAAAAAAATTCTCATTTTTAAGTAAAATAAAAACAAAATACGTTTTGAGTGAAACATTGTCATATTTGAAGACTTTTTGGAAAATGGAATATTTTTTCCCTCGTCACTCTGTTCTACTTTTCTAACCGTGTATCTCACAGCAATAAACCTATTTTTGAAAAAAAAAAGAAAAATTGTTAGTAAGGAATTCGTTTTATTTAATTTCCGGAAGAGAGGTGTGTAATAGAAATAGAAGTACGTTTTGTGCTTGCAAATTTATTTGATGCCGCGGTTGTAATTATGCGGTTAGGATTTCAAGCCTTGCTCCTTCGCTTTCTTTCGTCTCGTGCTCGATTCCGCCCTCGCCGCCTGCGCCCTCTGCGCGCCATTCGTCTTTCGCGCGGCGACAAAACAGCGGCGCAGCGGGCCGCGTCGCGTCGCGGGATGACGCGCGCCGTATACGAGATGAAGCGCCGCCTTCAGGCGCAGCCTCCGTTTGATAAAACCTTTTGCGTTTCTTCTAATGGGCCGCGCCGTGCCGCGCCGGTCAAGGCCCTCGTCACTCGGAAGGCCGGAAGGGGTGGGTGGGTGATGCAAGGGACCGAGGCAGCTGGCAGGGCTGCACAAAATTCGGCCCGCAGGTCGCGCCGGCTTCAGGAGACACTTTAGACTGGCCCAGGAAGTAAATACACTTTAGATGTTCGACATGCATGCCTTCTAAAAGAGCAATTCATTGAATAATGTTTGGACCTTAGTGGTCAATTGCAGTTACATAAAAGTTTCGTAAAAAAGATATCAATTCAAAAGAAGTCGACCTAGTTGCTACTCGAATTAGTGATACTAGGAATATCTCTCAAAAACTGAATGATAATTTAGAGGTTTTTTAATGATGACATAAGGGTTTGTAAAGACTGTGAATTTAAATCTTTTTTTGGATATTAATACGTGTTTAAAATTTAAGATAACTATAGATACACTATATAAAGTCTGTTTTTAAATTTACCAAGTGTATAGTAGTTTAGAACCGTTTATATCACGTATACAAAACCTTTCTAATTTTTCTCTCATTTTTGTGTAAAATCTCGAAATTACGATACAGATTTTTTAGTTATAATTTTTAGCCACTCTTCCTACTTCACTTGACCCGCAGTCAAGAAAGTTTGGAGACCCCTAGCGGAGAGAGTCCGGCGCCTTGTGCTAAGTCGGGTGGCGTTAGCAAGGGAGAGGTAAGAAGAAAGCGGAGGGCTGTGTGACGGGACGAGAGAGGACTGGAGGGATAGAGGAGGATGAACAGAGTAGGGTGGCGACGGAAGAGTGTGAGACTGCCTGCATGATGAAGCTAGTGCCATTGCGGATCGTTAAGGCTGAAGTGCCGTAGCGATCTGAGACTGAAGGATCCGCCTCGGGCATGGTTGTGTTTGTGTTCGTCCTTTCACCCATAACCATCACCATATCGTGTCATCTTCACAGTTTCCATACCATTAAATGCAATAGTGGTGGCTAATGACTTATATGTTGACGCGACCTTAAATAACAAAAACGAAGAAGCTAGATTGGTTGCGACTAGCTGCGGCGACACAATGGCACGCCCACAGCCGGGGAGATGGTCGTTGATGATGATGCTTAATCTGATTGTTCATATTCCTACATTAAAATTAAAATTTGGATTAAATAATATGATTCACGTAACGTAATAAAAAAACCGAGTCATTTTATATATAACTTCAATTCGTAGTCTGTTTGGGATTTGCATGTAGCGTAGCTAGCCCAGAATACGCGCAACGCATGGAAGGCTGATCAGTACTCGTTGGATATTCGTTGATTGGCACTACGAGTAAAGGTGTACTGTTGGTAGAGGAGAGCCGGTAATGGGGTCGAGTTGTGGTCTGAGCGGGGAGAAGGGAACGGGTGACGAGGAGACTGAGTATATTGTAACGTATTAGCCAGCGTGCCTCATGGCATCTATTTGGGGACGCATTGGATTGCGCATTAGGCTCCCACAGGAAAAGCGTTCTTGCCGTAAAAGGGAAAGAACGCGGAGACGGAAGACACAAGCTTTTATTGGTGTCTGCCGGCTGTAATAGGAAGCAGTTTTCACTGTTAGAACAAGCGAGAGAGTGACAAGGTGGCCGTGACGTAGGAGCGTCAGCGTGGCCTACGCCTGAGTTTATAAACAGAGTGTACGGAGCCAGTAGGCAGTTCTGCAGACGGTGGAAACTCGTGTGCGTCGTGCACAAAACTGGCGCCAGGACGGTGCATATGCGAGCCAGTCGTTCGCCGAGGCTGGACGAGTCATTTTTAGTTGAGCAAGCCTGCGGACTTTATGTCCTTGGGGACGTGCGGATCCGTGGGAGCCCCAATGCCTAGTGTGCCGTGCTCCCGAGCTGAAAGAGTAGTGCGGGCATGTTGCCACGACTTCACGCGATTCTCATATCGATAACGATCGCTCCTGCCGATCCGAGAGCAAACCAGCGTTGTACGCCAGAACGGACTTAGTGTCCCATTGCATGCACATCCGTTACGCGAAGCTAGGCTGTTGGTGCGCGCTTCAAAAGTAGAGTGCGGAATGCACCAGTCAAAACCATCTTAATCGGTTTGATGTCCGCTCCGCGATCAGGGATAGTAGGTCTGATCAGAGCTAGGGTGTAAGTATTATAAGTTATATATTTGTTTTGTTTTTCCTTGCTTAATAATATATTTGTTATACGAAGCTCTGGTGTCTGTGGTCGCGTGCTGAGATCCATACGTCACAATTATGCGTTACAAGCACGTGAGCGTCCGACGGCAGTGGTCAGGGTCGGAAGGCGTGGTAGGATTGCTGCAGGGTGGTTCCCCCCCGCCCCACCCTGCGTGACGTAGAGACGAATCCATCGTCCGACGCGCAGGGCGCTCTCATGCCCCAGTTGTCCGCGGTTAGTCACGTTGCACGAGTCACGGCGGCTTGCGCGCCCCGGCACCGCAACGTTAATGAGTGGCGAAATGACGCTTACGAAACGGCACGCCGTGCTGGCGCCTCCGCCACCTTGCTTTCTTCTCCTCCCTCACCTTTAATTCTTTTCCTCCTTCTCTTCCACCTCGCCTCTACCACCTCCACCACCCTGGCGACTGCTGCTGTCTACCTCCTCCCGCTCTCCATCCTTAAAGACGGCTGTAACCCTCTTCTCCACTCGCGCCCACGCTCATTCACTCCCCTCCGACCCGCCACTTACCACCTGCACTCTCTCTCTTCTCCTCCTCCTCCTCCTGCTGCTTCCCTCGTCTTCGCTCTTCCTCTTTCTTCCTTCCAACTCCTCACCTTCTCGACCGCCTGACTACAACCGTCTATTGAAGCCACCGGCCTCTCTGCCCCAACACCAGCGCATCCACTCCATTTGCCGCCGCCAACCGCCATCACCTCCGCGGTCGGTTCGGGCGCGGCCTTGAAGCCGGATTCCTTGCGGCGGCGGGGCGCCGGTCTGAAGCGAACCACGCCGCCCTGCAGTCAGAACAGCTCCCGGCGCCGGCCGCCCCGCCGCTTTGTGCGCCAGCGCTTACCGCAGCGCGCCTTCGCTTCTTGCTGCCGCCGCCCCCCCCCGCCCCTCGCCCCACCCCACCCGGCCACGGCCGCGCTGATCTGCGACGGGTGTAATTAAGCGCGAGTGTTACTCAAGCTAATACCGGGAGGCGGCCGTGGAGGATAAGTGACTGTGAGAACAGGTTATTAAGTTGGATCCAGTTGGCGCTGGAATTCGCTTCGTTTTTGTCTGCGGACTTCAGCGAAGTTTAGCTTGCGGATTCCGAATGGTTTCAAGTTTTCTTTGTAATGTAACTGCGCATTTGTCGGAGGATGTAAAGTATTTGAGACCAAATCTCGCTTTATAAAGAAGAGTTTTATTTTTTCAAGACATCTCGTAGAATTATGAAAAAGTGTTCACAGGAGAGACTGTCTACGAATTTGTTTTAGGAAAAATCGTTGCTCATATTTTCTTCAAACAATGTTAAAGACATTGAGTTGTTGGCAATTGAGCAGCGTATTTCTTCTGATAATGTAAGAATGTAATGCACAGAAGGGTTGAGTTCCTGGTTATTTTGATCGCTTCAACATGATTTTTAACTTACGTAGTCTTTCTTCGAACCGTGCTTTCTCTATTTTGTACTTAATCGTTCTGCAAAAAATTGTCATGTTAATATAGTAAGTACTCAATGTATTTAAACTTTTAGCTTAAATAATAAGTTCCAATAGGGACAAAGTTTCCTACAGGTTTCGTGTGAATGTGTTTAAATTGGAGGGTAATTTTAACGCCCATGAAGGTCGTTTCTTCACTGCTCTGCTCGCATACCATAGGAACAGTTTCCGGACATTACAATTATCTGAAAGCTCTTGGAATAATTGCTTACTTTTACCCTGAAAGCTGTGATGCCCTAATGACTCGTACTGCTTTTTTGCTGCTGTACTAGTATGCGCATTTATCAGGGAAAATGTTTCTTGAGATATTAACGTCCAATTTATTAAATGTGCAATAGTAATAGTATTTGTGAGACTTGTTGCACTTCGTATTTGAATAGTTAAATTGGTGAAGTGATGTGTTGGTAGAAGTTTGTGTACTAAATTGGGGCATTACAGATCTTCGTTTTAAATTTTATTTTATTTATCATTATCATTATCATCATCATCTTCCTCTTTTTTTAATAATAATAATAACAATAATAATAACAACAATAATAATAATAATAATAATAATAATAATAATAATAATAATATAGTAATAACGCAGACGTTTGCAGCTGCCGTCGTCTCCGCCGAGGAGGCTGCAGGATCGAGACCAGGGACGTATATGTGATTGTTCCTTCACCCCTCATCATTCTATCACCTCACAATTCCCATTCGAGGCGTAACAACCTTCTTTTTCCAAGGGATACAGCCAAAAAGCTTTTCCCCATGATTACACACGACGATCTCTATTACTGACTTTGTTAAGTAAATAAGAATCGTAATGATTTCAGATTGGAAACTTTTGATCTTCACAAATGAATGGCAAAAAATTCACCATAACTCTACTCTTCAGCACAGCTTTTTTTCGTCGGCGGACGGAATTCCCTAAAAAGAGGCAGCTTGCGACTGTGTACCATTCCCAGTGCTCTTTTCCGAACCTCTGTTCTTCCGCCTCGGTCGGAAGCCGCCTGCCGCCCACCGCTGCAAAATTAAAAGCCACGCACTCGCGTCGGCCGTTCGGAAGCGGCGATCGCATCACCCGTCCGCTCTGGCCTGTGTGCCAGCCGCTGGTGGAGGCGGCGGCAGCGCCTGGCAATTAAACTAAAAACTCGACCGCAGAGAACTTCCGCGCCGCGTACCACGTGCGTCGGCGCCACCGCCACGCCGCATCTCTGTTACCGCGCAGATGGTGTTCTCGTGCGCGCGTTTGCGCGGTGCCCGCGGCCGCGGTGGAACCCTGGCTGGACTGGGAAGAAGGGGGTAGGCAGGGTGTGTGGCAACTGCGGAAGGACAGCATAGATGTGGAAGATATACAGGAACTGACAAGACTGGTTCGGGCAGGAACACGACTGGGAGGAAACGGGAGGGATAGGAGGTAAGGGATAGGTCAGAGATGGGGATATCAGAGGTAGAAGAGACTCCAGGTACTGGGAGGGACGGAGGTAAGAAAAGCTGGGGTAGGGCGAGGGAGACTGTAGTTGGAGAAGCGTCGGAAGCGAGGTTTGTATTAAACTGATTTTCAGAAGTACAGATTTAGGTTGCTATGATATGATACTGGGAATTTGGAGGCGGCCTCAAATAAGCTTGATGTTTCTGACCATAATGACCGAAAATAAGGACTACTGATGTAGCTGTGGCAAAAATGACAGCCGATGCCAAAGAATGGAGGGTGGATCGTTAATGAAAGGCGGATTCAGCGAGCAAACGGGACGCTGTTGGTGACTGCGGCTACGTTGAAGATATAGCGACGACAGCACATGGTAAAGGGCGAATTCTCTATAAAGCGAATGTGACAGGGTGCGAGCGAAGGTGAAAATGATCATGACGCTGCTGGTGACGTCGAGTGCGGCGTGGGAACTGGCAATTGCAGCGAACGTCGCTGGCGAGAGCAGTGTAGCGTGCAGGTCTACCGAACGTGGCCGTGGCAGGGACCGGCGACATGGCGCGCAGTGGCTGTGCTCGACTTACACTCATTGCCGACGTGCTTTGCGGGGGAGTGGAGATGGCAAAGGCAGCAAGAGATGAAACGCCGTGTCGGGGGAGCGGTTGAGGGGGGGCGGGGCTCTGGACGAGCGAGGCAGTGGGCGCGAGGGGTTCGTTGGCGGGCAGTGGCGGCGCCGATTACAGAGGCTGCCACGACATGTCATCCGTTATATCGGGAGCAGAGGCCAGGGGGCAGCTCCGTTCGTCCGCCAGCCACGCCCCCTCCTTCCCTCCGCGTTCAGGGCTTCCCTCTGGAGCACAGGCCCGGCTCCCTCGCGACCCCGGTCGCGCAGAGCTCGCGCTGGTGTAATCCAATTACAAAGAATACTCACGCGTTTCATACAATTTCATGCGAGTGCATTTCATGACTTATGTCAATACTATTAATGTTTGTACGAATCGAACATTAACATATGACTTAAAATTTCCAAATTCCTTCTGAAGTTGTTTCATAAAAATAACTCGGAAAATGGAATTAGAGGTTCAGTAGTATAAACGTGGTTATACGAGTACAATAAATCATTAGCTGTAATCTCAAATATTCATTTATCGTAAAAAGAGAGATATTCAATAACTTCAAAAGTCAAAATATTCGAATAATTGAACGAAAAGAACGAGGTGTCTAGGCTAGATTGTATTATCATCTTGCTTTATTAGCAACTCGACGACATGTCAAAAATGGGAGTCCTGGTCTGCTAGGCGCAGAGGGTGGAAGGGTTGGAGGGAGGGGGAGGAGGGACCGCAGCCGTCGCCTTTGTAGCGCCCGCCGCCAGGGCAGCGCCTCACTTGACGGGGGGGGCGAAGAGTGTTTCGGGGTCGGGGTAATTGACCGCTTGGAAATTTCGGCGGGGCTTCCTCCCTCCCCTCCCCTACCCCCGCCCGCCCGGCGCCACCGTCTGAACTCTAATAGCTACATCCTCGGCCCAGAGACGTGCAACAGCTCGCAGGGCCACGGGCGAAAGCGGCCCGGCCTTACGTTGCCGCCCTTGACGTCACTTCCGCCTCCACGTGCTTCAAGTTGTGCTGCTGGCGATCGGCTATGATCGAGAATCGTGGGTAATCTTGATTCGACTCCACTATTCCTATTCCTTTACGAAGTGCGTAAATACATTACGTACATTACGAACTTTGTGCTCGAGTCGTAGGTACATAAAATAATGCTAGAAAATGTTTGAAAACAACGGGAGTAAGCATTATGGTTACGTTTTTAAAAACATTTAAATGCCTGGAAAGGGAATAAAACCCCTACTTATGCATTGAGTTTACACTATTTTTTATTCAATTGCTTGTTACAAACACATGCACAGAAAGCGAGCGCAGCGAAATATGTAGTCGATTTTCACTCTTTGAAAATGTCATTTTCATATTATCGATAGAAATTCAAAAGAAACAGTATACTTACCATGATATTCAAACTAAGAAAATGAAGTGAACATTTCATAACACTTGCAGGTACTTTCGGTACACTCAAGTTGAAAATGTTGGCCCGCTTTCACTCTTTTGAAATCTCATTTCCTTGTTACCAAAATAATTTCAATTATACTGTCCTACTAACCATATTCTTAAAACTAGAAAGCTAGGTAAACATTTCCTAACACGTGCAGGTAATACGTTCTCGTTTTACCAACTCGCCCTTTTTTTCGGAAGATGTTACTCATGCGAATTCATTCAGCGTTTTCTACCTCAAAGCGCACCCAAGCCCCTGTCATCAACCAATCGGCGCTCGTCGTTTTGCGTTATTACTCCGTCGCATCGAAGCTCGTTTAGCGCGCTGGCGCTTGTTTTCCCGGCTAGTAATATCGTTCAGTCGAGAAATTACGGCCGCGCCGCCTCTCCTTTTGCTCCTTTTGCGCGGCAATTAAAAGCGCATTGTGTTCGACGGCTCCTTCTTGGCCGCCTGACGTGTTTCAAAGCGCCCGCGCTCTCCTTGCGTCCGGTGCGGCCGAAAAAAAAAATCCTCCACACGTGCCGGAGTGACTGCGATGCACGAGGGCGGACGTCTTCCTAGGCAAACTAGGCCGCTGACCAACCCCAGAGGGCTCCGGACAGTGGTGATGAAATATACTCCAAGGGATCCAATACGTTTCTAAACGAATGATGCAGGTATTAAATACGAAAGAAAATGTTTTACTGCTCTGCTGCAATTTATTTAAATATATTTATATAACTGATTTTTTTTAATTATTAGAATTTACGAAATATTAATTTTAAATACATGCTTGCGTCAGACGTTTAGAGGCAGACGCGAAAATGTTCGATCGCGGTTGTTGTTTTATCTCTCAGGACGTACAAATACCAACACGTGTCATCTTTCTTGAGTGGGGATTCAATTACAAATGAGATGGGACCTTGTTCCTCTGATTGCCTAGAGGCTCCTAAGCCTAGAAGCCTGGCCTGTTGACTCGGTAAGAAAAAGAAAAGGAGAGGAGCGGGAGTGTGTGTTTGTTGTAAAAATGAAATGTTTTTATTTCGTTTTCTGATGGCAAAATTGATTCAGTTTACAAAGTATAGGATTTTCTGTTAGATACGTAGTACTTTTGTGTACCTTTTTGTATCTCATTAACCAAACTAATATTTTGTGATATTCAACGTTCTTTATTTTTTGGCAAGTGAAAACAATAAGCTGTGGTACTGAGAGTTAAAATTCAACAATTGCTGACTCTTGGCTGACGAAACTGATTTTGGTTCTGAAACGTAACTTACCACAACCACAACAGAAAAAACTAAAGCTGGAGAGAGTGAGGTTTCTATCGTGACAACTAAGTGGTTTCATTTGATTATTATAGTGCAAATTATATGTTCAGTTTAGAAGGAAGAATTTGTAGTTAGTACTGCAGTGTTCTTTTTTCTTTTGAAACGTGATAATTTTGGTTCGTTTCGAAAAGTATATTTCTATATTTTATTTGTTGTTTATCAGAATCACCTTTAGATTTGAAATATTGTCAAGGGAAAAATTTTACAATACATGTACCTAGTTTCTCAATTATCTACTTTGCACGATTGAAAGAGGAAGGGTCTCTGTGTAATTCATAAAATGTATATTATATGTAATATAAAGATCAGCGCTCTATTGCTCTCTTTCATGCAGCAGCTTCGTTGGTAGAATCATGGAATAAGTAAGGTTTAAAACTCGTATTTTTTTTAATGAAAATCCATTCTTCGTAAGGAAGTTCTTAACACTTTCTAAGAATCACGCATTCACATTCATCCTTTTATTTATCATCCTTGTTTATCTAACGGCGTGAATCATTTTGGCAAACGCGGCCAACCAAACAAAAGACTTGTTCCCATGCATCACTTTCGAAGCTGCCAAATACACTTCCTTATTTTTTGCTGAAAGTCCGTGTGCGTTGAAACCAATTAGCAACACGTGCTAACTGCATTAAGGGCAATTTCATATTTATTAATTTTATAAATATTTAACACGCTTGCTTGCGGGGCGGGCGCCTCCACCTGTTGACACGAGGGTAATCAATCAGAGCGTAGCGAGGATTCGAGGGGGTGGGTGGGGGATTAGCCTCAGATGCCGGACAGCTGCGCATCGGAATTCGCCGCTCATGTGTTCGCTCCTGTGGCTCTCGTGGCCGATGCTCTGATGTTTTGTCGGTGCTTGCAAATGGGGTGGAAGGAACCGACGTTGGCGGACTGGAGAGCGGTTTCTGGTTAGAGGAAATCAGTCGAGAAAGATTCTGATACGATAGACGAAATAAAATAAAAAATGTTTTGTGATCGACCTCTATTAAAATAATTAAGAATGGAATTTCGTGGAACATACGATTGCACTTAACTGCAAACGATTCACACAATTTCACATGTTCCGTGAATATATAATTTCATATTCTTGGTAATTAGCTCGTTATACTTTCCTCCGCTGAAGAACAGTGTAAATTATCTGTAACGAAACGCAAAGAACAGAGTACTTTCTTTCGTTGTACAAAGTTTTCATTCATTTTATGAAGCGGGTATATCAACGAATGAGTTGTAAGGTTAAGCAACTAAACTGAAGTAAGGCCTACGTTTTAGGGACTTTTTCGCTATAAGGATATTTTTAATAGAGAATTTACACTGAATTTAATTTTGATGGTGATATGTATTGCGAGTAGAATTTTGATAAATAGTGGTATAGAAAATAATTGGCGTTTGACCATTCATTACTACTTGATCATAAATTAATTACTTGTTGGATTTCAGTATCGTGATTGACATTTTAAATATAACAAGACTCGTATATTGCAAATTATTTTCATTAATATTCTATGGACTTAACATTGAACATTTCATTCCCACAAGTTATGAGTGCTCTTCAAGCCTTATGAAAATGTATAAAGAAAAACCAGGAGATCCTGCGGTAGAAAGTGAATTAGCGACCAGCACTTCAAGAGCGAAAGACAATTTTTTTCTCACGAGGAACAGAACTAAAGTTAATGAGGCCTATTTTGGACGTTTTGCGCATTTTATCAAGCAACTATCGGCATAATAGGTGGGTTCCCTAATGAAAATCGTCACATAAATCAAACGTAAGAATTATTTACCCTCTGCGAAACGACGAGCGTAATAAAACTGCGTATATAAGAGACACGGTGGCTCGGGGAGGCCGGGCTGAAATAATGGCTAAGTTATGTATATGAAGCATCAAGTCATTTGGAAGAGGCAATAAATTATAAGTAATGATTTCGGTCGGCGCTTTTTGCAGGGGCCGAGAGGCGGGGTGGGGACGGGGGCGGGGGCTGAGGGCCGGCTGAGAGTGTGGGTGGGCGCTTCGCCACGGCCGCTGCTGCTCATTTGTTTGCCACCGGGACGCGCGGAGCAGCGCGGCGACGGAAGGAGGCGGAAGGGGGCGGAGGCAGAAGCAGACTTCCGGGCGCTCTCGAGAGAGGGTGTGATTGTGAGGACGCGGAAGGAGGAGGAGGAAGTGAGGAAGGGAGAGGAACGGTGTTGAATGGAAAGATACAGGGACGTTCGTTTGAAGGTGAGGGGCAAACTTGGGTGGTGGACGCGGTGAATTTGTGGTGGTAAAACGCTAGGAGGGGAAGATAGAAAGTTGTGAGTTGTGGAAATTAAAATATCAAATATTGTGTGAGGAAAGGCCTACGGCAAGAATGGAAGGAAAAGAAATAAGTGGGAGTGAAAGAACAAGACTGTTGACGAGAAGGAAATAACAAGTAAATTATTTTGATGGCAGACTGTTTGCAAGGAGGCGAAAATTTTAAGGGAATTATTCCGTTTATTCAAATATCAACAACAAAAAATTGCGAGAAATAAATGTCTCAAACGAAATAATTATTCACAATCAAAAATTAGTATACTCTAATAACTTTTTGTAGCAACTTTGATTAATTTTCTTTAGATTTATTATTGTACTCCAAAGGCTGTCCTTGTGTACTATTCCTAGATGTGCAGTCATCCGAACTAAGAATCTTCCTGAATGCAGCTTAGTGCAGTTCTATCCTTCCTGCTAATAGGTTCTTATAATCAACCATGATTTTTTCCTCATTTCAAAAGTCCGCTAAAACTCGTAGTCATCCAAAAAGAAAATTTCATTAGTCATCTCATTCTTTTGTTTTCCCGACCTCATCACCTCCCTTGCCACCTCACTGCGTCCCCGCCAAACATCCTCCTTCCCTGACTTGGTCTTGAACCACTACAATATTCTCACCGTCCTCTTACCTCATACCCCTTATTTCCCCCATCTCCCTTCTCCATCGTCCGAACTCCATCCCCGGGCCGCTCGCACTGGTCCCCCGCCCGCCCGCCCGCCCGCCCGCCGCCCGCCCGCCCGCCCGCCAGCCCGCCCGCCCGCCGCCCGCCCGCCCGCCGCTCGCCCGCCCGCCCGCCGCCCGCTCGCCCGCCCGCCGCCATCCGCACGCCCGCCCGCCCCCCGGCCCGCCCGCCGCCGCCCGCCCGCCCGGCCCGCCCGCCCGCCCCCGCCCGCCCGCCCCGCCATCCCTCCATCCCTCCATCCCGCGCCCGTCATCCCGCCATCGCCGCCCATCCCGCCATCCCGCCATCCCGCCATTCCCGCCATCCCGCCATCCGCCCGCCCGCCCGTCATCCCGCCATCCCGCCCTCCGCCCACATCCATCCCGCCATCCTCCATCCGCCGATCCCCCAACCCACTCGCCCGCCAGGCCCGCCGCCCGCCGGCCTGGATATGCGGGGCGATCCCGGAGCAAAAACGCAGGCGAATCGCCGAAATGTTTTTGCCGCGGACGGCGCTTCGCGGCGCCGGTGAGCGAGCGCCCGCGGGCGGGGGCGGGGGCGATGGGCGGTCCGCCCGCCTCGCCGGCCGGTGGGCCCGCGCCCAAATGCCGCAGTGATTTAGTGTCGCCGCTGCCCTGTCGAGGAGCCCCCGCGGGCCGTTTGTTTGGCTCCGGGGCCGCTTCCGCCGCCATAACAAGCCTCCGTGATGCGCGCTGCCCGCTGCGCCTGGGTCTCGGAATCGCGATGTTCTTCTATTCGCGCGATTCAGAATTTTATAGGATTGCGCTTTGCCTGCGGGCGAAATATAGGTGACGTTTGCGGGGGTTCGGATACTTTTGAGGCAGTTGTTCCATCACACCCACTTTCCGTTTTCCAGCATTGTTCTCATACCTAATAAAAATGCAATCTCCTTTCATGTTAGGTTCGCAGCCTGTTCTTGACTCATCTTGTGTCCCAATACTCGATCTTTCCACTTGTTTGTATCTCACCACTTTGTTGAAGGATGGGCTTTGGTGTTGCACGTTTTCTCAATGTTTTGAATTATAATGAATGTGTACACACATTTTAAAAACATATATATTAGTGACAATGCCATTCTAGAATAGCATTCAGTGTATTTCTCCGTCTTAACCCGGGTTCTTTAAGGAACGGTTAATCGGAAGATACTCCAATTACGTATTACATCATTTGCATGAATCCTTCAAGACGCCCTGTCGTGGATGGAAAGTGCTCCGTACGCCCCGCGCTCTCCCGCGCCTCAACCCGTCCTGCCCCCGACCCCGGCCCCTCCTCGCTTGGAGCGGGAGCGGCTCATGAAAGTTTAATTTTTCATACATGTTTGAGCTCTTCATGCGGCCCGATGCGAGATTCGGCCGCGATTTACGGCCTGCGCGCCAACCCTCAACCGGATATTGATATTTATGTGTGCTATTTGGTGATGAAACTGCCCGAAAATTCAATCCAATCGCTTAAAATGAGCCCGGTCTCCTTGTTAGAAATGTTTTGCTTCTGGGTTGCGAAGTAGATACGTCCGTGTCATTATTACACGGCCTCCTAGTTGTGCTGGGTGGTTTCAATATGTGATCAATGTTTGTTGAATAATGATGAAATAGGTATTCAGTAATAGCAGAGAAATTCTAATTTTATATTTTATGACCTGCTATGTCATGAAAATTGTTTAAAAACAGGTTATGTGGTAAATGATTTAAATTGAAATTTAGGGAACTAGTTTCTAAGATTTAATCGTTTTTTATCCCAAATTGCTGTTAAGTAAAAGCCATCTTTCAATATTCTATTTTGGTAGTATCTTTCAATTGGGAATTTGTTGGTCGCACATATTCCAAGAACACGAACGAAATATTCTTGTGGCAGTATAATAATTGCCTACCACTGACGTGAATTAATATTCTTAATTTGCTTTGTTTGTTATACTTCGATAAACATACTATACAACGTGAATTATTAAATGGGTCACTATTATTAAAACCATATAATACATTGTCTTACTGCGTTTTTGAGCGTTTTTACTGCGAAGTAGAAAAATCTTAAGATCTATGATGCTGCAGATTTAAAAAATTCAATTTCTGTGCGCCTTGGAAATTAGTAATAATAATAACAACTATGTATGTATGCACTTGGCGCGACAGCCCGTGAACGGGCTCAGGCCTACCGGCGCCGTCCTTGCCTCGCGGCCGTGGTGAAGGAGTTACGTGTGGTTAGTACGCAGACATCCCCACGCCGTATTCCGATCTTCCTAACCTGAGAAGTGAATTTTCTCATCGCCATACAGCAACGTATACTGTGACATTGCAAGGAAAATGCACACTATAGTCTTGGCTCGACCGGGAATCGAACGCGGGGTAGGTTAGTGGACAGCGAGCACGCTGACCAAGACCGCAATGATAATATTAATATAATTGACAATATCCCGACACTTTGTTCTTCGAAAAAAAAACCAGTAATATTAATAACAGTAATAAATATAATAGTTGAATGAGTAAAAATATTGTGAATTCTTGTGATTGCGGCGCCACATCACCGAGAGCTACTGAGTGGGGGTTGGGTGTGCGCCGATAGCCCTCTTGCGGCTCCTCTGCCCGTGCGGCGCGGCGCGGCGCTGTGGTCGCTGGCCGAGAGCCGCGCGCCGCCACCTGAGGGGACAACGGATGCACCTGGGGTCGCTGCATCGACCCCCGCCGCCCCCTCCCGCGGGCCGAGGGGCGCGCGCCGCCATTGTAATCCGAGCGGCATTGTCGCCGCGGGGGAGAGGGCGTGGGCGGGGGCGGGGGCGATGAGGACGACGACGACGGCCACGGCGGAGCGATGGCGACGGCAACAGCCGGGGATGGGGTAGGGTTGCCACCTTTACAACGGTGAAATTAGAGATATTTCACAAAAATAAGGAAGAAATAAATTAAACGGAATTATTGGCTATAGTTATACGTTTTGTACACTTCTTGTGTTTTTGTTAATATCAATAGTAACTCTCTTCACTTATAACACACATTTGTGTTTTAGATGTTTGTAATCTGACAAACGGCCAATAAAACATGTTTTTTTTGTTTCAAGCGAATTTGGAATTTAAATATTTCTGCATTTCACGAAGGTTGTATAGCACAAAGTGTGTAAGTGCATTTTTGTCAAATTTTGTGATAAGAGGGCAAGTTTAATTTTCAAACGTCGTTTTATTTCGGGCCAAAGGGTATTCAAATTGCTGAAACAATTATTGCATTGTAGTAGGGGAAAGAAAATGATTTCCATAGCACTGTCTATAATCACTCAAGTTTTGAATTCATTTTTCTCAGTACCACATTCTACCACACTAAGTACCACACCATAGGACTCTTACGTCCCTTGTGTTCCAAGCCCCCAATTTTAGAATGAGATTTCATACTTGCGTGAAATTATTTTCACGTCGTACTCGTGTTTATTGGTATCACCACAAGTTAATTTATTACTAATGACACTTAACACCTGTTTAGTATCTGTTCATTTGATGTGATTATAAAACGAACGGGGCGTGTATGTAGCTGTAGTTGAACGAGTTTGAAATATTCAGACGAGGGATTTTTGAAACATAACAAATACATATACTTTTCGACGTATGACAGGACAAAACACTTGCATAATACGGGACGCGAATTGTTAGCACAAAATGCGCGACAGGTGGCAACCCTGTCCGTGCGAGTGCGGAGGCGAGAGGCGGCAACCGTTGCGGTGGCGCGAGTGGCGGCGGCGCGGACGGCAGAGACGCTGCCACTGCGACACCGCAGCCACATCGCACACAGCCTCTACGTCCGCCCTCGCCACATAACTCAGGGCATAAATTGGCTACACCACAAAGCACTCGCCCCGCGCAGGCCCTGGCTCAAGGTGCGGGCCCCGGCAGTGGATCGCGCAGCTGCGCTTCTTGTCCTCGTCGCTCCTTAGCGCGGCGGCGCGCGCGCGGCTGCGGTCGGGCGCCGGCGAAGCGATCGGATTGCTTCGGCGCTCGCGTGCGTCCTCTCGGGCTCCTGCGGCCGCTGGTCCGTCCGTTGCGACTTCTTCCTTCCCTCCCCTTTCTTCTTTCGAGTCTCCCTCCTTCCTCGTTTCGTCGTCCTCATCTTTTCGCAACCAGTTACTTTTAATTGGTATTCCACCGAAGAGACTTGCTTCGTGATTTTTTTTACTTATTTTTCCTAGATATTGTTTTTTCGTATTGTTATTAGTTATTTTAATTGTATACTATTTAATTGTTATTCACGCTGCTTATACTTCTAACAACTAAAAGTGATCTTTACATTTTCATACTACAACATATCTGTGAGATTGTGGCCTTCTTCATGACTATAGTGTTATGCAGTGTGTAGTGTCCAAAAAATAAAATATAAATAAAATATCCATTCGCAGTGAGTCATTAATTGACTAAAATGTCAAAAATGCGCAGGGAACGTTTATTTAATTTATCTTGTTTCTCTTAAAGAGTTATTTCATATGTAGGCTTTTCTGTTAATATGTACTTCTACTTTTTTATCATTACATTTCCTCACTCCATCTTCAGAATCCAGGCATCAGGTAGCCTTCCTCAACCCAACGGCCCCACTCCCACCGGCCCCTCCACCGTCCGTACCATCGTCTCCACCACTGTCCCCACTCCCACCGGCCACACCACCGTCCGCACCATCGTCTCCCCCACTGTCCCCACTCCCACCGGCCACACCACCGTCCGCACCATCGTCTCCACCACTGTCCCCACCTCTGCTACAACCGCCGCCACCGCCACCACCACGCGATCGCTACCTACGCCAAACCATCACGATCGCCGCGGCGCCACTTCTGAAACGCCTCCACCTCATCCACTGCCTCCGCATACTCTTTCTCCTCTTGTTGGTTCTCCAGTTGCATCTCCACCGTTCCAGCCGCCACCGTTTCCGCACCCCTCACAGCCTCTGCCGCATCCTCTACCCTTCCTTCTGCCTCCAACTTCTTTCCAGCTCCGCCATCGCTCGTGCGCTGAGCGCGTGGTGCGGTGCGGCGCGGCGCGGCGTGGGCGCGGCGCTGTGCGCTCCGGGGCAGGTGGCTTTGCTCGGCGGCTGCGACGCCACGCTCCACGCCACCGCCTCCGCCGCCGCCGCCGCCGCCGCCGCCGCCGCCGCCGCCGCTTCTGAGACCCCATCCGCGGCGGCAGCAGCTATGCAATTATAAATGCCGCTGTGGTTGCCTTAAGGGCCAGGACGGCGTGCCAAAGACGCGGGGAGGGAGGGGAGGTTGGCGGTCCCGGGAGCGGCGCGACGTGCACAGTGGGGTGGCGGCGGCGGTGGCGGTCGCGGCAGAAGCCGGAAGAGAAGGCGGTGGAGGCAGCGACGGCAACGCGGGGCGGGGACGGCCAAGATAACGCAGCGGGCGGGCGAGACAATGGAGCACCGGGAAGAGGCGCGACGTGGCGGGCGACACTGTGCTGGGCGCAATTGTAGCGGAGGCGCTGGGTGAAGACGACACGTGGGGGCGGGGCCGTGGGAGGGGACTGAGAGGGGAAGGCACCGCGCGGAGAGGTCTGCCGGTAGCTTACGGGGAGTGTAGAAATGCCAGGCATCTCTGGACGATCGGTCGAGCGGTCGAGCGGCCGAAATGACCACCGCACACTGCGCCGCCGCCGCCTACGCCTCACCACCGCGGCCGCCAAGGCTCTGCCCACACCTTTCCATTCAACAGACCGCCCTCCGTCATCCTGGATGGCCACCCATTAAAATATTAGCATACACGAGCAAAGTACTATTGGAATTGTATTTCATTATGTGTCATGCTTGCGTCGGAACGTACAGATTATCTCTCTTTCTGCTACAACTGCGTTTGAAACATTTTCACAAGATTTCACATTTTATATTTTTGGTACATTTTTAACTCAACCCCGTGTGTAAGTGTAAATAAAGAGCATCCATGTATTCTGTTATGTTAAAATGTGGTGTGGTTTATTAAAGTGTAGCTGATGATATTTATTTGAAGAAGGTAATTTTTAAAATAAATTTATTGTAGATTCCAAAAATAAACTTTCCAGGGAAAGTATTCATTTAAGCACAAATATTAATTATATTAATAATATTCGCACATCTGACAATTGAAATAGTATATTTTGAAGTGTCATTTCCTTTACAGCTGTGAGCACCTCTGACTTGCGAATGAAACACACGTTCATAAAAACGCAAGATCTATTTTCTAATGATATTTTCAAATAAAGTTATTTACTTATGAGACGAACGTAATTACGTTTTAAATTGATACGTTCGACCTGTACGTCATCCAGAAAACAAAAGTATAATGGGAATATCGATATAACTATTCTCCCGAATATCTCGATGTTCCGCTCCTGATATTCTTCCTACACCTTCTGCATGACGTGAAATCCACCCGGCATTTCGCACCGCCCGTGGCAGATACACGCGCGCCCAGGGAGGAATTCCAAGCGCTCACCTCGCGCGAGAAAAATAAGCGCGCGATGCGTGTCTTTTGAGGGCGTCGCGCGCCGCTTTCTTGTTTCATCGGGCGCGAGGCGCCTCGTGATTGAAGCCGCGCAGGCTGCTTCCTCGTGGCGCTTTGCGCGAGCCGCCCCCGCGCGCCGAATGAGGGCGAGCGCTCGTCGCCGGAACGCAAAGAGCGATTTGCTGGCGCGGAATTATTTGTTGTTAAGTCCCTCGTCCCCATTCCTTGCTCAACAGGATTTACTCCTCCTTCCTGCCTTCCAATGACGTTTGTGAATGTTCTTTTGTCTTAAATTGACAGAGTGAGTCTCGAAAGAAACACCCCCGCAGGCGGAAATGTATTTCGCTGTGTTCAAGCGCGACTTTACCGGTGATTGGTTAAAGATTCTCTAGGATACTTTCCAGGCCGAAGTGCTCGAGCAGGTTCGTAAGTTGTCGACGTGTGGTCCGTTCAATCCATTAGACGATTTTTTGACACTTTTAAAACACTTGAGCATACCCGCCAGAGAAATGTTTGCTTCCGCCATCTGTTAATGGTCCTGTATGTCAAAGTTCAGGGCATGTAGTTGAAAGTTAGGGATAGTTTTCATGAATGATTTGCTTCGCTCCAATATTTTCACTCAGAATGATGTTGAAAGAATTGAAATAAATCGTATCGAAAGGCACACGAGAACATGTATATGTATGAATTAAGTCGTGAAACCGACGCATGCACATAGGTCATGATTTTCGCTTTTCAACACTAAGTGTGTTGCATTTGCACATTGATTTCTTGTCCAGTTGATAACATGTAGTGACTTTTCTAAAGAGATTTCGGGTTGTTTCTTGTTTTATGAAATGTGTTTATTCATTAATGTTTTCTTCCCTCTCGGAGCCGATCGGCGAAGGCAAGGGGAGGGCAGGAGAGGGGGGTGTAAAGAGACGGAATGGAAGCGAGAGTGTGTGTGGCGTGAAAGGAAGCGGTGGCGGGAAGTGAGCGTTGTGGATGGTGATCGCCGTGGAAGTAGACAGCGACATCGATGACAATGTTCGTACAAAATCATCGATGTATTGAACATCGATTTTCTGAAGCCGATGTTTTTCTTAACATCGATGTCTTGTTTTTGTTTTACGTGCTTAATAATTAATTTTTAACGATCGAAGTACCATAATAATATCAGATATCCATAAATTAAACATTGTGACACGAAATGCCCTAGGGTTAAAAATAATTAAAACCGACTTTTTGTCAATAGTTATGATTAATGAAATTTAAATTATTTTGATTTATCCAAACGGGTAATAATTTTTTTGTTAAATGTTCTGATTTTGGGTGTATTTTTTCACAGCCGTGATCGCTATGGAAATAGTGTCAGGAGGATCTCTGATCGAAGGATCTCGGGTTCGAATCCCGCCTCGGGCATGGGGATATTTGTGATTGTCCCTTCACCGATCATCATCATCATCATCATCATTCTATTACTTCATTAAAGAAGGATTAATAATTCCCTGCGCGAGCAGGAGGCCCTTGCACTTAATGAGATGGGCAATTGGCTAATAAAAAAATGGTTTAGGAGCGATTTTTTTTATTACCATCAATGTTTTATTTTTTACTACAGTTGTTTAGAAACATGGAAGTTTCGTTGGCGACTGGAAGTGCAGCCCGGGGCCGGACAGGGGCGACAGATAGCCGATAGTCGGCGCGCGCTCCTTTGATGGCGTCCCAGAAGCGCGCGGCGCCTGATCATTGCCGCACTCCGTGCGCTCCTCGTTTTGTGACGCGTCCTAATAAGCACTTTGTGCCGCCGACGCGAAGGCGCCCCCGGGCCACGCCATCGATCGACGCGACGCGAACCGACGCGACGCGACGCGACGCGACGCGACGCGACGCGACGCGACGCGACGCGACGCGACGCTACGATACGCGACTCGTCGTCCCCGCCGGCAACGTGCCCCACGCGCACGGCGCCCGGTGCTTCGCCGGCCGACGCCGCGCGGGTGTTTCTTATCAGATCGCTCGCCTCCGCCTTCGCCGGGAACAATGCGATTCTGGGCCTCCGCGCACTACGCGAGTTTGTTAGTGCGCCGCGGTGCCAGTGGAAAGGGGTGTGATATGAACGTGGTGAATCACGTTTGCTTCGCAAATCGATTAGTGTTTTTGTTTAGTTTCATGGGATACATCAAACAACAGCCTTTGGGGTAGTTGTGTTTCTAAGAGGATATGTAGATTCCAGGAAGAAGACGATGTTTTGTTTCATATGGTGCCTAAATTTGTAATGGAGTGTAAGTAGACGTATTAGTAATAAGGAATATTCGAATGTATTTATCCTTAGAACTAGAATATAATCATGCACTTTATTCTTTCTATTCATATTTATTACCTATGCAACAAATATCCAGCAAATTGTTAATAATTACAGTGTATTCGTGTCACCGATTACCTATTTTTGATAATATTATTTTTTCAGATGGCCTTAATCCACTTCATGTGAAGACGTTTGATTTCAGAAGTAGTTGTAAATTTCAATTGAATATGTCAGATGTGATGTTTTTTCTGATTGTAGCTTTGTGTTTCTGTTTTGAGGCAACGAGATCACGCGTTAATTTTCCAGTGTTGATGCGAATAAAGCGCGGAAAAAACTGTATTTCTAGACATTGGAATTTTTGGCCCGTAAATTGAATTTGGTATTTACCCATGGTGCACATGGATTTAAATTGAGTAAATTCAATTAAGAAGGAAATCATTTACCACAAAATAATTTGAGATATGAAACATGTAAATTAGCTTTTGCATAAACATGAATGACGATTGAAATATTCCAGTTAATTTCTGTTGACAAAGGTACATCACATGGATATTGTGGCTAGAAGTGAAAACATATGGACACAATTTGGTTATTATATATCGCAATTGTGAGAGTTGCCGTTACGAATTACTCATTTCCAGAATTACTTCGAAAAAGTTTGTCTTCCGCGAGTAAGACATATTTAATCAAAGCTTCTGCAATCACAGATATTCACTCTTGTGATATTTAGGAAACAAATTTATTTTTTTCACATTTTAATGAATGACTTTTTTAAATACGTTTTCCTGGATATGTTTTTTTAGTTTAAATTATATTTTGCTAGTTTATATTTGTTTTACGTTCCAACCATGTTGACTAAACATTCATAGTAGTGACTAGAGGCAAGTAAATCTTACTGTGTTGTATATTCAAATAATGATCAAAAATACTTTTTAAATAAGCATTGAAAGATCAATATTTAATATGCAAATATTTTTTCGTTTATGTTTTATCCGCTGATTGTCCTTTGCTGTTTCGCAGAGCGACGTATATCTTGCCGATAATTTTTTCTGTAAATTCATTACGAAAACACGGCATTTCCATTTTCAGTTGAACAATGGATATTTCTTATTCTAGCTATAGAGGGGAGAATGCGTGCCGCTTATTTTGCGTTTTCTATAATTAATTCTTCAACTCCGATAAGCTTGCGAAGACTAGGGTGCAATTATTCAATTAAGCACTCTGTTATGCCGCGTTAATGTATTCCAGGCTGCGTTCGTGATAGCGTAGTATGTTAATTTCTTCTGAAACAGGGGCCGTGAGGAATTGACGTGAGGCCTTGTTTCTTATCCCAATTACACAGGGGCTAATGGCGTTATCGGTCAACAGAGGAGTGATGTATTTTTTGCTCTCATGACGATGTTGAAAGTGGCGTCATCGTTTGAAAAAAGTGGGGTGGTCGCGTTGCAGGTGCCGGGGGGGGGCGTTGGTAACAGAACGTTGAAAGGGAGAAATACGTCAGGAGCAAGTGGAGAGAGCAGATAATAGAGATCGTTGTTGATTCCCTCGGAAGAAACTTGCAATGGTGTGTACGCAGGTGCGTGTTTGTAATAACGCTAAACGTGTACTGAGGAAAATGGGAGACGTTAATAATTGAGAACGTGTAGGAAAGGGGGGATTGAATTCCTTATTTGTTTACGCAAAGATGAATCTTATTTACAAAACTGTCTTATCTAAAATGTTTGAAGTTGAAACGGATTCATCATGATTATTAAAACCCGACTCCAATGTTTTAAGTGTTGTTATCCGTTCTTTACATTTCTTAACCCTAAGTTGTCCGTATTCCTGTGTTTGCTCTTCATCACCAGATCTACCAATAACATTTTGACCCCCGCCACTTGAGCCCACACAAGTGTTTCCCTCATATTCGTGTTTCAGCTCCCACCTACCCCCCTCTTCTCCGATCCTATCATCATAGTTACAACATTTTCTCTACACATCCACCACTACCCATTCTGGTCTTGCCCAATCTCTCGCCATCGCATCTGCTTCCAACTCTGCTTCGTTCGCTCCCCTCCTCTTGCCGAATCCCGCCCTCGCCTCCGCCCCCGCCTCCGCCCCCGGCCCTTCGCCCAGCGCGCGTGTGATCGCGCCGATCTGACCGTGGCGCGGTGCGGAGCGGTCGGAGGGGTGAATACATAATGACTGCAACATTTGGAATACGTAATGCCGTGCCCACCACAACTGCCCGCTACCGCCGCTGTTGCTATAATCTCCTCTACACATCGCAAAGCCACGTTATTGTCTAATCGCACGTAAGGATCGTATTTGTTTTGCATGTTCCGTGGGAGCGCGGCGACACACCGCGGCCTCTCGCCCCCGCCCCCGCCCGCTGTTGGCGGCAAAATTAGCCCGCACTCGCATACAAAAATACCTTGCCCGACGGCTCGGCCGGGCATTTGAATACGTTCGGAAAGAGAATAGCGTGCGGCATGTTTCGACGGAGTTAAGTGACGATTTGTAGGGAGATTTTTATTGTGTCGCGTTGGCGAAGCGTTTAATACCGTGACGGTGTTACTCGGATTTTCGCGCATCGTTGTGTCGGTTTTGGCGCTTTGTCTCAGGATTTCGCGCTCTGCGGCCGGTTGCGCGTGCGTATTGTTGAAATGGGACTGGCACTGCGAATGCTGTTGTTCATCGACATTTCAATTCGCGTGATCGTGTTGTACAAACAACGCAGCAAATGATACATGGATTCTTTCTGGGCAAGTTGCTTTCTTCGACTACGTATTCATCTTCTTCGAGCTGTTTTCTTGTGAAAATCTCTTATAAGCCTTATCAGAAATGAATTAGGATTAACTTAATAATGCGAATGTATTATTAGTTGCGCTGCATTTCTGACCTCGCTACACGATTAATGTGTATCCCTACGGGGATCAATTTTTTGGCTGTATCTCTTAGTAAGAAGAGGTTTTTACGCCTTGAATGGTGAATTATGAGGTAATAGGATGAGGGGTAAAGGGACATTGCAAATACGACCATGCCGAAGCAGGGCTCGAAACCACAGCCTCCTCGGCGCAGAAGACGGCTGTCGCAACAAGGGCAAGCTTTCTTCTTCTGCTCTTCTGCTTCTTCTTCTTCTTCTTCTTCTCTTCTCTTCTTCTTCTACTTCTCTTCTACTTCTTCTTCTACTTCTTATTCTTCTTCTACTTCTTTCTTCTCTTCTACTTCTACTTCTACTTCTTCTTCTTCTACTTCTTCTTCTTCTTCTTCTTCTTATTATTATTATTATGTTATTTGATTACACTTAGCTTTTGTTATTGGTGTATCGCTGTATAATGAATTCATTCAGGTTTAGAGGTGCCTATTAACTTGTAAGTACAAATCGCAAAAACACCTTGCTCACGTAGTCATAAACTTTTCCAAACCAGTATTTCTCTTTTTTTATCGTTGTTTCCGACCACACGTTGCTCTTTCTCGGAAGATGTCTGTTCTATGCTCGGTAGCCTCCGCGCGCAAGTGGGCTCTTTACTCACTTCCTGCGCCAACTCCCTCGACTGGCCTCTCTCCCCTCCCGTTGGGGTCACGGGGTCATGCAGTGGGCATGGGGACGGGTGCGGAGGTGGCGGGAGGGAGCTGGGCGGGGCGGGTGCAGCGGGGTCTGTGACAGGGGACGAAGGGTGGCGGCGGGGTGGAATGGAGCGGGGAGAGGGCGGCAGTCCACCAGAATGTGGCCTCAAGGGCGAACACACGCGGACATGTGCTCTGCGCCTCCCGGAAGCCCCGATGGGGGCGGAACGCAAGGCGAGATGGGCCGAATCACGTTTCGATGCGAGTTGATGCAAAGCCGAGATGATGCGGTAAATGTCGCGGAGCAACAGTGACATTTTGCATTTGTCTACTCATTTATTTCGATTCTAATAATACCTCCTTTTTTTAAAGATAATCATGTCACAATGTCATGCAACGATTTATTTACTGTTATGAACCTGGTTTGGAGATAAAGAACTTAAGGTGGACAATTTTACATTCATTCAGCGTTTTACAAACTTTTTTTTTTCAGATTCATCTCATTCGTTTCATGTCAGATTTTTGTTATTTAACCGTTTCTATGAAGATTATTTTGGAACCGTCTCTTCTATTGAGATTTTTCCTAAACTGATTAATAAAGATGGCAACTTAAATTACAATCATTTCTCATAAATCAAATAATACAATATCATTCACAAATCATTTACACGTTTCAATTAATCATTTACACTTACTATAAAGTAGTATGAATTAATGTAGTATTCGTATTTTATAATCCAGAACTAATACATCACATCTGTTAAATATGAAATGTGATTCTGAAACGATCCTTTTACAAAGTTCCTTGCGATAGTAAATTAAGTACGGCCATTCCACGAACGCCGAACGCATCATAATTTCTTTTAGTTTCAATGCAGGAGTTTCCGCGGCGCGGAGGTGGCGGCGGTGTCGGAGGCCGGGGGGCGGGGGCGAGGGCGTGCGTGTAGGAGCGTGGCCAATCCTACAGAGTAGCGCGCGTTCGCCTCGATTCTAACTACCGGAGACGCTCATTCCATATTCAAATCTATAGCAAAATAAACGCGCGGCCTTATTTACAGACGGAGCGGAGCGGGTGACGGCTGCTCGGGAGAGGCAGGAGGGGGAAGTTGGGGGGGGGGGCAAGGGGCGGAGCGAAAAAACGCCACGAGCGTTCGTAACGTAAAAGTAGCAGTTTGGTACAGCCGTTACATAAAATATGAAACTTTCCGGATAACAAGGTCCAAGTCAAGCGGCGCGTGCGCCTCGTACGTAACGGGCTGCACTCAGCTCGGGGGGGGGGGGCGTCGCTAGTATGCTAAGAGGCAAAAAAAGAAGGGGAGGTGCGCGAAGAAGAGTGTGTAAGGTAAGGAGGATGAGTAGTAAGAAGAAAAGGTGACGGTGCGCCAGGTTGGATGGTGGGAATGCTAGGAGTTCAATAAAGGAAGTGTGCGAGGTTGTATACATACAATACATTTTACAGTGGTGGGAATGGAAATGGGTTGGAGAGAGGAAAGTGTATTAAAGTGAAGGCTGTGTATTGTGTTAATGTTTTTTGTGAACGATATAGTTGTGGTTGTGGTTAGAAGGGGGTGTAGCGGATAATTGTAATTGTTGTGGTGACGTCATACTCGTATATGATAATGATTTTGGACGATGACCATTTTTATGGTCATTATTGTGGGGGTGGTTAGTCAATAAAGATAAATGAAGCTTGAGGACTGTTGAGAACAAAGTGTGATAGTTGTGGGATTTGCAGTGCAGCGAATATGCTATAGAAAGTGAAAAGGTATGCTAAATTAGAGATGTTTGAAGCACAACATTTTAGCAAACCCAAACTAGCCGAATGATACAGCACTGACAAACGATGTTATAATATTTCGTAAAGGACGCGTATAAACGGCAACCCAAACAAATGAGCCGGAAAATGTCAAATCTGGGGTAGCTGCGCTGTATAGAACACGCGCTGGGTGGCTGAAGTCGGCGTTGACAGCAAAGGTTTCAGGTTTGGTGGAGATGGCGGGGAAGCGAAACGAGGGGTGGGGGTAGGGGGTGTGGGAGGTAGAGGAGGATGAGGAGGGGGGAGGGGATCGAGCAGGCGGCGACGGCGCGCAGGCGACACCTCTGGCGCAGTGGGGATTAACGCAAATTATCGCCGCTGCGTGCGCTCCAGCCCGCCCCTCCGCGCGCTCCCAATCTCTGCGACGCGCACGCGGAGCCCCACAAAAAAAGGCGGCCATCTTGGGGGAAAATACGCGCCCCGCGGGAGGCCGGCTTTCGCCCTGAAGGGGCTGAACCGGCGCGCGGCGGTCTTGTTTCCCGTCATTGCCATCTTTATGACGAGTTCCTCGGAAGAAATTTATATGATATTGTAACAATTAGTAGGAGAAAGAAATGGAGACTCCGGGAATGAAGTTAGTTAAATGAGATAGGGTCAGAATTTTAAAGAAATGCGCTGTTCATTATCTGTTAAAAAAGGGGAAAGAATAATATTTTGTAGTAACGTTTTAAGAGATTTATCTGTGGATAGTCCTAATATGCTATATTTTCGACCTAAAAGTATGATAATGCTATCAACATTCTGGACGTATAGAGTATTATATTTTGTGCGAGAGTTATGGTGTTGATGTAACAAATAACGCTGGACCTCGGAGACATTTCTTCTTTATCAGGTACGAGCAAAGTCAGATTGAAACCTATATTTTATGATTTCTTAGTAGAGTCTAGAGAGTTGCCCTTCAATTGAGAAGTAAATAACCACAGTGCGATAGATTATTTATAAATAACCGATGACCTCAATAAATTCATTTTACGTAGTAATCAATATATGAAGAAAGGTATTTCAAAGTGGTATTTCAATCAAAGTGTATTGAGTACATGGAAAGCGCACGCCGTGGCATGACGGCTTCGAGGCGGCTGCCATCGGGAATCTGCCCACTTGACTGGCAGAAGCCCTCTTTTGGAAGGTCATTCGCCGACACTGCCGCCTGGCCGCTTCACCGCGTGTCCTGAGCCATGCGATGCAGGACCTGTCTATAACGAGACTCGTCCAACATTGTCCTCCGTCGGATGGAATATCTCAATTGTGCTCGTCTCATGATTTATCTGCCCGCTGGCGAGTGAGTGGAGGTGGAGGGGGAGGGGTCACTGGAGATAACGGTGATAGGGCGGAGGGAGGGAGTGGAGGTAATACTGAGGGTTAGCGAGATGGCTGTGAGGGAGGAAGGTAAGTGTTGGTGTGGCGGGGATCAAGTGACAGGAATCGAGACATGGGAAGTGCAAGGAGGGAACCGGGATGCTGGAATCGAGAGGCGGGGAGCGAAGCGGGGGAGCGAGAGGCGGGAGCGAGAGGCGGGAGCGAGAGGCGGGAAGCGAGAGCGGGAGCGAGAGGCGGCGGGAGCGAGAGGCGGGAGCGAGAGGCGCGGGAACGAGAGGCGGGAACGAGAGCGGAGCGAGAGGCGGGGATCGACAGCGGGAGCGAGAAATGGGGAGCGAGGCGGCGGGAAGCGAAGAGGCGGGAGCGAGAGGCGGGAGCGAGAGCGGGAGGATGAGCGGAGGAAGCGAGAAGCGGGGAGTGAGAATCGGGGAGCGCGAGGCGTGTAGCATGAAGGGGGTAGCGAGAAACGGGACCCGAATGGCAAAAGCGGGCTTGGTGGTGGTAGAGCGGCGTTGCCGACCGGTGGGTGGGGTCCGGGCTGGGGCGGAGTTGCGAGCGGCGGAGCGAGGAGGGGAGCCACAATTCCGGCCGCCTGTATAACAGATGGTCCTATTTTATCCGCGGCCGCCGGCGCGCCCGCTCGGACAGGTGAATAGACGGGGCGAAGCCGCTGCATAAACGCGCTGGCGGAGGCGGAGGCGGTGCCTGGTGGGCGACGGAGGACGGAGCAAGGGAGGGGGAAGAAGAGCGCGTGGAGGGGAAGAGGCGAAGACTACGTTACATGGCTCGCTGGCCATTTATTATGATTCTCAGAAAGAATTTAGATGGAAAGGAGTGATAAAGTATTTTGTAGTAATTCTGTAATGTTATTATCGACTTAACGCAATCACAGAAACCTAAGTGATTAACTGTCCACATATGTTAAGGATTAAATTCTCTAGTCCGTTACGGATTAAAGTTGACAGTCCGTTAAAGTCTCCAGTCTGATTTAAATAACCGAAAGAAACGAGTCATAGCCAAAGATGGCGTATGAGTGCTTTTATTTCAAGAAAAGTTATTTTTTTTATTTTGAAGGATTTTTCTTGTAAGAAGATGGAAATACGAAAAGTATTGAACGACACGGGCCGATAGTTCAAATAAAAGACTTGGTTGGGAATAAACCTCTTTGTATAATCTTCAATTACTTTTATTCCGTATCGGTCTAATGACTTTAATGATACTAAGTCGCCCTATTAAAAAAATTCTTAATGGCGGCAATTGAGATGACCGAGAGGTAGCTGTTAAATTCGAAATCCCACCTTAATCATCAGAATATTACACCAATTCCACTTCCCTGCATTAATTTCCTTAGAGTATTTATGACACCATTGAAAAATACTGTCTAGAAGCATTTTAAACCAGAAGCAGAAACACTCTTGATCAACCAAGAGCGTGGCGCACAGAATTTTTAGTCTATTCCTAGTCAAACGCAGTGGAAGCCGGCGCACACAGCCGGTCTGGGCACCGGGCGCCGCTGGTGGACGGGGCGAGCTGGACCGGCCGAGGGGAAAGGAACACGGGGCGAGGGGCGGCTGTCGGCAGCGTGTCCCCGCATCTGTCGCCGCAACCGCACTGGGAAGGGGGGGGAGAGGGAAATCTCCCTCCCTCAGAGGACGAGCGATCGCTGCGAACGCGCCCAAATAAAACGCGCTTCCTCTGCCCGCCGCCCGCCCCCGCGCCGTCTTCGCCCCCGCAGACGGAGCGCCGCGGCGGCGCGATAAAAAGCGCCGTTACTGCGTCGCTCCGCTCTCGCGCCGTCGTCGCTTCTCTTTATCTAGCTTACGCCGCCCCGCCCCGCCCCGCGCCATCGGACGTGGGTGGAGGGGTCGGGCGCCCCGGGCGGGTGGAATTCAAATGAAGCCCGCGCGCCAGAAACGGCGCGACCGCGACCTCCGCCCGCGGGCGCCGCGGGAACCGTGGGCGCTTCTCTGCCTACAGGGTGGCCCGGTTCTCACGAACACAGTATCTTCCGAGACGTCGCGCAACTTTCCTTGAACGAGGACCTTGCTTCCCCCCTCTCTTCCACAATAATCAGTTGAAGGCGAAATTTCGCAGCGAGCACTAAATACATTTCCAAACACATCTTGACTGACGGGAAATAGAAACGATTTCTGTTAAAGACGAGAACTTATGTCCGTGATTTTCTCCCAAAAGCCTAAAGAAATGACCGAAGTAGGTAAAGATCCATCACAGCAGATACCTCCTGAGAAAGTTAGAACGCAAATTATTGAGAAAGTTGAGAAGGCTGACTGATTCAGCAGAGATTGGCATTGCCTCATAAAATCTAGTGGCCGATCGTAACTAATACCCCCACTCTACCCACATTTCTTCAATCCATCGTTCAAGAATAGTTGCGCGAGTAATACTGGAGCTGCCGATAAGATAACAATTTTCCTCCCTCCTTCCAGCTCGTGACCTTTAAGGGACACTTGTTTAAATCGGAGTTTAGTGACGCTTCAAGGACATGACCTGGAAGGATAGGACCATCATCGAATCGGGAGCTGCAATACCAACAATTAAGTCATAACGAAGCGCCAGATGAGATGACACGGTCTCGCTCCTGGCCTTGGAAGTGACACTAATTATCAATTGGAGAATAAAGTTTTGTTAATTGTCGCTGTAGATAATTTTAAGTGATAGACAGCAAATCTTATTAAGTACAACATCTCATCGATTCATCTATCATAAACTTTATGAAAGCATGTGTAGATCTTTCGACTCTGCGTAACCTGCTGGTGTCGCGTTGCTTTCTCTGCGTATGTGTTCCATTACTCAATGAGAAACCACATGTTTGCTGGCAACAGATTCCTACCTAAACAAGTATAAAGTTTCAAGTGGTGTCGTTTATTACACAATTGCATATACAGTTTACTAAACCAAGCATCAGTTCAATTTCATACATCTTTCATACAAATACGTCTATTACAACTCTGCCATCGTTGTACTTAGTCATCCATATTTTTTTCTCACTGCACAAACCGATGATCTTCAGAGAGACAATAAAAAGTAGAACGAACTTCAATTAGTTCTCTTTTATTAATTAATATAAAATTATTTTAGATATAATAATTTATTTATAATTAATTTAATATACCTTATTGATTTATATTTGATATTTATTTTTGACAAACCGAGCAAATGACTGCTATAGGAAAAAGTTTACTCGTGTGGGTTGTTAAATTAAATTTATTCATTTGTTTTGCAATAATATTTATTTTATATGTTGCGTAATTTTCAGATTATTTTTAACAAAACACTTCCGTTCCTCGAAAAGGAAACCTCGGACTTCTGAATTTCACACAGTTTTACCTTAACTGTGTGCGAAATTCATTACCTTATTGTTTGGTGGTCCCTAAAACCGACGTGGTATGAGAGATATGTAATATCATTATAAATTAATTTTTTGAATGTAAAATAAAAGCAAAAAAAATACTATGTGCAACCACAGGTAGACTTATATATTATTCATGTGTAGATGATTTTATATGTTAAACAATACAGAATTAGTTATTCGAGACATTATAATGACTGTCGAGTATAAAATAAATAACTTTAAAATTACGTAATAAATTTTTACAGTATCAGAGAGTATATTTACAGTATTAGATTCGTAGCATACATAGAGATTATGATGGATTAATCAGATTTGTGCATGAAATCAAATTTTCTGCCAATTATATCAGATAACCAATATCGCCAATTACACTAAATTTTAAAAAGATTTCTGTTTTGTTATTTTTGTATTATTTAAAGATTGTTGTATCTGGCGCGTAAATGAAGTGAATTCATGTTATTAACAATATGAAAATTGAGCTCTTGGTCACTCAAAATTTCCTTCATGTTTGCATGTGAATTTATTTATTGTGGCGGATCTCGTATAAACCTTATTTAGCTGTGTGGAAAACTCGTAAACAAACAAAATGAATTGCTTTCCCGAAAATTCTTTTGCGCGACATATAATTACATAAGATCAAAAATTAAATACACAAACACTTTTCAAACGCATTTAAATATTTCCTCTGCAAATATAATGCTGAATGTACGTGGAGGCCTATTAAAAATTCCGTCTCATCCGTCCAAGTAAGAATGTACTTCGCTCGAGGCCGACGTTCACATTTATGTCGCGCGTCGTCGCCAGTCGCCAGCTGGAACCTCCTGTAGGGCGCACTCCGCGCGGCCAATGACAGACTCGCGCACGGCTTTGCTGCCCCGCGATCGCTTTGACATTCAGGATATCCGCGCGCGTCTGTGGCCTCTATGTTATACGTTCCGTTATTTTCACTTTTTTGCGATCTCGTTTCTCCTTCTCTTTTCCCCCTTTTCGCCCGGCCCTGTTCCTGGAAGCTCCTGGGGTGTGCTGGGATTGCTACGCGAGTTGCAAATCCCTTTTTATGATATGAAACGTTTTCACTTTGTCCCTGAAAGGGCGAATTGGCGTATATTCTACCCGGTTGGTGCGCTGGTGGGACCGGTCCGATATGAGGAGCAGATGTTTCTGTTAGAATTTTTCTCCCCTTTGAAAAAAAGGCCTACGCCTTGGTTACGTTCTCCACGAAGGGTTTCGAAGTTGAATGGCCTCGATTGTGCTCAGTCTATGGTGGTCTGTTATGCCCATAGTAGCGTACGATTTTCTGAAATGACGCTGTTTCAAGCCGAGTGTAGTCGTTTGCAAGGTTAACAGCAAATCTGGAGGATTTATACAACGTGAGTGAATATGAAATGTTGCAACATTAACTGTAAAGCTAAAGGAAAATTGTCTTAAATATTGTTTACATTCTTTGTGCGTTCAGTACTTGTTCTATTAATTTAATACTTACTCTATCAACTCTGTGAACTCTCAATGAAAGCAATTTGTTTTCAACGTAGGGGCGTTTAGTTTCTTTTTATAAATATATCAGAGAATATAATATATTATTTGAAAGGATGCGTTTGAAAGAAGAGGAAGAGAAAAAGTACTCTTTTAACGTTCTTGCATACTGCAACATTAGAATAGAAAACCGTGCATTTTCGGCAGAAGAATTCGTGTTATACCTGATACCGAATAAGTGGATAATCATTTTTCAGGTAGGTAGTAAATTATTTCTTTTTACACATTGTGTAGTCAGAATCCACATTCTGAAAGCTCCTTGATGTTGAAAAATTGGATTGTGGCAAAATATGTGACCGTCCGTCCGTTTGTTTGTGAACAATGCTAGCGGCTAAACCGTAAGTAGAATTTTCACCAAAATTGATAATCCCTGATCGATGCGGCTGATGTCACGGCCGTTTCAATTTGAAACATATTTTAATTTTCGGAGTACTTTACAAGAAGCCACACCGATATATTCATTTTTTTTCTCCATAAGGGCAATTATTGAATTGAATTATTTAACGGATAGAGTAAAGAATCGCCAAGATCACCGCCACCACTGCCACCACTGTCACTACCACTACCATCACTATGAGTATCTACCCTACTCTTCCTCATTATCCTTCCCCCATCTCCCATCACACCTGCCTCCGCCACCACTACTGCCTCTGCCTGTGCGTCTACCTCTAGCAGGATCTACCACCAGCACCACCACCACCAGCACC
>BOPP01000001.1:3574810-3590596 GCA_017312745.1 Gryllus bimaculatus
CGCCGCCTCCGTCATTCCAACTCCCTTGCTGACCGTCCCTTCCTGCACTCTCGCCCTCCCCCACTCCCCACTTGTGATCGCGGCGTCGTGCTCCTCGCCGTACCCACCAACTCCTCTTTGACCGCCTTCGCCCCTGCCCCTCCATCTCCATATCCTTCTTATTTCCTTCGCCGCATAGCCGTCTCTACGTCTGCGGATCTACGTCTGCGTCACCTTCGACATCACTTGCTCATCTTAGCCAATTGGGTTACATCTTTGGTCTTTCTCCTTTTTTTGAAAGATTTATTTAAATAGCCGACACTTCGCCATTTCAAGCCAATTAAACAATGAAATGTATTCAATATTTAATAATTTTAAACACTCTAATTCAGTTCTTTACGCTGTTGAACATAATCTATATTCAAAATTAGAGTACATCTCAAAAAGTATTACTATATCCAATCCTAAAAGTTAATGTGAGTTATGTATTTAATTCTTTCGTGAAACAAAACTGTCGTCTAAATCGAAAATAAAAATTAAAAAGATAATTAAAAAATGAATCTTGTACTCTCGCTTCCGGCAACGCCGCCGCCGCTGCCGCCGCCGCCGCCACTGCCACAGTCATCTCTTCCTACTCGCCCCACCCACCGTCTCCCGGTCGCCGGCCGGGGGGAAGGCGGAGGGTAGGCTAGTCTGCCGACTCGCCGTGGGTGGCGGTGACGTCGGCGGCCGCCCCAGAACTTGTGCCAAGTCGAGCCGCTTTATCTTACGGGCCAGTCCGTGTTCCTGCCGGTCAACTTACCGTACTTCTTGCCCGCCGTCCAGGCGTGTGTCCAAATGGTCAGCGGGCCAGGCGTCCTTTGTAGGTTACTCTCTGACGGAGGGCGAAAGAAATGTTTTGAGGAAACGGACCCCGACGGCCCCCCGCATCTCGGTTTCACTTCGCGAAATAAACTCGCTCTCTTTATTTCTAGAGGGCGTTTTGTGACTAGAGGAGCCTTCGCACTCGTTGGAACGTCACCCCGAGGAAATGATGCGGTTTGGCGACAGGAATTGCTATGCGCTCTCTGGTAGTAGAAGTGCTGTCGTAATTTCCCTCGCAGTAGCTTCTACTCGGGTGCTCCTTGCCAGTGGTGCTGTTGGGTCTCTTTCGTCTGAGTACTGTTGACCTGATGAGTTTCTGTCGTCTTTCTTCTCTGCGACTTTGTCATATCGTTAATACTACCTTAGCTTCTATTGACTCCTTGATACTCTATTTTACGCTGCATCGAATTTATCAATGGAGAAGTAATATTTTCCTACATGTATGTTTTAAGTTTCCATTCAGTATTATGTTCTTTCGCTTTACGTTTTTACTTTCCCGTATACATAATTATATGCGGAGTAATGTACGTAAGGGAAAAAAAAAAAAAAAAAAAAAAAAAAAAAAACGGCGGATAGTCGGCGCAGAAAATTCATTTTCGGGCCCTAATAATAAAAAGGGGATAAATCTAATTGTGAAAGTAAGAAAAAATCCTCTAACACGTGGTGTAGCCAGAATCCCTCATTTGTGGGTCATTGATACCGAAAAACCAATTGATGGCAAAACGTCTGTCCGCCTGTTTTTGTCCGTCCGTTTGTCTCTCAATCTGTGAACACCACTAGCACCTAAACTAGTATGATTTTTTTCCAAAATTAATATTTTCCGGGCGATCTGGCTTCACTCGAGGCGTTGCGATTTTGTAAAAAATTCTTCAAACTTTAGGGTTTTTTTTTTCATGAAGCTCACGTGCATTTTCAAAATATTCTTAAAAACGGCTAAAATTGTTTGTAAAAATAGAGTAAAGGTGCCATAGGTCCAATTTTCACAGTTAACTCACAATTTTCGAAAATTGCAGAGGTTTTACTTTTTTCGGTCCCTTCTTATAACTACTAAATTGAAGACAGAGGTGTTTTTTTCAAATTAAATTTGTTGCCCATAATTAGCCCTTTCATTAAGGTCAATTACATTTTTTGCTATCTTCAGTAGTTTCCAAGCAATATTGCGTGCAATATTTGCAATTTTAAAAAACTACCAAAACAAGAGTTTTTCAAAAACTGCTCAAAATTTTTTCTTTAAACATTTGGTAGGGATTGTGCTAAATGTACTCTATGAGATGACATGAATGCCATATTTCTCTATTCTTTTGTTTTTCAAGAATTACAAAACCTTTTTTGACGTGTTTCACGTCGCTAATATTTACATTAACGACGATTTGCTGACATTATTATATTGATAAGTGCATGTGATTTAAATACTGTCATAAAGTTTCTCGAAAACTCGACCATTTTGTGTGAAAACTAGCTCAAAATTTTGCTCAAATGTTTTTTGAAGGGATATTGCTAATTGCACTGTTTATTACGACTTTAAGTTAATTTTGGAGTATTTTTTGTTCTTTATAAACAAAAACTTTTCTTTACACAAATGTAATTTTTTGAAAGGTCTCTCTCGCCATTAATATGCACATTTCCAGCAATTTGAGAAAACAATTGGGTTTGTGAGTTAAAATGCTTAAAACTACTTCAAGTTAAGTTTTTCAAAACTCAAAAATTTTCTGTGAAAAATAGCTTCAAATTTCAAATTTACAGTAGCGCTTAAACGTTATTTTCTTAAAAAATGCTCCAAATTTTTCAAAGAAAAGTTCCGAGGTTTCAGAAAGACTTTGTTTCTTTACGGCCACAAACAGCGGATTATAATTTCATTGAAGATGTAAATGTTTTTTTGAACCGTACCAATTCGTAGAAAACCTATTTCAATTATAAAAGTTTCGTCGACGCTTCCGGTGTGGAACTCAGGAAACGCCAACGTAGGTGCGCCCACTCTCTGCTTCCTTTCCGAGGAGGCGCGTATTTCGTAGCCTCTTGGAATCCTCCCACTGCCCTCTCGCCGATAGTCACGGGAAGGCGGAGGAGGCCACCTTTTCCAGCAGGTGGAGTTGGTGGCAGAGTTAGACGCGGAGGTGCATACAAGGCGATGGTGGAGGTGAAAGCGGAGGCGATGACCATGGCGATGGTGATGGCGAATGCGATGGCGATGCCCAAGGCGATGGCGATGGCGGTGGTGATGGGCTTGGCAATGACGATGGAGATGGCGAAGGTGGTGGAGATGGCGAAGGTGGTGGAGATGGCGATAGTGGTGGAGATGGCGAAGGTGGTGGAGATGGCGAAGGTGGTGGAGATGGCGAAGGTGGTGGAGATGGCGAAGGTGGTGGAGACGGCGATGGCCTAAGCGATAGCGAAGACGGTGGTGGTGGCGATGGTGACGGACTAGACGATGGCGAAGGCGGCGGAGATCGCGATGGCGATGGCAAAGGCGGTGGCAACAGCGGAGCCAAAAGTGAAGGTGGTAGCAACAACGGAGGTGGACGCAGTGGTGGGGTGGGGATGGAGGCGGTGGCGAAGTAGATGAAGGCGAAGTGTCGCAGGCGGTGAGGTTTGTCGCTTGCTCTTAAGCTAGTCGCGCCATCGGAAATGAGACTGTTAGCCGCACGAGATTGCTGCACATGTGCAGTTGTAAAGCCGACTGTCGCCAGCCGTTGGCAATGATGTCGGTAAGAGCATATGCAGCGGAATGGGCGAGAAGAGGAAATGGAAATATTTGAGAGGGTGAAGCGAAAGATGAAATGATGCACTGAGAAAAAAACAACTACTGCTCCCGACATTAGTTAAGTTTGAATGAATGTGTTTAATGTAAGCGTGTAAATATTAGACTGAACTGATTCCTGATTAAGTGCGACCAGTGTGCGACTGTGCAACTATATAATAAACGTTCACGATGTCACACCAAGCCGAATAACTTCTTCGAGGAATTTTCCACTAATTACTCCTTGTACGCTGCATACAGCTATTTGTTAGCAGCAAACAAATATGTTTTTCAGTGATGAGAAGACTTTCTTAGTTCATTTTTTTTGTACTGAAGACGTTTACAATTTTACCCCCTCGTGTTCACTGAATATTCCTAGAACTGTTAGAGCTGTTTGTGAAAACATGTGTGATTTTGCTCGTCGGGCCGGGCGTGCGGCGGCTCGCCAGGCCGGCGCGTGGGCTGAGGATGGCGTGGGTGGCGGCGCGCTGTGCTTACATTTTCATTACGCACTTAACGCACGCCTCCGCCTGACGCAACGCCCGCGACGCGACGCTACGCGGCGCGCAGCGCGCGCGGTTATTGTTCCGCTGATAAACGCCCTCTCCCCCTCGCGCCTAACAAAGGACTCGGAGATTATGATAGACGATGCGTTCGTATTCCGGACGCCTCCGCCGTTCTCCTCCCCTCTCCCCCACCCGCCCCTGTTCCCCGTGAGGACCTTCGCCCGCCCGTTATCTACGAGGAAGGTTGGTTGCTTCTCCGGGGCTGTCACGCTGGCCAACTTGGGCGGCGCTCGAGCAACTGCGTTCAATCCAGGCGATCATTTAGGGGAGCGGGCGGGCATAGTAGATTTTTGTTAAGCAATAAAAGTATATGTTACTATATTGAATATTATTTATGTACTTTAGATACGATACTATACAATTCTATAGTTTAAATTCGAACATAAACTCCAGGCCTTTTGGGGGTCATGGCACTCCCAGCTTCCCCCCTGGATCCGCCAGTGACTGCGTTGCGTTATTGGTCTATGTTTAATTCAAATATATGCCGAGGTATGGAATACGTTTGTTGGAATAATTGGGCATGAAGTACAAGTAATGGAACGAAATAATGAAAAGTAATAACGTACCGAGCTTCGTGAGAGTGTGATGCTGATTTGGTTCTTCAAACTCGTGAGTGTCAGATTTTTTTGAAATAGTTCGTGATTGTATGGCATTTTTCACGTACTGAAAGTGTAAAAAATCCAAATAGATTATTATCGGAAAGCAATACTTAGTCTAGAGAATATAGCACTTCATATATAAGTTCAAAATTATATATTCAATTTGTTTATTTATTTTTCTTAAAGCGCCAAGGCTCTCCTTAGTACAGTATATGTATATGCGCAGTTAGTATGTACATTCTTAACTATATTCGTAATTTTGTGATTGTTTCATTCGTTACGTTGCAAAATTTTTAACCCTCGCCAATAGTTTTGAATGAAAATGACGAAATAATGAGTGAGGTGTTAGGCCTAATGAGTGGTAAAATTCTTTAACCAGAAACCTAATTAATTTTGGTGACAGAAATGATTTAGCAATTGAATGTATGACGAAGTGTGATAAGGCGTCTTTGACCAACACGTAGTGTGTTGAAGCCGGGCGTTAGGAAATCACAGAAAGCCCCGACCGCAGCGCTCCTGGGGGGAACAATGGGCCTCAATGCGGGCGCGGCGCGCTCTCGCTTGTGTGTGTCGATTGGCGCGCGCGGCGCGGCGCGGCACCGGCAGACGGCGCGATCTGCCGCGGGGCTTCCGGCGTCGACCGCGGGGCGGCGGAAGCAGCGCGACCGGATGGCGGGGCGAACGCGAAGCGACGCGACGCTCTCCTCCCTCCCCCTCCCCCTCCCCCAGCCTCCGTTCGGCGAAGGAAGTGGCCGGCGACTTCCGCCCCGCTTCGCGCCGCTCCGCGCGTGGCAGGGCGAGGGTGCGGCCAGCACCATAGAAAAGTAACTGCGTGGCCTTTTAGGGCGATTAAGACATCGCAGCTGCCTCTTCGAAAGAATTAGGAAAATTTGGAGGAAAGGTCCAGGCTCTTAGGGAAACGGTAACTTGACTGAGACAGTAGTACATACTGGTTAGTATTATGGAGAGTCAAGCCTAATCAGTCAGGCTAGACAATAAATAATTAATGAATAAAGAATAAATAAATAAATAAATGAATACTTTAAGTGGTAAATGGGAATCGATATTCGAGAAGAAAACACAGAGGCAAAACTGGGGTTAATTTTTCGTGGCACTGAAGTTCCCAAGCATTGGAAAGATAATTCGTGGCGAACACGCCTGGCAATTAGGATAGAAAATGTTAGATATATTAGTGTGTACTCTTCTTCTGACAGCAGTATTTTCGTTTTCCCGCAGACATACTCTTTAGTCTGACATTTGCATCTTCGATTCGGTGGAGATTTTGGGGTGAAATCAAGAGGTTAGATATAGTGGTGGAAAATGCCATAAATGTGTAAATGTATCTGTCACAAGATTCAACCCTCTCAACATCCTATTGTTAGGTGTCGTCGAGGAGCATAAATTGTTAATTTTCTAACAAGTGTTTCCAACAATCGACGCCGTACTAGATCAGTACTGGAATACTGAATGGAAAGCTCGGTCTGTTTGTTCAAAATGACGTGACACGTTGCTTGGTACCTGGCATACGGGCATCGGTTTGCAGGTTTGCGCCCACTGCCACTGTCAACGCTCGTGATCACCAGAAACTAAGATAAGAAAAAAGGTTGCCTTACGCGTGACCTTCACTCTGGAGTGTAATTTGCAGACCGATGTAGTAGGTTTTGTAATGGTTTAGAAGACCTCGAAGTTTAAGGTGACAAAATTATAATTGTAAAGAAATGGCTGACAAATAAATTTAACGACAGCCAGGCTGTTGTAGGTCGGTGTAATGGTTAGTGCGTTACGCCAGGAAGGTGTCTACTTTTCATAGCATTACGTTATTAATATGCGATAAATAGAAGATTGCTTTTAGTCCATGTTTCAAATTTTAATGAATTAGACGCTCGTACAAGTGACAAAACATTGTAACAGAAATATTATCAGTATCATTGAAGCCGTTGCTAAGGTACAGAGCAGATCGCCTTGGCACTTAAAAAATGAAGCAAACGTTCATGAAGATATATTCTGTAGACTCTCGTAGCTACTCGTTTCACTGTTATGTCATCTAATGCCGTTATCACAGCTTCACCGCTTTAATGAAACACCGATGATGCATTCCTTAACTCGTATTCTTCCTTCCGTCCTTCTCTTCCTTCTTATCTACGCACATCCCGCTTTGGGGTGAGCGTCGAGCCTTTCCTCGGGCTAATTGGTTTCACAAACCATCGTCCGCGAGGGATTCGGTGTGCGCCTTCGCCCTCCTCTACCTTTGCAGTTCTGAAAATATTTTCCTACTTCCGAAATGGCACAGAGGCACCATTTGACGCTTGCACTCCCTCAAAACATTATTATTATTCTTTACCAGATAACACCAGCCTTCCACCATGCCACTCCGCTGTTCCATCAACTTCCTCCCGTTCCTGGCTATCCTCCTAAATGCCACATCACCCCATCCTAATCACAACTTACTATCTTTTACTCCTACTTCCTGTTGGTCGTATTCACCATATGCGTCCTCGTATCATTGGTTTTCCCCCACCACACTTGTGGCGTAGGGGTGGTAGGAATATCATAATGTGGTGAAGAGAATAATGAGGGGTAGCGATGTAAAAGTAACAGCAATGGGAGTAGAAGGCGAGTCTGAAAAAAGAAACGAGGGAGGGCGGTGGTTGATAAAGCAGTGGAATCTCCAGACCGGACGGTGCTAGATGAGGCCGGTGGGTTGGTGGTGCGAGGGGGGCCGAATGGGGATGAGAGGCAGTCGTGGCAGTCGGTGCGGTGGCTACTACGACCTTCTGAGCTTGGTGCGGCCACTAGGATCTTTTTATCAACAGCTAAAGCGTATTGATAATTGGAGCACATGTGGAATGCACATATAAGTAGAACAACTTCAGTAGTAGTTAATCGAAGGAAAGGGCTCAAGATAAGCCGTATGTATATTCTGGTGGAGAATACGATGGCATCAAGGATCCATGTTTCATGTTCACAATGGAGGTCAAACATCGCCTTTGCATCGCCTTCCTTTGAAAATGTGCAAAGCAAGAGAGTTAAATAGAAGGTATCTTTGACAATATTTTGCTAACTTAACCCATCGACCTTAACTCGTGCAAGTTTTAGAATCATCTCCATCACATAGCCCATTCATGATTCTACTGAAGCCGTTAGTAAAAAGAATACACTTGTCTCCCCCTGACTCCGGCACAGGGGCTGCCGGCTTCATTGGGGACGCCGGGGTCCTCGGTTCTTCTCCCAGGCCCCTCTGGAACTTCCCTCGCGCCTAGGGCGAACTCCGCACCGTCACCGCTTCGTGTGCTACAACAGGTGTGCTGCGGGAGTTCGTGGGGAGCAGTAGTTCGCGTTAAGTGTACGGACAGAACAAGGAAGCATCATTCTGCAACATTTTTCCATCAGCAAATAAAAGAAACGAAGGAGAGAGTACAAGGAAGAGATTGCGTTGGCATCTTTAGTTGTTTTTAGAGAAGGATAATGTGTGGTTCCTGGAACTTCGTTATCTTTGGAATGATGACTACCGCATTTAAAAATACAGGAAACAGAATATACAAGAAGGGATTAGCTCCAAAAAGTCCAATGTCACATCGAATTATGGAATTTATTCTGTGAAATAAGAAGATTAAGGTTTCAATCCGATATTCCTCGTCACAGACTAAAGATGTCTATATAATACAGCGTCATTTGTTACACCAGCTAAATAATACTTGTACATAATATAATAATCAACATGGCAAATACGTTAGTAGGATTATTTTACTTCTGTCAAAAATATGGCCTAAGACTATCTAGAGTGGAACTTTTCATTTATAAAGATTACATTTAAGTTCACAAATATAAACACGACAATATATGAACAAATATTTTAGTGAGTGGTAAAAATATTCATTATATAGCATTTTTATTAAGAAAATTCTAACAATGTTGGAATATAAAGATTTTCTGAAATTTACCACTCATTTGTGGAATATTCTGCTCCGTCGTTTACAAAATATTCCTTCTTTTTTTCGGTTTTTCACTGCGGGCTTTTTCATTTTCCTGAAACAGTGAGCGTTTCATCTTCAATTTCAAATGTGAAGAGAAGCACGCGGCAAAAGAGACCTTCGGCAAAATGAGGAGGGAAAAAGCCATGGTATTCTTTCGCGCTCGCACTGGATGAAAGCGAGAATCGCGGCATCTCTCTCGTTAATATTCTACATTCTTTTTAGGTTTTTTATCTTTTTGTGATTTAAACTAGTGGAGTTACAACATCGCGTACTTTCGGGCTTTATTTGTAATTTTTCAAATTTAGAAGGCTCTGAAAGTTAAACAAATAAGACCTGCGTCATTTTTAAGCTTCCTTGGCTCCATTGAAGGAATATGTTTAAAGAAAAAATTGGAAGACAGTTTTTGCGAAAATCTTTTCATAGAACTATTAATTCACAAAGTAAATATGGTTGTCATGGGAAAGAAAAACCGGTGCAGGCGATATGAATTACGTAAACGTGAAACTTTGATAATTTCTTGCGAAGCAATTTGTGTATTTATCAACAATTTCGAATTAACACTAGGTATTAATTGTAATAGTTTGGTTCCCGATTATGTCCTATTTTGAGATAATCTCACTATTGCCAGCCTGCAGCCCAGAACTTTTATTTCAGAGTTGGCGTTTGACTTGCAAAGCCGCAATTACTTGCGTGCAAAGGTACCAACCAACTGCTGAGCAGGAAGTGCGGGTGCATTCGGCCGACGTCGAGAGGAAATACGAGGACGTCCTTAAAATAGAGAACAAATTGCGAGGAAATCCCCGGGGAAAACGACTGCTTGCCAAGGCCCGCTGCGAACGCACGGCAAGTTTCTTGAAAATACGACGTCGGGTTCTCCCCGTACGCGTCGGAATCACGCGATTTCAGTTGACTGGTGTCGGGCTCTGATGGAGAAATACCAACCTAACTTTGAACGCGTGGTTTCTTTCGTTGTGGAATAAAGTATGCGAAATTGGATTGTTAGTAACTACGAAGTAACGGTTTTCTATATTTTTCTGTCTACTAGTGCCCAGCATTTTACATCACACGATAAAAAATGGAACTATTAATTGATTGTTGTTCAGAAACATTTGTCACCTATTGTCCAGAAATGAAAACAATGTATTGTTTCGAAAAATTATTTGAAATGAAAAAAAAAAATTTACACAGAATGTGACAAATGCAGCTCCACCCCACCTGCAATTTACAATGTTGGTAATATTACCTTAAAAAATTAAGTTCATTCATACGATTGCTTTCACATTATTTAAAAAAAATTAATTGTATCTAAATGGATCTGTCAAAATTTCCATCTTACCTCGTCTTTTGTCAACTGAAATAAGAGCTGCAACTAGTAGAAGTAGCAGCATGACTTTTGAATAATGAAGCAATTTAGGTCCAAATAAAGAACTTCAGAAAACAACTTGAACAAGTAAAAAATAGTATAGGGAAAACCTAACTGTCACAACCTTTCGTTAACCCTGCAATACACTGCTGTCATTTTCCGTACCCCAAGTAATTCAAAATTCCCGAACATGACGTTCGCCCTTTCGCAACGCTGCTGGTATTTAACATCTCGAATAATTTCGTTTCCCTTTCTTGCCGCCATCTGTGCATCTTACTCCCCTCTCCCTGTCTCTTCCACGACGACGCCTTCGCCAGCTCCTCCACACAGTTCCGGTAGTAGCGCGGCCAATTTCCTCACAATAACTGCAGCGCAGTGCACATTCATTACTCAGTTATATTATACGGGCCATCGCCTTGTAATTCCCATCACTTTTACGACCGCCATTGTGCGAGCTGAGGGGCGGAGTCATGAAGGAGGGGAAGAGAAGGGCGGGGATAGGGGAGGAGGGGAAGGGGAGGGGAGTGAGCCATCGCCTTGCAGGGAAAATGGAACGGAGATGAGGTGGCTAACCTATGGTGAATACCTTCACCATTACTAATGAGGATATTGACCACCAGATGATACGGATTCGGCCGTGAATGGTAGATCAGAGTGTGGAAATACAAATATTTCAAACAATGAATTAAATGTTTCCGAATAACATATCTGGATAGCTAGGAAATTTAGACAGACTTCAATGGCTTAGGGCATCAGTTGATGTCACTCTGTCCAGAAGGTCCTAAGGTTTGAGTTTCGACGTGGCAGGATTTTCGTCACTCCCTCGATAGGCAGAAGGAGAATTCTAGCGGTCGGCTGTTCTGATCGGTAGTTTTTTCGTAGTTTCTCCATCGACTGCCGGAGAAGTACCCTAACAAAAGGGCCACGGACTGCGCGCGTTCTTTCTTTTCTCTTCCTTGTCCTATTCTCATTCTTACGTACTTACAGTTATATGCGCTACACCACAACACATGTTGTGAGACCCCCCCCCCCGATGTTGAAGGTGCGTGGTTGGGGAAGCACGTCCGCATGCCGACGTGTAATTCAGCGCCGGATCTCGCTATCCAGCGGGGGAAGTTTACAGCCATCTCCCGCGGTAAGACGTGCACTACACTTAGGGTACTAATTGACCTTCGCAGTTAGCACGCGCGGGAACACTATTCATCCAATCTATCAGTTAATCATCGGAAATTTAGAATTTAGGCCTTGTAATATTGAAGAAATTTATTTCCACAAATTTACTGTGAAAATTGCAGTTGCCAAGAGAGTATATTAAGAGCTGAAAAAGCAACTAACGATTAAGACAGCGATTTGGGGGATACTAGACAACAAAATTGATTTGTGTTATCAAGGTCTGGGGAATGACATGAAGTAACATTCAATACTAATGGGGGTATGTTGTGTTAAGAGAATCAAGAGATGAGTGATACAATGGAAATAGAATGTAATAGTGGGGACATCTGTTTTTTTGCATTCTTAAATCGATTATTATTAGAACGAAATTAGAATACATTAGTAATGGAACAAGAGATACAACTGAGAACTGACTTTAATGTGAGGAATCCGGTAAAGATTCTGTTGGGATACTCCTTTCAAAGGATGTTGCCTGTCTAAGGGCGATGGGGTCACGTAGCGAAGACGATGGAGCAAGAGGAAGGAAGCCAGGGCAATATTGGAGAGCGCGCGTCTATTATGCACATAATGACGTCATTAGCGAGCTACTTGCGTGATCCGACGCATCCTCATCAAAACGAGATTTTCGCTAATTAATGCGGTAATAAATTATTTGACTCCGCCTGGGTACAGACACCCATTAAATCCTTTTTAATTGCTTGCGGTGAAGTTTCTTATTGAGTGAAGGAGATTTCCTGTGTATTGAAGAACGCCGAAGGTTCTCCGAGCGGCCGCGAATGGCGCTCGCGTCGCCTTGTCCGCCGCGGGCGCCCTTCTCTGGAATTTATTTACCCATTAAGAGTCTTCCTTCGGCGTTATTGCTCTTCCCGACCCGTTCATTGGGGATTGGGCAATTAAGTAAGCACGCCACTCAGCCCATGAGAGCGGGCGGTCGTGATCTCTCCATTCTTGCAGTTAATTAAATTAGGCTGCAACGAAGAGCTGTTCTTTTCTGCCATGAACACTTCCTGGATTTGCGTTACTTGATATGATTTCTGGAATTAGGAGATGAATCCTCATTGATGCTTCGATTCACGTGTAAACGTCCTAATTCTAAGAGAAGTCTAGCTGGACCACTTTTCTTAATATGACAAATTATTGTTTGGTGGGTTGGTATTTTTTTAACCTCAAAATATCCGTGACTTAAAAATTAAGATACAGTTTGTTACAATACAAAAAACGTTTCAACACAATCTATTAAACGCCTTGTTTCGAACTCCGGAGATAGTGCGGTACAGTGATGATAAAGCTTGGGGAAATATATCGTTAAAAAGTGTTAACAAATGTGATCTAGATTGTTTTGAATATGAAGGAAAGACATATAATTTTGTAGGTATTCGCAAATAAAATTAATTTCACGCATGGAGATTTTATATCATTGCATCATTAATTTCCAAGTTCATAAAAAAGTAGTAACGCTAAAACATTTTTTTGGACACAATATAAATTCTTTGTCTTCTTATTCCTTATAAACAAGTTTTATTGGTATGGAAAGGATAAAAGGTTCATTTTTCTTTCGAGTCCACTCAGTCTCTTCTCAGCGTGGCAGAATCGCTTAGAACCACATCGTGGGAAGGATAAAGACGTCATTGCGTATCTCTGATGAGTCCACTGGAAGCGTTACCAGGGATCTACAATTTCCAGACGAGTATTTCGCAAATAAGAAAGCATTGCTGTGATTTATGCCAGTTTCATACCGTAAGGGATTCTCATTTGAATCCCTTCCTCGGAGGATTTAACTTACGTGACGAGCGATCTGTTTTATTTTCCGCCGCCGCCGCGGCCGTCTTTCTTTCCTCGTCCGCGGAGCGTCACTCGAACCCGAGCGATTCGCCGCGGGCGCGCGTGTACGTCTCCCCGAGGCGGCGACGGGCGAGCGCGCTGTAAATCTGCTGCGCAAATGTCAACAGGCGCATTTCCGCGCGCCGGCGCCGGGGATATTCTCATTTACGAGCCCTCTCAGCCTCGGCCTCGTCGTTACGGCTCGCCTTGACTCGGCTCGGCTTGGCTCGGCGGCGAATACTGAAACCTGCCTTAAGCGGTCACTAATGCTTCTGGCAAAAATTGTCCTTTAAGAGAGATGGCCGCTTAATTAAGGTTAAGAAGTTATGGGAAACGCAGATCAGGTATAATCATCCTAAGTCAATGTAAAATCATAAGTAAATCGTTTTGAGGTAATTAATTACTTTAAAATGCGAAATACTTAAACAACAAACTACACTTGAAATATAAAATACAGACAAATTAGTTCTTACATGGATTGTACTCACAAAATAAGCGTTAAAAAGTTGCGTGCTTCACTTCGCAATAATATGCCCTCTGATTTTATAATGTTATTAAGTTTGTATCGTAGTGCACTTAAAAATTGTCAGTATGTTTCCTAGGTGAAACGTTTCTCGTGTTCTAGGATCACATGCCTTCTCTTGGCTATTGTCAAGCATCCTTGATCTTGTGAAGCGCCACCAGCCAACGGACCGAACTCACAAGCCAACTAGACCTGCAAAACGCAATTCACAATCTGTGGGTGGGGCTGCCCGACGAAATTGAAATAATTTTGCCCAAGAGCGACTCTGATTTCACTGTTCTACGTAAGCCGCGCCGTCGCAGGAAGACAATGAATGAACAGTATATCCACCGCTCCTTGACTTATTCTTTTACAATTCAAAAGAGAAACGACGGCTTAATAGAGGTCTACCTATGAAATGTGCCCGGCCGCTGGCCGCGAAGCCACGTGGGAGGGAATTCAAAAGGGAATATTTCCACGTGTCGTATGTAAAAATAAACCTGGTTCACCAAAATGTGACTGTAAGTTGAGGTGATAGCGTAACGGAGGTGGGCGTTTATTGAGGTTTCACAAAATAAAGAAGTTTTTCCACGGCATAGCGTACAACAATCGACAGCAATCTTCATCTTTTGCGCGTGCTCAGATACACAAAAGCTGGAACCTCTCGTGCGCAGAATATTGATATTGTCGATTACTACAGCATTCCGCGGAGCAAAAACTTCCTATTCATGGGACAGATTTTGCACGTCATAGCGGACAACACCATTGATCTGCGCATGCGCAGATGCACAAAAGTGATGCGAAACTTGAACTGCGCATGCGCAAAAGATCGACAGCGCTTTGACGTTCGAATGTGCTAAATTTCCCCATTTACGCGGCCTATGCCTGGCGGCGCGGCGCAGCGGCGGGGAAGTATGTGGGTCTCCGCCTGCGCAGGAATGTCGCCCGCGCGCGGGCCTGCTGTGGGCGTTTGCGCTGCGCGTGGGCGCCGCTGACCTCACGCCTCGCCGCGCTCGCCCACTGAGCACGGGCCTTGCGGCAAACCGCGACTATGCGCAACCGCCACTGGGCGCGAGCTGGGCGCTCTGTCAAATCGGAAAAACAGGTTTGCTGGGTACAGGTTTTCAGTCCGTGTAGCATCGTCGACGGTAATTCGACTTCACATTCGGTTCACTTAATCATAAATACTTTCAATCTAAAATTTTCTTATTTTCATCAAAAGACCGCAAATATTCTACTATTCCAACGATCATACTTTTCGAATTCTGCTAACGTTGTTGGGAGTTACAGACACTTGTTTCAAAGTGTCGGGATGTGATATTGCTAGGGAAACATTGATGCTTTACGTGACCACATCGATGTTAATAAAATATCTCCTAAAACCATCGCGGGGGAATTTAACTAATGGTGATGTTTATTAAAATATAATTTAGAATGAACTCTCTAAACAAACGCAAAGAAATTATCAGACCAATTCACTAAAAATTTTATTATGAATCGATCAGCTTTGGTTTTGGCTTTCTCTTGTGCTTGTGCTGGTGGCTTTGTGCGTGTGTTCTGATTCTTCAACCTTGGTCACCCCTTTTAAGTATGCAGGTTTTCTTTGATTTCTTAGAATGCATTAGTCACGTCAACTCTATTTTTAAACAGCACATTTCATGATACCTCAATCAACGTCATCCGTATTTGCTTTTATATCATGATCTGTATTACGTCTTTCTAGTTACGAGATTTCGAAACGATGCGTTCAGTGAATAGGTTCTTGATTAAGTTAATACATTCTTTTCAGAAAAATCATTCTAAGAATATCCCTTTCCATCTTCTGATCAGTGCTCTTTCGCGCGTATTTTTGCCATTTCGTTGAGGAGAATAGCTCTAACATGAGTGGAAAGAGACAAGTTGAATGATATTAAAGGTTTGATCTGCTCAAGTGAAGTAAAAACAATGAAAATATTAGGTGAACAGTAAATGTGACAAAATAAAGTGAAGTTTAAACAATTAAAATAAAAATATCCTTGCAAGTGTAAGTAAAAGTATCTTCTCCTCAAATCATCGAAATTGTCTTGTGGTATGTACCATTTACCATTGAAAGCTGCATCCGATCTGTCAGTACAGCCTTTTACTTACGTTTCTCCTCCGTTTGTCTCCCCCATGATCTCTCTCTCTCTCTCTCTCTCTCTCTCTCTCTCTCTCTCTCTCTCTCTCTCT
>BOPP01000001.1:3590621-3603121 GCA_017312745.1 Gryllus bimaculatus
CTCTCTCTCTCTCTCACACACACACACCACACACACACACACACACACACCACACACCACACCACACTCACTCTCTCCTTTTTTTTTAATTTTTTCATTTATTTTACACGTTCCTTTCTTTTCCATTTTTATTAGTTTCTTTTTTTCGTTTATTCGTTCTTTCCTTATTTATTCCTCTATTTTCCTTTTCTTCTTCTTCTTCTTCTTCTTCTTTTCTTTCTTTCGAATGGAAAGAAAATTTGTTTCGTTTCTGGCAGCCATTCATACCCTTACGGGCGCCCCAATGGACACTCTCTTTACCAGGCCGCGCGTTCTCTTTTCCTCGACTGCAGGTTGGCGATGCATCGCTTTCCCGTTCCACTAGCAGCGGCCTCTTGGCGCCCTTCCACCAGTGAGTCAGAGGACGTGCTCGCTCTCGCTTCCCGCCCCTTGCCGAAGCTACACTCATCGCTATATTTTCTTCTTTAACAACGCGTCCGGTCGGGCAAGCTTAGTACAGAACTCGACCTTGATGTTTCCGTAGCATCCAAGCTATCACTTTTTTTTAGATTAATCTTCACTTCAAGATCAGTGAATATTTTATTTTAGGGTATATGTAGTTGTTTTTTAGGATTTGCCAAAGGAATTATGCGTTCGATTTCCTGACGGAAAGTCTGCGCGATGAGAATAATGAAAAACTATTTTTTTTTGTTGTGTTTTGTGAGATTAATTCATTACGAAAAGAAGTTTCATTAATTTTTGAATGTGTATTACTCTCTGTGCACCCACATATTTTTCTCTCATGCACCCCTCAAAAGTTTGCCATAATCATTCAGCTATTCTGTTACAGCTTTCATATCCCACAACTACAACTATTTTCTTTTCACTTGTTTCATCGTTATCCACTCTCTCCATAAGCTCAAAAAAATTATCTCTTCGATCTAGGCTACTGCGTGGTGCGACTGAAGGACAACACGTGCACCGACGTCAGAGGCAGGTTTCCTGCCGATTCCACGATTTCGTCTTCAGCACGTTCCACATTAACGACCGCCAAAGCTCTGCCCTCCTTCGCAATCACAGCCATTCATATCACCATCTCCCCCTTGTCTCTCCAAACCATATCTCCACCATTGTTCGCCGTGCACCCACTCATCGCTTCCATCATGTTCACCACGCATTCATTTTCACCATGGCCAATGTTAGTCCACTTTCATTCATGGCCATCTGAATTCGTTTTTCAACATTTGCCCATCTCAATCGTTTTCTCCATGAGCAACAACGCCTCTATCACCTGCCCTATCGTGAAGCACCACATCGTTGCGAATACACCACGCCTTCAATTGTCTCAATCATCTTCCCCATCGCCGTTTCTGCACCACCTTATTGTTAACCTTACATCACGGCCTCGCGTCACCGGTTCGTTGCACCGCCCCCGGCTGGGCCCGCAACGACTGCCGCGCCGCCGCGTGGCAGCTTTATCGCGGCGGTCCTCCGCCACGCGCCACCGCCGGCCGCCTCGCGCTTTTCATTGGTAACGTCGCTAGTCCCCATTTCCGGTGGAAAGCGCCGCGCCGCGCCGCGCTGCGCAGCAGAGGCCGAGCCCTCCCCCGCAAAAGAAAAAAGAAAAATTCGCACCCGCCGGGCATCCGTCAGCCGCTCCTCTCGCCTGATGATTTGCGCAGTCCGCTTCCTCTCCTCGGGCCACTTAGGCAGTCGCCGCGCGGCCCCTTCGCCGTCGCCTTGTTTACAGGCGGCCCATTTCGCGCTCGCAACTACATTCGCTCTGACGGAGCAGTCGTCTATCGCTTTAACGCGGCGACTTAACAACTTCCTCGCTTTAATGAGGCGCGTGTGTTGGGTTGCCGTTGTATGTAAAAATCGGTGGAATTCCATCGGTCAGTCACGACCAGCTTGCGATTTCAATGTTTTCCTTAGTGTTACATTGGCAATTCAGAGAGTAAATTACATAATTTTGGCAATCAAGGAGTTATATGGTCGACCAAAAATGCTGCCTACCTGCTTTCGCCTTACCAAATTGGCCTGACTCCTGATTTAATATGCATTTGCATTATATCGAGACTGGTCTCATTACCTTTCTAATGCAACGAATTTCATTTCGCATTTTTACACCAAATGATGGATTGAAAACAACAAACTGTATTAGTGACCATTTTATTAAATTCCGAGAAAAATGTTTCATTTTAGGTTTAGTCCAATGGCAAATGTATTTTTGTGGGTTTTAATGAACCAATTGAAATTGCCGTGGTTTTAATTGATTGTGACAAATCACCACGACTTTACCACTAATATTTAAATTAATGAATAAATTTTTATCACAATGTATAAAATGTCACTTATACCGTTCTGGTTTACACCCGTTCAAAATAGTCTTGACGGTTGTTCTATGCTATAATAAGGCTGCGTCCTTTCATTTGCTTGCTGCTTAGTGGTTAAAATTAACTGAAAACGACTCCGCCGTTCAGCCTCCATTCGTTTCCTACCATCCTCCCCCGCGGCCGTGCGTTCCCTCTCGCACTCGCCGCCCGGTTAGTGCCGCTCGTTGCGGCGTTTGCTCGTGCTCTCTGCCGTTGATCTCTCAGCGCGCGCGCCGGCGGTGGCGAAGGCCTCGCGCAAATGAAAAACTCACGTTGCGCGAGGCGGCACGTAGAGCGAGAGGCGCTGCGCCGAACGCAGTAACTCGTCATTGCTGCGCCCTTCCCGTTCGCTCTCTCGCATTGCGCCGCGCACCCCTCCTGATGACCTCTACACCCTTCACTTCCTCAACCCCAATACGCACTCCCTTATGGAGACTAATCGCTCTCGACACCTTCAGTTAATGCATCGTAATCGTGTTCAACACTCTAACGCCCTCCAAACCTTAGGCATCCTCAAATCCTTTACAGTCGCTCAAAACACCCTTAAAAGCCCTCAAAAATCCTTGACGCTCTTTAATTACTGTCACGCTGCATCAGTTTCAACGCCGTCTACATCTTACTACAATTACTCTGAAGATGTTCAATATCGTCGAGTAGGGATTATTTTACATTAATCTACAATCTAAATGTTCACAGCATATGTCACTATTTCATTACCTTTAAACGCATTAGTTTGTTCGTCTTTATCCAAACACAATTCGTTCTCGCATATCTTTACCACTACAATCCACCACCTTTCTTAGTGATAAATTATCACCCACTCTTGAAGGAGATTACCATTATTATTGAATTTCTTATGCCATTTTTGTTTCCCTTCGTGGAGGAGCACCTCCATCTCTAAGCAGTCAACTTCTGAGAACTTGCACTCACGACCGCGGCAGTCAGACGTTTTTCCATCCCACCTCACTATTCGCGAACCCACCCGCCTTCACGTCACAGCCATAGGGCTCGCACCCCGCCCCGTGCCGCCCCGTGCCCGCCCCGTGGCCGCCCCGTGCCGCCCCGTGCCGCCCCGTGCCGCCCCGATGCCCGCCCCGTTGCCGCCCCGTGCCGGCCCCGTGCCGCCCGTGCCGCCCCGTGCGCCCCTGCCGCCCCGTGCCGCCCCGTTGCCGCCCGTGCCGCCCCGATGCCGCCCGTGCCGCCCCGTGCCGCCCCGTGCCGCCCCGTGCCGCCCCGTGCCGCCCCGTGCCGGCCCCGTGCCGCCCCGTGCGCCCCGTTGCGCCCCGTGCCGCCCCGTGCCGCCCCGGCCGCCGTGCCGCCCCGTGCCCGTGCCCCCCGTGCCGCCCCGTGCCGCCCCGTGCCGCCCCGTACCGCCCCGTTTGCCGCCCGTGCCCGCCCGTGCCCGTGCCGTGCCGTGCCGTTGCCGCCCCGTGCCGTGCCGCCCGTGCCGTGCCGCCCGCCATCCCCCTGCCATTCCCCCTGCCATTCCCCCTGCCATTCCCCCCTGCCATTCCCCCCTGCCATTCCCCCTGCCCATTCCCCCTGCCATTCCCCCTGCCATTTCCCCCTGCATCCCCCTGGCCATTCCCCCCCTGCCTCCCCCTGGCCATTTCCCCCTGCCATTCCCCCTGCATTCCCCCTGCCATTCCCCCCTGCCATTCCCCCCTGCCATTTCCCCCTGCCATTCCCCCTGCCATTTCCCCTGGCCATTCCCTCCTGCCCATTTCCCCCTGCCATTCCCCCTGCCATTCCCCCTTGCCATTCCCGCCATTCCCCCTGCCATTCCCCCTGCGTCCATTCCCCCTCGGCCATTTCCCTCTCGCCATTCCCCCTCCTGTTTCTCCACCACCCTTCCCCTGCCCCTGCCTCGCCCCACCCCTCCTTCTTCCCGCTCCTACGTCTCTCGTGCCTCGCCGAGACTCCCGGCCATTTTTGCCTTGCCCGCCTCGACCCTTTCCGCGACGCCTCTTGGCGCCCCGCGCGAGGAATTTTGGCTGGGGGCGTTGGCTTAAGCCGTCGTCCTCGCAGTCGCGGAATTAAAGCTGCGGGGCGCCGGGGTCTCTAATTGCTTCATCTCTCCGGGACAACGGGCTTTTTTGGGCTGTTCTTGATTTTTTTTTTTCTATTATTTTTATTAGTTTCTTTTTTCGTTTATTCGTTCCTTTCCTTATTTTTCCTCTCTATTTTCCTTTTCTTCTTCTTCTTCTTCTTCTTTTCTTTCTTTCGAATGGAAAAGAAATCTGTTCCGTTTCTGGCAGCCTATTTCCACTACCCTTACGGGCGCCCCAATGACACTCTCTTTACAGTCCGCGCGTTCCTCGTCCTTCGACTGCAGGTTGGCGATGCATCGCTTCCCGTTCCCACTGCAGCGGCCTCTTGGCGCCCTTCCCACCAGTGAGTCAGAGGACGTGCTCGCTCTCCGCTTCCGCCCCTGCCGAGCCTACACTCATCGCTATTATTTTCTTCTTTAACAACGCGTCTCCGTCGCAAGCTTAGTACAGACCGACCTTGATGTTTCCGTAGCATCCAAGCTATCACTTTTTTTTTAGATTAATCTCACTTCAAGATCAGTGAATATTTTATTTGAAGGGTATATGTAGTTTGTTTTTGGATTGCCAACAGAATTATGCGTTCGATTTCCTTGAACGGAAGTTGCGCGAGAGAATAATTGAAAACTATTTTTTTGTTGTGTTTTGTAAGATTAATTATTACCGAAAAGAAGTTCATTAATTTTTGAATGTGTATTACTCTCTGTGACCCACATATTTTTCTCTCATGCACCCCTCAAAGTTTGCCATAATCATCAGCTATTCTGTTACAGCTTTCATATCCACAACTACACTATTTCTTTTCACTTGTTTCATCTTATCCACTCTCTCCATAAGCTTCAAAAATTATCTCTTCGATCTAGGCTACTGCGTGGTGCGACGTGACGGACAACACGTTCACCGACCGTCAGAGGCAGTTTCCTCCGATTCCACGATCTCCGTCTTCAGCACGTTCACATTAACGACCGCCAACTCTGCCTCCTTCGCAATCACAGCCATTCATATCACCCATCTCCCCCGTCTCTCCAAACCATTTATCTCCACCATTTTCGCCGTGCACACCACTCATCGCTTCCATCATGTTCACCACGCATCATTTTCACCATGGCAATGTTAGTCACTTTCATCATGGCCATCTGAATCGTTTTCAACATGGCCATCTCAATCGTTTTCTCCATGAGCAACAACGCCTCTATCACCTGCTATCGTGAAGCACCACATCTTGCGAATACACCACCTTCATTGTCTCAATCATCTTCCCCATCGCCGTTTTCTGCACCACCTATTGTAACCTACATCCACGCCTCCGCGTCACCGGTTCGTTGCACCGCCCCCGGCATGGGCCCGCAACCGACTGCCGCTCCGCCGCGTGGCAGCTTTATCGGCGGCGGCGCCGCCACCGCCACCGCCGCCTCCTCGCGCTCATTGTAACGTCGCTAGTCCCCATTTCCGTGGAAAGGCGCCGCGCCGCGCCGCGCTGCGCAGCATGGAGGCCGAGCCCTCCCCCGCAAAAGAAAAAAGAAAAATCGCACGCCGCCGGGCATCCGTCAGCCGCTCCTCTCGCCTTATGATTGCGCAGCCGCCTTCCTCCTCCTCGGCCACTTGGCAGTCGCCGCGCGCCCCTTCGCCGTCGCTTGTTTACAGGCGCCCATCGCGCTCGCAACTACATTCGCTCTGTACGGAGGCAGTCGTCTTCGCTACGGCGGCGACTTACAACTCCTCGCTTCTAATGAAGGCGCGTGTGGGTTGCCATGTATGTAAAATCGTGGAATTCCTCTGTCAGTCACGACCAGCTGGATTTCAATGTTTCCTAGTTTACATTGGCAATCAGAGAGTATAATTAACATAATTGGCAATCAAGAGTATATGTCGACCAAAAATGCTGCCTACCTGCTTCGCCTTACCAAATTGGCCTGACTACCTGATTTAATATGCATGCATTATATCGAGGACTGGTCTCATTACCTTTCTAATGCAACGAATTTCATTTCGCATTTTACACCAAATGAATGGATGAAACAACAAACTGTATTAGTGACATTTTATAAATTCCGAGAAAATGTGTTCATTTTAGGCTGTATGTCAATGGCAATGTATTTTTGTGGTTTTAATGAACAATTGAAATGCCGTGGTTTTAATGATGTGACAAATCACCACGACTTTACACTAATATTAAATTAAATGAATAATTTTATCACAATTTATAAAATGTCACTTATACCGTTCTGGTTTACACCCGTTCAAATAGTCTTGACTGTGTTCTACGTATAATAAGGCTGCGTCCTTTCATTTGCTTGCTGCTTAGTGGTTAAAATAACTGAACCGACTCCGTGTTCGGCTTCCATTCTGTTTCCTACATCCTCCCCCGCGCCCGTGCGTTCCCTCTCGGCACTCGCCCGCCCGTTAGGCCCGCTCGTTGCGTCGTTGCTCGTTGCTCCCTGCGCGTTGATCTCCTCAGCGCGCGCGCCGGCGGTGGCGAAGGCCTCGCGCAAATGAAAACTCACGTGCGCGAGGCGGCACGAAGAGCGAGAGGCGCTGCGCCGAACGCAGTACTCGTCATTGCTGCGCCCTCCCGTTCGCTCTCCTCGCCATGCGCCGCCACCTCCTGATGACCTCTACACCCTTCACTACCTCAACAATACGCACGTCCCTTATGGCCCTATCGCTCTCGACACCTTCAGATTAATTAGCATCGTAATCGTGTTCAACACTCTAACGCCCTCCACAACCTTAGCATCCTCAAAATCTTTACAGTCCTCAACACCCTTAAGGCCCTCAAAATCCTTGACGCTCTTAATACTGTCAACGCTGACATCAGTTTCAACGCCGTCTACATCTACTACAATACTTTGAATATGCTCAATATCGTCGAGTAGGGATTATTTTACATAATCGACAATCTAATGTTGACGGCATATGTCACTATTCATTACCTTAAACGTATAGTTTGTTCGTCTTATCCAAACACAATTCGTCTCGCATATCTTTTACTCTACTACAATCCACCACCTTTTTCTAGTGATAATATCCACCCACTCTGAAGGAGATACCATTATTATTGAATTTCTTGCCATTTTTGTTTCCCTTCGTGGGAGGAGCACCTCCATCTCTAAGCATCACTTCTGAGAACTGCACTCACCGACGCGGCAGTCAGACCTTTTTCCATCCCACCTCACTATTCGCGAAACCCACCCGCCTTCACGTCACAGCCATAGGGCTCGCACCCCGCCCCGTGCCGCCCCGTGCCCGCCCCGTGGCCGCCCCGTGCCGCCCCGTGCCGCCCCGTGCCGCCCCGATGCCCGCCCCGTTGCCGCCCCGTGCCGGCCCCGTGCCGCCCGTGCCGCCCCGTGCGCCCCTGCCGCCCCGTGCCGCCCCGTTGCCGCCCGTGCCGCCCCGATGCCGCCCGTGCCGCCCCGTGCCGCCCCGTGCCGCCCCGTGCCGCCCCGTGCCGCCCCGTGCCGGCCCCGTGCCGCCCCGTGCGCCCCGTTGCGCCCCGTGCCGCCCCGTGCCGCCCCGGCCGCCGTGCCGCCCCGTGCCCGTGCCCCCCGTGCCGCCCCGTGCCGCCCCGTGCCGCCCCGTACCGCCCCGTTTGCCGCCCGTGCCCGCCCGTGCCCGTGCCGTGCCGTGCCGTTGCCGCCCCGTGCCGTGCCGCCCGTGCCGTGCCGCCCGCCATCCCCCTGCCATTCCCCCTGCCATTCCCCCTGCCATTCCCCCCTGCCATTCCCCCCTGCCATTCCCCCTGCCCATTCCCCCTGCCATTCCCCCTGCCATTTCCCCCTGCATCCCCCTGGCCATTCCCCCCCTGCCTCCCCCTGGCCATTTCCCCCTGCCATTCCCCCTGCATTCCCCCTGCCATTCCCCCCTGCCATTCCCCCCTGCCATTTCCCCCTGCCATTCCCCCTGCCATTTCCCCTGGCCATTCCCTCCTGCCCATTTCCCCCTGCCATTCCCCCTGCCATTCCCCCTTGCCATTCCCGCCATTCCCCCTGCCATTCCCCCTGCGTCCATTCCCCCTCGGCCATTTCCCCTCGCCATTCCCCCTCCTCGTTTCTCACCACCCTTCCCTGCCCCTGCCTCGCCCCACCCCTCCTCTTCCCGCTCTACGTCTCTGCGTGCCTCGCCGAGACTCCCGGCCATTTTTGCCTTGCCCCGCCTCGACCCTTTCCCGCGACGCCTCCTTGGCGCCCCGCGCGAGGGATTTGGCGGGGGCGTTGGCTTAAGCCGTCGTCCTCGCAGTCGGGAATAAAGCTGCGGGGCGCCGGGGTCTCTAATTGCTTCATCTCTCCGGACAACGGCTTATGAGAAAAATATGCAGGAAAAATTAAATTTGCGAAGCTGTTTGTGTAAACACGACCGCCTGTAATTAGAAGAGCGCGTGGCGATGTGTGGGGGGCAGGGAGCGGGGAGCGTTTGTCCTAATGTCTTGCGGTGCTTCTCAATCCCCCTTTCCCGGTCTCGAGACGCCGACGTTGCGCCGTTGAGCGAGCGCTACGTGTGCTCGAGTTGAGAGCCAAATTTACTAAAGAACCTGAATCGCTCGTTGCAGGCATTCGTTCTAATTTGACTGCAATCATTTCCGCTCCATGTTGGGAGTTCATCAAGTGGAGGATACCTTTCGACGCAATTTGAATTATTTAAAATAATATACCGCAGCATTGTCTAAGTGTACTTCGTTAAATTCATTGTTTAATAGCACTTAATTAACCGATTTTTACCTAAAGGCCGACCGAGATTACTGAAAGTGTTTAAATCATGTGTTTAATTATCTTGTAGCTGATAAAGAACGATTTATCTACAAAATGTAGCAAACCCACTGAACGAGAACTAGAAATAATAATACCCTTGTATAACACTGAAATAAATTAATTATTTTAACAAAAAGATATGGTATAAATTTAAAAAAACTTGCTGTTCCATAACGCCACACATGAATAGTAAATGTTTAATGGCGAGCGGACTCTTCTATGAAGCCTTGTTTTTGCAAGTCGTAAGTACTCACTCACTGTGTGTGAGAATTTAGTCGGTACGCGCAATATAAGATTTGACGGAATAACAAATTTTCATTTTTAGCGAAATCCAGAGCGTGGCACGGAATCATTGGCACATCTCACATAGCGAAAGGTTGCTTAGTTTTCTATTAATTTCTGTGCGCATACGAAATTAGGATGTGGAAATTAATGTAGATGGAAGGAAATACACATGCTAACGCTTTCATTGCTTGGAAGTTATTAAATCTACTTGACGTGTTGACAGAGTGAAATTTACCTATTCAAACTATTTAAAACACTTGTTTACAGTATATGTAAAATTGTTGTAACAATACGTTTATATGTTCAGTGCAGGGATATTTGCAAAGGAGTAGTTTATTTGAAATGTTATCAAGTCGTCGTGATACAATACGTATGCACAAAAAACCGGGTCGCAACATTCCAAGGATTAATCATTATGTGTAGAACTGAACACAACACTGTTGCTTGGTTATCCAGAGACCCACTGCGTTCCCTTGGATTTTTCCGGAAGGCAGAGGCGTGCGTATACAACCCTCTCCCTCTCCTCCCCTCCCCCCTTGCCCGTGAACGCGCGTCGCTATGGGAACGGAAAACACTACCAACCGCATGCACTTACGCATGCACGTAGCAACGAAACTATCGGGGTCGATAGTAATTAGGGATTGTGTGCAGTGTTGCGTCGGATCAGGGCCCGAGAGACCCCCCTCGGTTGCGATAAGCCTCTCGATAATTTCTCTGCAGTTAATTATTCATATTCTCCGAATCGCGGTCGGAAATTTGATAAAAAGAGAAATCGATAGGTTTTTTTTGTTTCTTTGTAGGCGTGTGGGAAGACTATGCGAGTGATGTTTAATTCATGCTGGAGGGAGAATCGCGGAAGCCAAGAGGCGTTTGAATTATTCGATATCAAACGTTCCGTCAGTATTTTGAAGGGGTTGGCGTCCTCTCAACCCGAGAATCGCTTTTATGCAGGTTCCATCTCGCTTTTTACTATGGAACACTTTTTTCACTGTCGATATGGCTAGAACATCGTGCGTTTTGTGCCAGTTGCTGATGTTTCCCTTCATTTTTGTGCCCTTTTCTGTCAGGTGTGTATTAAATTTCTCTAGTCGTATGAGAGTATTGCATAACATTCTTGCTACATCTCAATTATTCAGTAGAATCTTCTATATTACTTTGGATTAAGCCATTACATGAAATTCATGTTTCATGACAATTACATAGCATTATGTGAATGACGTGTAGTTGGCCTTCCATGTTAGTACTGCGTCGATAAAGAGAATTAACTAATGCTGTTCAAGTAGTGGATCTCACGGGGAATTATCTGCTGCTCTGCCGCGTCTGTTGCGCAGGAAAAAGGAAGTCATTTCAATCTCACCGCAGCGGATCTGGTTCCTCGCGAACACAAAGCGCTAATTATGAACCGCCGCGAGTCCTTCCCCGTCCGCGCCGGTGGCCCGGAGAGCGCAGGTGGGGTCACCGGCAGGTGGGAGCGGCACTCGCGGCGGTGGGTAGCGTAGGCGGAGACGGCCGTGTTGCAGGGCGAAATCGCACCACAAAAAACTTACTTTTGGTGTACTCCTCCGTCTTCTTTCTGTCCTTCTTTTTTCTTACTTTTTTCCTTCCGGTTTTATTCTTGTTGCTTTTGTTCTTTTGCTTCTCTGTTCTAACTTTGTTCTTCTTTTTCAGTATTGTCTTTGTTTTATCATTCTCCTTTTTTCTCTGCCTTTTTTCTTGCTTGCTTTTTGCTTTGATGATAATGTGAAACGTTAAGAAATATTCTGTCTGCAATATATTATAGAAAATGCTGTCGAAAGATGACGTTATTTTACATTCATAAGAAACTATATGTATCAATCCCGAAATCTCTACTGTAGAGGGCAGATTTAAACCTTCAGCCCTGCTGAGTAATGTAGAAAAGAGAAATGACCCGCATTGCGCAGATCGTTGTAAAACCAGTACGGAATTTTACATGCAGTAAATCTACAACATGAGACAGCCGGCTTTACTTTCCCATTCGAAGGAAAGCGTACGAAATATTTTTTTCGCCCTGAAAAATCCACCGCTTTGATCAAATTTGAACCCGTGAACTGGTGTATGCCCTTAACGTGTACGCAGTTACACCAGCGAAGTCGCTTGATTGAATATTATTACGCTATCAGACGTGGATGTTATTGGGAAGAAAAGCACCAAAGACAATGGATGGCTTATATCGTCATTGGGCTCGAATTAAGCAAATCTGGCTGACTTGAAGGAAATACAATGCAAAAAAGCATCCGGGAAGTAAACTTTTAATTTAATTTGTTATTCAGAGAAAGCATTTAGTGTTTTTCTTTGAATGACATCAAAATCCTTTTTTTAAGTTTAAGGGCGGCGTAGACGAATATGGAAACATTTAAAATGTCTTCAAACTTCGACAATAGCGAAACCTACTGGAGGAAAACTGCAATGCTAGAAACATGGTTTAAAACGACAAACGCGAAAATCATAGGCGCGAATTAGGTAATGGCGAAGACATTAATGGCCGAAACAAAATAATACAGCAGAGAAAGCAGCAAATTATAGTAGTAATGAACGGGAGAAGGGGGCGATAATGATGGAAAAACAGTGGGGATAACTGCCATTCACACCGTGTATGACACAGCCGTGTTTCGTACAGTTAAAAACAAGAGGAGGGCCCACGGCCAAATCGGCGGAACCAAGGAACCAAGTGACAACGACGCCACCCCTGCGCCCGCAGGGGCGGCGGAACCAGTCTTACCGCACGCGCGACCTTCCCACACGCGCCGCCAGCGCCAAAGCACCGGCCTCCAATTCCTCTCCCGCAATTTCACATCAATGCCATGCTGGAACATATTATCATTATCTTTTAATTCCATTAATATTATTTGGTTAGTTTATCAAATAACGGCACTTTAATTGATGAATGTATTACATTTAAATTTAAACTACTATCAAATCTTTTTTTTTTAATTTCTCCAAAAGGAGACTTAATACTAAATAGAAAAACTTCATTATTTCAATGGAAATGTTTTTTGTTTTTTTTTGGATACAAATTAAACTTTGTATTGAATACTTTATTGGATACA
>BOPP01000001.1:3611014-3637510 GCA_017312745.1 Gryllus bimaculatus
GCGAGGCCCCGCCCTGCCCGCCCCCCTCTGCTCCCCGCCCCGGCCCACCGCCACTCGCTTCCGGCCGATTGCCTCATTACCACTTACCGGACCACGCATGCGTCGTTTTCGGCCCTCCCCTCCGCCCCGCGGCCGCTGTCGTGCCCGGCAGAAACTCCGCCAAGCCTTCCGGGCGGAAGTCGATCGAAGCGTCGAACCTCGGAGCCGGTAGGAATTCGACGGGCAGAGAGCTTTGCGGGGCGCGCGCTGGGCTGGCGCGAGAGAGGCAGAATTGAGCGGGGAGGTGACGGTCGGGTGGTCGAGACGCACGCCCCGCAAAGGCAGGCCCCAAGAATCCGCAAATCGTTCTTACTAACCTTGTAAACAAATGAATGCATCACTGACAATCATGGGGAGAGTGGGTTAGGGCAGCTAGTCGACGCATTTTTGGTAGCCTGATCTCCGACTATCCACCGGGGGCGAGACTACCCACCTTACTAGCAACCCAAAAACAGGCAACAACACTTTACGCAGTCCGTGTCCTTAGCAGTTGACACGCCCGGAATCTCTAAAATCAATCATCACTGAAAAATCGTCCTTCATTATCTATAAACCCTAACATGCTTTCACAAACAACATGTTTGTTGGCTCGCGGAGCACGCTGGTTGTAATGACGCGCCTAACTCGAGCGCCCCATTTTGCCGCAGGTGAGTGTCGCGTGTGCGAGCGCAGCGCCGAGCAAAGGAGGACGCACTATGGCGAGGCGAGGAGGTCGCTTGGCAGAGGAGTTCTTTGCAGCCGAGAACGATCGCGAGGAATGAGTATTTGAAGTTGGTTGCCTGATGTCGTGTTGGTTGCGTGATTTTTGGAAAGAAAATGGTGAAGAAGATCATGTTTTGAAGAGAAATGAGAGGGAAAACTTAATTATTTGTGGTTTGGACTTCATCTGGACTAGAGAATAATGCTATAAATTTCTTGTCATTTCATACCATAGTTCTGATTAGTGTCGTCTACGAAGAATGCTGCGACTTAAATTATCTGCATGGATTAATATTCCCCGTAGATTGCGAATTGTCCAGAAATATTTCACACTTAAAATTTAATAATGAGGGCTTATGGTGTACTGATTTCTCCGAACCTTTTGACATGTATATGGTTCGCCGGGCTTAGCATATTCGAAATCACGATGATAACAGGCATTACTGTTCTGTGAAAAAAAACTCTTCAGGGGGGCAGTAATGTTAAACTCAGGAAGGAATCTATCCGTTATCCCTAAAACAGTTAATGATGAGTACCAACGGAAATGGGTTACATATTCTTAGTTACACGCGAACGAATGAGAGATTGACCGTCGCCTATCGCAGCTCTGACAATTTCATATGCATTTGTCAGAATGACTTTGTCATAAATTGCAAAAATTTGCAAGTAACAGTCCATAATGTAGGGCAGCGGCAGAGATACAAGAAATATGTATTCTCGGTATTATAATTCTTTGTATTTTCACGAACAGTTCGTCTATTATGTGGACTTCTTTCTCTCCGTTCGACTTTCTAGTATTCCATTGTCATTGCGTTCTTCCTTATCTTCCCACCACGCCTGTTTTCATTAATTTTGTAATGTGTCCTGTCATATATTATTATTATTATTATTATTATTATTATTATATTATTATTATTATTATTATATTATTATTATTACGTTATTATATTATATTTATTAATTACAATTTACCACTACTTCTTTCCAAATTTGCTCCCTCTCTCGTATACTCCTGTTCACTCCCCACCCATTGTCGTACCCGTATCTCTTTGCCCCGCCTCGCGCCGCCCGGGGCGTGCCCTCGCAGTGCGTCGCGGCGTGCCCGCGCTGCCGCGCGTGTCGGCCCTCCGCGTTGCGTTGACGGCCCTTGTCGTCGGCTCGTTTTCGCCCTCACGTCGCGGGCCGCGGCCCCTCCTCTCCCCGCTCGCCTCGCCGGTGAAGGTGTTCGCCTCTGGGCGGGACCGCAGCGCCAGACGGACGGACGGACGACGAACGGACGGACGGGACGGACGGACGGACGGACGCGACGGACGGGACGGACGGACGGACGGACGGACGGACGACGGACGGAACGCGACGGAACGGACGGACGGACGGACGACGGACGACGCACGGACGGACGACGGACGACGGACGACGGCGAGAGGACGGACGGTACGGACGGACGGACTGACGGACGGACGGACGGACGGACGGACGGACGACGGACGACCGACGGACGACGGACGGACGGACGGACGGACGGACGGAACGGACGGGCACGGACGGACGGACGGACGGACGACGGACGGCACGGACGACGACGTTGGACGAGACGACGACGGACGGACGGACGCGACGGACGGACGGACGAACGGACGGACGGACGGACGGACGGACGACCGGACGGACGACGGACGAGACGGACGGACGGACGGACGGACGGACGGAACCGGCACGGGACGGACGACTGACGGACGGCTACGACGGAACGGAGACTGGGACGGCCCGAAACGGACGGACGAACGAACGGACGGCCACGACGGACGGACGGACGGACGGACGGAGGACGACGACGGACGGACGACCGGACGGACAGGACGGCACGGACAAGGCTCGACGGACGCCAACGGTATCTCGACGGACGGACGGACGGACGGACGGACGGACGGACGGACGGACGACGACGGACGGAACGGCACGGAACGGACGGGTACGGACGACGGACGGACGACGCGACGGCGGACGGACGGACGGACGGACGGACGGAGGACGGACGACGACCGACGGACGGACGGACGGACGGACGGACGACAGACGGACGGACGGACGGACGGACGACGACGGACGGACGCACGGACGGACGCGACGGACGACGACGGACGGACGCACGGACGGACGCGACCGGGACGACGGACGGACGGACGACGGACGGACGGACGGACGGACGGACGGACGGACGCACGGACGGACGGACGGACGGACGGACGGACGGGACGGACGAACGGACGCGGGACGGCGGACGGACGGTACGGAAACGGACGGACGACGAGCGGACGACGACGGACGGGACGGACGGGGTACGGACGGACGGACGGACGGACGGACGGACGACGGACGGATACGGACGGCACGGACGACGGTACGGGGAACGGACGGACGAGCGGACGCGCCGGACGGACGGACGGACGGACGGGACGGACGGACGGAACGGACACGACGACGTGACGGACGACGGACGGAACGGACGGACGGAACGGACGATGTCAGAGGTTTCCGCGACCGCGCGCGCTCGGGAATCGCGCTTGCTGTTTCACTCGTTCCGGATTACATCAATGTCGGTAGTTACCCCGTCGGTTGAAACTTGAGACTGTACTGTTATATCGACTTAACGCAGCCGAAAGGCAGTGGCGTAGCGTTGGTGTCGGCACCCCGGGGCGGTGGAACATTTTGCCGCCCCCTTATTTAGGCGTTTCAGTTAAAAACAACAACTAAAATATACAATCTTGAACAATGTAGAAGATGGTCAAACATACAATTAAATATGTAATAAAAGTAAATAAAATATCTAATACATAGTCGAATGTATACGTACACGAACAATATCATATTTCATCAAAGTTCAATAATTTAACAATCACTACACGTACTTATGAGCACTAAAATCACAGTTTGGAAAGCGCAGATAATTTTAAGTTAATGTAGATTGGACGACTGACTATCCACTTTCTTTGAATTGTCAGAACATTACTCACTGATTTCTCTCAAGGGACTTAATCTAATTTGTAGGCGTAATACTAAATCGTATTTGCAACTGTAATCTAATTTGCAGGCGTTATTATACAATATTGAACACTATTCGTTATATGATAGAAGAAACTCTCGCTGAATAATAGTCATAAACATTTCAACCCCAAAAATAATGTACGAGCAATCTCTACAAGTACAGACGGTGATGCCAGTCGCTACAATGAACAAGATACCATTGTTATTCATCAAGAAGTCACGCAATAATTAAAGAAAGATTCCGGGCTTTCAATCGGTAGATTCGTTGGCGCAACAAAATATGAAATGGAATGGTTCAAATTTTTACAAGATATTATTTATTGTGAAAGTTTGCCGCCCATTAAAAGTGGCGCCCAGGGCGGGCCGCCCCTGCCTCCCCGAATACCCAACGCCACTGCCGAAGAGGAAGGTAACGCTTCTCTTAACGGCCTACGTCCGTTAAGGTTTTAACAGTCCCCAGTCCGTTAACAACAATCGAAACAAAAGAGTTCCCGCTGAAGATGGCGTATGGGTAGGAATGGAATGGTTGGCGTATGGCTATATGATTATTTTCTTTACCACACACTGCATCGAAATACAGAGAGATTAAGTAATGATGCGTCAAAAAGCAGAGATTTTTCGACATAAAATGTAATAAATTGTTGTAAAATAATGTATATAACTATGATTTCGATTCGAGTGATACTTATGATTTCTCAGGTAAACTTAACTTGCGTGTCTGCATTGTGAAACGCCCTGCCATAAGAATCGTGGCAACAGTTAATGCCATTAATATTACGTAAGATGGTAGTACATGCAGATAATGCTATACTTTCTGTTCCGAGAGCTCACGAGCGGAGCCATCGTCTGCCATCCCCCCCCCCATCTGCGTGAGTCTCTCGGAAGCTGCGGTTGCGCGAAGCTCTGCGAACTCGTTTAACCTCCTGACCCTCGATGCGCCCCCGCCTTCCTTTTTCACTGCGACGAAAGGGGCAGGGATAGGGTTGAGAGGGTAGGAGAACACTAGAGAGAGTCTTCCTGAGATCGCTTCCCTTGATCCATTGAGCAAATGCTGAGTTGGCCCCTTGTTTTGCTTTTGCTCGTAAATGTACCTTCAATGTGCGCTCGTTTTGTTGGGCTGACCTTTTGCTAAAAGTGGCAGAAGTAAAATCGGGGTGTGAAAGTTGCCATTTCGTAAGTAATACAATGAAATCATACCTGCATTTCGTTTATCGATCCAAAGAAGGTATTTTTTTCTGTTACGCAGGAGTGATTTTTTTAAAATTTTCAAAAGTTGCTAGCCATGCTTTGTTGGTACTTTTATTCATTAAATTAAGTACGATAATAGTAGGAGTTTGGTTTCTGGATTTCAAGAATATGTGCGCATATTATACTTTTCCTTGCGTCACATGCGAATCTTTACTGTTATGGAAGTTAAATAACAAATATTAAATAAAAAATAAACCGGACAATTCGAGCGGAAAAAAGGACGTGGGTGTTTTAGTGTTCTATGCTCCTGGAAGGGCAGGTGTAAACGCTGGAATGGAAAGAACTTCTACTAGGTGTCGTTGAGGACATGAACGATAATCACAATTAAAATACAACTGTCATTCAGTTCACGAAATAATGATTTAAATAGATGAAGCCACGCACTTTGTAATGAATCATGTTATGAGGTGTTGAAACGGCCAATGAGTCATAAGTTTCAGTCCATTACAGTCAATGGAAAAATTACTAGATCAAAATTACGTTCCGGAGAAAATATTGTTAGGTATATGTTTTCTTACTTGTGTGTACTGTTAAGACATTTATATTAATTTACATAAACTTATTCTCCAGCATATATATATATATATATATATATATATATATATATATATATATATATATGCTGCTATGTATACACATAGTATACATATGTATATATACATATGTATACACATAGTACTTGTACTTTGTTATATACATTACATTAGATTTCGTTCAAAGCAAAAGCCTTAAACTAACCGACCGAGAGACTGTGCATATGATTAACAAAATCTCTTGCCGGAGTGAGCAAACATGTTGCAAAGGGCCTCGGGGCAGCCCCTTAAACAGAAAGTGGAGGTTTTACGACTGTGGGCTGAAGTTGCAGAGGTGTCAACATGCTGGTATATCACCGGTCTGACCAGTATCTTACCTCCGAGCTAGTTGTGGACCTGTATTTTCTAATGTGATAGCTTTATGCGGATCATAATGCTTTCAAATTCATGCTGTAATGATGTAATAACCTGATTTGTTCTGGTTGATGGCACGTGAACGAGCTAATTTGATATGTCATAAATATGCGTGCAGCACATAACGCTGATGTTTTATGTTTACTTGCATGAAGGACTTCTGCGATCGAGTGGTGCATGTCCTATGCATTTAGTAGCATCATGCGAGCGTGTCTAGTGTTCGTGATCAGCACAAAATATTTCTCTTTCTCTTTGCCCGACTTTGTATGTCGGGCAATTTTCTCTTTCGATCCATGTTTTATTTTTTTTCTAACATTTCGGTATTTCGTGTGTTTTGATAATTTCGAAATTTTAAACCTCAATATTCCACACAAACAATTAAGTTGTCATAGATTTTAAAGATACAAATGGAATTTGAAAGTTACGGCGTTCTAAAAAACAATTCGTGGATTCAACTTGCATTTCTCCCTTCAGTTCAATTCCTGCACTGTATAAAGCGGAAGAGTTTGACCCATGTTATACAACAATAACTTCTCATGACGTTTATTGATGAATATCAATAAGTGAATTATTTGCTAGATTAAATTATTCTGTACTTAAGTATAATTTTTTTAAATTCCCTTAGCGTTTTCTTCTTGATGCATTAAAACACATCTGATTTTTGTTATGAATGTAATAATTATAGAAAGTTACCAAAACGGTACAGAAATAACGTTAACATCATAACAGTTCAATTTTCTGTGCCATTCTCGTTGTAGTATTGAAGGGCTCAGTGAGAGATGTAAGCCATACTCGAATAGTTGAGGTACAGCATACTTAGTCTTCGGCGAATCCATGCAAATCAATGGAGGAACAAGAATCAGTCATGCTGTCATATGTCAAAGAAAATTGAAAATATAATTCTAAAAGGAAATAGGTTTCGCCAAAAATAAAATATTGTGGTATGATCAACATCGAAAATTCAAAATTATCACTTATGGCTCTCTCTCACTGACCCATTCATTTGCGTTCGTATTTATGCAGTATTTACCTCTTGTCTTGAGCGATTGGCGGTTTCCGACTAGACAAGTTCTAGTGCGATTGCGAAGAGAAGGGCGGGCGAGAGGAACAAGACCAACAGATGCGATCGTAGCGTGTTAAAACGCACGGCCGCGGCGCCGAGCGGATCCGTCCGTCGCGCCACCGCCCGTGGTGCCATGGCACGACGCCAGATAAGCGCCCCCCTCGCCCCCCTCGCCACCCCTCGCCCCCTCCCCCTTCCCCCAGCCAAGCCGCACTGGGACCAAAGGGCCAAGGCGAGGCCGAAACTCAAAATGCAATTACAGGAATCGCACTGACGGATTTTTATGCTGCGAAGATGGTGCCATCAGGGTACCTAAGCACTAAAGGGAAAAATAATTCAAGCGAGTAGTTATGACTTTTTTACCTTGTTTACAAAAATTACGTAAGAAACTGCTTGTAAAAATTGACGTCCAGCATATTGAAACAAAATAAATTGTTAGAAAGGAAGTTGAATACACAGTATCATTTTATAATGCAAAAATGAATTTGATGATAGTATTCTAAATTACTGGCAAAGTGCTTCATATTCTTTGAGAGACTGCCCTTTAAGTTTTAAGTGGATGAACTATGCATTCAGAACCTTGGACTACAATCTAACTACAATTCGTATCATCTCACCCGACGGTCGACCCTGGAGAAGAAACCACTATTTGGAGAGAACCTACCAAACAGACTGCATTCTAAAACAATAGGAAACATACACGTTTCGAAACCTACAGCTATAGCTAAACTCAACTAAATAGCCCGAGGCATTTGCCCCTTGTCCATGGTTTAGTACTCTTATGCGAACCCTTTAGTACCATCTCTTATAGTGACAGTGATGCCAACTGTGACATTTTCCCTGCTCAGACTGCGTTCAAACTTCAAGATCGCACTCTTTTCGGGATTATGTGAATGTATTAGGCGTTGTACGTAGCTATTGTGCGTTTCAACTAATACCAATTACATTTAAAGCGGAACTTAATCTACAATTAAGTTATGACTTAAATCTATATTGAATTAATGAAACATTCATTTTATGTGAATTCAGAAGGAACTCTCGTCATTGAAATATGCAGGAAAAACAGTCGTAATAAAAGTATTTAATTTTGCTGAATCACCGTGCTTAATTTTTCACCCGAAGCTCCACGAATACTCTCCGTACACACCAGCCCTAGAACCAAAAGAACCGTGCCAGCTTCAAAAATCGAACCTTGTTATTTCGCTTATACGTAATATGTAATATAAATGGCGTAATACGTAATATAAATGGCGGTCTAAACTCCCTAGAAGGATTTTTTTTGATTTTGAGGATTTGGCCCCGTTTTCGTGATTTCGTCTCACCGTGCTGTGCGTTGCAGGCCCGCCCATCCCCGCGTCGCATGCTGCGTGTGACAGCAGCTCCTCTCCACCCCCCCCACTCCAAGCACTCGCACAACACGAACGAGATATGCACGGACGTGGAACAAAGGCTGTCTAATGCCCAAGATAAACACTCCATTTCTGGTTTCCAAATAGCGTCTGTTTCCCATCGTAGCCCCGAGTCGCATGTAATTGAAGTTACTAATGAACGTACGAGTGGTAGAAATTTTGAAATTGATATACAGTTTTCAAATTACTATGTTAATGTAATATTTCAGCGTAAAGCTTTTAATTCTGAAGTTAATTTCAAACTGCAATTACATGGAAATTGTAACAAACCCGTTGCGCTCTTTTTTTTCGGTCGTCCGCGCGTCGGCGTGGATAACAGGGAAATGGCGGGGACCTGGAAACTGCGAAATCGATGAGAAGAATACAATATTACGCGAGGGGAGGACAACGGGTTTAATCGTGCCCGAATTGCCAGGGATTCCATCAGTGGGAAAAGCCCCCCGGCGACGGAGGGGTCAGCGGCGGGGGTGGGGGTGGGGTCGGCAGCGGGGCAGCCCCGGTGCCCTTGCGAATGAACCCCCTCGTCTCGGCGGCGAGCGCTCGCACAGAGCCTGTTTGGTGACGCGCTGCTGCGTCGCCCTTGGAGGCTGCCGAGGAGCCGGGCCCAAGAGCCTTGCGGCACTGGATACTGGTGTTTCTTAAAATATTTGTTTATCCTTGTTTGATGTTACAATAACACTCAAGGTTTGGAAGTAAATAGATAACAAACAGGACTTCTGAGGGTAAACGCATGAAAGTAAGTTGATGGGTTTTACATTATTATTAATTTAAGTTCTTAGGCCGATATACAGCAAATAATGGACGCAGTTGAAGCTTGTAAACCAAGGTGATAGCCAAGTTAACAACCAACCTAGTCGGCGATGAACCACGGACTGTAAAATTCATCAGAAGCCGGCTGTCAAGAGAGGCTTGTCGTTAAGTGGATATAACTGATCAATATCACAATCATACGTACTAAATCTCTAGAAATGTACACAGTAGCACTACTACTAATAGTAATTCACACAACAATTACAATAATAATAATAATAATAGTAATAATAATAATAGTAATAATAATAGTAATAATAATAATAATAATAGTAATAATAATAATAGTAATAATAATAATAGTAATAATAATAATAGTAATAATAAGGCAACCAGTGTACATCCACAAACATACGTGTATATTTTTTAAATTATATGTATGAATGTTCTTTTTAAAACTACACTTCAACATTTTTGTTTCATTAATGAATAACCTCATTCTTAATGTGTAATATGAGATCATAGCAATATTTTGCAAGAAAGCACATAGAAAATTAGCTTTGCTTCCTCTGGATGAGTTCGAAATTTGATCTTTGGAATTAGAAAGTTGCTTTGCTACGTTTGCAAGAAGGGGGGCGTAGTGCGTCTACGTTAAATTACTCGTACGTTGTGGTCCTCTGTTTTTAGAATTGCCAGAACCGTTTTTACGTCGTTATTCTTGTTGTTCTTTTGTGAGTTGTTAATTCAAGGATCATGGTGATTATTGATGTTATTTTATTTAAAAGTGGTATCAAAATAATCATTCAATTGAAGGGATAAAATGTTGATAATCCTTTGCTATTTTTTCTTGCTTATTTTCCGTCAAAATAAGATTATTGTACTAATATCGTCGCTGGACTTTCTATAAGCATTGTGGTGCAGCAGATAGAAACTTTAACTTTTTTCCCGGGAAGAACTCGATGTAGTTTAGGATTGTGTAGAGCCCATTTCTTCAATTCTAAAATTGGTTATTCATTTTACAAACACGCGATTACTTTACTCGTATAAAGAAATATTTTTTGGCTTTTCCATAGACAGCTTGGTGAACACACCCGTTGCAACAAACCGCCTCTTTTGGCATGCTGCCTCCAGTACTTCATTAACTGCAAATCCCTACAGCTAATACGCGCATTCTACGTTACTGTCGCACTACGTTTCATCTCGAATTACTGATCTTTACGTTGCCGTTTACTCATCGCTCGGTGTTCTCTGAACTCCGCCTTTAATAAAGGCGCAACTCGCTCTTTCGTCGGCGCGATGGCGCGTTTCGCGTTTCGCGGCGCGTGGGCGCGCGCGCGTCGCTCCGATTGCGACGCTGACGTCACTATGACATCACGCGTGGGCGTTCCGGGGCGCTCGAGGAACGGCGAGGACGAGTCAGAAGAGTCCTCGCGCGGAATACGGATAGAAAGCGGAGAACGCGCGAGAGTATCAGCCAATGAAAGAATGCTGTGATTGAATGGAACGAGCGCGTAAGGGGAGCGAGTAAACTCATTTCCCAGTTCCGCGAACGGGAATAGAATTGATAGCGAAGCGCAATATTTGTGGAATTTAATTTTAATTTAATAAAATTGTTTACTTTCATTGCGCAGCCAGCTCTTCCTTGAAATCAAATAATAGTATGTTTTTGCAGCTTTTCGTATCACTATCTCCAAGCCCCGAGATGAACGCGTGTCGATGTGTTTGTGTTTCCATCGGTTTTATTCGCCGCCTAGATCGATACCGCGTGTTTCCCGCCCGCCCGCCCGCGTTAAAGGACCGCGTTTTCCGATATGCTGGTTGCGCTGGCATGGCGCGGCGGGCGCCCAGTCGCGGGGAGGGCGGTAGCCTGGCTCGCGCTCGTATATCGCTCAGAGGCCGTATCGAACATCCTCGCCTTTTATCGTCTGATTCTTTCAACTTGTATGCGCTGCCGGGGCGGCGCGCGGCGCTGGCTGCGTTGGCCCGAAACATGGTGACGGGCGTCGTGGCGCACCTCCCCTGCTGCACCCTTCCCCTCTCCCTCCCTCTCACCTTTCCCCACGCCGCGGGGCAGCTTCCGTGGCGCGTCGGCGGAGGCTATCGGTAAATCGGGGTGTCGTGGCTAACGGAATAATTAATGCCCGGGGCTAAACGCGGAGAGCCGCTCTGGCGCGCGCTCGCCACGCCACCCGCGGCCGCTCGCCGCACTAGGCGCTTTCACCGCGCGTGTTTCCCTGGCTGGAGGCGGAGATTTGCGACGGAGGAAATATATATTCCTTCGATGTTGTGCTGCGAAAGATTGCTCGAGAGCTGCAACCCTGTGTTTGCAAAGCGCGTGGACGACGCGGTTAGCGCTGAAGGTAGCAATATCCGTGTAGTGGAGAGCAAATCGCGTGTGGTATTTAGCTCATATGCTCTCAAAGTAGAATTCGTGGTGAACAGAAAGGGTTCGTCGGGAAACGTCCGTGTTCCACTTCATTCGTTGCACACTTGCGCTACAATCATTATCTTATCGTCATTATTTTCATAACGTAACGATTCATTCCCAATGTGAGTGAGTCAATAAAGACGGCTTCCGAAATCATGATAATTGGTTTGCCAAGCAAATATGTTCCTCATTGATATAAGCAATATAATTATTGAGAAAACTAATAAATACTCTTAAAATAGAAATAGGATTAAAGTAATGCGTATTTAAAGAAATATATTCGTAAGTCTTTCATGTCCTAAAGTGGTGCTAACATTGAAGTGTTTGAGGGCGACGAAAGCCTAGCTAGTAACTATGTTGTACATTGTATCGAAGTTATTTCAGTGCAATAGCATTAATTTTATCAATACGTTCTTGGCTATACGGGATGAGCCGTGTCTCAGTCAATGGTGCTCTAGAGCCGGCAGTATAGCTCTGAAGAAGGCCACAGCAAGATGGCCGAATCGTCAGCACAATTGACGGTGACGCGGCTCATCCCGGATAGCCAAGAACGTATTGACTCCGGCCGCAGAAGCCTACGAACGCATTACTATTATCAGTTAGTATCTTTCATTTTTTGTTGTAAAATTTCAATGCAAAGTATGAGTATGAGAACAGAGTAAACTACGTGTTATGCTACTTAGAAGTACATAAAATATTTATCGTGTTAGATTTTTCCGTCTGAAATTACTAAAATTCAGAAAGCAAAAAATCAAACAAACATTGTAATAGTTACATCAAATTAATACAATTTTGCAAAATGTATGTCATAACCTGACACTGCTGAAGCTGACATACTACTATAAAATAATAATAATAATAATAATAATAATAATAATAATAAATAATAATAAATAATAATAATAATTAATAATAATAATAATAAAATTAATTTTAATGTTAGCACTTTCTAAGAAATTATATTTTTTTAAATCTACTTTAAAATGTTTTGACATTCTGAAGGAAAATCTAGCAAATGTTGCATGGATTTTGTTCACAAATGAGAGTATATTTTTTTATTAGAATATGTTTAAATACAATCTGTCCTGTTTTCTTTGTAGAATTTTTCGAACTAAGATTCTTACCACTTACGTATATCATATTGCATTAGATTTCAAAAACAAATCATTGAGAGATGTAACATTTCATATTTGTTTCGAATTAAATAAGGATATACTTTGCGAAATGTGTAAAGCGATCAATGCTGTAAATAATGTTATAAATGAAGCTGTACCAAGATATACTTACTGGTATAAACGATATTCCGTTTAAACAGCTTATTTCAGATTAAGCATTTTAAGCACTGTTACTTCTGTTTGCATGCAAGTCCAAATCGGCATTTCAATTTACAGCTTCTTAGGGGCCGTCTTTCGAAACATTTTCTCGGAAACGGATGTCACATTCACAACGCAAGTTTCAACCGAATGTTTCCGAGAAAATCTTTTGTCCGCGACGAGTTCGGGGGACCGGGAGTAAAAAGCAAAAAAAAAGGTGGAATATCCTTCAATTCATGTGACGCGGCATGCAGTGCTTAGCAGGTGTGGCCGATGCCAGCGGCGACTGTCTTTTTTTTTAAAGAAGAATAGGTCTGTTCTCGCAGAGTTACCTAGGTGGACGCCTCATTCCAGTATGACGCATTGTACGAAACAGGAAGCTGATAATTTGATGGGAATGTGGACATAGTAAGACGACAGTGAGGTACATTCTAACTTTTAGATTAAGCAAGCGAAAAGGTACATCTCCCTTAATTCAATTTTCTATCCTACTTACTTTTGTTGATTATCTAATTTCTGTCTTTTACTTTTCTTTGAAATGTGTCCCTAACGTTTTAATTTTGCTATAAATAACAAGAAAATTAAAGATTTTTTTTAAAATTTGGGAATAGAATCGCTTAACATATTAATAAATAATGAATGATTTTTAAATCGCGATCAGAAGGCATATGCGTGTAAATACTCTCAACAAATTCTATCATGATGAGAATATTCCGCTTTTTAAAAGCTACATATCTGTCTTGTTTTTAACAATTACAAAACACAATCATTATCGTTTTTGGTCTTGAAATTTGATTCATTTCTTTACTTTCAACAAATTTCAAATTTTCTGTCGATTTAACGTCATGTTAGTTTTTAATTGATCTTACGTATCCTTAATTTTTTTTTTAATTTTAAATTTAAAAATAATTATTCAGTGTCACATGTATATTATTTGGAGCAATTTAGCTCAAAAAAATTAAATATGTCTTCAATTGATGAAAAGTAAGGGTGGTGGAGTACGAATTTGTAAAAATTAATTCTGTGGCCCCAGCGCTTTTTTCTACGTTTCCTTCAGAGCAACGTCCGCTGTCCAATTCTTTTGTGGCGCCAGCACAGGAGAGGGCATGCTGTGTAATATATGAATTACATTGTGTAGGAGATATTATAAAGAGCATTCGAGCTGTCGACTCGTATTTAAATTTTAAAAAAATAGAATTCGTACTCTTTAACATACGTTGTAGAGCCGTAGGCAGCAAACGCCAGGAAATTATGAATTTCATTCCACACTTATCGTCCTCAGCCTGCTCGTGCTTTGTGTTCCCGCACCCGCCAGAGAAGGCCGCGGACTCTGCAACGCGACGGTTGCATTTCCTTTGGGATGTTCACGCGAGCACCGCCTAAAAACCATTCGGCCGTAATTTTATTTTTTTTCACCCTTTTTGCCCCCGCCCCCCTCTCTCTGTCTCTTTCTATCCTCTCCTCTTCTCTGGTCTCGTCCTCTTCTCCTGAAATAACACCGGAATTTCCGCGGGCGTAGAGAAGAGTAATTCAAGACTGGGAAGAGAATAAAAACTAGCTAAAACATCTCTGGACTTTTTCATTGAAATAAAAGGAAAGTGCAGTGCGAGCGAGGCAGAACTCTCCCAGAGACTGAAAGTTCAGGCGAGACGCAACGCGAAGAAGTAACGGGTGGAGGAAGGAAGAAAGCACGAATGACGTAGGACGAAGGCTGGCGCGAGGAGGCGAAGACGCGGTAGTGGGAGGCCGCGAAAACTGCCCGTTGCGTCCGATCTCAGATAGCTTCACGGGCTGCTACGTCGCCCCATGTGGGCATATACGCCGCGTCTATTCTCTTATGAAATATGAGTTCTACACGGCCTGAGCGTGCCATTTTATTCTGATAGTGCGGTTTTTGTGGGCATTCCTTACACGTTACTCAAATTTCGTGATTTAAAGAGAGTATTCACTCATCTGACACACTTGCACGATACACTACGGCAGAGTGAGAGTAACATAAATGCAGCGAAAACTGTGCCTTAAAGAAAGGTTGGCTATGCAAGTAAAGTTTTGTTCAAAACGACTGTCACTGTTTCTGTAATAAACTCGTATGATCACTTTGCTTGTCACTTCTGGAGAATAACTAATTCCATTCTTTAATTCCCTTTAAAGTGTAAATTAGATCGTACATTGCCCAATCTTGTTGTTAGAGTCTGGTGAGTAAGCCAGGTTGCAAACTGGGCCAATACCAAGGCTCATGAAAATCGCTATCTGCCAAAGATCCAATCATTAAAACTTTCCGTTAATAATTGAGGTTTTCTCAACGGTGCAGCGAAGAGCCGCAAATTCTTCAGGAAAGCTTGTCCTTAATATTTTGCGTCACGATCCACGATCGTCGCTTTTTTAATTTAAAAAAAATAATTTTTTTTGAGAAGTTGTGTTAATTGGACTGTTGCGAAAGCGAAACAGTGTATCGAGGCTTTTGCCAGTTCAGGAACGAGAAGATGTGAGGTAACGACGCGCCACGTTGCTAACGTGCAGCGCGCGTAACACGCTTACAGCAAATCTCGATGGTTCCATTTTTTTAAACCGTACATCATAAGCGATCCTTCCGATATTTCGAGGCAATTCAACGGTAACATTTACCATCGATATAGTAGCACGACCTTTCGTATCGGAACTTTCTCGACGTGTGGATCTGTTGGAGCTGCTGAGGTAAATTGCATGCAGTTAAATTAAGCTAAATTGAGCTTTGAAAACGAAGCTCGCCGATCTCCCTGCTTCCCTCGCTGTAGGCAGTCATTTGTCCCGGCGAAACGAACTTGCCATTGCAGGCTCGGCGAGAGCGGGTCAATATTGCTCTCAGCCCTTTCCGACTTCGGTACGGTGTCTGCGCCCCACATGCCCTCCACAATATCTTCGTCATCTGAAGGAAAATTAAAGTAAAAAAATGTAATATCAAATCAATTCCGTTAGTGTTTCTTTGAAAATGGTGTGTTTGTCATTGGTTTTCTTTTTAACTTCGTCCAATATGTCAATGTACGCTAGTTGGTTTGGTTTACTATTCGGCGGTATTTCTATTCTGTCTGTCTGATTCCTTGCAAACTCACAGTAATGGGAGAGAGTTTTGCGTTTAATTTTTTATCACTTAAAACGACTAGACTCCCACTTTTCAAAAAAGTATCTCTTAATCGCAGGTTACATTAATAAGTGATTTACTTGTTCAAAAAAATGTTGTACAGGGAACATTGTGGGAACTTACAAGTATCATTTGTTTTACATGGCCACTGTAGTTACTGAGTTCTAGTTCACATTCCATCATGAATTTCTATATTTTTGAATGTAGAGATGCAACGAGGTAATACTTTATGTGATGCCAATCAGAAGACTTTACAGAAACTCCACCGGGGTTGAGGTTGCTGATGGAACAGACTCCATGTCTGTGTAGCTTTTTTTACCTCAATGATTTGCTACTATTAAGACAAAATGGTACATTATGAAAAGTACAAAGTCATCTATGTTTGATCACTGCTATTGGTAATGCATTGAGGTTTACATTGGATCGTTGAAGAGAATGCCCAAGTTTTCGAACTGCCATGCATTAACGTTCTTGACATACTATGCTTGAGGGAATTCATGTGCCATTTGGGGATGCTACATCCCCATCGATGTTTCCAAAATAACGATATTTTTTATAAAATCATCGATGTATTTAACACCAATGTTTTGAAGTCAATGTTTTTTAACATCGAAGTAGTATTATATGTCTTTGAGTGGTTGATTTTCTTTAAATGAAATAAAGTACCAATAATTCCGTGCGCGAGCAGGAGTCCCTTGCCTATAAGAGATGTACCGTTGGCTAATAATAAAATGATTTTGGCTCTACGTTGCATTAACACCCATGTTTTAATTCTGAGCATCGATGTTCAGAAACATGGATGTTTTGTTGCCAATGCGAGCGAGTCCGAAAGAAATATTCCGCGTGTGCGGGGCAGTGCATCGCTTGCGTCGCGTCAGTCTCCTATTTGAAACTTAACGCCGCGCGGGGCATGGCGGGGTGGGGCACGGGAGAACGGCTTTTGGGCAGGGCAGGGGGGCGACCTCCGGGGTGTGGAGGCGGCGCGGGGCGAGATGGAAAGAGGCATGAGGAGGCGGTTGGACGGCGTCGGAGTGGAAGGAAGAGGCGGGGCGGGGCGGGGCGAGGGATGGCTTGAGCCGGGCGCCCGGTGGATCCACCTGACGGCCAAAAATAAAACGCGAAGGCAGCAGCAGCAAGCGGCGGCGGCGCCGGCGGGTTTTTTTGCTGCGTTGCCGCTCTGGCGCCGCCAGGGTGGGGGTGGGGTGGGGGGAGTATGCTGGAGCGGAAGACGCACGTCCCGTGGACGGGGTGGGGCGGGGCGGGCGGCCGGAAGGGCAGACGCGCGTCCGCCCCCCGGCGCAGCCGCCGCCGCCGCCGCTCAGTAGCAGGAAGCGGGCGGAACAGCAGGCGGGAGCGCGGGGAGGACGTCAGTGGCGGGCGACGGGCACGGGGAGGGGGGTGACCTGGGTGTCGAACGGGGGAGGGGTGTGGAGTTGGAGGCGTGGAGATGATTGAGGGGTAGGCTGGATCGTAGGGCCGTTGTGGAAATGGCTGGAGGCGTGGGATGGTGAGGTTAGAGGGTGATTTCCCGTGAGGAGGGGCGTGAGGATGAGAAGGGGCGGGGCGGGGGAGCGCGCCGCCGGAAGCGGCGGCCGGGCGGGTTGATTGTGATGGAAGGCAGCAGGTTGCTAGGCGGCGCCCGCGTGCTCTGCCTCAGCTCGCGCTCGCGCGCGGCCTCTGCCAGGAGAAGGCGCAGGCTGAGTGGTGCGTAACTTGAAACGTACGTTTTTTTAATAGGAGTGTTTGCACGGCACAGGTACGCGCAAAATCGAATGCATACCGGATAGGTGGTCAATACGTCAAACCGATGTCACTGTAGTGGTCTGGCAGGGAGGTCCTAGGGTTAAGGGAGAATTTTCGAATAGTATAACACGTGTCTGGAGGGAGGGTTCTGGGAGGCTCACTGCTCCAATTCGGTAGTTTTCCGGTAGTTTTCTTCCTAGTTACTACACAGCCGCAGTATCTAACAATCAAAACGAACCGCGCTCAATCTTTCATTTCTCTCTTTTTTTCCTCGTCTCTCTAATCTCTTACAGCTCAACAAACATGCAACTACCACAATACCGGGAGGACCGTCGAGAACTAGAGATTCTTCTGCTGGGGTGGTGCTTCATTTGGTGGAGATATCTGGTTGGGGGAACCCTAGCAGAGTCTCGCGTCCAATGGGAAAGGGAACAGCCACTCTCGTTGAAAAAATCATGCACTAACACTTAACATTAATAATTCCACCGTAGAAATCCGAAAATCACTACATACTCCGATTTGTGCAATTCTGTCATGAAGGTATCAGCCTGTTGACGATTTTCATCCAAAAAGGGAGCTTGAACGTCAAAGCTGATAATGTCTGGGTCAGACTATTAAACAATATCAATTCTTTGCGCATGCGCCGAGACACAGCGGAGGGGCACAAGGGGATGCAAAACGGCATTCTCAACAGTATTTTTATATCCATATGGTCCTTAAGATTTATCCTGGATAGCTATTTATAATATTGATTGGTAACGATCCGTAAATTCTATAAGAAGCCGCTGCCGACCACCCGCACCGCACCGCCCGCCGCCCGCTCGCCCTCGCCGCTCGCCGCCCCAGCCTTTTCGCTCGCCGCTTGTCCGCCCGCGCGCCGCGCCGCCCGCTTCGTTCCGCCCGCCGCCCGCCTGCCTGCCCGCCGCCCCTCGTTCCCCGCCGCCCGCCCGCCGCCCGCCCGCCGCCGCCCGCTCCGCCCGCCCGCCCGCCCGCCGTCCGCCCCGTCCGCCCTCGGCCCGCCCGCCTTCGCTCCGCCCGCCTCGCCGCCGTCGCCTTCGGCCCGCCGCCCGCCCCTGTCGGCCCGCGCCGCCTGTCGGCCCGCCCGCCGCCTGTGCCGCCCGCTCCTGTCGGCCCGCCTGCGCCACGCACCGCCGCACGCCAGCCCGCCGCACGCACGCACGCCCGCACGCACGCCCGCGACGCGCACGCACGCCGCCGAGCACGCACGCACGCACGCACGCTGTCGGGCCCGCCCGCCGGCCCGCCCGTTGCGTCGATGGCACCATCCCTGGGGTACACCGCAGAAGTACACGCTCTCGGCGTCTCGTCGTCTGCGCTAATAGGGACAAATTGGCGGCCGCCCTCGCGTCTGTGGGCCAGCGGCCGCGGCGAGACACTTCCGCGCCCACGGTCTCCGGGCGCCGCGGCGCTGCTGCTGCCAGGAATGCGCCCGTGACGTCAGAGGTTCTTCAACCCGTGACCTCAAATGGCACAATTCGTGCACCACATTCCGCCGCTTTTGAGACGCGAATTTTGAAATACGCTCGCCCGATGGCGAGCCATGCCAGGTTGCTGCCCATTGTGGTCTTTTGTTTTGTCTCACAACTCCCTCCTTGTTCGTTCCCAAGATATGAATCGTTCTGTGATAGCATCTCGTCTTTATTGTCTTTTAATTCTCGTCCGATGATGCTTACATAACGGAGTTTCTTTTACGATTTTGTCTCTTTTCCCAGATTATTCTCATAAGTCCCTTAATCTTGTTTCAGCAAGATTATTAAGGATGAACGAATTATGCCTCCAGATAAATGACGTAACATCTCTGGAATTATTCGTGTAATTTACGACTATGAAGATCAAGGGGCTTGCTACTTGTGAGAAGAACAAACACTTAAAACTGTGTAGGCTGCACTGAAAAACTATTGGCTGCACTGAAAAAGTATTGGCTGCACTGAAACAGAAAGGTTTCGTAATTTAAACATACGGCTCATTTGCTCTTTGTTAGATGTTTGTGAACAAATCATCACTACATCTTTGCGTATAGCATTATTTTCAGAAGATAACTCTCGGAAGATGGCTAAATGTATAGTAGGTACAGCGATTAACATTTTCGCGTGAAAGGAAGGTCGCCGGTGCAAACAATAGTTATCAAACCTTGAAATAATGTTGTCCTTATCAAGAGCTTACTTCAGTGACACGTCTGACGATTCTAATTGAACTCTTGGGCCAGGGAAATAATCATCACGTAACATCGTATTTTTATTCCAGGTCATCGGAAACGCTTCACCAATTCACATCAATTCAAGTATGCTCTACAAGGAATGTTCAAGAAACGTTGGAACTGATAATGATATTTCCGCAATGTATTTGCTTAGCGTTATCCAACACCCAGTTATCTGCGTCTGTCAGTCCGTCACTCATGGTTAAACCACCTTCTGTCCACCGCCATGTCTGGGGCGATCGAGACTTCATTCGACGTGTCTTGGCCTGCTACTAAAAAAAATACATTTTTTCATAACTTTCTGCTGTAATTAAAATAACTACTTTTACAACTCTCTAAAGCGTCGGACGCTACTCCATGCTGGAATAGGAGTAACAGTACCATGAAATAACCACTGCATTGACACACATGTGATAACACAACCTCTGGAAAAATTGAATGTTCTTCACAGAGATTTGGGAATTGCTGTTGCAACTTGTCGCGTCGCCCACTTTATTCTCCTTCCCGCCGCCCGCTCTCTGCCCCGCCAAGGCGGAACTCGGGCGCAGGCCGCGGCGTTACGCAACACGTCCCATTGACGCCCGTGGGCCGTGTTGCCACGTTCATTCACAAAGCGGTCAACGACGCGCGGCGGATCCAGCCCCCCCTCCGTCCCAATGCACTGTGCCGCTGCCTCGAGCTGTTTCTATACGACGATACGATCCCATTGCCCCCTCCCCTCACCTTCATGTTTCGGAATTTCTTTCTTTCTTTTTTTTCACTGCACACTGTTACTATTATTGCATTATGCCTCTATGTCTCAGATAACTGAATAGTTGATTGGAACTTGAACTACCAGACTTACTAAACATTTATACTTGTAATAGGTAATATCAGATCAAACTCTGAGGGTGCGTGACAAAGTCAAATGTCAGATATTATTATTGTGTAACTCTATTCAAATTCACGCCTAATCAATAGTACAGTACTTCTTTTGTTGCACAAATCCCAATGTGTTGTTAATCTTGTTCCATTTGTATTTTGAAACAATGAAATGCTTATTTTTTAGTGGACGTGGTTTCAAAGTGGTTGTCTACTTACTCATCTGAGTGCATTTGCACAACGCCGTTTGCGTAGGTGTTCCTGGTACTATTCCAGAACCGTTTCATTCTTCGCCTTGCTGCTGCCTTCGCCACCTACACTTACTCCCACACTCAGACCAAAACCGACACTACACTAGCACTCAAGTTTTTCAAAGCATAGCAACAGTGTGTGCTCATCATGTCATGAGAAACTTGAACTGCGCTTACGCAGTAGATCGTTAGTGCTGTGAATTGCTTTACGGCCGAGCCGTGTAAAACCTACCTAGTGCCAGAACACATCGAAATCCCCCCCGTCACTCTCACAGTCAGCGTTACCATCGCCACGCCCATCCTCGTCACCATCCCCATCACTATCCCCGTCACCGTCAGCATCGGCGCGTCCGGCGCCACCGTCGCGGCTGGCGATGGCGATTGCCGTCACCTTCGCCATCACTCTCCACTGTGGCGCCGCTGCATGGAATCTCACGTGGAATTTGAGCGCCCCCTCCCCGCGCCGCCTCGCGCCCCACGCGCCGCAATTTACAGCGCGGCGGCGGCGGCGGCGGCGGCGGCGGCGGCGGCAGCGGCGGCGCTGACTCTTGCGCAAGCCCCCTCCGCAGGTGGGTGCCCGGTTCGACCCTCGGCGCCCGCGGGGAGAAAGTGGTCGATGAGATGGAGTGTAAATTGCGTTCGTAAGAGCGCGGTGATGCGCCTCGGGTTTCACTGAGGGGAAGAGAAACAAATGGAGGTGTGAATTCGTATTTTCACACAAATAAGGAGATGGTTCCGCCCCCCCTGAAGGACTTGAAAAATTGGGTTTATGATGTACATAGAGACGGAGAGAATTCATAGACGCGGGTTCAGTTCAGTACCATAAATGAATCATTGAAACATTATTTTTACCTACTTATATATTAAAGAACACAAAAGTTATACGTTTACATATATCTTACGTGTTTGCGGAATATTGATATTAAACATTACATTCTCATGTTCTAATATATAACATTTAATTGCCTTAAATATGAAGGTAAGTTTATGACAGATCATAAAAACAGTAAAAATATAGAATAAAATCAAGAAACGGTTTACAAAGCATCACATTTTCCTTTTTGTTCTGTGTTATCCCTGATCGCTTTTAGACTGAAAAAACTAACCCCACGACACCAGAACTTTGTTTTCTCAACCGATGTACATTTTTTATGATACGTTTGCAGCCTCATCACTCTAGTCACACGAAATACTCTAGGCGCCGCGCCGTTCTACGAGACCTCTGAGGGGAGCACGATTCCGGAGGGCGCCGCCGCCGCCGCCGCTCCCTCTCTTTAACGAGAAGCGAAGTACCTCGGGCGTACTTTTTCGGAGTTATCAGCGCTGCAATCACTGTCCCTATGCGCGTAATAGGGGAGGAGAGATGAAACACACGAGAAATGTAGGCGGCGCGCAATACCCGATATGCCTATTGATTGGATTCTTTTTAACCCTGCGTGCTGGCGCTGCGAGCCTTTGATTAGAGATCTCGTCCCAGAACCCATTCGTCGCCAGGAGCTGTCTGTCGCCCGCCGCCCACCATCCGCTACCCTGCTCTGTCACTCTCTCTCTCACACACACGCGCGCTCTCTCTCGTCTCTCTCTCTCACACACGCGCTCCCTCTCGTCTCCCTCCCTCACACACACGCGCTCTCTCTCTCGTGTCTCTCACACACACATACGCTCTCTCCTCTCTCTCTCTCTCTCTCTCTCTCTCTCTCTCTCTCGCTGACCACTCTTTTACATTCTGTTCCCTATACGTGTCGGGTTACATAGATTAATAGATACATTCGGCAAATAATCACGTGGACCGGTGGCAGAGATGCATAAACAATAAAGGAGATAAAAAGGTTGTTTGTTGTTCGCACTTCTCTTCGTTATGCTTAATTTTCTTCTTTTCATTTATGCAGTTTCCACATCGAAAACGTCATTCACTGAGTCTTCACTATTATTTTTCATACCACTATTCACTACGTATTTCTTCAGGTAAATGCTAATTACTACAATGTATTATTGATAAATTAATTTACATTACGTTCAATTTGCTTCTTATTATTAAAGTGGGAAGAAATTTCAAGTGGGTTTCAAATATTGCCTTATGCGAGTTATTCCGATTATATATCGTTTGAAATTAACTTTTTTCGCATGTTTCTCCGCTACCTTCAATTTTGGAATTGCTGGAATAATATTATTAAGTATAATATTATTAAGCTACTGATGCATCCCAACTTATATTGATTTTAGGGCTTCAACGTCATGTTTGTGGTTGAAGAGTGTATTAATCTTATTTTTTCCTATTTCATAAAAATGTTTATCCGTACCTCTGATATTTACAGTCCATCAACTTGACCAGTCCACTTGACTAATTTCCAACCGTTTTTGTAAGTTATTCGTTCTTAAACGCATTCAAGCTCTTGAGTTGTAAAGTTCACTTGGCCGTGTTCTCGAACGCATGACTGCTTTGGTCTTATAATACGACTACCATATATGTCTGCTTGCAATCACGAGTGCATTTACATATTCGTCCATCGATCAATGGCTAATTCGTACTGACCTTTTCGCTTTTACTCTCACAACTTTAGCGTAGAAAACTCGGTACCTGTTCCTCGTGGGCGAGTATTACGTAGAAATATTTCTACATCAGCGAAATCTAAAGAATTTTACTAAATATGGCAGAAAACATAAAATACGAACTTTTCATCGATTCCTTAGTAGTTAAATATAATTGAAAGAATAAATACAGTTGTTTATTTAAATAAAAGTCTTGCATTAGGTCTCATGAGTTTTACGATTGTTATTAACTGATCTGCTCTTTCTTAAACGTACCAAAAATGTTACTAGTCTGTTTCATAATCTATTTGGTAAAAAAAGAGAATATCGCGAAGAGCCCATGCTTTTTATTCAATAAATGACTTGCCAGGGATATGTAAGGGCGTATTCATCAAACGCCTTCCTTCAGAGAGAAATTAGTAAAGCCTGAGCTTTGACACGCAAAATAAGGCATGATTGATTGATTGGTGATTGATAGGTAAACAAAGATATGGAAAATATGTGAATGAAAATTGATAGAATGTATATGCTTCGATAAGTAGACCTTCATGCTTCGTCGTATGTCTCACAGATATTGATACATTTTTGCCTTTAAATTTTCGTCCTTCGGCGTTTCATTTGTTTCGCTCTCTCACTCACAATCTCCGCGAGCCTCTTCACTCCCAATCACTTGCTCACCACTCTCGCTCCCCACCCGACTCCGCAATCATCTCCCTCTCCCTCTCAGCCACTCGGTCGGGCTCGCTCACTCGGCGATCCGCCCCGCTCGCCACGCCGCCGTTTGTGCTCGCCTGATCGATGTCGCCTATAAACCGGAACATGTCTTCATAAAGATGAAATGTATCGATTGGCCTGACAACGCTCGCCAACAGCCAACACCCCACCCCTCCCCCTCCCCCGCCTGCTTCCCGCCTCCCATTCGGCGATCTGGGGCGTCGCCACGTGGCCCGGCTGCTTTGACGACCGCCGGCGGGGGGGAGGGGGATGAGGGAGGTCACGGCGAAGGACCCACCGTCAGGACGACGCAGCGGGGAGGGGGATGAAAAGGTGCCGAAACACGAGAGATCAGGAAGCGTGGAGAAGGGACACTTGTGTGTGTGTGTGTGTGTGTGTGTGTGTGAAAACATGGATCCCAGATAACTTGACATAAAAGCACGAAACAAGCGAATCCAATCGGGCGCTTTTGGACGTATATAAAAAGATGGAGCTCGCCGATGAAATGTAGCGAGCTCCTCATTTGGAGCTTCATCCAATTTTCCGTGGGCAAGATTTGAGAGTCGGAGCTTCGATTTTTCCTCGACGGCGACGCCAGTCTCCAAGGGCGGAGGAAGGGCTGTCTCGTTCTGTCTGGAGAAGTGGGGGGAAAGGAAAGTGTTGGTCGGTGTCCTCCCTCTCTTCACCCAAACATTGGATGCAGTGGTTTCTCTGTGAGTAAAATGAGCGATCATTATAAATATGAAACATTTTTCTTTAAATTAAACATTTTAAAAGACCGTTCCTGGTTTAATTTTAATGACTTAATTGGATCTTGCCATTTTAATGCAGATTTTAATCCCTTAGTCTTGCATCACTCTTAAAAAAGCCAAGATACTTCAATCAAGGAAGATTAGAATAATTTACCGGTTATAAAATGAAACTAGTGATAGAACGCACATTTAATCATGTTTGATGTTGCTGTAGGAGCCCAGTTGACAGATAGTGAAAAATTACTGTTCTGGTTCATATTAGAGTCCATTTACCTTCCTCGGTATGGCTTCTAGAGCTCTAAAAGTAAAGCATGGGATAAATCATGAGTTAGAAGTCAGAGGACATTGCAAACCATTTCAAACAATTATATTAGAGAGACAATTTGTAAATAACTAAACCTCATTTTTCCAGCTTTCTTCGACATTAAAACCTCCTCAATAAAGCGTATATTTCCTTTCATTACGTAACCTGGAATTCTTCAGAAAAAGATTAATTCGTCTCGGCGGCGACCATGACGTACTATCTGCGGTGGCGGTTGCCAGTTCTCAAAAATTTTTGCTTCGAATAAAAAACCAACCACGTAGGCCATAAATCCAGAAGTGCAACTTCAGCACTGCAAAAGCTCACGAGGGGGTGTTCACAAGCAAGCAGGCCGAGAGGGCGACGCGACCGGGTGGAGGGGAGGCGGGAGGGAGGGGACGGCAATCTAGAGAATAGGGGAGGCTATTGCAACGCTGCGCAATGGTGGAAGAGCTGTGAGGTGGGAAAGTTTGTAAGTGTGGAATACGGGGGGAGGTGGGGTTGGGAGAGGGTTAGGACTGGGTGGTGCGAGTCTCACAAGATAAAGAAGATCACCTAGAAACGGGAGGATGGGAGTGACAGGAGAGGATGAATTATATTGGAAGAGATGGAAGCACCAAAAATGGGGGGAAATTTTGAGAGGACATGGAATGATAGGAGAATGAGGGATGGGAGTAGTATTATTATTCCAAAGTATATAATGAGGGGAGGATAGACTTAGAAATGGGGAAGTTGGAGAAAAGGGAATACGTTAGGTGGAGGATGGGGCGTATGAGCGACGAAATGGACAGTGGGGAGAAGATAAGGTGGGGTGTTTGGGCATTGGGGTTGATGAAGAGTGGAGAAACGCGAGATGCAGAAGTAGAATAGAAGGCCATGAGAGGCAAAGAGAGTAGTGAGTACGGAGAGATAACTACGAAGAAGGGGCGTAGACGTGGGAGTAGGAGAGGGGATGCGATGTTGAGCGAAGGAGACTGTGACGTTGGAAGTTGCATGGTCGGCAGCGGTGGGACGTCGGAGGCAAACCGGAAGAAAGGGCAAGAACGCGGGGGAAATCTGGAGTGCGAG
>BOPP01000001.1:3647656-3668991 GCA_017312745.1 Gryllus bimaculatus
CCAGAGATGAGATTTAATGATCATTAATAAACTAGGTCGTGTAAAAACAAAGTTATAAAGTTTTTTAAGGGTTTTTTTTTGGGGGAAAAAACAAAATTTTTTTTTTTTTCTAAAAAAAACCATTTTTTTTTTTTTTGGGAAAAAAAAAAAAAAAAAAATTAAAAAAAAATTTTTTTTTTTTTTCCCAAAAACTTTTTTTCCCCATCTGCCAAAGAAAGGCCCCCCATGGGGGGGGCCCTTTTTTCCCCCCCCAAGGTTTTTTTTTAAAAAAACATGTTTTTTTTGTATTATAAAAAAAAATAATTAAAAGATAAGTGTAATTTTAATAATTAAAAATAATAAAATCCTGAAGGTAAGTCCAATTATAGAAAATCCTAGATTTAAATGGAAATGCCAAGAAAAGCTATAATCGGTAGAAATAATACCTCTTTTTTAGCAATGTAAATTGTTTTTAAATATTTTAAAATATATTACATTTACATTTGTTAAATTGAAATACATTTTAATAGGAAAAAATAGTATATTGAAAGTTCAATAATATGTTTTTTAACCTATTCTCTATGTTTTAAATAATTTTAAATTTGAAATTCTGTTTGATGGAGACACTTCTCTTCCTTCCATATTCTAGTTGCGCGGAGTTCACCATAACCACGAAAGAGTAGCCTCCAACAATTTGCAATGACTTTCTTGGAAATCCAATAGATCTCTTTCTCTCTTTCTCTCTCTTCTCTCGTCCTTCTCTCTTCTCTTCTCTTCTCTTGTTCTCTCTCTCTTCTCTTTTCTCTTTCTCTCTCGTCTTTCTTCTCTCTCTTTCTCTTTCTTTCTCTCGTCTCTTTTCTCTCTCTTCTTTTCTCTCTCCTCTTTCTCCTCTCTGCTCTTTCTCTTCATCCATCTTCGCTCGTACTGTTTCTGCTTCGTCTCTGGTTTTCTTTCTCCTCTCTCATCTTATCTCTCTCTCTCTCTCCCTCTCTTTCCTCCTCTCGTCTCTCTCTCTTTTTCGCTCTCTCATGAAATAGAAATTTGAAAACACAATATCAATGTATGAAAAGCTGGTGCAGCCAGAAGTTACGAAAAATTATCTGGATATTTTGAGCTGACGTCAATTAATTTATCAGATGAGATGTTTTGGTGATACGTTTACGTTGGGATTAAGAGCTACAAACCACCAACCTTGTCACATTGTTTGAGCAAAAAATATATTTTGTGATCTGAATGTTCTTCGTGGCGGCAGATCATATTCTCCGGTTTCATTCATTCAATTCTCATCAACGTTCCAAGTTCAATTCGAGGAGAAGAGGCGTTACGGAGATTCTGAATTATAAAGAATTAAAGGAATAAAAGCAGGGGACGATGGGTCAACCGAGGCGCTCAGGAGTCCGCAAAGACCGCTAAGACACGTTCTACACTCCGTGGGCCACGGTATTGAATTTTTAAAGAACTCTCGTGTCGGCGTCTTTTATTAAAGTTCCGGAGTGCGCCTTTCCGAGATTTTCTTACGCAGCACTGGGCTTTTTCCCTGCACGTTGATTTCTCCAAAGGTGCTATTAGTGCGTTGGCAATAGCGTTGTGTGTTTTTTCTCTTCTTGCTTTACAAATGAATGCAATTGATCTGACGTCTGAAATATAATAAACAGTGAATTGGAAAGCATGGGCTTCTTGGATAAATATAAATTTCGAAATCGACCACCACAAAGTAAGTTACTTGATAAGTTAGTTTATCACTACTAGTTGTATATTGTTACTAGTTACTTGATATATTGTTACTAGTAATGTTGTTTTCAATCAAAGAAATATCTGTAAAATAATAGTGGGTGTTTTATTTATTGTAACTTAGTTTTGCATTGTGAAGATGTTATTTTAGAGATATATAGAGTTTGGCTTGACGTAAACAACAAATATTAAAATGAAATATTTATAACAAATAATATTACTCACTTTGAAATGTAACTGCACAGAATTTCAATCACCGTTTTAAATTTAAGTCAATTCCACGTTAATCTCGTATTTAAATTAATGAATGATACATTTATTGGAAACGAAGCTTTTCTATTTAATCGCAATACACTCTATATAATTCTGTTGAATTCAATTTGTACGGAAAATACAATAGTTGTGCAGCTATAGTTCTTTTTAATTCCAAATAAATTAGTAATTAAGAACTTTATGCATTCTTCAATAACCTATTGTTATCTTTTGTCTAAAATTCTTCAATGAGTTTAAATCCTTTAAAAAAGTACGTAATTATTTAGTTATCAACACGAATCAATAGAATATAAGAAATAATGTTTTATATGGGCACATAATTCCATATAAATATTAATCACAATAATAATCGCACTTTTCTTTCGAAATGCTCATAACACGGAAACCTGCGGAAATCGTGTCTGTTTCCGGTGGCAACGAGCCACGCAACGATAAAGTCTCCAGGCCCATTTCGTCAACCGGAAAGTAACTACTTATCTGAATAATAATGTGGAAATACCACCGAAATGCGGCATTTTCCGGGGGGGGGCGAATTACATTGCGTGGCTGCGGTTAAAGTAGCTTTGCGGGCGTGATTCCCCGTCTCTGGCACATCGTAACCGCGTGCTGTGAATTTTTGAGGTAAATTCAGAAGCTGCTGGTCCTCGCGTTCTCGCATTTTACAACGTGTAGCCGTATCTTTTATTTCATTTTATAAACAATGACTTCGTGTATTTTTTAAAATTAAATTACTCGCACTATAAAAAGCGTCGCTTATGAAGATGTGTGGAGCGGGGCGCGCCCACCGCTGTTATTCCAGTGTAAATTGAGGCTGTTGTAAGTCGTCGCGTATACAGATGTAAAATGAAGTACTGCTATATTCTTGTGTGGTCTTCGTGGTAGTAACCACCTGGAATATTTCTGGGCGTGTTCGCCGTCACTGCGCGTTGCAGTGGCTGAATAGGTTTAGCGGGGGCGTGAATTACTCAAGAAAAGAATGGAAGAACGGTCGGTCTTGGCGCATGCATTATAACGCGATTCAAAGGAAAGAAAAATCTGGGTCTCTTTGTGTTCCTAAAACGAAAAACGAAGAAAAAAAAACAACTCAGCATTTATTAGCCAACTTGAAGGTTAATTTATGAAGTGACTGGATAATTTCTTGTATTTAGTGCTATAATAGTCTATTCCGTGTTGACTTACGTTTTCTTGGAAAGTGAAACGTAAAATGAGTACAAAATCATTCTGAAAATACATGTCCTCCTTTAAGTTGACATTTTTTGCCGTTACGTTTCTACAAATTGTGTATGTATTTGTAAAATATAAACGTTGATGATGTAATGTCCAGTTTCGAGCAAATACTTGACCCCAGGAAGCCGGGAAGAAATTGTGCCGAAACGTTAACAGTCATAGAAACAGTAAAGTACAGTTTCTGGGCGAGCCTTATTATGACGTCACCGAGTGAGTGAGTTGTAGATTCGCCGAAAATGGAGCGTCGCGCGATGAAATATTGTTGTGGCACCAGCTTCTGCTTTCGCCGGCGCGGTGTGACGAGCATCAATCAGACGCTGAAAGGGGACCCGCCGCCGCTTTTGTCCCTCTTTCGCACCTGCCGGAACCAGCCCGCGACACATTTCACTGGCGGGCGGACGCGAGCGACGAGCGGGGCGGGGCGGGCCGGGCGGGGCGGGGCGTCGGGGCAGGGCGGGGGGGGGGGAGGCGGGGCGGGCGGGGCGGGGCGGGAGGGGGGGCGGGGCGGGGCGGGGGCGGGGCGGGGGGGGGGCGAGCCGCCACGCCACCGCTTTCTACCATTGTCTGGCCCCGTGTCGCCCCTCGGGCGAGACCTGTTCCCTGAGGGGCGTGGGTTGAAACCAGAACTCGTGTACCGACGAATGTTCGCCTCTGCTTTTTGCTACTGTTCTCCGGACATAAGCGCAGTTGCGAGCGCGTATCATTCATGTCTAGTAACGGGGTCGTATCGAATGAAACGAAAAGACCCAAAGATTGACGCAGATGTTAATGTTACGTTCTGATTGAATCGTCCATTGGAAAACTGCAGAGTTTTTTCCATGTAGGATTCAAAAATGAAAAAAATGACGAAATTGCCAAGAAAGACAATTATGGAAATAACTAAATTTGCTTCTGAAGCACGTGTATCTCTTCAGATAATGAACTCTGAAATTTGAATACGTAAACGTAATTTATGGAGAATCGTGAATGAAAAATTCTAAATTTTGTCTCCAAATAATTGATGAATTAATTCCAACTCTTGTTCGGCTAATGCTCACACAAATTCAACCCTTGTCAAATGGAAGAGAATAGATACTTCAGAAGTAGAAATTATGTTTTAGTTAGTGTTCCATACATAGCAATTATTAAACAGATAACACGCTTTTGTGTGGTTAGGTGGAAGATCGTATTCCATTTAAAGCCCACAATTTAACGCACCCTAGTGTGCGTCCTGGAGGTGCCTCTGCATCTCATCAAACTCATGGTAAAAAGACGGAATGGAATGGGGAAGGAATAACCTTCCGTCAGGAAACGAATATTCTAAAATTATTTGATAGAGGAAGCTGCCAACGCCCTTTGTTCTCTCCTGCTTCATTTCGAACAACAACCAGCGTCTAATATGAAAGAACGCCATACATAATCGCCCGGAGAGCAGCACCTAAGCTTCATATACCACACACTCTTGCACAACTTACATATTGCATTCAAACTATCTGGGGTCTGGTGCACTTACATCTAACTTGTTCTATTTTCCATTCGCTTGTTCTTTCGTATTCTTCATAACTGTCCTTACATATGATATTCTTAATAAACAGAATGGAACAACTAACATTCCTAGGGAACTGGCTCCTACGTCGGTTATAGATGTTGCTCATGCGTATCCATTTTCATCTTCATGCTTTGGTGGCTCAGAAAGATAAGAGAGATTTTGTAGGTGTAGGATGACACCGAAAATAATTCATACTTTTGAAATTTTCGAAAATTCAGCCTTAACCGTTAAAATAGGACCTATGCCACGTCTACTATACACGTAACCCGTGTATGTTACTCTATTACAAGAAATTTCAAGAAAAAAATTGAAACAGTTTTTAAGAAAATTCTGAAAATGTCCAGAGGGCTACATCTAATGTATCCCCAAATTTTGAAGAATGTTTTTCAAGATCTCGAAGTTTCGAATCTAGTCAGATGAACAGAGTTTCCTTCAATTTGGAAAAATTAGGCGCTAGCGGTGTTCGCAGACACCAGATGAACGGACGGACAAACGGACAACGAAAAAAAAACAACAACAAAAAAACAGTTTTTGAGTAGCGTGAGACCCCAAAACTATTTTTCTGTTGAAATCTTGAAATCGATTTTCTGCAGCATTTCTTTCCGTACACTATGAATATTACTTCGTATATACGTTCGTATACGTGAAGTAAAAATCTTGTGTGATTGCCATTTGTTTCTTGAACAATAATATTTTTATGTTTATTTAATTCTTGGCACTTCTAAATTTCTGAGGGAGGAGAGCAACCACTCATTGCCGCCCTCACCTGACTGCGTCCAGAAGTGGGTAACTCCAAAGTTTTTCATAGCTGCAGCACCTGCAGATTCAGTTGCCATCTGAATGTTTCCATCTAGGCCGCACGCGCGTTGTCTGCTTCGCAGCTGCCCTGGCCGATCCTGCGTGTGTCGTGTTCCTGCTGGTCGAAAGCCGTGGATTTTTACTCGTCGACGGGGCGCGTGGATTCCGTGCGAGGGGGCGGGGCGGTCGATCGCTTCGTTTGCGGCCGGCGCGGGCGGGGGCGTCGGTTTCGGTCGGCTGTTCTCGCGCCGGCGCCCCGCCGTGCGCACCCGCGCACGCCCACCCACCCGCCGTACAGTGGGGCCAACTCACCCCCAAAGCGGAGCGGAATTCTTCTCTACTTACGATATATTTTCACAAATAATAATTAACTAAAATATGTTTTATTGACGTCTCTCGAAGCTCATGTTTTAATAAAACCGATTATTACGTATGGATATATTTTTTAAACTTGCACATTTCATTAGGATTGTTAGAAAAGGTTTCATTTTTTCACAATGACCACTTTTATGTAGTTTTAACATTTAATAGTGTTTTATATATTTATAGATTTGTTATTATCAGTTCAAGCACATATTTTCAGTTGATTGATGTTGAATTCTACTATTTACATTTTAAAGCTCTTAATTTTAAAGTTAAAATTTTAAACTCTTCACTTGTTGGTTCTTGAACACTTTTTGTGTACCTAGATTAGTAAATTTGCCCTGGGAATAAATGTTATTTATAATAAGAATCTTCATGAATGAGAGGAAAAGGGAGAGAAGCTGCATCTTAATGTTCACTCTTCTTTAATATAATTGGTGTAATAAACATAATTCACGCATACCAAGGATTGTTGTAGAGAAACTAGAATTATTTACAATTGAATGTTGGAAAACTTGTGACAACGTAACTTATGATTATCCCTAGTTGATGTTTACAATATGCTTTAATTTATTTATTTTACGTCAAAAAAACCAGTTAAAAACTGCGTATAACGTGCTACGGTGATAAGTGTATTCTATATACGTTTTCTATATATACGTTTTCTATATATACGTTTTCTATATACTATATTGTACGTTTTCTTAATATCTTTCAATAGTGTCCGTACACTCGTCTTCACTCTTCAGGTTTAGAAACCGTGTTTGCGTATTTTTTGACCCATTTTGCCCATTGATTTTTGTCACCCTTCCAGTCGCGTTGTCTTCCAGCCATTTCGTCCCGCCCTTCGTGTTACAAGGGCCCAGTGCTCGAGCGAATGGCGATGATCGCGTCCGCCGCCGCGGCCCCATCCCCGTAATTATGACACGCATCGCCGCCCTACGCCTGACTTCTGACAAGCGGAGCAATGAGGCTGTCACCACCAGAACCGACACCATCACCTTGCAGTAATTATCACCACCGGCACGGAAATTATCGTCGCTCACTAGCCCGGCTGCCGACCGATTCCACTGTCGGAGGTTTTCATTTCTGTTGACCCTTTCTCGTACCACCTCGCTATTATATCAGCATGATGCTGTCCCATCTCGGAGAGCAAAGAAAAGTAACACTTACGGGTATTAATAAATGTTGTTTCGAAAGACTATTATTAAATCTCATACTATGCTGTTTGGATCTTACACCAGAGGAAGATATTCAGAAAAATATATGTGTATTTCAAGAAATAACTACAAATCCATTGGAAGAAACATGCTGAATAATGAAGGCGTTTAATGGAAAGGCTGAAACTCATTATGAGGCCTGATAAAATTCGTTACCAAAAATTGTTTTTATATCTATTCAGTAGCTACTTGAATTTTACTTTGTAAAACTATCGAAGAAAAAAGTATGGAAAGTTATTTTGAAACGCCAACTCTTTACTCGCAAGGGAACACGGGTGAAGTCGTTTTATGACAAAACCCGACGTTGCATGACGTCCACTGGCACCACTCGTCGCGTGGAACTCCTGCGCGGCGCCGTCCGCCCCATCCTCCGCCCCCGTCCGACGTCGACGCGTACCGCTGATTACTGCATGAGCGCCGCCGCTACACGCTGTACGCGCTCTGTATTTTTAATCCCTCTCCCACCCCCGCACCCCAACGCTGCGCCCGCCGCCGCCGCCCTCACCACAGCAGGGGTGAACACTGTGCTCCTGCCTCACCGCGCCCGCTTTCCTGCTCTCTTTCCTGTCGTTTCTTCGCTTCCACCTTTACCCTTCCTTCCTAAACGCACGTCTGTGCGCTTTCGTTCCTGTTCTTTTATTTCGGCCTCTCGCCTTTCGCTCTGGACTTCCACTCCTGATCCCGCCACACCTGCCCGGATCATCTGCTACGTTCTTTGTTCACCTTTCCGCCTGTAAGCCACCAACCAGTTCACCGCGTGGCTATTCCCGCCTGTTGCCCCCTCGTCTCAGTCCATTTTCGCCACCCATTTCCAACCGACCAACCTGTCGAATCCGATTCTCGGCCGCCGCGTGCGTGATCGCCTCTACACCCGTCTAAATCAGTGCGTCCACCCCCTCTCTCCACCCACCACCACCCCGACTCCGGCGCAGCGCGGCGCGGCACGGCGCGGGGGAGAAGCGGTGGCGATGCGGTAACCGCGGCGGTTGACCGGTACACCGCCACCACCGCCGCCGCTGCTGCTGCGAATTTTTGATGGCGGTCGCCGGGCCGGGGGTACATGCGCGCGTGGCGCGGCTGAACGCACCCCCATCTGTCGCTTTGCGCCTGCGCCTCTCTTGCGGCGCCGACCCCGTTGGGCGTGCGAGCGCATGTGGGGGTGGGGGTGCTCTGTGACTTTGTGTGGTTTCCAGAGTGTATTTTCAAATTTCACGTGAACTGTGAGGTTGAAATGTAGTTATTGGCTTATTTTTTGTTGTTGTTGTTTTGGTACAAATATGGTTGTACTTTAATGAACGGCGATGTTGGCTGTATGTATCTTCTTGAAAAAGGGGTTTTCATTTTATACTTTGTGATAGTGTGGCTTGGTCTTTTGGTTCCAAATCCATCTCCATTTACGTTTCCTTTCTCGCATACCTCTTACGTAATAAGATAAAGTATTGTAATGCTGAAGCAAAGAGCAGCGATATTTTGACCGAAAAACGTGGGTGTCTGACACCGAAAAAGTGTATCATTCGTGTTCCTGTAAGTAGTAAATTACTCCATATAATATTTTGGGAAGTCAGAATCCATGTTTTGCGACTGTTTGATACCCAAAAATTGCTTTTCGTCAAAACTACCGTCCGTCCGTGTCTCTGTTCGTCTATCCGTTCGTCTGTCAGTGAACCAAGCTGTAGTGACTAAACAGTATGCAGGAGAGACTAAACAGAATACATGCTGTAGTGACCAAACAGTATGCCAAAATTTATATTCCCTGATCAATCTCGTTGATGACATGATCCTATTTTATTATTAATATGTATAATTAATTTACACGAAGTGTAAACATCTTCAATATTTTCCTGAAATGGCTGCAAATCTTATCATAACTTTTTTAAAATAAATTTAGTTTAGCTCCACTACGTTAATTTTACGATATTTATTTTTAGATTAGTACATTAGTTCTGAAAATACGTCTGATAAACTTTTCCGGAAGTAATTCTTGAATTTCTTTATTATTCGTAGGAATTGTAAAATTGGACGAACTCATGACCATCGAAGAAGAACACGCTGTCAAATGCAAACAAAATCCTGTGAAACCTTTCCTCTAAAATAGGCCTGCAGGGGAAACCATCATTTATACACCCCCACTCTTGTGAAATAGATTTCATCTTTGTCCATTTGATTGCATTGATACTACGCTCCGATAGTTTATGTCTCTATGATTTATCAAATTCCCGAAATGGCATTCGGTTTGCTGATAACCGCTGCCGATGAAGCTCGCTTGGCTTAGCTCTGAAATTGCGTTCGCTTCGTCGAGTCAGGAGACGCGATGTAGGCCGCTCCTCTTCCTAGGACAACGTCCGCGTGATTGAAAATTACATTGGATTACTAATGCCCGATCCATATTCAATTTTCGATTGGTAAACACGCTCGATGTGCTCATCGGAGTAATTGCGAATTTGATTTTACCGTTTATGTTTACGCAGTTGTTCGTTCGTCCGCGTAGATCAATAGCAACCTGCGTGATTCGCGCGCGGAGGAGGACGCGGAGCGCGATACGGGTGCGGTCGCGGCCGCGTCGTGCTGTGCAAACGCGATGCGTCAACACATGGCCGAGGAGCGTGTCGTGGGCCAGTGGGAGAGAGCCGCGAGAGCTCAGCAATGTGGACGATTGAATACCCTACCGTTTTGAGTAGGAAACGCGGAAAATGTTGTCGTACCTTGTAGTTGACGGCTGAGATAAGATTATTACCTGAGTGCTGGAAAATTCTCCACACAAAACTAGCTTGGTGTGGCTGATCATTTTTTTGTCTTGAAAATTTCTGTGAAGAAATGTTTCAATTTGTTTGCATATAAAATAAAATAACACATGTTTCGTGTGCAACATACTCGTGTAATAACTTATTATTAATTTACTATTTGTTATATTTAATACAAATTGTATTATTAATTTTATATTGAGCTTGATTGATAAGCGTTTTTATAGTTTCTTAACTGCTAATTTCTCGTTTTTAATTTATTTGCACTTAACAATTATCATAGGAACTAACCTGATAAACTACCCGGGAACTAATACAAAATAAACAATTATTGTCAATGTAACTAATATGTGATACTACTATTTGTATTGTGAAGTTGTATTAAATTCAATGAGAGATCCTAAATAACTTGTTTTGATCGTAAGAGTTATACTGCTGCCTGTGTGGGCGTGGATTGCGTACGTGCACAATCACTTTTTTCCCTTTATTAAGGAAACCATTTTGTACCATGGAGAATTGTGTGAATATTGTGAAAACATGCATTTATGGATATTAAACAAAGCAATATTTCTTGTCGATTATTAATGGTACCTCAGGATCCGATGTACTTCGTTTGGAGAAAAACACGTTGACTCGGCAGGGCAATTCCATCTGGTTGTTTGCATGGGTAGTGAAAGAGCTACGCCCTCGCTACGTTTTTCCGCTTCTTCACTCGCTGCGCAAGAAACCACAAGCGGGACGCTCCGCTGCAGCGCTCGCGCGTTAAAACACGCGCGTGTTTCATTGTTCGCACGGATGCTTTGTTCCAACCTGCTGCCATATTTTCGAGGTGAAATCCACTTCGGCTCACGTAAAATAACAATTGTATCGCAGGTCCCGCATTTCGCGCTTGGTAGCGCCTCAATGAAAAGTCCGGCTTCATGGATGAGGAGGTATATTATTATTGAGTCCCGATACCCGACAGGACGACAGGGCGGCGGTGGCGGCGGTGGCGGCGGTGGCGGCGGCGGTGGCGGCGGCGGTGGCGGCGGTGGCGGCGGTGGCGGCGGTGGCGGCGATGGCGGCGATGGCGGCGATGGCGGCGGTGGTGTTGGTGGCGTCGGTAACGGAGGCATGAGCGGGTTGGGGGAGCAGGCTTTGTGATGTCATTTGCTTATCGCCGCCTCCGTGTGAAGCGCTGTCTGGCAGCGAAACGCCTGTGCCACGAAGCGCGATGTGCTGCATGACAGGAAGCGACTAAAGCTTTGCTTCCCAAGGAAAAGAGGGAGAATCTGACGATGAACGAAGCCTACGAAAAAGATGGTTGGGCGTTCGGTTAGTTCAAGATTAATCTAATATCCTTTTTTGAGATTCGTAGATGGGAGTGTTATTGGAAGGGGGAATACAAACAATTAATTGTCGACATTTTGGTTCATGTGTTTTGCAGACTAAATGGTGGGGGGAGGGGATAATCGCAGACTAAAATAAAAAGATACTTTGTGATATGTGCATGGAATGATAGGCGAAAGGTGCCTTTACAATTTCTTCTAACACCCCTTATTTATTAGTATTTAAAAATTATTTGCATGTATAATACTTTCTTCTTCGGATTTACGTGGAAAATTTTTAGAATCAAGATTTCAATTACACTAGTTTCTAAAAGGACAATGCAAGACTACAAGCACGCACAATTCTGTCGGTTCTATTTCCGGTGTTCATTTGAAAACTTAGATGGGCCAACGCAAGAACAGTGCGCCTCAAAACTGACAGTTAATATTTTATCTTTTTGTTATGATTGAACAGCTGTAACAGTTCAGTGAAACGTCGCCGAGTGTTGATAGGTGCAGGAGTGCAGCGAGTTGAGGGGGGGGGGGATGGCGGGGTGATGGTGGGCACGGCGAACGAGCGCGGCCCGCAGCTGTGTGGGCTGTGTGATCGACTCCGCGCGATTGCGTGCCGCGCAGATAAACAGCACGCGCCCGTGCGCACCTCGCACCGCTCGCTTGCCCCGGGTCGCCGCCCGCCGGGCGCACCTTCGGGCGGCCCTGTGAAGTCGTAGGCTTCCGCCACCGGGGGTCATCGGAACGCTGCTGTCTGTTCGCGCAATTCCACGACGTGGCAACATGGCGTGAAAACGAGTGACCACCATCCTGGCGCATTTCACGCCTGAAGAAGGCCACGGCATGACGCCGAAACTGCCTACGATGCGGCGTCACCTGAAATTTGTCGGCTTAATGCGGCTCCACACATACGGCATTCGTCGACTAGCGAGCTTCTACTCGCCCATATTTGGAATGTGGATGTGGAATGCTGATGTGTTCGGCGAATATTCGATCTCTCTGATGGGTCCTACAGACCGACACGCGGTGGGTAGGGCGAATACCGAATGTTCGGCGCTCGTGAATCGCAAGCAACCCGTCCACACTACCCAAGATTCGGCGAATGCTGCGTGTGTGGCGAATGTGTTAAGCCGCCTTTATTGATTTATATTATTAAGTTTGCGACGTGACCTCACCTTCCTTCTTTAATTATTCCATCCGTTCCTCTCTTCTCTTATATCCGTGAACTCGATTAGCTCTTTTGTAAAGCCTTCACTTCATCTCTTTACCCTGTTTCCCATTTCTCGTCTGACGTTCGTGGTGACTTTACATTTACTAGAATATCCACTCCTCTATGCTATTGAACTTGTCTTACGATTATTTCGCTATTTTTAAATCTCCTAATAAATCATCCTCGATTTACTTACACTGATAATCCTTTCCTTTCAGCTCTTGTGCTTTGAGCCTGAACGTACCTCCGTTTTCAGTTATTCAATTAACTTCCAGTAGGCTCATGCTCGCTTGTCGATCGCCGTGTACCCAGATCGAGTGGCGACTGCCCGTACTGTAGCACTGCGGCGTGGTCGGCCTCTCTAGCGTAGAGCCGCCTTTACGATTTGGATGCGAGCGCTTTCACAGCTTCATCAGCCTCTGCGATGCAGCCACGCGATGCTCACACTTCAAACGCCAACTAGGAACTAACGCTGGCGCACGCGCTGGTCTGCTGCACTCAAGTTGTCGATCTTTTCATCGATGCTACGGCTTGTACTTCCCCATCTATTCACCTGCAGGCCGGTGTGCTCCGCGTTTCATCTCATGCCCGATGTTCACCTTTCTATCCCCCGAACGTCATCATGATTGCCAACCGCCCCCTTCCTCATCCCGTCATTTCTGCAGTATTGCAAACGAACCTCCTCGTTTCCCGCTACAACACTACCTCGCCACCAACCACCCACCACCCGTCATCTGGTCATCTCTTCAACCACTGGCATGTCACCACTTCGTGAATATGGATACCACCGACATTCTGTCTCGACATTTCGCCGCCCGTCATTCACCATCTACCACCCGCCATCCATAATTCGCCATGTCACCACTTCGTAATCTTGCTACCCCCCCCCATGTCTCTAACCGTCACCGCAATACCCTGCTACACCGCCACCCCCACTCTCATGCCAACCATCTACCCCACCACCTCACCACACATTCACTCCCCTATTTGCCGCAAGTTTGCCATCCCACCATCCTGAAACCCACACTTTTAGCCCTCCACTGCTCCGTTCCGGCTCTCCGCGATCTCTGTACCTCCACGCTGTCATCTTCCCATGGCGACGCACATGTCGCCTTTGCTCGCCTGCTCACCCGACCAACGCGCGCATTCGCCAGAAGGCTTTTCCCCGCGTCGTGTCCGGGCTTCTCGCGACAGAAGAACGCCCGCCGCGCGCGCGCACGCGTCTCCATGGGAACGCATAATCCCGCGCGTTACCCCTTTCCCCGTCGCTCAATACGCTTCATTATCCAGGAAAATATCAAGAGTTGCTTGATGTGGGAGGTTGTACATCTGCGTTCTGGGTTCTTGAGGCTATGAATTGCAAATGCCCGCGACGCGAGGCGACGCGACACGGCTGCCGCCGGATGAATGAACGCGCCAGAAAAGGTCGCGACCTCCCCGCGGCGCTTCGGGAGGGAAGTAATAATTTTACAGCCACACGTACGGCATCGTCTCTCAAAGCGTCTTGATGAGAAAAGTTACTTGGGGTTTCACGAGATATTTTTTTTTGTGTGTTTCTAGAGCTGAATAAAGCTCGTGAATTCGTGTTGTACGGTCTCGCAATTTAATTACGAAATTTTGGGGAAATGTAGTCGGTTTTACTTGTGCGTAAATTTTTTTTTTGCGGTAAAGTTGCTTCTCATCGTTGGAAATATTTGTAGCGTTGGTGTTAAAGTATCGCGTATCTGTGTTGCATTTAGAGCATCAAAACCAGTCATGCTTGCTCTTTAGTTCGTCTAAGTAACTCGTTGGCGCGGTCGAGAGCGGAGCTTCCGACGTGACCTAATTGAGGGGAGCTCGCGGCGCGATTTTCGCGCCAGCGCCGCAGAGGGAGTTCAGCGTCCAACCGCTTCCGCGCCGCTGCGTCGCTGCATTTCCGGTCGTCTCCGAAACTCCTCGGTCGTCCGGTCGCGGAAGCCCTCGCTTTGCCTCCCGCGCTCGCCCGCTAAGCCCTCAACACACGATGTGGCGCCTGCGTTTGCAAGTCGCACTCGGTCTTGTCGCCGTTTCAGCCGAGTTTTTTAAAGTAATATCAACAATGCCCTTTGCGTGACTCATGGACAGTGTACTAACTTGTCGTCGTGCGATCCAGAGGAGGCGGTGAAAAATAGAGTTGTAGGTTTCCAAGTAAAATCGTCTCAGTTTCAGTAGCTGTGTGGAAAAGAAAAAGCTTAGGCATGCCAAATTAGCGAGGTACGGTGATAGGAATACGTGCTGTTAGCCCCACATCTCTTACTCCCAAGCGTGGGACTTAAATGAGGTCCAGGAATGTTAAAACCAATTGGCTAGCAGGCAAATCCGAACAATCGGCTCAATTGTCAAATACATACAAATAGCAACAATAACACTGATAGTAATAGCTATATTTAGAGTCACAATAGTTGAATCATCCGCTAGCAATTTATATTGTGTCTGCTCTTTGGAGGAGGAATATAATTCCATTTACTGACCTAAAAAACTACATCATATTGGCGAAAAAACGATTTACTGCTCTGGCTTCTAGGCGTCATTTAATTTATTTATTCGTTCTCGTGATTTTCTACTTTGCACTGAAATGCGTGGTGTTCCATTATCTCGAAACGCAAACGGGGGTTTTACGAAGAAGAGCGCTAGTCTGCTGCTAGTTACTTCTTATTGTAATTATTCAACAGCTTTATTGCATTTGGATACGTAGGGAAATTACACGATGCAGTATAAAATGGAATTAGTTATTTGACAAGTATACACACATTTTTACAATTTATAAACAATGTGTAGTGATATTTGTTTCTCTGTTTTTGACAGAGTAGTTGGTTTGAAGTGTGTTCAGTAACTCAGACATTAATCAATGCACTCTGTTTGGCAATGAATAATCATTTAGTACATCACGATTTCGACATTAAATGCATTCCGTCGTTGCTCTATGGCTCTGTTACTTTCATAATTTACATCGCGGCTTCAGTATTACACGCAGTCCGTTTCCGCACCCTCGCTTTCTCCGAACTCTCACCCTCCGAGTTTTACACTTCACGACTGCGTCAGCAGCACTCTCGACTACACCGACCCGGGGCACATCTTCGTTGACCCGGTGGCCACGGGCGCTGCGCCGATACGTCATTTGCTTTGGCAATTTGTCACCCGCGCCCGCGGCCCCCGTTCGCCAGGGAGGGGGAAGGGAAGGGGGAGGAGGCGATTCGCCAGTCGCTCCGTCGCGAGCCGCTCGTAAAAACAGCGGACGACACAAAGGCAATCTGTTAAAGTATGAATATTTGACCGGAACGAGTATGTATTATCGCGTTGATATAGGGGTGCTATGACGAGACGCTATTAACCGCGAAATCCGCGCGGCAGAATTGCGTTTATTTATTTTTAACCGTTGCGCAGACTTCATTGTTAAATAACAATACTCATTTTGCGCTCTCTTAATTTATTCACGAGAGCGCCTAATAAGTGAGGGAACTCTCTGGCAGTCGCGCGATCCGGTGACAGCGCGGCGCGTGGCTGACGTTCTTTGGTCGCGGGGTGGCCGCGTTTACCTGCGACAAATGTTTTCTCACCGGCGGCGGCGCGTCGCCCTAACTGTTTGTCTGCGTCGAGGCTCCGATAGCCCCGCCGCCTCCGCTTCATACACAGAAATGTTATTTTAGTAAAAATCTTTGCTGTATCGCTTCCGTGTGTTTGGCTTGGCGTAACAACGCCCAACTCGACGCGTGCAACTCGGCATAGTTTGTCCGGGCTGGAGTGGTGCTCTGACGGGGGAAATACCTGGAGGATAAAACCCCAAGCAAGCCTGCGTGTATTTCGGCGCCGTATTTCTCGTTGTAGCGGAGGAGTAACTACGCCCCACGCATCGGATTTTAACATGCACGCCCGTATGCGCTCTCACTGTTCAATCAAATTACTCGCTTGCCCTCCGGCGCCTGATAGTGAAACAGAATCACACAAATTACGATTACGACGATAAAGTTGAATGCCGTTTATAGGGTAAAACGACTATAGAATAATTCAAATATAGAAATGATGATGAAAATTGAAATATTATATTGGCGGCACATTACAAAAAAGTAGATGGTACTGAAGACATAATACAAACGAGAAACTAGAGGTTATATTTTGTGTCAATGAGCAAGAAATCGAAGGTGTGTGTGTGTGTGTGTGTGTGTGTGTGTGTGTGAAAAACAATTCTGGGAATAATGGAAGAAAATAATGTAAAAATATTTGGAGATCTGGTGATCTGCATGAGGCCAGAGAGGTCCGGAGGAGCGGAGATGAGTAGGAAAAATATGCTTCGTGTCCCTAGAGATGGTAATGCCACCGTCTGCAGACGGCCCTCAGACGAGGCATCGCGTTGCGCCGCGCCGCGCCGCGCCGCGTGGGGCGCTAGGGAGTAGGCAGAGCGGCTGGCGCAGAGGGGAGGGGAATAAACAATCGAATATGGCGCGCGCTGCTGGGCCGCGCCACCCCACCGCCGCCCCGCCCCCCGCCCCCGGCCCATCACGCTCCGCTCCGCTCCCCTGGGCAGGAACCGTTTGGCTGCGGGGCGATGCTGTCACCGCGAGCGCTCGCTGGCAGAGCCCTGCATCGCTTCTCCTCGTCCTCTGTCTCCTGCGGCGCGCCCTTCTTCCGTCCGCTCTCAAGACTCGGGCGAACGCCGCACTCCCACTGCCCGCCTATGTTCCATTCACATTTCCCGCCGTTTTCTGGAGCGTTTATCACTTCACCCTTCCGCAAACCTACAAATCTTGTTGCTTTGCACCCAACAATTCGCCGCTAAAACCGAATGTTTATCAGATCATTTCTAGGTGTGCCCTATCCAACAACATCCGGCTATGATGCCAATGCGCACGTTGCCCACATTTTTTTTGTGCCACTAAATTGGCTGCGTATTTTTTTAAATTATTGTTTCCTCAAACATTTTGTTTTATCTTCTTCCGCCTCACGGACCAGTGGCCGATGGTTGACGACCCTGTATCGCATTTTTTACTCCTCTTGAATGCCAAGGAGCCAAAGTACTAGCACGAGTAAATAAACTCTGTGTCAACCCAATGGTTTCAAGAAACAGGTTCTCGGATTGTCCCACTTATCCTGTCCATTCTGCTTCGTCTCGGGCTTCATTTCAGCCGTCGTCCCGCAGATGCTGGCCCTCCATTCTCGTGCTTCTCCTCCACGGCTCTCCGCCTCCGCGTCTTGGTCGTGGGCTTGCTGTCGAGCGCCCTGTGGTCGGTGGCGTTGTCTGGGCTGGTGCGACGCAAGAAATTGCGACGCGTCAACGGGCAGCCCCCGGCCTTCCGTGTCTCCCCCCTGCCTCCAACCCGCAGTACCTCATGCGCCCGCCGCGGTCGCTGTTCGGTGCCGAAGGACTTTGTCACTTTCACCCGTCCGCAGAAAGTCTTTGTGGTGGAGCTTTGGCGTAGACCCCTTTCCTGCGTGTATTTCATTCTATCTACACGCTTGTTGTGTTTGTGTGTGTGTGTTGTGTTGGTGTGTGTGTGTGTGTGTGTGTGTGGGTTTTGGTAACTTCATAAAACTCGCGTCGTGTTTCTTGTTTAAATCTCAAAGAATGAAAGGCTTTATTTGCGAAGCTTTTGCTTTGATTTTCTTTCCTCGCCGAAAAATAATCACATTTCTTCTTATTTCCTTTTCATATTTAGTGAATGTTTTTCCTGATAACTTTGATATCTCCCCAGCTATATGTGTTTGACTTCTACATCGGCTAATCATCTGATGCTTCAAGGTAATTTTACTAAACAGTTATCTATTATTTGTTTGCCTTCATAGATATGTATTTATTTGCACGGCTCCAATAATAGGAAATTATATGCTTACATGAATGTTTTTACATTACATTACACCCTCACTGAATGTTTTAATAAAAATTTTAGATTTTTAGTTTGCTCAATTGTTATGATCGCTGTGTTGTTTAAATAAAATTTTTTATGTTTTTAAATATGTGGGACAAGTCGCAAGTTTAACAGCAGAATAGTTGTGCGGGCTTTAATACAGGGTTATTTGGAATTTTTCTAAAAAACCCTGCTGTCAATCTAAAATGTAAAAACAAAGAAACACATTTTAAATTACATTTGGTCTAAATAAATATTTACTTTAGGGGTTTTAAATTAAAACACGTTTCTGAATATCTTTTTATTCGGGCAAGATTTTGGAATATCCCCTTATCCTAAAATTTTTAATCACCATATTGTTAAACTTTTGGGTTGCAAGGTACGTTACACTAGCCGTAGTATTTCTTCGGGGGCAGCTTCTCGGGGAAACTTCTGCAAAGCAGCATCGGGTCAATGGAAAATGTTGCTTCTTTTGGGTGGCGAGTTGCGAAGTTTTGAAGACTGTTCTCGAGTAAGTTACACTAGTTTAATCTGGCGGGCGTTACCTACGGAACGCGGGGGAGGATGCACGCCCATCGGGGTATCACGGGGCGGGGTTGGAGGGGGACGGGGCCTCCTGGTCGAACGCAGGGGACGCGGGGGGGCGGCGGGGACCCAGACGTGGCTCCTCGGGGGTTATGTTTCTCGGCTATAACTGCGTTTATGGAAGACAGGGCACGGTTCATATTAAATAACGTGCACGGAGGGGCTGGGGGGGGCGGGGAGGGCGGGCCGGGCGGTCGGTGGGTCATATAAGGACGCTTAAATTAACGGCGTCGGGGACTTTGGGGCGCGAGGTTCTTCCTTCCAAGTGCCCGTTGACGGGTTTCATTAAAAAGTTGCCAGGAAGTTGGGGGAGCCGCATGGGGAAAGTCGCAGATCGTTTTCGGGGATATCTGCTGCCTCGGGGAGGCCCCCGGGCGCGGGGGCGGGGCTGGGGGGCGGAGGCGGGACGAGGCGCAGCGAGACGCCCACAGCCGCGCGCCTGCTTTGCTATTCTGTGCGTTGTGACGACCGCGGTGCTGCCAAGTTGCGCGTTTGTGATTCTGGACTGGGTTTGGTGCCAAGGAACGAATCCGGAGGGAAATGTGAAAGTATTGGTCTCTTGTCTTCCTACTGCGCTTGTTGTCGTTTTGTTTCCAATTCTTGGTTTGTTGGTGCGTTGACTGACACTCGGGCGTTTGTCAAGCATATTGGAGGTAGGAATTTCTATTCGGCACTGCATCATGGAGTAATACAACATATGTTAAGTATATTGGTGTTGTTTGCCAGTTGATAAGAAAACAATTTCCATTCCGTTGACATAACTCGTTCAGAATGCTAAGTTAGTGTGTCATTTAAAACGTGTATGATCAACACTGTAAAGGAGTATAAATTTTTCATTGTCTCTTTTTACTCAATTAGCCATTTTCAAGCGAATTAAATGCAATAAAACTTCAAAGAGGAAAAACATAAGAATTCATCGTACTCAAACTTGGAAGATACTCGTTTTTTAGCCGTATGTTCAAAAGTATTCTCAGTCGATACAAAGGTTTCAAAAAATATTTCTATTCGCCGAGGATCACAAATACCCCTTCATGGGAGCACAAATTAAAATATTTTCTTTAATTTCATAACCGAGCCGTGTATTTAATATTACACGACGTCATCCGATACAGAAACTCTATTTTTAATTAATCCATTTTTCGTTAAAGGCCCGTGGTACGTGGTTTTAATTTTTTTCTAATTACAGAGGGCGCCACCGGCGCGTCCGGGCGCTGGCAGCGGGGGAGTTGGCCGATAATCTAGCCCCTGTTCTCTTGATTACAGCTGCGCGCAGGCGCCGGGGTTATTTAACCGCCAACCCCTGGAGATAGCGCTCTACGACACCCCTCTGCCCCCACGGAACTTCGGCGAACCTCTGGGCCCTTCGACGATGGTCCGTGATCGCGATTTCAAAGATGTCTTTGAGGCGGAATGACGTACACACGAATGATCTTAGCTGTCCGGGTGACGCCGAGTCGAAGGCTGTGTTGCCGACGTCTCGACCATCTTATCGTGGTCTTTCGCAGGGCTGGTCTGCTGGTCGAAACGACGGCAACACAGCCTTTTGCGCGGCGTCACTCGGACAGCCAAGATCTTTCACATGACTCCGGTCAGGGAAGCCTACGATGACGTAGACACGAATTGATTGGGAACTGAATTTGACCCAAATTTTGACTTCTTTAATAACTTACGAGTCTTACACGTTTTTAATTGTGTTTTTATAATACGCTGTGGTTCCTTCTTGTAAGGTTGTGTGTAATGGAATGGTAGAGATATAAGGACATTAAGTAGCTGGAATTTGTGGAATTGGAAGACTATTTGAGGGAGATATATAATATATTGCGCACTTTATTAGAGATTATTCTGTAAGTTGAGAGAACGCATTCCCAATTATTAATTTAGGTAGAATGATATTTCTACTGGTATCAGGAGCAATAGGTACTTGCTGATTTGAAACACAGGATTAATAATGTGAAGCTTATATTTGCTATCCATTTTCGCGATACACTGTGAATATCAAACCATCTCGTGATTCACAATTTATTTGCGTATTCGTAAAGAGCTCGTTCTCAGCAAGATCACATAACACGCGATAATAACGAATTTGCACGAATACTCGTTTCCAAAATTGAGTGAATTAATTTCATGCTTTGCATATTAAAACAGCTTTAATATCATGATACCGATGTCACTAGAATAAGCAGAATTGTGGGTAAAGATGAAGTGTGATGAAATATCCAATCTTTAATGATAGTAAAGGCGATACACCCACAACGATGGGAAGTCAGTATCAACTGCAATCCTATTGCAAGGAATCCTGTCAGAAATCACTGTTCGCTCGATCGGGAGCCTTGACAGCGCTCATATTCCAAATGGGTTTCTCTGGCGGTTGATTAGTCGCTTGTTTTTAATACTCCCCACCCCCTCCCTCAGATTGCGCGTCGTCCTACACGAGCGGGCGCCTTCGGCCGCGAGAGAAGCCGAGCCCTTCAAGAGACGACGTCATTAACGGCCGGAAATCGCT
>BOPP01000001.1:3681241-3717310 GCA_017312745.1 Gryllus bimaculatus
CGCCCCGCGGTCACACCGACCCGTCGCCACGCCGTCCCACTGCTGTCTCTCCGTCCCTCCCCGTCTTCCTACCCACCTGATACCTCTTCCTTCGGTCTTCATCCACCGCTAGTGCTCTCTCACGTCATCCCTCTTAGCCTACTTTTTCACGGTGAACCCATCTCCTCACTTCACATACCCGTCGATATGTTCACCTGCCCCGTTACAGCCGTTGTGGGGAGCCCTACAATCTTCGTCGTCACGTTCGCTATAGAAAAGTTACTCTAAGAAGGGACCACATTCACAGTTCGGGAAAGAAATGCACGTAATGCAGTGAGATGCCATTGCAAGAGAAAGTGGTGAAGTCATTTACAAAAGAGCCCACTGTAAACGAAGGTACTGACAGAATGGGTGCATGGACATAATTTGCAGTTGTATTGCCAGCAGTGGTCGAGTAGTAGCTGTCAAAGCGATTCCTTCTTACAGTAATATCTCTGTAGCTACATAACCACTGCCTACATGATTAGATCCTACGTCCTCGCACTACAATATCTCCAAGCTCCCTTCCGTCCCGCAACTTCCATCGTATTCTCGCAGCACCGAATCCTCAATCCTTTACCTCCGCCGTCAATCCCCTTTGGCTGCCACCTTCTGCGTCGTCACTTCCATGTCACCGCCCTACCTCCTCGAGTCTCTCCCACCACCATCACCCCCTCCACGCCCACGCAGCGTGTCGGCCCTGCTGTGACGCACCGAACGCTAAAGTCGAGGATCCCGGCGCTGGGGGAAGGCGGTAAGGCGCAGAGCAGAAAGCTTATTCCGAGTAAAAGGTCCATTGACTGAAGTGTATCATTATTTTCACGCTCGCTGGCGCTATCGCCTCACTGTAAGTGGATACGTTCGTGCTAATGGCGTGCAGAATCGGTCGCTCAATGAAAGATCTCGAAGGCATTCGAGGTAATAACTGCGGCCAACTTCGGTGCGGAGCGTAATGACGCGCCGTATTAATTTTTGATATTGAATTCTGATGCAATCTTTTATTTGTTCTTTATTGATTTCTTAATAACACGGCAGTAAGAATATAATTTCATTCTCGGCGACTTAATCGAAATTAGTTGTTGTAACATCAAAACTAGTTAATTTCATAATCTTCATTTAATTAGTAGGATATTCCTCCAATTATTTTATGATGAAATTAAAACAAGTTCTAAATGTGTGAGAGTGCCTAGGTACATTCCAAAACGTTGACGAAACGAACACAACTGGTTTTGTGACGTCAGCCATGCTTAACTTTATTTTACCCAGAAAAATATGTTATCGGGGCACATCATTAACTGTTGTGTTGTTTTCAATTATTTCATTTGCTTGCTTGCTTTTATGTAATTAAACATTCCATACTTGTTTTGTTTCGAGCTGTCTAATTAAAAAAATAACAGTCGCTTCAAAGTAATAGAACCCCGGGTTAAATTCGTTATAAAATTTGTTTGGGTAGTGTGAGTACTCTCCGTCCATGGAAAAAGAGCGAAACAGTGGATTAATATCCGATGTAGTATTGTTTTGCATATCTACGAACAGTGTATTAAAAAAATGTCATCTAGTTAAGAACATTAATCACATTACTCTTTATTTCACGTCTGAACGAGTTTTGCCAAGTACGAAATCTAGCATCATCCCTTAATATTTCATATTTCTCCTCCATTACATTTCACAACAAAGGGAATGTAGCATTCCAATTGATAATATATATATTTTGATGTAGTTGAAATCAATCCACAGAATGCAATATTTTTACTTATGATTTTTAATTTTTATTTTGTCAGTGCTTTATTATGATGCTGGCTATGCACTAAACATGTCGGGTAATTAATTGAACTGGATCTTTGGTATTTTTTTTAAAATGTTTGCAACAGCCGCGGTACTGTTGGTTATTGTTTCTTTTTAAGGAACCGCATACACCATTGTTCAAAGTTGAACGCAATAAGCATAAATATAAACTATATGACGAACAGATAAATTGTTGCGAACTGTTTTTCAAGTGTTGGTTTCTTTTGCATTCCCATGGCAACATTCCCGCCGCTTATTCTCGTCCTGAAATAACCCGTCAAGGCCGTTGAGCAGACATTTCTTTCCACTTCGCATCTCGGCTGGAGTGCTAGGAGAGAATAAGAGGAAGGGGAAAAAAAGGAGCACGGCGCTCGCGAACATCTGAGGCGCCGCGGTGAAAGTTCACGTCCCCGCGGCGCGGCTATTCCGCGACCGCTGCCGCATTTAAAACGCGATCAGTCGCCGCCGCCGCCGCTGTGCAGTGGGGCACCTTCGAGATCGGGCGGACGGAAACAAAGCGTTGTTTCATTATTTTTTATTAGCCTACTGCTCATTCCTTTAAGGGCAAGGGCCTCCTGCGTGAACAGGAGTGTGCCATTAATACTTCTTTAATGAAGTGATAGGATGATGATGATGATGATGATGATGATGATGATAAGGGGTGAAAGGACGATCACAAATACGTCCATGACCCAGGCGGCAACCGAACCCGCGATCTTTCGATCGAGATCGCGACGACACTACTGCCTTAGCGATCTCAGCTACCCGGATTGGCGTTGTTTCATAAATAATATTAATATTGGATGTTACGAGCGTGTGGAGGAATATTTTATCTAAATATATTATTAAATAAAATTATTTTGCTCATTTACTTTATAAAGCCCCATAATTTATTACGCCCGTCTGTTTTAGATTTACGCTGCCCCAACAGCTGTAAAAAAATTTCATAACCAATTGTGAAATGTGAGAGTTTGCCTGTAACCAAAATAATCTTTAATGATCTTCCCATTGAACTCTCTGTAAAATCACCTCACCAAATTAGAAAATGCATCGTATTTTAATATTCGTCTGTCTGCCATTCAATACTTCTCCATTCCACGCTTCTCCATTCGAAACTCCGTTATTCGACACTCAGATCGATATTTCTCCATTCGACACTCATTCATTCAACACTTATCCATTCGATACTTCCATTTGATACTTCTCAATTCCATAAAACTTTTCTGACCACTTTGTTATTTTTTGCATTTAGATCTCTATATCAATTCTCTCTTCCCCCAAACATTAAATTCTGATCCCAGAATCCTCATTTATATCTTGTATAATCACAATCTTCAATTAACTCTTTTAAAAAACTCATTTCCTCTGTGTCTAATTTATTTTCGCTCGTGAGGGAACCCGACGAAGTCGTCTATAGTTCTATATTTTCCACTTTAGTCTTAGTCTTAGTCTTAGTTGCCAGTGTAAGAGTGTACTTTGGCGCGAGTAGTCTGGAAGTGGTCACACTGTGGTCCCGAGGCTTCCGCTCGCATGCGGAGGGAAAGTTGCGGCGGCGGCGGCGGCTAAAAGTTTCCGAGATGAGACCCCAGGACCCCTGCGGTTCCGTGTGCCCGCCCGCCCGGAGCCACCGGAGACACGGCGCGGGAAATGGGCTGGAGGTAAACGGCGGAGCGAGCCCTTCACCAGCGGACGTTTAGGGCTGCTCACACGCTTTTATTTTGCGGGAAAGGTGTCCGAGAAACAATACTGTTTTGTCACGGCATGCTGCCCTGAGTACGACCGTATCCTGTTTTCTTTCGAGGCGAGCTCGATAAATCAACATTTGATACACAACGTTGAACACGAACGGAACGGAGAGCTTTTTGACCTCGCAAGTTGCGGAGCCTGGGAATTTTTATACATCACATCAACGCATTACGAAGAAAACAACTGTGTCTTGTAATGACGGAATTAGTTTAGAATGTTGTTGTAAATAAAAGTTCATTGAACATTTTAAACTGCCAAAGACATAATCGTGAAGTTATCGAATTACATTAGGGAAATTATTTTTACTTTCGAAGGGAGGGTTTTATCCCCCTCGATGTTTGTTTGTTTTTGTTGCTTGCTTTGGTAAATTTATTTTTCAAAAAGGACATTAAAAAGATATACGAATTAATTGTTATTTGTTAATGATTTGAAATTATTTGAAGGGAAAATAGAGAGAGATATTAGACAACTTAAAAGGGAAGAAGTAAAATGCATACTATATGTGCCATTACAATGACTCAAACACTCAAAGGAGTACTTTTAAATAATGAATACATATTTCTTTCGCAAATAATTTGGTGAACTCAACATTCCTTTCACCTCTGAAGAAATTAATTTCTGGTACCAAACAGGAGCGAGAAGAGGGCTAACGTCTTTTCCGTTTGAAGTGTCTTATTACTTTCTAACGACGTCTTGTTTCTGCTGATCTCACCGACGGGGTACCGTGTGGTAATGGAACGCGTGCTTTATTTTGAGAGCGGGAAATGAGGTGAAATCGCGAAGCAGCACTTGAGATGTCGAGATCTTGCGTTCCGAGCGGTGACGTCACAATGGCAAGTAAACCGAACCTCACGAGTGGTGCTTGTGTCAAGAAACGCCGGCGCCACCGCTCACGTTTCGCCTCCGCCTCCGCCGGCACCGCGTTGGCCCTGGAACGCGGCATACGGACGCGCAATGGAGGGAAAAGGCTCCGTTCCCATCTGACATCCCTTCAACATTGAAGTTTTGCGTCGCAGACTGAAGTGACAAGAAGAGACGCGAAACGCACGTATAGTCGTAAGAACAGTAGCGAAGGATCTGTGGGTGTTGAGGGATAGAAAAAAGTACTTGTTTAATGCACCGATGTTTAGATATTGCGAAACCAAATAGAAAAAAGTGATGCCTCTCCTTTTGTTTCTCTCTGTTGTTTTCAGTGTTTTTTCAAGACAATATCATTGGTCAATTGCACTTGCCCAAACGTAAACAATTATACAGTTAAAAGAATCGAAATGTTTGCTGATAGTATTGGATTTGGACAATTTTAATTGCAGTTACCTCAAAACATGGAAACAGTTTTTAGCAAACTGAATTAAATTTCAATTTTTGCGTTTTAATTTTTGATGTTCACGTTTTCTCCCTCAAGGGAGAATATTTTGCGGTGGCTGCTATGTTTTCAATATCGCATTGAGCATGTCTACGAACATATGTTTCATGTGCACGAAAGGCTGCACAACTCGTCAACACATCATAAATATGATTAGTGATTAATGATAAAATGATCGCCCCTGAGGCTGTACAAGTAACAATATTACATTATATTCCTAATAGATGCAACAGTAAAATCTCCGAACTGAAAGGGTGTTACCAGCTATTCGTACCATCTCTCCACACCGCTTGGACTGATGCCACCGTCATCACCACTGTCGACTCCCTCCCCCCTGCTCCAGCCGTCCTCCCCCGCTATCGTCTCAGTTATTGCTCCCTCTGCCGTCTGTACACTGGCGGATCCAATGTATGGGTCATGTGGGTCATGCCCCATCCCCAAAAGCCCTAGAGTTTTCGTTCTCCATCCTTTATTGGGCATAATTGGTTTAAATATTTCTTTATATTCTAATTACGTAATTGTTTAAACAATAACAATGTATAGTCTCATATCTACAGTACATAAATGACAAACAATATAATAACAAATATGTGTATAATGTAACAGAAATCTACGATGCCCCCTCTCCAAAATGATCGGCTGGATTCCCCCTGAGGCCGTTTCCCCGATAAAGAGCCCAAAGCAACAACCGAACTGAAAGATGTCGAGATGAAGTGTTGGAAAACCTGTGAATAAGATCCAGTGTGAGAATGATCCTGGGACTAATGAATCTAACAATATGAATGTAATGTAGGATTCGTATAAGTCTCGTATAATCTTGGATCGGCTGTTTTTCGAATTCGGTTCCTTTGTTCAAAAGAACTTTTTCGTAATGCCAAATGTACCGTATATTACTTTAACCCGTTTTTTTGTTGTAGGGCAAGAGGACTGAAAAAATACTAATTATCATTTTGTGCTTAAGATTACGCAAAAAAATCCTAAAAAAACCTTAGTGCCGTGCTCTCCGAAAATCTCTGAGGTCTGAGGGCTTTTTAATATTTAACATCCTATTCACCATCCATCACAACACAACTCTGAAGTAAAATGTATTTTCCTCTCTTATTTCGCAAAAATTGTTACGTATGGAACATTACTCTGAGAGTGATGATTGAAACTAAAAAACTAATGATTGAGACTTAAAGATAGATGATTATGACTGTAAGAGTGTTGATTGTGTTCTTTTATAACTTAATACAAAATGTTACACTAAATTTTTATCCGCTGTGATTTCATATGTTATATCGTTTACAAAGCGCATTAGTACATTTGTAAATATCCCTAGAAAACTGACATATGTAGGCAGGTAGTACATCATGTGTTATATAAATAAGTTTCCGTTAATTTTTATAATCATTCGAATTCGCTTTTATCAGGCCATGATTGTGAGCATTTACTGATGAATTACAGAAATTTCGTTTAAATTATGATAATTTATTTGTGAGCCACCTGCAGATGATGGCCGACACACTATGTGGCGAGGATCTTGATTTACCAATATTGGACTGAAATCGTGAAATCAACAGGGCAGTGACCAACTTGATGAAGTTCAATATACTCGACACGGATACATGTAAATGGAATATTTTACGGGCAGGAAATATTGATTGCCTAATTAGGGAACGAATCTACTCGTTAATTCGCCAAGGGTAGAATGATCTACATACATTCTCTATTCTATTCGTTAATTACACACTCTGTATATATAAATATTGCCTGTAAAGATAATCGCAACCAGTAGAATGGTAAATGAATGATAGAACTTACACCAGGAGTATTTAACTGTACATTTCACCTTGAAATGATACAACAAAAGCCTGTTTTAGGTGCACAGAGCCATTGTTTTATTGGAATATTGATAGAAAATTTACTACTAAATCAAAACTGTAACATCTTTGTGTGAAAAAGTTGCTATTAACATTGAATCATAATTATACGAAATGCAATATATATATATATATATATATATATATATATATATATATATATATATAAAGCCGTTTCTCCGAAATGGCTTCGTATATTTTCTTAATTTTGTTTTGTAAGAATAGACTGATATAAACTTATAAAGATGGCATAGGTCCGAATTTCACTGTTGAATATGAACTTTCGACAATTCCAAAAATTTGAACTTCTTTTGGCGCTTTCCTACAACTACAATATTGAAAGCAGTGATTTTTTCTTCAAACTAAATTTGTTCTCCAAAATTAGTTCTTTAATGTCATGGATTTTGGATAAGAATTAGTTAATTTTCGGGCTATTGAATGAGATTTGGGAAATTTTAAAAACAAGGTTTTCTCCAATTCACCTATTTTTTTAAAATTTAAATTTGATTCGGAGAGTGCTAAATGGATTGAATATCATGACAGAAACGCGATTTTGAAGTATTGTTTTTATATTTCAAAAATTACTTGAACGTATTTTTTTAAATATTTCTCATGTCGTCTCATGTGTATTGTAGGCAATCTTATACATGATTACGTTTGTAAGTACAAATGATTAAATTATTTCGTACGAAATTTCTTGAAAACTCAAAGGTTTGTGTGAAAATGAGATTAAATTGCGGTGTTTTTGACACCCTCAAACGATTTTTTTAAAGGTTCCAAATTTGTCAACGTACTTTTGTACATAGGACAAGGTTCCACTCTTCCATAATTATATTTCAATTCTACTTGTAGGGGACTGAAGAATTGAGAAAATGGGGGGAAAATGTTTGTTGGACGGCGATAGCGGCCGCTGGAGAGAGATGTACAAAAAGTATAGCTTGTCCAGACTAAAGAGTTTAGGAAAGAAACTAGAGCGAGAATGTCTGTGCCACCAGTAAGTTTAATTTTAAATAATTCTTTTTATAGATATACCTTTGTTTTAAATACAGGATACAATAAATTGAAGAAGGATCAATATTCATTAAAGTGTAAGAGGTTCGTTAAAACATTTTCTGGATAATGAATGTAAAGAAAATTAAATAAGAAAAAAAATCGTGTATTGCGTCTTGCCATTACGACTTTTTACTTAATTTCGTCCAATAAGCAACATGTGCGATATAATGACGCAATTCAATTTAACTTAAAACGCGAAGCAAACCTTCTACGAGAAGATAATTCAAAAATCCTCCGCAAATGACATAGCAGTGCGCGGCGCCTCCACTCTCGCCGTCGCAAATCTCCACCTTCCTCTCCCTTAATAAAGAACGCATTTGCCCAATTGACCCTACTAACGTAATTCGAGCCGGGGCGAGACCCCTCGCCCGTGCAGAGAGCGAGGCGAGCAGCTCTCTTGCCAGTCGTCCCAGCGGCGCGCCCGTTCGTGCCCGGGCGAGTGGACTTTTCGTTAAGCGGCCCCTTTAAAGCTGGCTGACCCCCCCCCCGTGCGCACAAGTGCGCCTGCCTGCAGAGCCTTGCCTGCTAGCGTGCTGCACTGCCTTGTGGGCTGCCCGCCGCTCGCCTCGCATTCGCTTCGCGATTTGGATAAAACAGAAAGCTGGGCCTCATTCGCAAGAACGATAAAGTCCCGCGAGCCGTCTTGGCGTGTCGAAGCCCATGCCGACAAGTGGGTGCTGGAGGAGCGGAGTGGGTGGTAGGGATGGGGCAGGGCTGGGTGGCAGGTGGGGTCGGGGTGGTGGGGTAGGCGCAGTGCCAGTAAAGGTGGAGGTGGTCATCGTTGACGCCGCCGTGCCTGATGAGACTGTTGCTCTCGTCGTTTGATATGCCTGTGTGATATTTAAAACCTTTGATGTGCTGGAACTGGTAGTACCACACAGAATGTTCCTGTCAGGAAGTACGAAGTGACGATTTTCTTAAGAGAACTACATAAAACAGATTTTGTAAGGTAAAAGTTGTATATTGTAAATGTGGCAATTTTCGAAACCAATTTTCTAATTCTAATACAGGAAGAAAACAAAATGTTGGCAAAAGTTTATTTGCAATGACTCTAGAGTTGTTTCGAACAGACTTAAACCTGAAACATCTTGTTTTTTCTTATTAACGCACCCTTTCAAACAACATGAACATTATCTATAAGCTCTATTTCACCGTTATCACTGTAGGTTCTCCTTTGATCATATACTGACTGTCACACAGTTCCGTTCATTAAGCATTGAAAACATGCTGTAATGCCTTTTCACATTTCAGTTCATGTGTTTTTCCAAAAATTGTTTTGTTTTAAATTTACAGACAAGGAAGTTTCGGAATATCATTTATTTTCATTTGTAATAATTCTCAAATTACAGATGAACAAATGTTACGTTTGTAATATGCTAGAAAAACAATTTGATAGACCAATAAAGACTTCCTAAAGCAGATACAGCACCAACGCATTAGAACGGAACTGATTTGACTTCTAGTTTCAATTTTTTCATCAAATGTTTCCACGAGATATGGTGACAAAATTGTCAGTTTCTAATGTACAGGAATTAGAGAAGCAACGACGAAGTTTTTGAAATACACGTACAGCGTACTAGACTTTCTTCCTCCAGGGAGTTCACTCTGTGCAAAAAGTTGAGCTTAGTGAAATCTCACATCTTTCCTTCTAAACATATAAGAACATTATTTTAAATATGTGTAAGGTGTCATTAAATCAGTTATTGGATTCTTATGGATAGATTCGTATAGAGTATATACACGTATTAGAGGGAGTGTATGTAAATTAAATAATGAGTAAAATTGAGTACTTCGCACCTCTAGTCTGAGCTACTGCTTCTAAAATCAATGTCCACAATATACATACGTTTGAAATAAATTCTTACGATCAATCATGAAAGTAACCTGGTCTATCCCTAATTCTTGCTTTCAACAAGAACGTCGTAAAACCCCTATTGCATTGCACTCCTGTTAGGCCAAATGTTTCCCGTCTATCAACAACTATTCATAATAATAACCAATAGGTCTTTTGACAATATGGTCACAGGGAAGGAGCAGGTCATTATCCCCATACGCTGACGGTGTCTGTCAAGGGCCCCCACCACGGCTCGTGGGCTCCCCGCCCCCGCCTCTTTGCCAAGGCGTCGCCACCGGTGGCACTGGCGCTTTCTCCGACACCGATCGATCTCCGGGAACCACATGTTAGCGACGCCCACTTTCCAAGGTGCAGACCCTCTTGGCCCGTTCATCTTCCATCCCCACGTGCCTTCGGATTAGTCGTTGGCCACAGCGTTGCTCTTCGGTGAGTCACAGGACGAGTGGTTTAACGATCGAGTCATTAACGGCTTAAATTGCATATGTCGTGACACCTGGCGGCATCGCTCATCAAGTTGCCTCGTTCTTTCTATGTGTCACAGTTTCTTAGACGTCACCATTCACAACCATTATAGTACAAAGGGCATTTTGACAAGTGCGTGTGAATCAATTGAATCAATGAACCCGACGTGAAAGGAGAAATTTTGCGTGCGTCTCTTGACGGTCTCAACAGGCAGCGGCTTACTTCACATTTCCGGCTGCATTACTTTGCAGAGTGATGTTTCGAAACCATCATTTTCACAGAACGAGCGATTACGTGAGTCGCGGAATTGGCACTATTAATTTCAGCATTTTCCCTTTGTTTAACGGCAAACAACAAAATGCGTTCTGTAAAGTAAAAACAAAATTATACTGCTAGAGAATCTGATCCTATAGTGCAACATCCGTTCTTGCATTGTATGTTTTGCGTTTCCTCTTATTTTATGCGTGATATTTATGAATAATTCGCGGTAAAATGTAAAAATAATTACTACAATACTATCATTTTCAAAAGGTAATTTCAGAAAATAAGTTGTAATTCTGGATCGTCCTTGTAAGTGAGCAGACGTACATAATAAAGACAACTTTTCAAAAACTTTGTTGTTGAAAGGTTGCAGATTCCCGTGTAAGAAGAGAAAAGCTGTTTCCTTGTTTTCCTAACATGGAAGGAAGAAATCCTTTAAGATCATTTAAATCATCATCCATTACAAAAATGCTTACGGATCCCACCAATCAGTTCTCAGTTCTTCGTAGAAACGTCCAAGCACATGGAAGGTCGTTCTAGATGAAGAATCATTATCTTATTTCATCAAGAATCATCATAATCTTAATCAATCTGAACCCTTTGCACTTGGATCTTAAGTCATTCGCCTTGGCAAAAACACCAGACGTTGTTTGCAGTGTTGCGGGTGTAACAGGCACAGCCGGGACCACTCGCCACCCTCGCTGCCTTCATTGCCCTCTCATAGCTCGCGACCTCGCCCCCCTCACCGCCCTCACGACCTCCCTCCGGCCGATTGCGAGAGGCGTAAGGCGCTTAGCTTTCTCCGCGTTCGTTTGTTGAAGCGTCTCCGGACGGTGACCTGTTGGTTCTGCCACATGTGGTCGGCCGTCGCTGACTCACAGGCCTGTGCGACAGACCCGTATGTTCACGCACTCCTCTGCATTTCGGAGGATTTCGTTCACGTCTCTTACACGACGGAATGGGTACGAAGTAACATGCTCTCGACAGTCGTACTTCTTGTGATGTTTACTCTGAGAGTTGTTCCACTTCCGGTTTCATACATTGACCGGTATTCATTATATTCCAAGATCGTGATCATAATGTTTGTGAGCATAAACGTCTAGGATCCTCGAGCAACTCTGGTACCTCCCAGACCACTCCCAACGGTGTTTTTTGGAGAAGTCTTTTTTGAATTTGACAGACTCAAGAGCGTCTTTTCATTTGCTCTCTTATTTTTACCCGGGGAAGTTACTAAATCTTCCACGAGCATCAGATTCTTCGTTTTATCTGTCATTTTCGTTTGATTCCCAGTGCTATCACGAGATATTTATTTGATTTTTTGCAACTGTCCCACCCACGTGGGCATCACTGTGACAAGTCACGCGTGTCCGACTCGTGCTGGCTGGCAGCGTCACAGCGGCAGCGAAGCTTCGAGAAAGTGCGTCGCCACCGCGAATGGAGGTCGATGTCTATTGTGCGCGAAAGCGGTCGCCTCCCGACCACACCTGTGAGACATCGTCCCATTAATGGATCCGTTCCGCGATTAAAGCGGCACCTCGCGCGCGGATTTGTTCGTGTGATGCGCAACCCGTGGGTGGCCGTGATTTTTTTTTAAAGCGAGCGCGGCGCGCGCGACACATTTTGTACGCAATTTGGTAATCACGGCGCGAGGAAGAAACTTAGCGCTCGAGCGATGCGGAATCTAATAGTTGTCGGAGTTCATAATGAATTAGAAGTACTTTGCATAAAGGAATTTCCGAGAACCACGTTTAGAAGGAAACACTAATGAGGTCTGAGAACATTTTGTTAAGAACTTTTCCTTCGATGGATGCACTTCGCCGTGCCAAGTTTCCCCTCCACCCCCTCTCCGACACTTCACGTTTTCGCGTCAGTTAAATTTCCATTGTATCATGAGAACTGCGTTCGATGCTAATAGTCTGTGATAGATGAGCTGCATTTCCCTGAAAGAAAGTTAAAGCTGAAATTATGCTAAGTGTTCTCTTAATAATTGCGAGAAAGTGTAATGAAAAAATGTGATATATTGTTCAAGTTGTTGAAATAACTTCCACTAATTCATTGAAAATAGTTAAAATGTTTTTACAGTTAAAATTGAAATCGTTAGCAGTCATGACAGATTCGCAGACTAGAAGAGTTCTTTAGTTATTTAAAATAAAGATTTCTTGCCAGTGTCTTATCTTCATTTATTGCTAACAAAAGTATTCTTATTTTTCAATCAGAAATTTGGTTTATTGAGAATCTGTACTGGACACTCAAAATCGCCACATTTAATTAAAAAAGAGTCTTGTCGCTATTTAACTACATGTCAAGAAAAAACCTTGGAAGGGTTTTGCATATTTAGCAAAAAAGAAAGTGCGGCCTGTAACAATGTATTTTCTTAGGTCGAACATATTTGATCTCATTGTTACACTCTGTGCCATCAAACATTTCTGGAAACAAAAAACAACAAAGAAACGCGATGGTCACAAAAGTCAGTGACTTTCACGAAGCCGGTAGACATAGGTCGCTGTGAAGGTCTGAGGCGGTGGGAAGTCTGCGTGGCAGATTGACCCGCCTGACCACTTCCACAGCGTCGTCCTCTCTCACTCCGCTCATTCCCGCTCCTACATTATTCTTATTCCCATTTCTCCAATTTCCCATCTGTCTCCTCACACACGGTGTCATTCCCCTTCCTCTTCTTCACTTTCCCACCCTACTCTTTGCGTCCTCCGCCTCTCAGAGCCGCTGCCACGAGGCACGAATGACCCATAACACCGCGGGGCGGCCGAAAGGAAATGAAAGCTTTGCCCCCGGCCGCAGGCCTTCAGTTGCGTCAAAAGCGATTCCCTCCCCAGCGACGGACTTCTCTTCGCCCTCTGGACCTCTCTGCGACCGCGCCTCTTTCGGAGACGTGTAAATTCATGAACAAACTCTCCACCGGGCGACAGCTGAGAGGATATAATATCTATCGTCTCTTTGCTGAGACGCGTTGCTTTTTTTTTCTTTTCTATAGATGATAAAATACTTGTGCGAATGTAGGATATTTCTTGATGTATATTTTTTTAACCAGGAAGAAGATATTTACTACGATGTATAATGTACTTCACTAATGTGAATTTACTTCAATTACTTCTCCCGCGAATTAAGTTAGATTGTATTACGTTTGAACAAAAATATATTATTTCAATCAGATCATGCTTCTCCATCTTTTATCAAGAAAGGTTTGTACAGGAAAATAAATATTGTTAATTTTTATTGCATATTAAAGGCCATATTTCTGATTTTTAGGTCATAAATGCATATTTTTAATAGCATATTGCAAGATTTTTTTAGGGAATAAAAGTCCTCTACTTAGTTGTGAGGATATTAAGTATACGATCTGTCGCAAATTTGTGCCTTGTTGTTTTGTACTTTCAGTTGTATAAAAAGCATGTGAGATGGGTTTTACTTACATCGTGAATTTATTCAACAATTTCTATTAAAATGCTTTATGAAACAAAACGTTTTCTAGGAAACGCATCAAAATAGCATTCTTAATATACTTACGTTCTGTTTAACGGAAAAGGCACATTTTGAATTAAGGCAAGGGAAATTAAAAATCATAAATCATGTAAACTTAATTATGAAATTCCATAACATTTTGCATGAAATCGACATCGCAATAACGCATTTTACTTGTGTCATATTTATTGGAATAGAATAAAAAATTTCGTTCAGTAGTCTGACAAAATTGAAACTGAAGGTGTTAGAGCATTAACAAGGTAATCCACATCAGCCACAACAAGTTTTATGCTATTCGTAAACTAAAATATGTCGATTTTAGGCAAAGAGTGTCCCGTCTTGGTATTGTCTCAAACTCTTCATAAATGTGAACGAGACTTACATACTAGTAACAGGTGGAGACACGAATCAAAATCGAGATATTAACCTTTGAATATATCTAGAGAGTCGTTATGTCTGATGTGGCATAAATTATTACTGCCCAGGAGCCTTTCAGATGTATGGCCCATATTCTGGGAATACGCCCCTACCCAAATGGACGCCAAATGCTCGAGAATTGAAGTAACTTCAGCCAACACCCTGCAGCTCTTGATCTCCTCACGCGGACATGCCTGACAAAAGGTCATCTCTGGGATATTGATAATTTTTACCATCTGCCCATTACTCGCCTCTGTTCATAATAAACGTTGTAGCCTTTGCTATGCAATACCGCACCGGCAATATTGGGGTATTTTAACCTTTTAATTAATAAAGTTTCGTGTTGTGTAAGCTTTATTAGATTGCATGGTCGTAAAGTACACCCCGCAAGCCAGCAACGACGTGCAGATGGCGCTGTGGAAAGCGTGTTTGAGTGGTGACGCAAAGCTCTGAATTCTCAAAGGTCTTCATGTCATTTGAGGGAGGAAACTATTTACTTGGACCGACAAACTTCTTCGTATTCCATAGTAATGTTTGTTACGAATATAATTACGTTGTTTTGGTAGTGTCTAAAGCATCTTTCACATTGTATATTAAATGTATTCAAGCGAAAATCACATTTTCTGTTTGTAACGTATTCGGAATGAAATAAGTAGATTTGATAAAACCAGTGTGTTAAAGTATCATTGTGCTGGGAAGCTATACAAACAAGCGGATATTATGGTTACCTCTTCATCACAGACTATTGTTTGTTGCACATTCTGGGCTCCAACTTCTGGTATCATTTAAAACTTATTTTCTCCCCTCAGATATCTAAACAGTTTACAAGTTATTCTTAACAATGCCACATCCATTTTTCTTTCATCTATTCATTGCCACACAGTCCCTACATTATTTTAAGCACTACGTTCCCACTCACGGTCCACGCGCGTCGTATTGTTCGCCTCTTTTTCTCCATTTCGTCTTTTCTTTCATCGCGTTGCGCCCTCTTTCGCTCTTTCTCTCTTCCCCGGCCCGTCTCGAAACGTACGCGAGCTTCCGCATTCTAATTTAAAATGGTAATTTTTCCTGTCCCGCTCGCACTGTGTTCATCTAACATGAACTCGCAAACCAGCCGCCTCTTTCCCCTGCTGTAAAGGTTTTTATGTTCAGCTCGCGCTCCGCTACATGAAATGTAACATTTACTCTGACACTTTGAAGAAACGTGTACCGTAAACATATTTAATGCTAGTGTGCGCCATTTATATATTTTTTGCATTTCTGTTGAGCAAATAGAATTTCGAGAAAGTAGTACGGAATAAAAAATATATCCGAGCTCGAAGCGAAGGGCGGAATAAGTGCAAAATAAAATTAAATACCAACTCTTCGCTCGTAAAGAAAGGTCTTCCCAGAGTAAGTGAACGGAAATAAAATACGAGAACTGGTAAAAGAACTGGTACTTAGCAAACGCTACAGGTTGTTGAGAATGTAATTGGAGATATCTGCGAGTATGATGAGTAAGAAAATTCTTCTTAGTATAATTTTCCTTGTGGAGATTTCTTCAAGAGGGAGAAAACTAGAAAGGAATGTTAATATTAGAATGATAAGAAAAATAATGTTCTGAGACATACTTTATCGCAATCTGGGAGAAGTAGAGGAGCAACAATAACATTTCAGCTATGATTTTTATATGAGCAGTTCTACTTCAATTTCAAGTCATTGTTTTCATGACGCATGCATTCCTTTAGTCATATTAGTTTTTAAATATTTAATTGTAATTGAATTGAATTTAAAATCATAAATCGTCATTAGTCATCTATTAATTGGAAAATAACTTTCTTATATCTATAAGTTATGGTACAGGTGACTAAAATAAGTCTTCATTCGCTTATTCGAAAATTTTGTTTCGAGGGACTACTGACGAGGATACTTCTCACGAAATTATGTTTTTCACTTAAACACTACTAACTCTCTTATCCTTTACTAAGTGAACGAAAGTGTGGAACAAATAATAAAGTATCCAAATGTTGCAGTTTACTCAATGCAACTCCAATTAATTTGAAATAAAATGAGTTGAATTCTCAGCTGTGGATTTTTTTAAATTACTTAAGAATTCTTCGTTTTTTTATTGCCAAGAACAGCAAAATAAATAAATTATGGGTAACATACTAACTGTAATGAGCAAAATAAAAATTCATACATTTTTAATGAAGTGGAAAAACAAATAATTTAAACACTTTACAAATAATATGAAATCAGAAAGGATCCAAATAGTTATTACAGTACCAGATTGTACGCGTAGTTAAGTTTTGAACGCATACTACCGAAAGTAAGTTTTCATTTTAAGATCTTTCACAAATGAATACAGGATTTAAAAATACCAGGTTTATTTTTGTATTTAGATTACATTTTGACATCGGTGTATTTATTGAGTAAACATGTATATATTTGATGTTTGTCAGATACATTGAAAATATGGAAATATTGCCTTTGGTTATTGTTGATTCATTCCTGAGTACACGGCCAAATCCTCGGGGCCATGAGAAGAAGCATTGCGTAGAGAAACATCCGCACCTCTTGAATCCTGGGGCCATCGCTTGGTTCTCTCCACTTGAAAGTTGATCTCATCAAGGGAGACGTGGCGGCCGCTCGCTAGGCGCAGAGGAGGTATAGCTCGGCAATCTTCGCAGAGGTGAGACCAACTTCGCATTTAGATTCCCCAAGTGTGCACCATGTATGTACTCTTCGCTTTCCTATCAACAATGATCATTTAGGTGCTTTTGGATATGGTTAGGAAAATTTAAATTAAACAACAAAGATGAGAATTTCAAATGTGTCAAAAATAAAAGGAAGAGCAATCGGGGTTGAAGCGCGTCCCAGCTGCATGTGTGTGTGTGTGACAGAAGTGACATTGTGGAGTTTAATGTTCGCGAGTGGTAAACCCGTTACATGTGTATAAATTTTTGTGTCAAAGGAACTTTCGATAGGACTTGGATAACTTCACTCAAAGGCAGGACGAAGTAAAATGCCACCCTGAAAACGTCCGATCGAATTGCTCCCTTGAAAGTCCGGTCTCCTCGCTCGCCGTCCTTCGAATTTTGCCAAGCGATGCACGCTCGTTCCGCCACCGCCGGGCGGACGAGCGGCAAGCAGCGAGCGGGGAGGCTGCCGGTGGCGAAGGCGGGAGGAGGTGAAGGGGGCGGAGGGCGGCGAAGGCAGGGCACGGCCCGGGCCGGCCTCCAGAATGACAGAATACAGACCAGTTATGACGTCATAAACCTCAACACCGGCACGTCGTAAAAATGCCATTTTCGCGGGTTGATGACGCGGAACAAGCGGCCGCACACGCGCGCGAGCGTCTTTGCCGCCTAACCTGCGCCGCGCCGCCCGCCGCCGCCGCAGCTGCGCGAGTTAATTAAAACATTTCAATTAACGAAATTAACGGGGTCGCTCGGAAGGCCGTGAACGCGTGACGGCCGGCACGCGTGTTCATTTTTGTGTCGTGTCCTCCTAGAATGGAGCGATCTGCGCGGTAGTTACGCTACTCACCCGCTGGTTTACCAGCCACTCCACTCGCCCGTCTAGTCGCTCATCCACTTACCAAACTTCTCACCCACCCACCGAACCTCGTATTCACCTACCCAACAAACCTCTTACCCACCTTACACACTTACAGCCACCCACTTACTCACTAAACGTATCACCGTCCATTCACTCACCAAATCACTCTTCTTTCCAACCATAACTAAATCTATCATCCGCCCCACCAGTCACTCCCCAATCCTTCCACTTAACTCTCATCAAACCTCGCTTTAACTAACCAAACTCTCTCTCTCTCGCTCTCTCTCACTCTCTTGCTCTCTCGCTCTCTCTCGCCCTCTCGCTCACGCTCACGCTCACGCACACGCACACAGCAATACTTGCACTGCCCTCCCACCCACCCTCTCTCCAAACCTCTAACTCATCGAATGCAGTCACATATTTCCTGCAGTCACTTCAAGTACCGTCACTTCCCTCCGCAGCCACCCATCCATTCAACCATCTCTCGATCATACATCTTTTCCTTTCATCGACCTTCTTTTTCCCTGCATTATTAGCATAGAACGGTAACTCCTCCTACCCTCTATTTATCTTCACATTCTCCCAGAAACTATTTCTCCTACCACTCTCCTTTACACCACTCAAACAAATCCCACTGACCCACCCACCTGCCCATTACCTTGTCTCATGTCGGGCCATCGACCACCCGACCATACACCCACACGTTCAGTCGTTCACTCTACTAAAGCTCTGCATTAAATGAAATTGAGCGTATAGATTGTAGCTCAGAGCGACCCACGCGCTCGTTGAAGAAGGAACTGCTCGACCCCGCGCCCCTAATTGGATTTCTTTTACTGGCGGGTACGGAATATTTTTGCTTCAACGTTCCTACGCGAAAGAGAGGGACCTGTGTTTTCTCGCCCGGGCGGTAGCTCATCTCCTCGTTTCCTTCATTTTATAATCGCCGCTGAAGAATCTAAACGGTCGACTGTCAATTGAGTCTGGGCAGAACCTCGTCCTTTTTTTCCTCAACCTCCTTCCCCCCCCCTCTTTTCGTTGCTTTCTTTCCATTCTTCCCTTGCCGCAAGCCTTTCATAATGGTCTGTGTGGCCGCGAGCTAACTGTATTAACATTTCCTCATTTTTCTCGTGGTCCTACGCCAAAGATCGCTTAAGAGGTGGTTCCGGCGCTTAAGCAAATGAGTTGGTGGATGATGTGCATATTTATTCGATAAACCTGGAATGAAAAATACTTTCTTGGTGGGTATTGAAATGCAAAGAGTGTCATGATTCTAGTTCAATGACGTCCATTGGAGAACATGAGTGAAGCATATTTGGGAAAAGTTGTGTAACTGGCATATTTGCTATCGTATGGTCTGATGGGAGGTAATATCATTTAGAACCCCTCGACTTTACTTGACATAACTTCATTCGAATTTCACACCTCATTATTATTTTACGTCATTGCACCTGCAATTAAAGGAATTCATCTTCTGGAGCGGACTTAATATTTATTATTTCTGCTAATGATTTTTAAGGGTCTATTTTATAAAAAAAATTCATAATTTTGATACAGTAAATTGAAAATGCTTTACTGAAAAGTAATTTATGAAGAGATAGTTGGGCATAATTACAACAGTTGAAAATGCCGCCGTTCGCAAATTATGTGTTAATTTCCGATATGGTACAATGCTGAAGTGGGGTAATATCAAATAAAATGAGAGGCCTACAAGTTTTTTCCCCTCCCCCTGCCAAGCTTTTTAATATTCCCAATGAATTCCCAATAACAATTTATTTGATCCACAAGTATGCACGAATTGACTGCAGAAATATTTATTCCTTATAATGATACTCTAAATTTAATAGATATCATTTGTTGCATTTGAGAATATACTTCACTATGTTTACTGCATTATTAATTGCCATTGTGGATGAATGACCTTCAATTAATGCTTATTAGCCCCCTTCGTATTTATCCAGCACCAAATGTACAAATTGTCAAATGCTTTGTAAATTGTGTCGGGAGTGGGAGGATTCGTTTGGGCACTTACAGGGTTTGGACCAGGGGTTTACACTGTTTTGCCAGGTGAACATTGTGTCAATACTTAATGTTGAAAATATACTGTTAGTTTGAATGTGATCAGAAAATACATTATGAATATGACAAATTCAAATTTAATTATAGTAATTAACAAAAAGAGTGGATAAAGAGGGATATAATTGCATGAGTGGTGTGTTCAAGAAAACGAGCGACCGTAGGAGCGAGTTGCAATTGTACCTCTTTATCCCCGTCTTACGTTCAATATTTTTACGTTTCCATTTAAGAATACTTTTTATTTTGAGAAATTCAATCATATCTTTACCATCCGAGGCATCTATTTGATGACATATTGGTTCTGAACAAGACCTGTTTGAGTAGGCCTTGCAGTGTATATTTACAATCACCATAGTTTCTTTAGAAAATAACGTTTGTAATAAGAAATGTTTGAAAATGGAATGATATTTATCATATTCCGCATGAAATGTTAGAAGATATCAAAGCTAAGAAAACATTACTTCGCGCAAAAGGTAGGGGCATGAATGAGAGAACATGTGTTACGGTTGGAAAGGAGAATCGAATTCAGTTCTGACTTAGCATTGCTGGCAAATTCTTCAGAGCGGGTAAATACAACTGATGTTTATATTTTTTATATATTTTTAAGACTAAACGTTTCGCACATAACACATTAATTCAGGTTAAATATTTGATGTTGTTTCATTAGTCAGGTAGTTTCAAACCAACACACATTTTGTCATACTTGTTTATCTTAAAGATGTGGCGTGAAAGGAGGATCTCAATATTTGAAATTACAAAACAATTTACTTTATTATGTAAACGAAATAAGAGAGCTTTGCCATTTAACAACTGCTCTCTCTGGACCGTTATGGTCGAATAGGTGAAGTAAACATACCTGTGCAATATAAAGCGAGTCCTGGGTTAGGAAGATTGATGCCTAGTAGGGGTAGTGTGACAGTTTCTAGTTTAACTTATTGTACTATAAATATTAGTTGTAATATAATATACATTTTTGCAGGTTTCATGGCCGACTGAAATACGTTGGCTACGTCTGTGTTTTAGAGACAATTTAACAATTTTTATCGTTTTTCTGAGTTCTGATTGGTAATTGTGGACCTTTAATTGCACGCACGCCATAAACATAGAGATAATTCACAATTTTCCATTGAATTAATGAGCATATTTAGTTAACTAAACGAAACAAAATACTGCAGGTATCTGAATCCTATAAATGAAACAAAAAACATCAGATGAATAAAGGAAGTGATTCTTATGTTACAAGACGATAATAAAATCGTGAGTGTTGGTTTTCATTTTTCAATGTTTACCGATTCTTCTGATTTTTTACCAACTGTATATTTTGAATTAATACAGTTTGAAGAATTTGATCCAATATCGTAAATTTCCGAAAATTACAATATTGGTCATCGGAGTTTGTGAAGTCTGTAACATTACGTTTAAACAAGTAAAGACATGGTGTTAAGCGAAGTAAAGGGAAAGAAAAATAATATTCGAAATAATAAGTACAAGTCAGGGTTAGCACATTTGAAACTTTCTTTAACTCGACATTCTTGAAAATAAACTTTGAAGGATTATACGAAAAAGAAATAGAGAAATAGTAAACGAGAAAATACCATGAGAACGCCCCAAGATATCTTTTGTGAGAATTGTCATCTGTGCCAAAAGGCGTGTTAGACTTTGAATCATCGATGATTATTGATATCAGACAAAGTCTGATATTGATATCTGATAAAGTCGATAGCAAAGAGGTTGCGCTGGGAGCAGGTGCGATGTGGCGGGCGTTGGGGTGGGGGTGGGGACGGCCATTGCGTTGGCGTCATTCGCTTCGCTAAATTATTGTGCGCCTGTCCTCACCAAGCCACGCGGAAAGGGTTCAGGGGGGCAATACGCTGTCGCCACCTGCTCTCCTGCCTTCTCTATCTCTCCTTCGTCTACCCTCTTCCCTCTACTTCTTCTTTCTGCCTCTCTTTTTTCTCTCCGTTTTTCCATCCCTCTCATTCTCCTGTCCCTCTCTTCCTTTCGTTTCATTCATTTCTCCTTCCTTTCTCTCCCTCAATCTTTCCCTCTCTCCCTTCTTGAGACCTTTTCTTAATCTCTTCCGCTTCTCCAAATCTTTCCTTCCCTCTCTGGGTTTCACGACTTCTTCCCCAATCTTGTTAATTTTGATCCAATTCGTTCATTGATTTCATATCTTACATTAAATGTCTTATATTTTCATACTACCGTATTTTACGACCATTGATTCCTCTAATTTCACTTATATCGTCTAGCCATCGAGTTGTTCCATGAGCTGCTAAGTATTCTCTTGTCGTTGTTGTTATTGTTTTATTTTTTAATTTCCTTCTTGCCTAAAGTTCCCTTTGGAATTTTGAATCATTTATAACATATGCATTCTTTTACTACCCTAAGAAACTACATTTCATATTTTCACATAATTTTATATTCCGGTTTCATTGAAATATATGTTTTTCTCTTCTCTGTGTGTTAGCTTTCTGATGAAGGCCTATGGTTGTTTTCTGGCTTAAACTTTTATGGGCTAACATGTTAATGTTCCTCCATCCTCCAACTCGTCCAACTCATGTCATTCTACAGACAAATAGTATGAAGAGATAGAATGACAATGGTTAACGTGCTAGCATGCATTTTGAAAAAAATGTATTAACTGATTGTGTGTACTTAGTTTTGTTTTATTCGCGTTACCTAAACTTTAACGATAAACTATTTTGTGTAGATCTAAACTGTTTTGTGATAACGATACTGCAGGTTGGCACTACAATGTTATTGATTCACTGTCTCAGTAGCCCAACTGATGCAATCAAAAAGTGACGCATCAATATTTGAAGTATGGCCAGGTACCCTCCTGCACGCGCCTTGTGCTCTCATCATGTCGGGGCGGCACGGCGCCGATGACAGCGTCGAAAGCACAATAAAACAGAGTTACTTGGTGTCACGGCCATCCATCACGGGCTCGGCCGCGACATCATGCCGCAGACGAACGCACAATAAATCCATTGGACGCCTCCGCCTCCGCTGCCAGCTATTCAGCCGCACCTTGCTCCAGGAGGGGGGGGGGGAGGACCATCCAGGCGTTATTGAAGAGCGGCCCCACAGAATGAAGTGTTGCAGGCAAACTAGTGTGCCATCGCATCACATGCAACTCTCTTCAGAAATCGTGTTTAAATATCTTGATTGGACGGGCATTGCAAAATTTAGGTACAAAGGTTGTCGAAAATAGCATGGTAATCCTTTTCACAATGGCATGGTTGGCAAGAAGTTTTATAATAGACGTTATGGTCAAAAAATAAGCGCAGTATATTTTGTGTAACCCTCATTAATGCACAACATGAGACCAGAGTGATTAATTTTATGTAAAACCAAGTTGAGGTAAAATTCAAATTTACTTACCTATGTAACATAACAGGTCTGCCTTAATTGTCAGTAACTTTCCGGTAGTACTTTAACAATTTCAAATAAATAGACATTTTTTATGCGAGATAATATAAGGGAAAACTAGGGTTCGGATCAAGTGATGAAGAGAATAAGACATGTTCGCAAAAATATTGCCGTCCTATGGTAAGGTATAAAGTACTGGTATAATCCATTTTCATCAAATATTCATGAAAAAAATAGCATGAATATTCTAAATAAAAGCGAACAATCATATTTAAAGGAGGTACTAAATGAAATAGTTAACTCTCCCGTACTCCCGCGGAATATTTGTATAACCAATGTTATATATATTTTTCTTTTACTTATCAGAGATGGTCTCAGTGCAAACTAGTTAATGTTTTATTCAATTAAACTTTAAGAATTACATTTTCCTTCATTGTATTCACGTAAGAGTAGTAGTTTGCAAGATATAGCTCTACAATGTTCATTGGGGGAACTGCATCGCCCCCCCCCCTCACGAGCATCTCTGCCAATGTTATTACAATGCAGTGGTACGGCAACTACGCACTGGAACGACTCACAGTGTTGGGTTTCGTATGAACTTTGAAGAATGATGAATGATGGTAACTAATGCTGTCTTCGCTATTATATCCTTATATCCTATTATATCGCTCACACACAACAGTTATATATATATATATATATATAATATATATATATATATATATATATATATAATTTATTTGGTTCCCGGATGCAGGGCATTCAACATCCGCGCGAGTAAACTCTTCCAACAGGTTCCGCGAGTAGAGCCTTGTTGGGTACTGGACCAGATCGTCGCGCCACCGTCGAGCCGCGACTGTCCGCCGGCACGTACGGCCCGAAAGGCGAAGACACGCGTGGCGATGCAGCAGCTGTTGCTGCGAACGGCGTCAGGTTACGGCGCCCGGTTGCGCCACAAGCCGCGCGGCACGTAACAGCAGCGGGTTACAAAGGTCAGCGGAGCGGAGCTGATGGCCGGGGGAGGGAGGGGGGGGTGCGACTGGCGGGGCAACGAGCGTGGGCGCTGCACGGAACGTGCCGAAAAAGAGCTGCCGATCGCCTGAGAGCCCACGTAGTCTCCGAGTCGGAGTTAAAAGCAGGGCCTGTTCGCGTATGTACGTAAGGGTTTTGGACACGAGGTATATGTTGATGCTGGAGAGTTCGTCCGTGCAATTAGGTTATAGGGCGCCATTGCCGAGATGAAAATTCTGGAGGGCGATTATACTGAGTTGATTAGTTGTAGTCCCTTCTACCGTTTCTGGACAATTGCCGGGCAAGTAACTTCAAGTAGCCTTTGACCTCGTGCGATTCTATGTTTGCTGCTCTATGTGGCCTTTCCCCTGTCACCCGGAAGGTGGCGGAAGTACTGCGAGTATTCAAATTAAATTATGTTAATTTTTCTCCTCCTTCATCTTCCTCCACATCTTGAAGAAGAAGAAGAAGAAGAAGAAGAAGCAGGAGGAGAAGTTTGTTTTTTCTTCTACTGATGCCCTTTCCATTGCTAAGGCAATCATGGATTTTCTAAGCAATCACGAGAAATTTTTTAAATAATTGTATGAGAAACTTTTCTGCTTCCTTGGAGCATGCAATTGTTTGCAGCCTTCAGTGTGGTAAACCAGATTATTCCGGATCAGAATCGCTCCCATTCGGCTTTCGAAGCGTCATGAGATGTCCGTCGCGGTTTCGCTAACACATTCGGTGGACGGTCGCCTGCGGGAAGGTGGAAGGGGGCTGTCACGGGGCAGGCGATGGCGGCGTGTGTGCATGCCACCGCCGCTCCAAGCCACAGTTTCTTTGATTATTTGTGCTTCCGGGCGTGTCAATTCCTATTGTCATTAGTGCCGAGAGTTTAGTGAATGTTATTGCCCGGTGGAGACAGTGTTTCTCTCTCACTGATACCGTACAGATAGGTTGAATTCTGCCGCTGTGTGGAGGAGAATTCTAGCAGTCCACTGCTGCTCTGATTGGTTTCCATAGTTGTCCGATCCTTACCAGTCGCATGCCGAAACAGTGCCCTGAGAAACGGCCGTGAGGCACGCGATCTTTCCATCTTCATCTTTACCGCTCCTCTCAATTCACATACGTACTTACATTTACATACGTTACTGTACGATATACCTCGGGACGCGAGCTTTTCCGTGCTGAGGCGGCGATCCGCTTATCTGAGAGCTAAAATCGAGTGATGACGCGTGGTCCGAAATTTTCGTTCCATGGTGGAGGAACACCTCTACTTCGTGGGATACAACATGCACTACGCTCACGGGACCCCTGGTTAAAGTGGTCGGCCGAGGCGCTGTGCCGCCCTCTCGCGCCGGGCGAGGGACGTGTCGGTCTCGAGCGGATACTGCGGGCGGCGCGCGTGTCGTGGCGCATGAGAGCGGCTCTTCCCGTCAGACGTCGGCTGCGCCGGATCGGCCACCCGCGAGCAGGTGCTGTCATCACTGTCGGCTGCCGCACGAACGTTCGGATTCGCTGCTTGTCAGGCAACCTCTTCATAAAGCCATCGACCTCGCTGGCACACGCGGTCGCGTATGAGGAGAAAGTGTTCAAGTCGATTGCATTTTTTTTTTTCGTTTCATTCTTTGACACAGTCGGATAAACGTCGGACATCCACATACTGCTCTGATTATTAACATTGGTTTTTAATACTGGCCTGGTATCTCATTGCTTGACCATGAGTACTTCAAATTTCACGCTATCTCTATTTCTTTTTTTAATTTCCTCATTTTTCTCTTTTGGTAATATAAATATTCCTCAATTAGATATTTTCTTTTCCTTTTCAAAATCAAAATATCTTGTTTCCTCATAATTTGACTGTGACATATAAACAAATCTGTGTTGCATTTAGCAACCTTGTTCAACTATTGCCGTGGTCCTAACTATGAACTTTTAATAACTGAACAGAAATAGTTTGCTACTTGAAGGCATTTTTTTCACAAAATATTTTTCTTTAATGAAAAGTTGCCTACATCATATGTAGCTCATTATATGGATTCCTACAACTTCCGTGTTACCTTTGCAAGGTCCTGCGCAGTACGTTCTCGAAAAATGAACATTAAAATAATTTTTATTTTTAATAATTGTTAATAAATCCATGTCTTCATATTAAGGGGAAAGGGTACCGTGTATGCCGCCCATGTTAAATTTGCTACTATTGATGTACCTCCTCTAGAAAATTAAAAAGTATTTATTTAGCCCCCCAAAAAATCAAAATCGATCATTTGACCCATTTTATAGTACCTTCTCCCCTTAAAAAATGATTATTTGTTTAACAACGCTATTGCCAATGCGTATATGTTCGGGCAGATATTTATTGCAGGCAGTGTATTCAGTATATCTTAGTGAGGGAGCTGGCAGAAGAAAAGTAAGATACTGACTACCCTGTGAAAAAAATTCAATGCGAAAATTAATGTTACGTAATAAATATATCCTTGTAAGACGTAATTTTACTAAATATCAAGTTTGTTTTACTAAATTTTACTAAATACCGAAGGAATGGCAGAAGTTGTGGCACCAAGCACTCAAGAAGGCTATGAAAATAAAAAAAGAACGTTTAATGGAAAAACAGGCCAGAAATGTAGTTCCCGCCCTTCTTGTTCTAGGATGCTCAAGCCGATGATCATAACAGAGAATCAGCAGCACTTGGGAGAATGTGTGTCCTCGGGCTGAGGTGTGCCCATTTGATTTTGTCGCGCTACGCCTCTGTATACTGTATCAGTGTATAAGTGTCGCACGCAATCACTGCCCGTTTGTCGCGCCAGCAAGAAATTTCCATTCGCGGTCTCCACGATGGCTTTCCGCTTGTGTGCGCCCCCGCAATCGCCAGGGCCGCGGGCGCCGCGCGGACGGCGGGCGGACGCTACGCGCCGGCGGAAAAACAGCTGCGCGTCGCGTCGGTTTGTCGCCATCTGCCAGCGCGGCTCATGTGACTGCGAAGCGAATGACCGCCCGCGGCGCCGGTTGCCTCTTGGCTCTCCCGAAGTCACGCGTTGCGTGGTTGCGCCGCGCCGCCCGGAGGCGAGCTGCAGATCGAACGGACAGCTGGGAGATAGGGATGCGAGGGACGAGGTGGACTCCCTTTGCGGTGGCATTCGCTTAGGGGTACCCGACGGCACGAATTGCGAATTCGTCAATTGGAACTCTTGTGGCGTTGGTGGAAACAAATGTCGTAAAAACTTGGTAGATAAGTCGAGTTACAGATATCTATCATTGATGTGGACCAAGCGGATTATTTTCGATAAGCTGTCTTAAAACTGCACTTACTTGGCTGTCCGGGTGACGCCGCGTCCATGGCGTAGGTGCCGACGATTCGGTCGCCGTTCTGGGACTGGGCATTGCGCCCTGAGGAAGGTCGCAGTATGGCGAACGAAACGTCGGCACATTCGCCACGGACGCGGCGTCACCCTGACTCAGGCCGCGGAAGCCTACGCTCTATCTTAAAACTCATTTATACTTAGAAGTAAAAAATATAAATAAAGGATATTAATTGGTATATGAAAACCTCTGATATCTGATGCCTCAAAATGAATATTAATGACGATTTTACAAAATAATCCAGATAAAATATTATGCCATTTACATCTCATTTTAAGAATCGTTGACTTATCATCGCTTCTTTCACGGTTAGAAATTCATTTTTCTGGGAGTATCGATATTTGGGTAGGGTTAATTGAAAATGCACTTTAGTATTCGCGAAAAAGTAACTTTAATTCTAAATCCACACCTGCACTTGAGTGAATGCGGGTCGATGATTCCAATATTATGACGTTTGTGTAGCGCCAGTCATGTTGGCAGAAGCACCTGATTAAATTTATCAGATGCAGCTATCTGGTGTTACCGGGAATACATTAGTGTCAAAGGTTCTATTCGCTCAGATCCGATTTCCTAGTCGGCAAATGCACTCAGCCAGCGATTATATTCCAATAGAGAGCAAATATTACCATGAGCATGTCCGCATTGGCAACCCCGTCTTTCACGATTTCACATTGGCGTCCGTTCTGGAGGTCGGGAACGCCATAACCCTCCTGAATTGTGATCTGCAATCTCGCGTAATACAACATTATTTCCGCAAATGTGTAAAATTCCTCGTAAAAATGACTTATGGAACCTATTGATACATTTTAGAATTTAGTGATCACAAACTGATGAATATTTTAGGTTCTCCTATATTTTTATCATATTTTTGAAGTAAATGTTACAGCCTTACTGCAGTATTATAAGCGATTTACACAGATGTAGAAGTCAACACTTGTACTATAGTCAACACTTATTGACCTATCACTTTTCTTTTTGAAAAAAATGAAGTATTTGCCAAAATTTTAAAAATAATTCCATATATTGAATACACTTTGTATTTTTGAACATTTTTAATTTTTAAACAGTATTACTTGAATTGGTATCTGAACATTTTGTTATCTGTGAGTATAGAGTCTGAACGTTCTGAAATCGCATTAATAGCATTACTGGAAAAAAATGCGTAAAATATGTTAATAATTCTCAAACTTTCCGAAAACTATGAAACAATTGGAAATTGTGCATAGATTAAAGTGTAACGAAGTTGTGGCAAAAGCGAAAAAATACGTTCTTGTCCACTAATAGGCACGATCCAGTAAGAAACATAAAAATGCTCCAAAAACAGCTAAAAATCTTTTTAAAAAAGTTCAAAAATATCCCCAAAACGCGGCCACTCCAAAAATGCACCCTTCCTTTGAACAACCGCCACGAAAATGTATTTGAAAAATTGACTGAGCATAGGATAATCAATAAATGACGTCATCTCTCTTTTTTACGCTGCGCTTGCCCACGAGTATTCATCAAAGTATCGTTATCCTCTGAGTTCCGTTTCTTTTTAGCCGGAATTAATTAATGACGACTCTTGTTCTGTTTTTTCTCGTAAGTTTTTCTTTTTATCTTCTTGCCTTCTTTCTGCGCCCCAATTATGACTCCTCTGGGTATCGTCGCTGCTTTTTTTGGACTCGAGTTTATCGGTGTCGTTGTCCTCTTGGCGTGTGGCTGCGTTGTAAGCGCGAAAGAAAATATGAAGAACGATGAGAGCTCAGAAAAAAAAGAGGCAATGAAACCGCAGACGACTAACTGGTATGTTTTTATGGCACTAGATGGAATTATTACTAGGGCTATTTTGAGAGTATTGGAAGAGATTTTTAGTAAGTTCTGAAACATAGAGAACATTTTCTAATTCGAAAGATAGCTTTATGCTCAACTGATTTTTAATACTATTTCAAACTTACCGTAAATATTCAGAATTTTTGGGAGTACAGACAATTTAATCACATGTTATATTACACGAGCCTGCTTTCTTAGAAAGTATGTAAAGAGGTTGAAAAAAATGTGAGAGAGAAGATTATACAAAACTGTTGCGCTATAGTCCGTACTGCTCGTATCAGTCGTGAATAATCGAAGTGCGAGAAGCAACAATTAAAACGAACTTCATTGTTTACTAAGGGTAAATGAAAAAATGGTAGTTCCTCAAAGATTTAGCGCAGATGTAGGTACGCGATTAAGTTCCACGTAGGGAAATCTTGGCACCCAATGCGATTCTTTACGATGTATTATTATTATTATTATTATTATTATTATTATTATTATTATTTTTATTATTATTATTTTTATTATTTTATTGTTGTTGTTGTTGTTGTTGTTGGTTATTTGTTGTTGTTGTTCATTAAATGCTTTCTCTGCCACACACACTGCAGATACAAATCCTTTCACATCCCACCGGTAACCACTATTATCCATCTTGTCATTCGGCTGCTGCGTCCGTATCCTGTCTTCAAGCAATCGCGAGTCGCGAATACTCGTCACCACGTCAGCCTCCACGATTCACCGCAGTACACGCCGCACCGTCACCGCTCACGCACCGCTCAACGCCATCCCAGCCCACCTGTCACCGTCCACGTCCACGTCCGCCACCGCCACCGCCACCGTCAGCCGTCACCCGTCACCCCACCGTCACCGCCACCTCACGCCACCGTCACCGCCATCCGTCACAGCCACACGTCACAGCCCACCGTCACCGTCCACAGCCACCGTCAACGTCACCGCCACCGTCACCGTCACCGCCACCGCCATCGCCACCGTCACCGCCACCGTCACCGCTTCCGGCGCGGCAACAGTGCGCTGCCCTCCATGCGAAAGATTGAAAGCGATTATTTTACACCGATTAATGTACAAACGAATAATTTTTCCGATTTGTAGATAGATTATTTGAATTCAAATCTTAATTTTCAATACTAGCAAAATATGAAAGTATATCTCTACTTTTGAACTTTAGTAACGGAGTTTCTTGTCTGTTCATGTCCCTGCAACTGCAAAACATAGAGACAAACGGACGCCAGTAATTTCATGTTACTGTAACTAATGTAATGAAAAGTCACTATGTTTGCTCTAATATTTTAGTGACGGAATTATATTCAGTACGAAATAAGAAAGAGGCCGAATTACCAGCTTTCCTAGATTCACCATCAACCAAGTACATCGTCAGATTACAATTATTGGTGTTACTGTTTCTAGAAATTTACGAGTATTTTCATTTTAAAATGAGTGACAACAACCTTGCTCATGAGCACATGTGTGGAATGAATATTATTTAAATAAATAAGAAACAAATATTAGAAATTGAATCGTCCCGTACTTCTAAAAACTTCTAAACGATTTCTTCATTTACAAATTAAAAATTAACGATTTTACGCATTATTTTAAACCTATGGAAAAAATTAATTGATTATATAAGTAAGATTAATCGATTAATTTGAAATCGACCCATATTAATCTAATAAACAATCGTCGATTAGATAATAATAAATTAATATTTAATAACCTCCCATTCCTACTCGCCATTCGGTCTGCTAGTCGAGCTAAATCATGCGGCCGAACCGGACGGATACTCGCAGCCCGATGCACAGCACTACGCAACCCTTGAATAAAATACTTTGTCCCGCAGTGAAGGTGATTGTACCGAGAGCGTTTTCTGCTCCAAATCAATCGCCTCTTCACAGAACGTGGTCTTTGTTATATGATTTGAAAATTAATCGAGACGGGTCATAATGATTCGACTGATTTGCGAACAAGCAGTTTGCTTTATTGTTATTCCAACGATTGAGGTTGTAACGGGTTGCAATTGGCGACTTATGAACGCTAATCGGAGTTAGACTGCCAAGGAAAAGAAGTGGGGACAATCTGTGGGAAAAACAACCAATAGTCACTGAATCCAATTATTGACAAGTAGATCAGAACATAAGAATTGAAGATGGGGATGATGATAAAAGTGTCACACAGGTTGGTTGATGTGGATTTAGAAGATTTCTCATAAGTTGTGACATTTGCTACACATTCATACACGAAGCCTTGTTGAAAAAGCAGTACTATTTTGCTTAAACAAAAGAAAAAATATTAAAAGTTTAGTTTTATAGTATTCACTATAGTATATTCTAATCTATATTGAATAGTAATTAAATGAAATACGAATTGTCGGCTATTCGAAAAAGTATAAAGTTGTATGTTAATGATAATCAGCCTCGACAAATCGTGTGCAGTTCCCAAACTGAATGTCTGCATTTGTCCTGATTACTGATTACACCGAAATAATAAGAAGTGAAACAAACAGAACGTATTGTTCCAGGTGCAACAATAAGACGCCTGTGCGATTGCTGAAGCAGCGACGGCTTCTGCGGAATTGCACCGGTGGTCGAGGGCCAACGACGGAGTTTGGGGCGGCGGAGGCGGCGGCGGGAAGCGAACACGAGCGCGGCGCGGTCCTCAAGCGCGTCGCCGTCCTAGTTACGAACTGGACGCGCCAGAAATTAATTAGACGTAGCGCGAATAGGCGGCCTGTTGGTGCCCTTCCGAGACGGGTTGGTCGCTACAAATACGCGGAATCCGTTGAGGCAAGAGACGTAATGGTGTTAGGCAAACTGGCGGCGCCCTGCTTGTTTGCTAATCGATGGAAACCAACATGCAGGTCACGCGCCTGGGACCAGTGTGCTTGAGCGGTGACAGGTGGCGACGCTTTTCGACGAGGCCAAGCAATCCATTCGTTGGATGGAATAATAATAATAATAATAATAATAATAATAATAATAATAATAATAATAATAACAATAATTATAATAATATATACTACTTGTATATTATATAATTATCTGTTTGGCGTGTCTGTGCATGCTATCCCACCGTTCAACTAGGATTTGCATTCCACTGAACTTTAATTTGTGTTCACGCTGTCGAATCACCAGCTACCTCTCTTCAACCAGGAGGCTTCTAAGACCAGTGCATTTTATATTTTCTAGTGTTTTGATTATTATATTTAGCAACTCTATTTCGAAGTCTTCATCCATCAGTATTGATGACTTGATTACCTACCCAGCATTAACTGACATACTTCTTTTCTTATTATGCACCTTTATACCGAAATAAAGGAATTGAACACTTTATACCAGCCAAAGATTGTGCTAGAAGGCTTCTGTTGTTGTTAGTGTCATTGAACTTCATTATTATGGTTCCGCGACCTGACCTGGAATAGCCAGTGTACTTGTCGATTCCCAGGTGAAGATAAGATATGAATGACCGAGCGAAGTCGCTCAAGGCGTGGCACGCTGACTTTGCATTCGGGAGTCCTGGGTTCAATCCCCATAGCGGCCACCCTTAACGGGCTTTTCGTGTTTTTCTTCGGTAAGGTGCAGGCGAATGCTGGGATGGTTCTACTGAAAGTCCACGACCGCGAACCCAGCGTCGCTAGTCGAATTCGTTGACTACGTGAAGTCACGAAGGTGAAATGAATTTGAGACATCGCAGGTTCCTGGTTGGGTGACCGACTTGGGACCCCGGGATCTTACGGCTCCGAGGCCAATTGCCCTTCACGTGGCATATGATGGCTAAATACAAATACAAAAATGATGAAGGAGCAAAGGCAGAGAGGGAGAGGACGAAGTGGGAGAAGCCCGAGGAAGCCGGCAGCGCCTGAGCGGAGTCGGGAGGCTGCTGCGAGTAGCGAGCGGTTGTTGCGTGCGGCGGGATTGGACGTGCGCGAGGGCGAGAGCGGGGGCCGGGGCCGACGGGAGCCGAATTCGAAGCGGCCTTCCCCCACCCCCACCCCCTCTGTCCCCATTGTGCGACGCGCCGTTGGCATGTGCCCGACTCACGACCGAGTTGGGTTGAAGCCTTTTCGCGCGCATCCTCGTTGCGGCACGCCCCGCCCATATCGCGCCACCCCCAGCCATCGCCCTCGCCCCCCCCCGCCCGCCCCTGCGCACGCCCCTATCCCCTCGCCCCTCGCCTCCGGCCGCGGAAGTTGGGAAACAGCTCTCCGCCCAATTGGAAGCCACGGAGTTCCGGAACATGAGGTTGCAAGCGACAAGGATTGTATTGGCTTCACCATACGTGGTCCGTCTCGGATTGTTGCAGGCAAGTTCTTGATGCTGTAGCAGAAAGCTGCATCGTTTTGATGGATAGTGGCAGGGGATATTCTATGCGAAATGTTTGAAATATTTTATTAAGTACATATTTTTCAATGCGATAACGCAGCACAGATATATTTAATTTAACATGTTGTGTGATATCTTAATGATTTTATACATCTTTCTATAGTTGTATTAAATAAAGGAATGTGCAATATGGAAAATTTGATTGACAAATAAAAGGCGAACGTAACAGGCCTGTCATTATAAAATCCTCAATATGTACCTCATGTCAATCAAAGCTGCACACACACACACACACACTTGTTTATAGACGTTTAAAATACCTTTGACAGTCAATTTTGTCTACAAATTAATTATTCATAATTCTTTATGGTATACGGACCCCTTTGCGTTGGTTTACAGGTACCGCATATAGCGCAGACCGCAGTTTAACTGAGCATATTGGCGGCGCCCTGTTCGCCTTCGTCCCACTGCTCGTCCCCACAGGCAACAAGCGACTGCGCATTTCACGTGACAGCGCTCGCCACAGCTCCCTCTCTGGCCCCTCCCTCGCCGCTCCAAAAAGAAATACTACGCCACGTTACATTTTCCGCTCTAAACCTTTAAAACGTTTCGCGTAATCGCGTTTGTCCGCGTAGCAAATCGACGCGTAATTAAATTTGGTCCAGTGTCGCGTCAAAATCGGGCAAGGAAACAAAAACCGCAGCGTGCATATTCCGTGCGGGACACTTTTTTCCGCGTCCCCTGCCTCCCCCGCTCGGTTCCCTACAAAGCTAACATTTGCGTCATAATTAATTAATAATTGAAGTTTTGTTCAAATATCGAGCGCGTTTGTCGTGTGCGGCGAGGGGACGTGCGGCGCGTAGCCCGTCGGCGGTGGTGGGCCGGCAACCCTGGTGGGGGGGGGGGGCTGCGTGCCCCCAGGCGTGCCGTGCGTGACCCACGCGTGCGTCCAAGGGGGGACGGACAGCCTGAGGGAGGAGCGTGCGAGTCGAATGCGGAGGGCACAGAGGGGTGGGGGTGTGAAGGCGGGAGAGTGCGTCGCTGTACGGTGTGGTGGACGACTAGGAGCGGAAGTTCCTTCCTGGCTTGTATTTGATAGTTTTTCTATTTCTTCTTTGCTCAACTTGGTCATTATGTACATTATCCTCAATACATTTTTCTTTTGCTATCTTGTCCTTTGTCATTTGTGTTCTCAGTCAACTGAACAAACGTATATTTCACTTTTACCTCATATTTTATCACCCCATCTACCCTTGCTTTCAATTAACAACTTTTCTCCCATTTATTTTTGTGTTTACATTTCACACGATTTACGTTCGCCTCCAGTACTAGAGGAGACTTTAATGTCAGTTTTTGATGATTTCTTTTATTCAACAGTCACACATACAAACACAGTTTTTCTCCCAGGGGAACTTTCTGTACTTTTTGCTCACATAATAGTCTTGTGTGGTTTGATGTTCCTTTTCTTAGCTATTCTGGAAGCGAATATTCAGCTGAATAACTGAATTTTTGTTTGCCACTTGGCACTAAACACTACTTTATTTGCTACAAGTGACACATGTGAAAATAGTTTATTGATGTAACAATGTACTTCCATTAGAAATGTCTCATCTCAGAACCTATCGAAATTTTCTGCTTTCCTCGATCAACATCAGGCGAATGCCGGAGCAGTACCCTAACAAACGAGCCACAGAACGAGCGCGAGATTTCCTTTCTCTTCCTTGTCTACTTTCCTCTTCTCTTTACTTTTCTCCACACACTTACACGCACTACATTACCACACATGTTGGGAGATCAGTCAAAACCATCGAGCTTTCCCTGCTGGTAAGAGATGTCTAATTGAGAAAAACTCTGCAGGTCGGTATTTAGGTCGGCGCTGCATCTCGCGAGGGAAGATCACCGCCACTTCCCGCGAAAAAGCCATGCATTACATCTGGGGAACTAATGACCTTAGCAGTGGAAGCACTCGGAAACTAATCAATTGCTCCCCTCCCGTGAACACCTTGTCTTCGAACATCGCATAAGAACTCGACGAGCGCGCACCGCCTCTTGTGTCGCCGGCGATTCCGCGCCCCCTCCCCCGCTCCGCGGCGCCACCGTCGCTCACAACTAACAAACTGCCGACTAACTGCAAGCGCGGTCCGCTCGCGACCGCTCTGCGCCGCGCCGTGCCGCGCCGCGCCGGCTCCTTTGATTACCGCTCTTAATTGGACATGTATCCCGCTCGGCAGGGCATGATGTTACCAAGGCGCTTCGGCCGGCGGCGGTGGTGGCGTCGACGGCGGTGGCGGCGGCGAGGGCATG
>BOPP01000001.1:3720379-3750482 GCA_017312745.1 Gryllus bimaculatus
ACACACAAAAGAGAGAGATCGTGAAACTTGTCTTCGACATGCCTAAGAACTCGACGAGCGGCCCGCCTCTTCGTGTGCTGGGATCCGCGCCTCCCGCCCGCGGCGTCCCACGTCGGCTAACAACTACAAAACTGCGATAACTGAGCCGGTGCTGCGACCGCTTGGCGCGCCGGCCCGGCCGGCGCTCGTTGATTACGCTCTTAATCGGAATGTTCCGCTGGCAGGGCAGAATTAAAGGCGCTTGGCCGGGCGGCGGTGGTGGCTCGACGGCGGTGGGCGGGCGGCGAGGGATGCAAATACCGCACGTGTTGTTTGAATTATCTAATAAATCAATAATTCAATTTACATTTGCGTACAGCCTCCCGTCGTATCTCCCCCTTCTTCGTTTTTTAGAGCTTTTGGAACCTGGAGGGTTATCTATTGGAATATACAGTTGCGGGTTGGTCTGTTTCGCGGGTGGGTTTTGACCGGCGATTCCTTTATTGCTCTTTTTCTGTCATCCTCTTCTCTTTCTCTCTTTCTCTCTCTCTCTATTCTCTGCTCTCTCTGTATCTTTACTGAAACCGAAGTGTATTGTTATGTATATCTTCATTGGTTTTGGGATAATCGGTTTTTCATACGCGTGCTTGTTGGCTAACCGAAAGATTCCGGTGAATTTATTACATCCGCAAGATACCTGCTACGGTTTAGGGGGGGAGAGGTAGGGGACAGTTTTGGTGTCTGCTTGGTCGGATACGCGCGATGAGGTAGGGAGAGGGGAGAGTTTTTCGCGGTTCGCACAACCGGCGCGGTTACGGCGAATTCTACGGCCGTCGCACGCTCCATTGGTTTCCCATATCTCGGTAATGGGGCGTTGGTATAGCATGGCGTGGCAGCAGGCGTAAATAACTGCGCGGTCCCTTGGGAGTTGGGTGGATGCGGTTGGGGGAGGGGTGCGTTTGGGTTGGCGTGGTCCTACTCGTATTGGCGCAACGTGGCTACTGACTCAACGCCGACCTCGGCTCGCTTCCTTAAAAATCGATCTCGGTTTTCTCGTCGCAGTGAACGATCTTCATTGTTTTTTGCCGTATTTGGGATAGTCCCATCCAGAACATCTTTATTAGCACAGGTGACTTCGGTAAGACTATAAATGCTTTCCAGTGTCATTCAATTTTACTTCAATTTAAAACTACTATTCCTGTCTTCTAACTTACTGTGCTTCAACTAATTTTCTGAAGCGTTTCTTATTCTTAGTCAGTTCGAGCTTCTCCGTTTGTATCGTCTTATCAAATAACACCAGAATGATTAAAAATTTCTTTCTATCTCGGCTTTTCTTGATTTACGCATAAAGCGTTTATATGTTAACCAAACTCCATTTCAGTATTTTACCAAAATTAAATCTGTTTCGCATGTTTGTAATTTAGCGTAACCGTCATTAACGTGCAAACGCGTTTGATTCATCAGCGATTCCCGCCTAAAATGGAGCGAGCAATAAATCTCATTTATACAAACGAGCTGTGGACCCCAAAGACTATATTGTCTTGTAAATCTTCGCAAATCAGAAACGAGAAGTTTTTGATAGGTCCCAGCCCACATCACCTGCAGCGTATTCTCTTCCTAGTTGTACTCCTTCAAAATTCTCTCTCATCCGGTCCAGTCTTCTATCCTCGCTCAGATCCTTTCCGCCGCTTCCTCCCTCTTCCCCCTTCCCCACCTCCGCGCGCCGGTTGCTCGCGCGGCCTGCAGACAGCGCCGTGGTCCGCGCCCGCCGCGCGCGACGATAACTTACCTTACGCACAGATGTAGGTTGTTAAATTTCGTTAGGTGCAATTGTGCGTTGAGGGCTTTTAATACGCTCCCGCGCAGAAAGGAGATATTTAATGGACGCCCTCGTCCGTGCCTAAATAGTTCGAGCGCCAGGAAATTTATCGCGGACGCGCACAAATTCGGTAAAAAAAAAAAAAAATTCCGGCGCCCCACGTCTTTCGATGAGAGGCGATAAATACTCAGCGTACTTCTTCATTTCCATCCTCTGCCCCTTCCCTTTTTTCTTTCTTAGGCCTGTCTGAGCGCAGCGAATTACCCGACAGACACTCCGCGGTCGATAAAACGCCCGACTGCCGCAGTGCCTCGTCTTGCGCCCTAATCTGCCCGCGAATCGGCGAGGGAGGGAGGAGGGGCGGAGGCGGAGTAGTAAAATGGGAGACGGAGTGAGTTGAAGTACGAGCGAGCGAACAAAGGGATTTGGGGAGTGTGGGAGTTCCAAAAGCAAACGAGCCGACGAAGTGGGTTGTTGAGGGGAAATGGACTGCGTCGAATGGACAGGGTAAGGGTGGGCGAGTGAACTGATTGTTTAGAGTGGGGTACAATTGCCGGAACAGGGAAGGCAGGGGAAGAGGACGAAAGCATTTACTAGATGTGTGCGAGACAGGTAGCGACTATTTACCACACCGAGTGCGAAGGGCAGTGGACTGGGCGAGACGGTAAGGCACGCGAGAGGAGCGTATGCGAAGATATGCTAGGACAGTGGGAGGGAGGACGGAGCGAGTCGACGGGAAAAGGGAAAACAAAAAGAAGACTAAGGAGCAGTGGATTGTGGAGGTCACGCGAAAGACAATTAACAATGCTGAACGGGACATGCACGTGATGGATCGAGCTGGCAGAAGGCAAGCATTAAAAGAACTAAACGAGAAAGCAGGCAAAAGAATTCTTGAGGAAATATCTAAATATTCCCCAAGAACGTTAGCATAGGTTGAATTGAATGCGTTGCATGAAAAACAGAGAAATATGAGATTGAACTGGTTCATGGTGAAGTGAACCGAGGTGTGCGATATATAATAACTCCACGAAGCTTTAAATTGGGTTTTTGGGGTTCTCCTCTGAATGCTGCGTGCTGCATCCAGGAATCTGTTGGCTGGCACACGTCTGTTTGTTCAGTGGAGACCGCCCGCAGCGGAGTGACTGCACGGCAGGGGAAGGGGGTCGGTCGCCGCAAAGGGAGCCAGGGGCGGGAAAGGGCGGGGGGGGGCGGCAAATCGCGCCTCGCGGCCGGGAGAAGGGATATTTTCGCGCGGGCCGTCTAATTTTACGAGCCCGGCCGCCCCGCTCCCCTCCGCCCCGCCCCGCGCCATCGCCCGCGGTCGTAGGACTTTGACACTGACATTCGCGGAGGTCGCCCGGGCGCCCCGCGCCCCGCGCTGCGCAGGCGGCCCTCGAAACCTGTTGCTGCGGCGGCGACGCGACGCCGGATTCCTGACCTCAGCTACGTACCCGCGCACGCGCGCCTCCGCACGGCGCCACGCTACGGGCGGCAAGTGACGGCGGTTGTGGCAGGCGGCTATTGCCTCTTGATGACATATCCTATAAATGTTCATTCATTCACGCGTTAAGTTTGTTTCATGTTATGTTGAACTGCTATACTCATAGGTCAGTTAGTGTAGTGCCTGCTATATCACGGAAATTTGCGGTGTTTCTTTCCGCTGGACGTTATATCCGGAGCCGACTTTTGTATCAGATTGCGTGGTTTCCCCCTCCAGGCGTTTCCGCTAGTAGGGCACCGTCCCAACCGATATAAGTTCTGAGATTCCGAGTGGTCTCTCGGCATGTATAGTAGTGTAAGTGTATGTATATATGTATGTGTGTGTGTGTGTGTGTGTGTGTGTGTGTGTGTGTGTGAATAAGGAGAGTTTGGAAGGAATGATGGAAGGAACAAAGATAAGGATGGGGAGATCACTCGTGTCTAGGGCCGTTTGTTAGGGTACAGCTCCTGCATTCATCTATTCATCGGAGAAACCACCGAAAATGTTCGATCAGAACAGCCGGCTACATCGTGTATTCATTATATTTACTTGCCTTAATACATAAGAAGACAAAGTTTTGTAATCGAGCGTCGGAAATCGCCGATTTTGCGACAAAAAACACTCATTGTCGAGGTAAAAAAAAGCGGAGATAACTTGTTCACCTTCAGGTAATTCTACATTATCATGTACAATTATGTGACGAAGAAAAAATATTAATTTCCACGTAATTTCTGTTTGAAGTTAATGTAATTTGTATAAAAATTCTAAAAAAAGGCTCTTTTTTCTTGATTTTTGTTACAAGGATAGAGTAAAAGACTTCTAAAAAATGGCGAAAGTTTAATTTCGTTGAACTTTCTCAATGTGATAAAGTATGCTCTGTTGTAGCTCCACTAGTTCTTCTATCATCGGCAAAATCGATGGCTGGCTGGTGCTGGTGACAGGCTACAGGTTGTGTCAAAGCTTGAAAATCACTCGAAAGGATTTCTCTATGTGTGACACCACAACAGCATTATTTATTGGTATAATCGAGAAGAGCATAATGGTATTAATTTTATAACGCTTGAAACTAATGTGGAGAAATAATGAAACAACCAATCAGAGGAACCAATGATAGAATTTTCATCCTGTCGGGGGATTGTCTGTTGTCGAAAATTTGCCACCATCGTGACTCCAACATACGACCTAGTGAAACTTTACTTGTGAACTCTGAAGGCTGAATTAATATCAGTCGGCATGTCGACGTCGTCAACCGCATATTTAGGAGTTATTTTAACACGGGCAAGGTATTGAAGCTTCATACTAAACAAGTGTCACGTGTTATTCTGTAGTTTCGTGCTGTGTTGTCGTATTCCTGGAGGTAAAAGAACCTGCGACAGTACTGCGTATGCCATCTCATCTATTCTTTTCCACCCGTCAATATCGATTTAACGTTCAGAACTAACACGACATACGAAGACAAAAAGATTCTGAAATGAGGAGAACCTCCTGATAGAGAGCATGTGGTTCGAGAACTGTATCTTAATTATCTTTTGTATATTTAGGGCCAATTCTAAAAAATACTTTTCGTCTTACACAGTTATTTCCTCGTTTTGTCGTCAGTGTCTTTGCCCATTGCTCTCTTTATATCACAGTTAAATAATTATTTGTCTTCTGTTCCCAATTGATCCCATGATAGTTTCCCGCAGCTTCATTAACAGCTGTCTCACTCGCCTGCAGTAGATCGTATTGCAGGACCTCCGTTCCCCCACCACCTCCCCTCCCCAGTTCCGCGTCTCCCACGCCGACCCGTGCCGCCACACCGCACCGCGCCGCACCGCACCGCCGAAATTTCCCGGTCCGCGCCTCTTTTCGCTCCGTTCCGCATGAGCGATTGTTGCGGGGTGAACATAGTGTGGATGCGGTGATTAGCATAACGCATAAAACACGGATGCATTGTCGCGCTGAATTGCAATCATTACCCGAAGCTTCCGTTTACATTATTGTTATGCGATCGCAGCGCCACGGTTGACCTACAATCAAACTTACGGGCTCGATAGCCGTCCGCGCCGAGCGCCGCTCGTTCCGGGCGCGAATGGCGGGTGGAGCGGCGGCGCTGGGTGCGGCCGCGAGGAGAGTGCCGAGCAGGGAAGGCACGCGGCGCAGCAGCGAGTGGAGGGGGCGGGGTCCGGATGGCGGATCCACCGGGCGGTGCAGGGTGGATTTTAAGAGAATCTTTGATGATTCCGGGCGCATCAACTGCTAAGGTCATTAGTGCTGTTAGTGTTTTGGTTTGTTCAGTTGTTTTTGTATTGTAATCTTTTATTCAGTTATTCATTTATACAATTTTTCTATTATTTAGTTATCCAGTTCAATAATCGTGATTTCAACAACTTGTTTTATGTATGTTCTGTTACGTTGTTAATAAATGTCATGACGAAGAAATTATTATTTTCTATTTAATTTGTTTACTTGTAGAGAAGTGTTTTGTAAATACTGTGTTAAAATTGAAAGTGTTCAGAAATGTTCCAGCATAGGTGCAGGACAATTTGTAATGGCTAAAAATTGAAAAAAATATGTTGTCGTAAGTGTAGTGCATGTTTAACACGCGATATTGTGGTGATCCTTGGCGAGATCCCGCGCAGACTTACGTCGGCTTGCGGGAATTTCCCCCAACCAGATGTCTCCCACCAGCGTGGCACCGCCCCAGTCGGGACAAGCTCAGACTGGTCTCCTGACACGTGTGGTAGTATTGTGCATGAGAGTTAAAGTGTTCTAAGAAAAGGACGAGGAAATAGGAAGTTAAAAGAGATAATTATAGTGCGAGATTCGTGGCCTGTTTGTTAGCGTACTGCTCATGAAGTCTCCTGGGGTTGATCGAAAAAAAACAAAAAAACATAAAACAGTAAAGAAAACAACGGAAAACAGCCGATCAGTTAAGCTGACCGCTAGAATTCTCGTCCATGCAGCGAATTAATTCAACCTAGTGTTAGTGAATTCAACCTAGGATGCTAGTGTCAAAAATCCTACCACCGTCGGGACTCGAACGTAGGACCTCCCAGTCAGAGGCGCTGCGCCGACATCAGTTGATGCCCTGAACCCCCGTTAGTGGTAGGGTGGGGTGCGAATGGCGGGTCCTCAGGGCGAGGCAGCGAGAAGGGGAAGGGCCATTGCTGGACGGAATGGGAGCAGTCGGAGGGCGGAGGACGGGGCGGGGATAGGGGTGTTCTGGGGCGTGGGCTGAAGGGGGGGGGTGAAACCCCTCCGCGTTCTGGTGGCGGCCGCGCGAGGGAGAGACACCTGTCGCCTCGCGTTTCGCCAGACCGCAGACGAGTCTAATTTGTAGGTTGCGTTGTACAGGTTGAACTCTATTTGTTCGCCATGTTTATTCCAGTTTGTTTGTATCGGAGTATTTAAAAAAAAATAATTTGCTATCTAATAAACTGCGATGTTGCCGTGTTAAAAGTAAATTAAATGGCGTACGTTGTTGTAGGTGCGAAGTAAGTAGGTCAACGTAGGCTTTGTGGTAGGGTGGTGTATGCGAATCTGTAGTGAGACATGAAGTGTTCACTTTGTGATGTGAGGCATCGATGTGCTCACCTTGTGATATTGGAATGAATGGTGAAGGCAAGCCGTTGTGAACTCCACGTAATAAGTTTAATATCATTTCATCTTTTTAGAGTAGTGTAGAGACATATAGTATCAGCTCTCTGAAAATATTTAGTTCTCGATCTCCCACCACGGTTAAGGTACTGGAAGGAAATGCATTTAGTTCGTCATACTGACAGATGTGTGCTTTGTCGTGCGACCTCTCCCAGTTTTTGATGCGAGATTAAATCGGCCACAGAACTTGCATTACGTAAAACCAAATGTGCTTCGTCGATACATTTCAGTTCGAGATTAGAATTTGAGAATTTACCACAGCTAATGTTAAATATTTTAGTATATTTTCATCATTGTATGTTACATCAAGTTAAGTTTGCATTACTGATACTGTATTTCTTCTTTTCAGGTAATTTGCTGATAACCTATTTTCCTATCTTAAATTCAACATTATGCACGTACCAGTGATAGAGGTAAGTTGATATAGCGAATGAATTTCGTAGTATTCACTTCATTTCTTACAAAACAGTCGTTCAACTATATTATAAATGTATTTTGTAGTATTTACATTAACGACATGCTTAGAATATTGCAGTCTTGGAATAGTATACTTAATATTAATCGTTCATTGTTTCGTCTTCACCGAACTAATCATAAATCGGGAAGTTACTTAATCACACGAATTTAATCGTTATTTCGTCAGACGTTTTCCTAGAGGCCCTTCAATATGCATTGCTTCTAACCACTGCTTCCTCGTGAAGCTCATTCTGTGACGTTCAGCGAGAGGCACTTCCCATCCGCTCTTATTGACCGCGATTCCGAAGTCGTTTAATTTTACAAGAAGCTCCGTCGATATTCCACGTTGAACTTCAAACGAGATTCTTTTAACTCTCAAGACGAACGTCCAACCATGTGAGCGTACCTCAAGATGTGGTGCACAAATGTGTTTGTGATACCCATGATTCGACGTTAAATCCATATTTACTTCGAATATTTTGAAGAATGTAGCTGCTATCTCATAAAATAAATTCTGAAATCTTAAAGTATGAACTCCTAAATTTCACTGAAAGGATGGGTTCAAGAATTCAACTTTGAGTGAAGAGAAGAAGTGGACGTAATTGAATAGATGGAGTCGCTACTGTACTTAACTGACTAATTTTGTCTCTCTTGTCACGATGTCAGCGCATAAGAATGTGTCTAGCTAGTGTACAAGTTATCGTGCCAACATACGAGTAACACCGAAATGAAGCCGCTTTCATTCCCTACTTTCCATTTTGTCTAAGGTTAGTGTTTGTTTTCGCTTCGTATAAAGGTGGTTGGGCGTGGGCAGGTCCTTGCCAGTCATCGGACGACAATATCGCAGTGGTGTGTAAACACTTGCCAGTTAATTCTCACAGTGTTTAACTGATAAGTATTTACAAATCAGGACTCGAAATCTGGTAAAAACACTGCTCGTGTATGTAGCAACTTAACACTATAAAATACAGTATCTTAAAACTAAGAAGTGCTCCTTTCTAACAGCGTTTTCAAATCTCTGTTTTTTAATAAAAGTTTAATTCTAGTTTTGGATAATCTGAATGGTTCAAATTAAGAAGAGTTCACTGTACATTCATTCATCCGAAAATCAATGGGAGTTTTTTTTTTAAATGAATGCAATCATGATTCGTAACGCTGTCATTGGGAATTATCGAAAAGGCTCGTTGGAGCTTGAAGGAAGCACGGCCATCGTTCCGAAGCGCTCGTCCCGCGCGGCGGGAGAGCGGACGCGGTCGTGGCGGGGCAGGGGCGCGGGTGGACTGGCGGAGAGCGGAGGGGCTGGGTGGACGGGCGGGACGGGAACGGGGCGGGGCGGGGCGGAGATAGCGGTCGCGCGCCCTTACGGCCAATTCCGCCGCTTTGAGGGCGACGAAAATATCATCTCCGGCTCTCGTCCTCCGGGCGCGTCGCCGTCCCCGAACGCGCGCTCCGAGACGGGGGCGGGTAAGCGGGAGGGGCGGCGAGGAAGCAATTAATAGGAACGGCCAATTTCATTTCGGCTGCGCCCGCGCGCCGCGCGCGGACCTCTTTTCTCGTCTCGCCATGTAAATTTCCATCAGATTACGAAACGATATTGTCGCTTCCTTCGGTGGTAACGGCAACCCATCGAGGTGAAGTGGTGTTTCCTTACTCCGACTCTGAAGTTTCTTTGCTCCGAGTAGATCCCCGAATTCGCCGCTCTTCGGCGGCGGCGGCGGAACGGGGGGCGGTTAAGAGCGTCTGGTGGCAGATGTGGTAAGGCTGTAACAGCATTGCTGTTGCTGTGACCCTGTTGATTTTGTTGTTATGCTGCCTTTGCAATTGTTTCTGCAACTGACGTTGCAATTATTGTTCTCGTGTTAGTGCTTGTTTTGTTAGTGCTCGTTCTGTATTTTTATCATAACGTTTCCCATCCTGTAGCTGAGGTTTTCACTGTTGTCTGTCGTTGTTCAAAGCAATGATTGACACGTTCAGAACGGGCAGATGTAGTGGAAATGAAGCAGCAGAAATAGCAGTAAAGTGGAAGTGTCGATACGTGTTAGTGACATAACCAGAGATGGTCGTGAGAGATGCAGTGGATGTGGAGATGGAGACAGACGTGATGTACGAAAAATTTGTCTTAGCACCGGAAAAAATCAGGTGTAGATTCGACGGAAGCTAAGAAGGCGGTTGGTACGAGATGGTGGCTAAGTAGTGTTTATCGCGTCGGTGCCGATGACGTCGACGGCGAGGGTGGCGACGGAAGCGGGGGGCAATGTGACGTCAGCGCCGCGGTGGTCGTCGGCGACATTCCCCGAGCGTGACCGAGACGCGCTCTTGCGACACCGCGGAGCGAACAGCTCATTTGCATGTTTCGCGGCTCCACGTAACCTTTTCAGTATTCACGCGACGCTTGTGTTTGTTCTTTAAATCCCATTTCGAGTTAAGTAAACTACTTTGATTTCGTAATAGCTCCCCGTGTTTGAAGGACCACAAATGATACTCGGAACAGCACACAACTGCTGTGCTCATGAAGTGTCTTCGGGAATTTTTCTTCGCGGATGAAGTTTTAGGCTGTCCTATTCATGGCACATCGTGTTTGACGGACTGATATTAACTTATAAACTCATTTTAACTAAAATACTTGTTGTAGAAGGTTGTAAAATGGGTTTTTTACATGTCGAGAGGACTAACCAACAAGCAATAAATGTTTTTGACCGTATGCACAAAAGTAGCCTGCTATTTGGTTCTGATAAACACGGCATATCCATATTACCTTGGGGAAACTACACCTCGTAGAAAGAACCCAGAATAGCCTTACACGCGAAATCGCCTTCTACAAAACAGCCGCCCGCCGGATTTCCTCCTCCTGTGGCCCTGTGCCACGAGCGGCCCCTCCCTCCTCCCCCCTCCGTCGTTTCCAGCGGTATTGGTATTCGAGACACGGGGGCGTGTTGCGGGAATAATTCCATCCAATAGATTCAAATGACTATCGAGCGGGATTTGGTATTCACGTTGGACATTGTGGTAAGAAAACAGTTTGTGTGTGGACGGCTTTAAAAAAGGAGCTTTGTTTTATCCCTTAAAGAGGAGCGAGCTGATTCGGGTCGGTTGCTGATTTGCCAGCCCGCCCGCGCCGCCGCGCCGCCAGCGCTCCCTCGTGGCCGTGGCGGTCGCGACGCGCGGCGGTGGGTGCTTTGCTCCGCCCCCCCCCCCCCAACAACGATGGCCGGCGCGGCGTCGCGGCGTGCCCTTTCATGCTGTATGCTCACAGTGCCCCGAAATCTGACGATCGCGAATTCGTTTCCAAGCGTGTCCCCTCCTCCGTCCACGCCCCGACCCCCGCGCCCCTCGTCCGGATCCGCGCGTCATTTCCCCGAGTTTTTCAAATTCCTTTCTAGAAAGGCGCCTTTTACTCTCTCGTCTGCCCCGCCCCCTCGCGTTCCCCGCCCTTCGTTCTTCCTTCCTTTCTTCCTTTTTTCTTTTTTTCTTCTTTCTTTCTTTTTTGTTTTGCATCTGAAAGAGCTGCGAGTGTGCAGTGGGGCGGCGGCGGTGGATGATTCAAAAGAGCCCGCGGAATGGCTTGTGTGACGCTGGCGGCGGCGCGACGGGAGGCGGGGACGCGTAATTCTCGCGGCCAATTTCCGCCCCGGGCGGTGGCGCGTTTTTGCCGCGGGAATCGGTGAAACCGCGGGTTAAATTATCCACGAGGCGGCGCGCCGTGGACGGCGAAGGCGGTGGAGACGGGGCGCGGAGGGCGGGGAGGCCCAGACCGCGCTGGGGATTGTGGAAGGGGAGGGAAAGCACGAAGGAGCAGATCCCTGCTGACGCGATCTCGCGGTCGGCGTCTTGGATTGTCCAACTCAGACGAGCGATTTTTTTTTAAGTAAAAGAGCGTTTCGATGTCTCTCTGCTGCGAGGTAGTTACGTAAATATTTCGTTCTAAGCATGACCGGCGTTACGTTAGATAACGCGCATACCATACAATATATACTAAACAAATATTCATCAGAATGGTCAGGGCAGTTTTCGCTAATAATATTCTTAAAGAATTTTTAACAGCCTAAGCTCCGGATGTTTGAAGACTAACAGGGTAGGGTTGCTTAAATGAAAAATATTAGCTGTGGTCAAACTCCAGGAATTAGCTCTTCATAATAATTGAGCGCCATCCTGCATATTTTCTAGTTACCAATGTCGTGCTTTTACTTTTGAAATGTTCTCGTTTATGTATTTTTTATACTGACATTTTATGATAAATTTTGCTGGAAAGATTGCAGGAAATACGAGTACATAACTCATATTACAATAAATAAATCGGAATATGCATATTATTAATTGAGAAATATAAAATCATAAATGATATTATGAAACATCTCATCCTTTCATTTTCACATACACAACAGCCGTTTTCGTGTGGATACCAATTGGTCATTATCGATTTTGCTATCACCAATTATCCATACAATGGTACGTATTGCAATAATTCTTCCTGCTTCCTGCCGCCACGACAAGATTCTCATTACTACACATGTTGTTTACCCTTGACTTTCTCAAAAAAACATCTTGCTGCCTCAGATAACGTCTTTTTACCGCCAAAAATGCATATCTAAAAAGATTTCTAGCCACTATATTCGCGGCACCTTGCCGTCCCATCCACGCGGGACATGATTTGAGACGGGCACAGCACAAGCGCTGGGCACTGCCTGCCCTATGTAACCCCAAATCGAGATAGAGACGAATAGTGCTTCATTCGTGACACCTCCCCCACCATATGTCTTTGCGCTTCCACCGACTGCAACGGTTCATTGGCCGTACGAAATCTATTCATTCACACCTGTTACCGCCGTTCCGAATCTATCCATTCAACCTCATATTGGCATTCCGAAACTATTCTTTGCCGCCAGTTGGCACCAATCCGAATCTATCCTGTCATTCCACTCGTCGTCATTACGTCGCCAGCAGTTGACCGCCGGCGTCGGCCCCTCCACCTGCGTGTGACCCCGCCGCCTCTGGCCGTCTTCGACCTCGCCGCCGAGCGTCGCGTTCCCCTCCCACGCTGCGCCGCGCCCAAGGCTGCGCATTCCACTCGGATGATAGCACTCGCGCGGCGCTGACGCCGCCGAGAATCCACACACGCAGCCCCTCCCCCCCCCATCCCGCGCTCCACACCCACGCCACGCCACCCTCCAACGGGCCGGGCCGTGGGGCGTCCCCGAACACGCGCTTGGGAGGGCAGCAGCCTTGGCCTAATAAACCAACATAACAAAGTGGATTGTACCCGGCCAATCTGTCACTTACATCTTCGTTAACAAAGTTGGAATGAACGTGTCTCTATAAAAAAATGAAGCAGTAGATTGAACGAATTTCCGGTTAAGTGTATTGAAGGTGAAGTTATGTAATAGAAGTCCATATTGCTACTTTGAATTGAATACCCGTTTTTGCCGTTTTTTACTATATGACGTTTTGCAGCTTACACGAATCTGCTGGCTTAGTAATTCTTAGTGTATTAGTTCCTAAAGTCTGTTTTCTGTAAAGTGTCAGTAAGTTTTCGGCAATTGCGATCTTAAATTTTGAACTAACTCAAAGCTGATAGAAAAAACAGATATACAAGGGCAGCGTATTACAGAGGGTAGAAGAAATATTGGATGATATTGATAAATGACAAGGACATTTTTTTTGTGAAGGTTAAATGGGGGAGGGATAAAATAAAATGCCCTAAGAGAGTTTAATGAAGTAAGAAATAAAGATAAAATAAAAACAACTTTCTTAAAGAATCTACGAAATATCAGCATCGGAAATGTGCACATACAAATAAAAGAGAACACAAAAAATACAATATTAACACAAACTGAACATTTATCAGTTATGAAATAATACTAAAAGATGTTACCGGTTCTGACGACGAGTAAAGCATTGAATAAACACATACTATTTGCAAATAATGAACAAAGAGGACTCGCAACAGAATAGGACATTGAGTAACAGTGGAGTGCGGAATGTGGAAAGGGCGGTTCCTACCGCTAGGAAGACAATGCACAGGAGATAACATCCCGGCCTCAACCTCCCATCTCAGTCTCCTCACTGCGATCGCTCACGCAGTTCCCGCCAATCGCCGCCTTGAGTACTCGCCGGCCTCCCATTGGAGGAAGTTCGGAGCGCGGGAAAGACACCTCGCCGACGCCGACGACAAAGTTTTTGGCGCGAAACACGCATGACATCACTCCTCTGTCAAGGCCTCCTGATCCCGGGACGAGCCTCTGGCGTGTGCGCGATGCCTATTGGTCGGTGGCGAGACCCACACAGCGGCGGCGGTGGCAGCCGGTATTTCTGTCGCGCCGTTCTTTCCTGGTTTCAGCACGTCTGATGAGCCGTTCAGATTCATATGTTACGTGACTCAATCCTGGCCTTTGGCAGTCGGCCACCAAGTGTTTTTTCCTGAAATTTCTCAACATTACGCGGAAGATGTTTGGGAGTGGAGACTCTCGTGTTATTCGCTCTCAGATTTTTCAAATGTTTGACGACATATTCGCAAAAGACGTGTTAGTTCAGGACACGAGTTCATTATTCATTTTTGATCTGCGAATACGATAGTAAGCAAGTTTTCAGCAATTGCGATCTATAATTAGTCTTTTCATGATCTGACCGTTTCACATCCTGCCGCTTGGGGACTGTCATCCTGAGGTAATAGTGTAGTATCAACTATGAAATTAAAAAAATAACTATTAATAATATAACTATAATAGGCAATTTAAAAAGGATCTGTGTGATGCGTTGTTGGAGATAAATTGAAAGCAAGTCCTGACTGAAGAGATTAGGAAAGAAAGCAATTCGAGAAAATGTTTGCCATTTTGTAGAGCCACTAACGACCACAGCTTCATTTGCCTCGTTCGTCTACGTACTTGTGTGTCCCTGTGCCGCTAGGTGGGGCACAGCCTCACTCCGCGTGGAGGTCGCCCACAGGCTCATCCTCACGCTCGTCGCGTGCTGGGCGCCCACCGCGCCGCCCCAAGGTCCCCTGCGCCCCGCTCCTGCCCCAAACACTACGCAGGAGGCCTTTTGGCTCCCCGGCTTTGAACATTGTTGCCGGCGAACTGTTCCTAAGTTTTATAGTTCTATTGGCGAATGAAAATTTCCTTATATCTGCTCTCTGCTCCGAATTCTGGGTACCTCTACAGAAATACATCGCTTTCCCTGGTCTGTTCGGAATTTGTTGCCATGTCGCTGGGCGTACATACGATTCATGTGAGTGCAATGTCTCGCTTTTGTTCTTGCTCTGAGCCGTTTTCACGCTTGGTTTATTGTGTATTTCCCGTACGTAAACTTAAAAATCTTCCCAATAATAATAATAATAATAATAATAATAAAATCAACACATGCCGTCCCAGTGCTCGAGTGCTCTTTTGGGGTTATAACATAGAGTACAACGGAAATCGAAGGCCTCGAAAGAAAACTGCCCACATTGATGACTAAAGAACGCAAGCATCATCCAAAATCAGCAAGAATCAGTCGAAACAATAACGTTACCACAACATTTGGGTGGTCGAGGTGTTGTGGACATAGGTAACCAACAGTCCCAACAAATGTCTACGAGAATACTTTCACAAAGAAGCAGCAACTCTAAATTACATCATGCCGACTGTTTAGCAGATGAATTCACACCGTTGAAGTTGATAATAATAATAATTATTATTATGTTGGCCCCGCAGACGGTTGTGGCAGTTGTCTGCGTCAAGTGGGCTGCAGGTTCGAGTCATGCGTAGACATGGTCGTGTTTGTGATTATCCCTTCACCTCTCATCATCATCATCATCATCATGTCGTCGTCCGTCGTCGTCGTCGTCGTATGATCCCGTACTGAGGGATTCAGCTGAAAAGCTGATCCTGAAAAAAAATTACACACGGTATTCGTGTAGCATGGGCAGCAATGTCCTTACGCCAATAATAATAATAATAATAATAATAATAATATATATTATTATTATATTATATATTATATATATTATTATATATTATATATATATTTATTATATATTATTATATATTAATTATATATATTATATTTATTATTATATATTATATTATATATATATTATTATTATTATTATTATCATCATCATCATCACTTTCAACCCTACATTATCACGAACCTCCACCATCACCATCAGCAGCATCCCCACAAATACAACGATAACTGCCAAAGTGAGCGCCATTACCTCCCGCACCGCCGCCGTGAGGAGAGCCAACGCCGTGGCCGCGTGCGTGCGGCGCGTGCAAATGGCGCTGTTTCTTGGACGCCCCGTGTGGAGCAGCCCCACGCAAACACAGTCCCCGGGCGTCACCACGACAAGGCTGCCTCCGACACGTCTCGAGCAGAGGGCTTCTGAAGGGATGGCTGCCGGCTGCGCGAAATTCGCGAGTACATTTGGGTATTGATCATTCGAAGGGGAATGGTCACTATGTATCGTTATGTTGAAGAGTCTTTGAAGGGATTGTAGCAATATCCACTGCTGTATTTTTTTCTTTCTTTTAATTCTACAGGTTTCGTGCTTGATAAATGCGAATGTTTCTTAAGTTTTTTTTGTTCAATACACAAAATGTATTTGCACCTAATTGTGTATAGGGAATGGTCAGTTTATGAACGAAGTGTGTTCAAAAGTATCCATGTTGAATTTTCGAATCACCTGCTTCCATTGGGTTGCAGAAAGAGTCACGCTGTAAAAAAGATCGACAACTATCATTGACACCGTCGATACGAACTCCCGATATCGCCCACGCTTCTCGTGCATTGCCATTTGTCGCAGAATTACACCGAGGTGCGCTCACGCGGTCGGAAGCGAGTTAAAAAGAGATTTTATACGCGAGCTAACTAACACTGTTTTCGGGGACCACCGAATTAGCTTACTCTCGCTTTTTAATAAGGGAAATTGAGCGCGCGGGTTCAGATTGTTTCCAGGGCCATTGCGGCTTTGGCGCGTGAAATATCGGACGCGATTGAGAGTTAAACGAAATTCATTATTAAGTCTCGTTTCTTTTGGATTCATTAAATGAATAAATAGGCATTCGCGTGATGAGTTGCTTTTTCCTACTGCGGTGCTCGGGCTAATATGTCCGCGGATTAAAAAAACTGCCCGCACAACAGAGCGAGCCGTTCGTTAATGTAGCCTGTCATCACGTTCTTTGTATAAATACTAGCCGCCGGCCGTGCCCAAGCGACCGCGCAGCCGCCCACGTCGCTCCGACCGGCAGTTCATTGCCACGGCCTGCTCGATCGTGCTCGCCAATACAGCACTGCGCCGCCCCCCGCTCCGCCCGGACCGCCGAAAGGGGGCCTTTTATTGCCTGTTGCCCTGGAAACATTTACAGATCTAATTTGCAAATAATTCCGGCCATTGTCATGGATGTCCCGGGCTGTCCGCTCATGACTGCTCTCCGTCCTTCTTCTCGATTACTCGTTTCCCTCTCCCCCCTCTGTCTGTCTGTCTGTCTGTCTGTCTGTCTGTCTCTCTCTCTCTCTCTCCCTCTGTCTCCTTTTCTCTCTCTCTCTCATATTTGGCCTCTCCGTTATCTATTTCTGTCTCTTTCTCATATGTATCCATTCCTCCTTTTCTATGCCATTGTATTTCGCCCCCCCTTCCTTTTTCGTTTCTCGCCTCCTTCACTTTTCCTCCTGTCAATTTTCCTTTATAATCTCTGCTCTCTTTTTTTCCTTTTTCTCTTCCGTCGATCTCTCGTATTTCTCTTCACCTGCTCGTATCTCTTCTACTTCCTCGAGCACATCGATTTCCTCTTTCCACCTTCCATATCTTCTAACATATTATCTCTCATCTTCCTTCTTTCTCTCGCGTGTATAATTTCGCCTGCTGCATTCCTATCCCTCTCACTCCTTATCCATGTCAATTTCTGCCCATATCTTCCTGTTTTATTCTAACCCATCTCCTAATTCTTTCCCTACAGTCTCTTTATGATCTGTTTCTATCTCTCTCCGCCGCCCGCCCCATCCTTTCCCCCTCTCTTTTTGTCCATAGTCCGTGCATTGTTACTATTGATACCGCGTGAATGTAATAAATAATGAATACAACCATTGCTAATGGGGTGGATGAAATGTTGGGAGGGCAGCGCCCGAGCGCTACGACACGGCGCGGCGTCCCGAGGGAGAGGAGGAAGGGTCGGAGACGGGCAGGGGAGGGGAATGGACGGGGACAGGGATTGCGGACGCGATGCGGCGCTCCGGCGATCTGTGGACTCCGGCGGCGGCGGGGGCGGGGACGGCCGCACCGCGCCAGAAATTCAATATTCTATTTCAAACACAATCGATTCTGACAGCGCAAAGTGATGGACATACTTCCACATATGCATACTATATACACGTACACACCCGCGCAGCGGCTGCTCGGGGACGCCAGAAAGAGTGAGGGGGAAAAAGATGGCAAATTGAGTTACCGAATATAGATTCCATCGATATGCCTGATTTCGTGTCCCTTGCCGCGCTCCTCCCCGTGCCGCATGCGGGCGGAGGCGCTTTCTCTATATCTCTTCATTCTACGCGTCGCGTGGCGTGGGCGTCGCCCCAGAGCCCAGCCCAGCCCCGCCCCCGCCCCCGCCCCCCTCGCGCCTTGTGCGTCGGCCGTGCGCCGTCGTGCGCCGTCGTGCCGCGCCGTGCTGTCAGGTGGAGGGTGTGACGGCTGCCGCGGCGCCGCCACCCGCCCCTGGCGCCGAGTTATTCCGACAATTTTTCCGCTCCCCGGAGGCTCCGCCGGGTCGCGCCGTTGCTCCCAGATGCCTGGCGGCGACCCCTGTCTCCTTGCCTGCTGCCTCCTCGCAGGAAGGGGCTGCGGTCATCTCACCATTTCCTCCACCCCTTTCACGCACTTTGATCGTTTTTCCTCACCGTGCTTAACGTTCTTGTTTTCACGTGTAGTCAATCTGCCCTTCTCCATCACCCATTTCACCATCCACTGTATCAGGCGAGTCATCTCTTGTTTGACTCTCCATCCACTACCTCTTCCCACGTTGATGTTGCTTTCGTCACGCCTTACCTGAAATTGCAACTATTTCAAATTTTCAAATATATTCCGTGGATTGTTGTATTGTTTTCTTTTACTATTTCCCGATATTCTTACCATACCGATGTTATCGTACGCACAATACATATTATTTTCGCACTTCCATATGCTCATTATTCTTTCAAGTCACTTTCCTATCCAGAGCTATTAAATAATACTACTTGCATTGTTGCCAAAATTGTCATCACGTATTACCTCGTCCCCAACTCCCTTTATCTTTCCCCCGTTCTCCGTTTCTACTACAGTTGTCCACAACTCTCCCGCCCGCGTCACGTGACCGCCAACTTCGCCGTCCCTCTTCCTGACCCTTCCGTTCCCCTGTTCTCCCTGTCGCGTTTCCCGGCCGCTTATGACTCGTACGGAATTACGTGTAATTATGGTCGTAAAAAATCCGCCGGCTTGGCATATTTTAAAAATTTCCCCCCCGTTGTTTGTTGCTGGGGTGGAAAGAAAGTTGAAGTGTTTTTATACAGCCCGACTGCGTCGCGGGTGGACCTGCGGAGGCCGGGACTTCTGGAAAGTTCGCGGAGCCGCTTTCCCCCGCCCCCGCCCCCGCTTTGCTGCGTTGCGGCATTTTTGTTCATCTGTCACGGAATGTTTCGGCGCGCGCATAACTGAACCCGCCCTTTTGCCTAGCCCTCGCCTCCCACACTTCCCCCGCTCCCGGCCCTCAGAGAGCGGCTCTCGAGCTGGAGTTTGGACGGCGACTCGGCCCTCTTTGCCGGAGGACGGTCGGACGGATAGACGGTCGGCGGAGAGCAAGCAGCACGTGGCAGAGGACGGGGTCGCGGCTTTTGGAAGGCCACTTTTCTTTGGCGTGGGCCAAAAAGCTTTGCTCGTTTTTTTTTTATTTCGGGAATGGGGTTCAGTTTTGTAAACGTTTTTCGGAATGTCATTTCATTTGGTTGCAAATTTTACTTTTCTTCGTATCATGATTTTCTCTTGACTAAATCTTTGATTTCGGCATCATTGAAGTCTCTTTTTCTTCTCTGAATCATTCTACTTTTATTAATGTCATTTCTGTTGTGTAGAGATGTACGTGTTCTGTACAAAATTTCTAAATGTTATACCTGCACAGACCACAATGCAGCCTTTCATATCGGGTGCAAATACGCATACAAAATAATGATGTGAAGCAAAACAAGGCTTTTGTGTTCTTTTTTGTTCCTTCCTCCCCTGGCGTCCCTTCCTTTCATTATTTTCATATATCTCACTTAGTTTACCCCATGTTCTGAAATGTTGTGTTTTAATTTTCGTCAGTTAGTACTGATTATAAGATGACAATTAGGCGTCTTATTTTTGGGAGAATATCAAGTTAATTCTGTATTTCATCACTTAGGTTTTATAATAAGTGTGTTCTGTACGTTCAGGCAACTATTTCCTTTTCAATACATGGTTGAAAAAAAATTTATCTTCAATAACTTCAAAAATGTACTTTCGTCTTCAATGGTATTCGTTATGCAAAATTGCTGGCTTAAAAGTATGCCACATAAACTTAAACAGAGAACAAAGGGCGTTATGAAATATCGCAATAGTCGTTTTGCACGTGCCATGTTGGCAGTTCTCCCGTGAACGAGAATTATTTATGTACTATTGATACCCGAGTCTATAAATTTCGATGTAATGAATTTACCGACAGTATTTAGAAAGCTTTGAAATGTGGTAAATATAATACTCTATTTACGATTTATAGTGAGTAATGTTGCGGCTATTCTGCTGTAGAAATACGGCAAATAAACCAAAATGATGAGTATATTTAATGAAAGAACACAAAATCCAGATGTGCTATAAATTGGAATAACTTGCATCGTTTTGTTTTGAACTTGTCTGTTCTCCATACACGAACCATTAAAAGCAAAACCCCTGCAATATTACTTTTTAACCACCATTATCACCACAACCTTCATCCCCGTCTTCATTATATACTACCGTCTACCTACGTCCACGGCACCCCGTCATCTATTTGTCATCATTCTCATTGACAGTGTCACATTAATCTAACGCTCGTCGCTTCTGCACGACAGCTGGAGTCGCATATGTACTTACGTGCCTGCATACATACTGCCCATTCATCCTCTACCTACCTACCTACCTACCTACCTACCTACCTACCTACCTGTTTGCCCACCAGTCTGCTCGACAGCTTTCCTGCACACTTATTCACTTCTCTACCTTCTATCTAACCTCTATTCCATCAGTCTGCCTAACAATCCACCTGTTTGCCTTCCACATTGCACGCTTACCCACAAGTAGGCTTCGCACGAGCTTGGCCCCTTACCTGTCGGCCTGACCTCCTGCCTACTTAATCATCGGCTCACCCACCTGCGTCGGCTGTTCGCTTCGTGTACCGCTGGCTGATCTGGGCCGGGGGAGAGGCGGGGCGCGGCCTCGTCCCCAGTGCGGGGCGGAGCGGGCTTCTTTACGAGCCGGCGTTTTGAAAGAGTTGGCGCTGCCCCCTCCGCTCCGCCTAACCACGACCCCTCACACGAGCCACGTGACCACTCCAGGAGCCTCGAAGCATTCCTTACTACATCTGCAGAGTATTTATTTATGCGTATAGTTGTAATTCATTGGCATATGTTTGTTTCATTGAAGGATAATATTTACTTCATATTATTTAATACACTTAATACACATCTCCTGTTTAATTTCTTTTCGTTTTATTCAGTTTACGCCTTCGGTATCAGTTTGTTTAATTCATATTCATGTACTTTAACCATCGACATTTGCCCAACTCTTTATTTTGCACTTTTACATGTCTTTGGATTTCGTCTACGCATATTGTTTTTGCATAAGCAACCATTCTCTTCTTAAACTTTTCTTGTTTTCTTGCCCTGAATTGTTTCAAACGTTATTTAAAATGCAATAGGCATGTGTCCGTCCAGCGTTCCCGTGGTCACGTGGTGGATGGGGGGGGAGGGGCGGTGTAAAAACGCAGCGGGTGCGCCCTCGTGCGTTAATAATGCCGCTGTCCCTGCTTAATTTATCGGTGTCGGGCGCTGCGGCCGGCGCCCGCCGCGCCGGCGTGGCAGCTCGCGCCGCCGTTGTCACCCTGCTCACCCGCCACGCCCCCTCCCGCCCCCTCCCCCTTCTCTCCGCTCGGCTCGCTCCCATCTTCCTCACCTGCATCTCCTTGTCTGCCTTCTCCTTGCCTCTGCCTAGTGTTCTCCACCCACCAGGCGCGCTTGCCTAACAATGTACTGTCCTCTCATTTCCTCAGCTGTGCATTCGCTGCTTTTCTACCTACCCTCATGCCTAGCTATAGACATGTCTCCCTTCCCAAGTATCTACCTTCTGCTCATTTTTCTGACTAGACCTAATGCACATGACCGCCTCCAATCGTATCCTGTCGAACTCATCTCACAACGCTTGCTCACATCTATCTACGTGTACTCAATAATTGTTATACTCTGTAATTATCCCTATTATTATATTATTTTTCTATCCTCTATTATTATTATTATTATTATTATTATTAATTTTTTATATTGTATTAACACAGCTCATCCTTGTTATTCTGCTTGACCACTTGCGCTCCCACGTTCTCTCAAATCAGATCAGCCAGCTTCACCTTCACGTTGTTTCGTTGTTGTTGTTGTTGTTGTTGTTTTATGTCTTAACTTATTCTGGTTTTTATCACTTTTGTACAACTTCATAACATGCTGACACTCATTCTTCAACCCCTCCATCATTTGTTTTTTTTTCTTTCCCGTCTTCCACTCATGGCCTATATGCTCCCCCTACTCATCTTTGCCTGGTCTCTCCCTCTTGTCTGACCACACGAACGCTGTCCCGATTGTCACGCCATAAACCGGCAACTCTCTTGTCCAGCTGGCTTCCGCAGCCACCCACATTTCATCCTCAATATTCCGACCGCTGCTGTCACGCCATTGTACCTCCAGGAACCAGACACCTTCATTTTTTATTTTTGTATATTTTTGTCTGTGTGGAATTGGAAAAGCGTTGGTGCCACATGGAGAATCTCCATCCTCTCATTTTGAAGTGTCGGCGAATTCATAATATATCAAATTTTTGCTTTAGAAAAATCCAATCTGATTTATTTGTTCTGATTTATTAATTGTGATTGTCAAAAGTACCGACCCTCAGTTGACGTGGAAGCGTTGTTTCTATACAGGAACAAAACCTGTTTACTGCAGTAGATTTATGTTCGTTCATTCTTTGGGGCCAGTATATTACATCCAAATCAATGTAAGTAATAGAAAATTGCTGTCATATTAAAAGTTGAAAAAATGTGAGGTTGAAATCAAATTGAAAGTAAGTGAACAGTACCCGTACATAGTCCATGTAAAATTCATGGAGTTTAAAGCACATGAATTTGTAAAGATTATGCAAATCTTTCCTTATAGCAAGATGTAAATATTTGTTACATATTAACAAATGTTTCATTTTTATCTTCAACTTCCCTTCTAGGGTGTGATTCACGAGTAATACAATATTATGCCGTGAAATTCAAACATTATCAGATATTCGTATCAACTTACCTTCAAGAAAATAAATTATTGTTCTCATTCATTTTATAAATATTGTGAAAGGACACTTACAATTGTCAGTCCTTCTCATTACCTTCTGATATTTATGCTATGTAACTATGCAAAGTAATATGTATTTTTTTTCTTTCAGGTGAGTCGCTGTTCATTCATTTACGTGTCATCAATTTCACTTTTAAGTGGTGAGTTCTTTACATCATAGGATTGTTTGTTACTGAAGGATTTATTTTGAATTTCTTATTAAACTTAGTATAGCGTGAGGAACTAAATAAATAAAGACTACAAAAAGACTACATTTGATTCAAAGATAATTAGAGGGATCTTAAGCATAGCCAAGTACTGAGTTACAGAACAGTTCCAGCATTCACGTTTATTTTAATTTTTCCGGCCTAACAAATTCTTCATAACTTAAGTAATAGGCAATAACAACATATGTATCCCGTTTGAAGTTATTCCTGTAACCTAAACTACCATTTTACGTCACAAGAGTAACCATTTTAAGTCAGCAAGAGACTTTGAGATGAAACACTGCGTATTTGTGTTCTACGAAATTTAAAGCGGCCATATAACCCATCTGAAACGTCTTTGATTTACTGGACAGGATTTAATTGAGGTCTTTTCTAGACAGGAAATGTTGCAAGGTCGTCCACGCAGGAATTCCGAGTGCAGCCTGAGGGGGGGGGGGCGGTGTGTTGCCGCTCTACAGGTAGATCGATGAGCAGAGAGAGGAGTGTGCAAAGCGGTGTGGTGGGCAGGGCGGGGAGGGACTGGGTGGAGCGAGTTGAAGGTGGACGGGTCAGAGAGAGAGAAGAGAGAGAGAGAGAGAGAGAGAGAGAGAGGAGAGAAGAGAGAGAAAGAGAGAAAGAAAGAGAGAGGAGCATGTAAAGCGAGGAGGGGGGGAGGGCGTGGTGGGGGTGGGCGGTGCGGATCGGGCGGCTCTCCGCGGTTGGCCTCCCGCAGAGCGTCACTTCAAAGAGCCCGCTGCGCGCGCGTGTAGGCCGCTATTTCAGGCCGCCCATCGCCCACCGCGGCTCGCGGTCCGGTAGAGTGTGGCTGACGCGGAAATGGACCCCAAACTGGGCGACGTCTACCCCTTCTGGCGGACGATCGAGAGAGTTTATTTCTTTTCGCTATTGGCTTTCTGGAAATGCAGTGGACTTCTACTTTGCAGAATAGCTGACGTCCTATTTTCAGTAATGAACCTGTCAGATTCGGGCAATATTTTCAAGACAAACTATTATCAAAATCTTTCAAGAGGAACTGTTGATGAGATTAATAATTTTACTCAGTGTCTTTCTTATTCCTCCAATTAAAACTTAAGTCAATTTCTTATTATTAAACGAATCTGAATCTCCTTCAGATAAATTCAAACTTTTCCTAGGAAATCATATTAGTCCTGAAGAAGGGCAACAAAAAGATAAGAAAACATCCACGGAAGAAAGTGCGACGTGCACAACGCTGGTTGCTAGGAGAGCCAAGGCGACCTGGCGAAGGTGGAGGGTGGTCGCGGCTGCGGCTGCGCGCGGTCGGGCGCGTTACGATTCAGCGCGCGGCAAAGCGTGTCGGCCGCGGACCACTCTGGCGGCGCCGCGGCAATAGCCGCTCCGCGCCGCCGTCCCCCGCCCACCGCACCGCCGTCCACCTTCTCCGATCCCTCCGCCCGCGCCCCTGCCCCTGCTATCCCGACATCGCCACTCCCACCGCCCCGACTATCACGCCGCCACTGCTATCGCTGCTTCCGCCACTCCTGGCGCCCGTGGTCTCCACACCCACCTCTCGCTGCCTCGACTCTACAGATTCCTCTGCAGTAGCCGCCCTCGCTCTTTCTGCCAACCTCTTCCACTGACCGACGCTCCAGCCCCGCTACCACAGCCCGCCTCCATATCCCACATAACCTCTCCGGACACTCAGATCCCTCGTCCCCTCCACTCGCCCGGCCGCTTTGCCTCTCTCGCCGCCCCCGCCCGCCTTCGCCGCCCTCGCCGCCCTCGCCGCCCTCGCCGGCCCTCTGCCGCCCTCGCCGCCCTCGCCGCCGCCCTCGCCGCCTCGCCGCCCTCGCCGCCCTCGCCCGCCCTCGCCGCCCTCGCCGCCCTCGCCGCCCTCGCCGCCCTCGCCGCCTCTCACCCCCTTCGCCTGTGGCGGCCGTCGTAGCAGCAGAGCAGGCAGCCGTTGGGCATTGGCGAGATCACGTCCGCGTGAAAAGTAAATTAGGCGGACGTGTGCGTCGGCGGAGAGTCGCGTCGCGTCGGGACGTCGGCCAAGTGGGCCGAGGCACTCAGACACTCGGAAAGCGCCTCTGTAATTATCCGAAAATCGGCGTGGATCAAAGAGGTAGCGGGCGTAATAATTATCTCTTTCGTTAGTTGAGAGACAAAATAAATGTAAATCTGACACGAAAGATGTTGTAATTGAAAAAAAAACTATAGAAGGGTTCAGGAATCGACGTTTCGCCGCCCGTTAACGCTGGTTTTCATAACATATTACAACTATGTGGTGCAGTGGAGTCCACGTCGCGGCATTCGCGAACCGGCGTGCGAAACGCGCAAACCGGACGCCAACTGCTCGCCGCCAGCGCGAGCTCGGAAGCGGTGGCGATCGAAGAGCGCGCCTGTCAGCGGCGCAGTCGTAAAAGCGGTGCGCAAATTCTGCCGACCTCTAGTGGAGACGCTACGTATCCACTTTTCTCTTTGGCCAGCAAGGAAGAAGAGATTAGCAAGCTTTGAATTCAAGTCGTCAATGGTCCTCGACTGACGCTTTCGTTGACGCCTCTAGTCGTATCTCGGAGTTATGCTAATGCCATCACGTCACCGTTCTCGACCACATAGAAAAATATTACTCGGAACACTTTTTATATGCGAGTCTTCCTGAAACAACCTCGCTCGGAAGGATACCTGCGTGAAACGTGATGCGGAGAATTGTACCTCTGCGTGAGAAAAAAAAAAAAGTGCACCAGCAGCCGCTCCCAGGTGCGGCTGCGCGTCTCTCCCATGCAGTGGCGCTCCGTCACCCCGCGTGGCCCACCCCGCCCCCGCCCCGCTACAGCTTCATCTGGCAGGGCGTACGTGCCCGAATAACGGCGGAACGTGTCCTCGCCTCCCAGATTAACCCGCTAATTTGTTAGTCGAGCGTCGGCACGACGAGAGTGCGCGGCGCCGAGGGGGCGTGGGCCGGGGGCGGGCGCGTCGCCGACGCCCGTCGCCCGGCGTCGTCTGCATGCACAACGACGCCGGATGAGGGATGGTCCCGCCCCCCGCCGCCTCGCCGCCCGCGGGTGTGAGGAACAAGCGGAAATGTACCGCGACGGATGGAAGGACTTGAGATGGCGCGTCGCAGCGTCCGCTCGGCGCCCATGATAAACAACCGCCGCGGACCCGACGCGACGCGTCGCGACGCCTTGCAGGAGGAAGGGGTGGGCGTGGGCGAAAAAGGCGAGCGGTGAGGTGACGTGTTGGCGAGACCGCGAGTTGGTTGTCTGGAGAGGCTCTCTGAAGTGACGAGGTGGGGAGTGACGAGGTGGGGGAGTGACGAGGGGGGAGTGACGAGGTGGGGGGAGTGACGAGTGTGGGGATGTGACGAGGTGGGGGCGTTGACGAAGTGTGGGGAGGTGAGGAAGATGGGGAGCGACAGATGGCAGGTGTAGACGAGATGGCGGAGCGACGAGATGGCGGAGTGTCGACTTTCGGTCGGACTCATTTTAATAGAGAAGTTAGGAGGAGAAACCTAGGACTACTGGCATCGGAATAATTAATTTACGAGCTATCCTTAGGATGTCTCCTTCAGTGCTCGTTTGTTTTAAAACGTAAGCTCAATAATTACTCTCTTCAGGCTCAAAAGAAAGAAAATTGTTGTAATGAATTTTTACATGAACAAAATAAATTGGGAAAAGAGAAAATCCCTTTTCTATCACGAGCGTATTTTCATTGAGATGCGACGTATTTTGATAACATAAATGTATAACGGCTCTCTTTAGCCACTCTCGAAAATATCAGGAAATCAGTAATGCAATTCATTTTATTTGTCCAGTATGCCGAGCTATCTAGCATCTTCTGTGAATTTGAACTTCAAAAGAACTTTCTGTTGTGATTCTAGGAAACACATTTTGTTCCATGTAACTCTAGTTCATTTCGTTTGGTCCGCACTCCAGCGCACTCCACGCAGCACTCCCGTTACCAAAGCAAATGTCCCCTTCCATGCATAGATATCTCACCACTAGTAAATTATCCAATCATCTCTCTTAGAAGTTCGCGATGGAACGGGGGACTGGGCGTTCGCATCGTCGCGTCGGTGGGAGTTGGAAGCGAGTGGGCGATGGCGGGGGCATGGACTTCGGCCGCACGTTCTTTGCCCCCACAGTAATAAATAGCGTCGCGGGTAGCTTAGCCAGGAAGGAGTAGCGTATTAACTAATTGAATTTCACCACTCCGAGGAATGAGGAAGGGTCCAAAAATTATCTGCTCAGGAGGGCAGGGAAAGTATCGTATTGATTTTGCTCCATTAATTAACGGGGAAGGTCTCGTCTCCACCTGCGCCCTGTGTTTGGTCTTTCGGCGTCTGTGCACTATGGTCCAGTTTAGGAAACAATCAGGAAAAAAATTGCATACATATATATGTATTGGCTGGATGGAAGGTAATAGTTGGTGTACTGATGTTGCAGAATTTCGAGATCTAGATTATCATAGATTAGATAATTCTGTAAACCTGTCGCTGTGATTGATCTTTTTTGACAGGTTCTGTGAGAAATGGATGCTTCACCAACGTATTTCGCGCGATCTTTCTTTCCCATTATATTTATCAGAATTCTACGTTAAATTGTATTGTCAATACATTGTTGTTGGAATTTGGCAATGAAATCTTTACAAAAGTATTAGATTTTTAAAAAACTTCTATTTCGTGTTATAACACACATATGTGTGCACCATTTTTATAGTTAAGAATGTAAATGTAAAGTGTCTCAGTTCGTTATTCCCTTCAGAAATATTTACAACAAATACGAAACTAGTTGGTTCTATAAAAATGTGGTAAAGGAGAAGTAAAAGATACTTCAGTTAAGACTGATCTGAAGAGAATAGCATTAACGACATCTGGGGAACTACGGCTCCGAAAATCCAATACATTTACGCAACTCCGTCGTCTTAAAAAATTCCCGTTGCCCCTTTATTCGAGGTTTGAGCAAGCACTTGAGTACAGTGTAAAGTATTTGAGTAAAGTGTAAGCACTTTAAACCAACTAATTTTCTCACCGTTTTGAAACCGTTGTGCGAGATTTCGGAATATAGAATTTTGTATCACGTAACTCCTTGAGCGATCGAGGACGAATTCTGCCCGCTGTTTGCGCTCGCGCGTCCACCGTGCGGCAATGGAATCCGAGGGCGCGGCCGCGGGGCCGGCAAAAGGGATGACCGCGGGGGCGGCGCGGCTTCCGCCACCGCGTGGTCTGCGACTGGGGACGAGGGTGGCGGCAGAGGGCCGAGGCGCGCCGCCTGTGCGGAGACGGGCACAAACGCGGCCGGTGGGGCGCGGAAGGTAGAGTTTGCGTTGGACGGCACGTCAAGATGGAGTTGAGGTGAATGAAGTCCTGGATGGCAGGTGAGTCGCGTAGCAACCGGTAGCAAGTTTGATGAATGTTGATGAAATTGAGTGGAGTGTGTAAATCTGCGAGTTCTTGAAAGTGTATTGAATAGTGTGTAGAAATACTTTCGCGAAATAAAATGATGGGGATACTTACATTGGTGATGGCGTAAGGTTGCACATGAAACAGAATTATCTTTCTTGATGGTTAATGAGAAAGATAATGCTTATAAAAATAAATATGTCGTAATGACATATGGGGGCGTCAAATTATTATAGAACTGTGAAGAAGTAATAGATATACGAAGTCGTCAGCAACTGGACGATTATAATAAAAAAATTAAATGAATTCTACGCACGGTTTGTCTTCCTCGAGGGGTGGCCGTGATTTTGCCCCCGCTGGATCGTAAGATACGGTGTTGACCTATCGTCGGCTCCGACCTACCCTCAACGAGGGATCTCCGACCGCGGGTTGCCGCCCCTTTCGGGACAAGCTCTAAGCTCCAGACAAGAATGCTAGTGTGGTGCATGTGTCGGTAAGTGCGTGTGCGTGTTAGTAGGAATGAGGAAAGGGCAAGGAAGTGGAAAGAAAGATGGCTTGGTGCGTGGCCCGTTTGTTAGGGTACTACTCCGGCATTCACCTGATATTGATTGGAGAAACCACGGAAAAATACCGATCATAGCAGCCGGCTTCCAGAATTCTCCTCCAGACAGCAATTGCAGTCGACATAGCTAACAAGTTGGTGTCGAAAATCCTGTCGCCGCCGAGGTTCGAACGTAGAACCTCTCGGCGAGAGGCATTGGTTCACGCCCTCTTGGTTTGAGTGGCCGGGGCCGGGGGCGGGGGCAGGGGCGGGCGTGGGCAAGTGCAGAAGGCTGCGGCAGATCCGCGCGAAGCCAGCTGCGGGGACGCGCGAGCCAGAGGACTTTTTGTTTGATCAAAGTTGGTAATTAGTGGGAGAGATGCAATGTTTTCCGGAAAGGTGGCGCGCTTGCTCGCCGCCGAGGAGCGGTGGCTCGCGGGGGCGGAAAATAAAGTTGTGTGACAGTGAGGACAGGATGAGGGATGGGGAGGGCGGCGCTTGGGGTCCTGCGGGAGTCACGGGGCTCGCGCCACACTTTAGCCGTTCCTTTCAGCGCCGTCCCTTGCTCTAGGAGAGATTAGTCAGATGAGAAAGCAATTAATGCCTTCCAGAAATTCCAAATGGTCTGGGTTCTTCAGTGATATTAATGTGCACAAAAAAGTGACGTTTAGTTAAAAGAGAAATTTTTTGTTAACAAATCAACGAATTTGAAATCAACATTACATTTACGATACACACTTTACTGACGAATTTGTTCTTTGTCAAATCATGTGACCGTTTGTTATGATTGCTTCAATGAATAAGCGTAATTTGAATGATGAATCATATATTAGTTCTAACAGTCCAACATGTATACGGTCTTTAGGACAATAACAGTAAATACACACATCAAACACAAGTTTTACGAAACAATAACTGTCTTTTCTAGATACAAATAACAGAATCGTGCTTATAGGAAAATTTTGGTTTAAATTAATTACAAAAAAACTGTTTGGTTTCTTTCTACGAATACTTTGCCCGATTTGTTACA
>BOPP01000001.1:3753106-3767964 GCA_017312745.1 Gryllus bimaculatus
CCCTCGGACCCCTCCGTCGCCGTCACCCAGCCTTGCGCGCAGCCTCTGCCAAGCCCAGGACACCCGCCGCCCCGCTGTCTCCACCCTCCCCCACCTCACTCCCCGTTCCCCCTGCTCCCGCCGCTTTCGCCCTGGGTATATATCGCGACGGCCGCCGTGCCGTGGCAGCGTGGCTAAGTGATTTCCGAGCGGGGGCCGGGACTGAGATTAAATCCGCAAGGTGAACGTGTTTTCAATCATAACATGCGAGGGCGCCGAGCCAAATCACGTAATCTCGCCGCCGTGTCTTCCGGGACGCCCGCGCCCGCGTTCCGAGGCACTTGGCTTCCGGTGGGACACGGGGGCGGGGGCGGGGGCGTGGGCGATGCATCGCTGGGGCGGCGGCTGACGCGCCTGCAAAGCATGCGGTTTGGCGTAGGAGTGCTGCTTTCTGTGAATGTCGTAAGAAAGTCGAGATAACCTTGTAGTTTTTGCCGAACTTCATTACTACGTTCTTTCATCTCAGTAATTGGATTTCAAGAGACTCATTGTATATCTGATATTTCTGTGTTCGGAGATAATTTTGAATTATAAGGAATAAATTATGTAATTTTCATTTTTCTCTGACGCAGTGAAAAAAATCGTATTTGTCGCTCCTTCTTGTGTACCTGTTCAGTGAAAAAACAACAACAAAAAACCTACTGGAGTGTGTATGGAGAGATTTTTTATCACTTCCGTTTATAAAATTATATTGAGGACAATCACCAAGATAGTTAAGAATGTAACATAATTCCTGTTGTTATTATTCAGCCATTACATTGTTCTATTTTTGTACAGGTACAGTACTGTTTTCCGAAAAAACGCAGTCTTTTCTATGTCACAATCTCCCTGGCCAAGTCAAACCACACTGAAAGCCAAATATATTTCCCCCTCTTTATTGAATTGTTTTGTTGCTGAAAAGGTTAGTGAATTTAGCTGCCATTCCTTTGTGTATTGTCGTCCATTTTCCGAGGGTAAGGGATTCGTGTCAAGGGAGCAGAAAATGCTCCTCTTCGCGGCGTTGAATTTTTCATGGCGCCGGTCGTCAAGATGGCAGGCAGCCGCCGGACGAGATGGGCGCAGGGGGCGGACGAGGCACCCGAGACCGGAAACGCGCGACTTTCTGTTTAGTGCACCGCATCGCGAACAAGGGCTCGCTTGTCTTATGTCCACTGCCACCTCGGCATTCCGGCCGATTTAGGGCAAACCTCGGCATTTTTGTGAGATCGTGGTGTTTCCTTTGAATCATCCATAAGAATGCAATGAATAAGAAGTTCGCTGGTAGATATTCGGGAATGTAACGGAATATAAATTGCAATCAAAAATTGTCTATTAATTCAAAACGACCGCTACACAATATAAATGATATCTAATTATTTGATTATTAATACATTCACAACTGTTGTGATATGATATAGTAATATTGTGACGTAAGTATCATTTTGCTAATGCAACATACTTATATTTAACACATCGTTATTTAGATATATTACGCGTGGAGTTGTACGAACACGTCTGGCTGGCCATACTGTAGAAATATGATACGTTCAGAATAAAGAGAACTTGATAAGGGAAATAATGAGATACTATATCCAATTGATTGTCCGAGTCTCGCAGAGCGTGGCAACTATTTTACTGGATAAAGATACCGAACATTGGAAATTGTTTCGAAGTGCTCTTTACAAGTATCAAAAGTAAGGAATTAATGAAAGGCCACAAATGTATACTAATGATTCGTCCACGCTTCTGGCAGGCAAGGATTCGTCTAAGTACTCCTTTTCTGGTCGTAGCACCTCGCTGTAAACCTTTCCCATGTATCACAGACACACGCGTCATCATAAAAAAAAAAACAACTGCTGCCGTGTGCTGTTGTTGGGCGCGTGGCGGTGAGATGGAGAGGGGGGACTGAGAGGGTGACGCCCTCTCCCTGCCTCCGTCCTCGCGCCGCGTGCGTCGCCGAGAGAGGCTAGTTCGCATCCTTCCGGCGGCAGGGGCTCGCCATTAATATGCATTCGCTTATGATAATGCTCCCGTGCCGCGCCGCGCCGCGCCGCGCCTGTCTTTCGCGCCGCCCACCGCGCACTCCTTGCCGCTTCTCGCGCCGCGCACGTCGCTTCGCAACGGATGTGTGTGTGTGTGTGTGTGTATGTTCTTTTTTGTGCAGGCGTGTGTGTAAAGTGTGTAGTACTTGAGCTTGGCGCGATTGCGTTGAGAATCGCAATGCAATCCTGTCGTGCTATTGTCGTCTGCCAGATGAATGTTCCTTTGACCGTTCTGTTGAAGTGTCTCTTGGCGCGACTTCACATTTGTCATGCTGTCATTACCAAAGGGTTTGATGACAGGTGAAGCGGTGGGATCGAGCAGTTTTCTCCAAGTGGTGTGGAGATATATTACATGGAGTGATAGATCTCAATTCATTTCTTCTGAATATATTGGAAATAATATTTCTATTCAATAACATGTACTCAATTACAATTATGTTTTACGAAAACATGTCTGCTCAATATTGCACAGGCATCATCGAATTTATGTAACTGTCAAGATGTTTTGGGATATGTATGAAGAATCATTTAATACGTTTTCTTCAGAAAAGAAATTGTAGAGGTAAAATAGTTTACTAGCTCTTCTTCGAATTCCAGTATATTTCTTTTGGGCGAAAACATTTTCTTTAAATTCAGAGTTGAGATCAGAAATAACAGCCTGGTTTGGATTAATTTGGATCATTATCATTTGTTTTAACTTTCTGCTGTCACGTGCACCCAAATAGTGTTCGCAATTTCTCCAAGTGCCCTGACGAATACAAATACCTTAACCAGTTTGGCGCCTTCTAAGCAAGACCGAATATGGCAGTTGCCGCGATCAGCGAACATGAATATTCTTTCCTCGATCGTCTTTCTACCTGGAGAAAGTCAACCGGTCTTCGCTCGGATTTGTATGCTACATGGCCATTTCTTGGAAAAGTGAGTTTCGCCGCTTTGATGTTTTCAGTTTTCCTTCTTTCGCACCTATCGTGCAACTCTGAATGAGATAAATATGACCTGTGTAATGTGTTATGTAATGTGTTATTATTGAAATATTAAATGTATTTTCGTTTGTTTTTTTTCGTGCGCATTGTTCCCAAATGTTGGTGCATTTACCTCTGTTAACCAGGAAAATATGTAATTTATAACGTTCAGAGCTGGAGCGAGAAAACAGCTAATCGAACAAAACCGTAACGGAGAAGGATGCAACGGAGGCAAGGAGTAGGGGGAGGAAAGAAGAGGGACTACGAGGAGAAGGAGGAGGAAAGGCGGTAGGAGGAGACGGCGAGTAAAGTTGAGGCAGCGCAGGACAAAGAGGAGGACAAGAAGGAGGAAGAGAAGGAAGAAAAGGAGAACGAGAAAGAAGTGAAAGACAGAGATGAGAATAAGAAGACCGAGAGAACAACGCAGGTGGAGGAGGCGGCTGAAGCGGAGATGGCTGTGGTAGTTGCAACGGTGGCGGTGAAGTTGATGGCGGCGTTGGTGCTGGAGGCCATCAAGGCGGCGGGGGGGGGGGGCGGTGAGCTGCGTCGCAAGTACACTTGCACTTTATTTCCTCGGCGGCCGGGGCTCTTAATTTCTCTCGGCCACTAACACGGCCTCACAAAGGGAGAGAAAGGAAAAATGCAAATGTGTCTTAAATCCAGGTAAAATATAAGCCGGGATTACGAGGAGAGAGAAATGTCGCTTGCGAAGAGACGCTGTGTCGCGGCCGGAGTGGAGACTAGCAAAGTGGCATGCTTAATAGCATTTTCATTCATCTAGATTTAGTGTCTTTATTTGCGTTGTTTACGTGACGGCAGTTGGAGGTCGGGGGACCGCTGTGAGTCGCCGTAATACAAGCAGATGTGTACTCTTTCGGTTCAGGAGTCTGCCAGGAATTGGCCCGGCCTTTGTCCAAGCGTCATATCAGTGGGTCTGTGTGCGAGGGCACTTACGGATATCTGCGCCTGGAAAGCCGGCGCGAATTTTGTGATAATTCTGTTCTACCCAGCGGATCGCAGATCTCCCCCATTTTTTGTCTCATCCCATTCCTCTTGTCTTCTACCGTTGGCGGACCCCAGACCAACTGTAATTAGTTGAGTAAAACAACATTGATTTATATTAATGAGAGGGAAAACAGTTTCTGATTGTTATCCCGAACTGTGATTTTACTCTCTTTTTTTCTTTGAGGTTTCATTTTGTCCACTTCTACCATTTCCTCCCCCCCCCCTTTTCATGGGTGCTCGTTCATTACTTTGATAGCGATAAGACAGCTGCTTCCCGGGCTTTTGTCTGCTCCGTATCAGCTGGCTATTCGTATGTCCGATTACTGCTCCCGCGTCCTAAAGCCTCCTATCAGAAGTGATGCAGCAAGCGAGTGCCTTTCTATGTTCGATTTAAAAAATGCGCCGTTTTATCTGTCCAGTACCAATTTATATTTTATTACCCGAGAGTTGGGAAACGGTGGAGAGTAATTACATTATCACAAATCGAGAGAATAAAACCGGTAGAGACTGCTAAAGGCAATGAATTTAATGTACGCACGCGATGTTCTTTCTCGGCACATAACATGAAACTGCTAAGAGTGACTTATCTTGTACTGTGTTTGCAACTGAGCATTCCATTTTGTTTCGTGACAGATGTGAAGAGAAATGTATCATCAAAATTATATACTAACGCGGGTTTTCAAGAAGAACAAATATTTCTTACTCTAAGCTTCTCGTGTGAAGTTATGACCTTTTTTATGATTTTGATTAATAATTACAACATGATAAATAATATATTATTTATCATGAGGCTTTGAGTTGAAAGTAATGCTAAGCGACAATTTACTATTTAGAGGAAAACGTGCTGTGATATCGCTCTTCATACAAAACGAGAGGTAGATGCTAATTTGCGAATAAATTACAACTGCTATTTGTTGTCAGTTTTTGAAATTACTGGATTAAGACAGGACTTCATCTTCCTCTTCATTAAAAATCAATATATCCAATTTCGCTCAAAATATCGCATATTATTACTTACACTCGAACGCATGTCTTCCATGCGTTACGTTGATGTGACGAAACGAACATGCGACATCATTTAACTTTTAATACAGTTCTTTATTGACGTCCTCGCATCGATTGATGGCGCGGACTGTTCAATAGGAAATTTTTGGTATTCTGAGAGAAAACCCGCAAGTCGCGCGGCGCCAGGTTCGGTGTCCAGGCCCTTATGAAGGCCTTCTCGAAGGCTCCGCGGCCCTCTGAGGCGGCGACTCGCTCCACGCCGCACGTTCGCCTCACGTCGCGTGCTGCGCGTTCGAGGGAGCGCTATGGTCGGCGCGTGTATTGGCGGAGGTGCCGGACGGTGGGATGGGAGGGGGGGCGGGCGGGGCGGGCCGGGGCGGGGCGTGGCAAGGAGGGCCGGCCGACAGATATTTCGGGCGGAGCGGAGGCCGAGCGCGGAGGAGGGGCGAGGAGATGGGACGGGGCGGAGCGGGGCGGTGCGGGGGTAATGAGGGTTGGGCGACGAGATCTCGGAGGGGCGCCGGGGGAGGCGTTGAGGTGGCTGTGAGGTCCGCGCCCGGAGGCTGGGCGGAGGCGGGCGACCGGCTGCCCCATGACTGATGCGGGACCGTATCGGCACCCCCTCAGTGCTCTTGCGTCAACGCGCGCTCTTTTCAGCCTACTTTTCTATAGCTCCCTTTGGAACGCCGCACCCTTCCTCCACCACTCCACTCCCCACCCCCACCCTTCGCCGTCACCCCCACTTTTGATCCCGTCTGTTTTCTTTCGGCCCGTTAGGCCTCGCAAAAAGCGAGCGGAGTTTACCACTGGCAGAGGGGCAAAGTTTTGTAAGCACGTATAATGTCTCCCTACGTCTGCAGAAGCTGGTGCTAGGGTTGGGTGTTGCGACGTTACAGCGGCGTTTCGGCGAAGACTTGGCTGCTGCAGCGCTCTTCGCGAAATTCCGATATTCGCCGGGTATTGGAACTTGCGAAAAGTGTGCAAAGATATTGCGTCTCATGGTCTTCTATGGAACTTCATGTTCTCGGAAAATTATTGCTACGTACGTCTTTCTCTATAGAGGCGCTCTCGAAGATCAGTTATTGGTTGTTGGTGAAAACGTAGTTCGCCGTGAGATCATAAAGATGTTCTCCCTCGTAACATTGCACTTTATGATCGCTAAATTTCTGAACGGATTCCTGTTTTTTGTACCTCGATCTGGCATTCATGTTTTGCTTGAGTACCCGAATTCCTTCTGCCATACGCGCTCTGCGCTGTCTTGTATTATGACCAAAGTATGGTGTTACACATTCACGTATTCGAGAAATACTTCATTCTATGAAATACACCCGATTTATTTAAAATTAAAATTACATTTTGGTTTATATTTGTATTTTGAGAAAGGCACAATTGTGTTTTAATATCTTGCAGAATTAATATACTATCACTTTATGAAGCGAGTGTGTATGCTATCTAAAATTTAATTAGAATACTTAAATTTGATAATAATATAATAATAGTCATAAACATGCCCGAGCTATGTGGCGATCGATTGTAACTGGTTGAACAAAGTACTGTGTAGTTAATGGCAGTTAAGGATTCTTTCTTCGAATTTTAAAATATTACTTTTAGCGTTTATACTTCAAAATCGGTCAATTATAGCACGCGATAACACATCTGGGGTCAACTACCTTTCATTTACGACAGAAATCACATAATTTAAGTAGAAAGCTCAATTAACTTTCTACACGAAAGTCCGTAGTTTTTTTTTTAATTTAGATAAATCTTGCTTTTTTACTTGTATTTCCACTTCTAATATGTTCGTGGTTTGTCTTGCATGTCTAAAGAAAAATCGTAGTCTAGAATGCCCTTTTGTTTCGTAAAAATAGTCTGTGGAGTACATATTTCGGTTTTTAATTTCATACTAAGTACTCTTATTAAATCTGGGCTGGTAGAGAAAATGTTGGCTTAATTACAATGAGTTAAGATATTTTGCGAAAGGAGTGATGATTTTTCTGTTGAATAGTTGAAATATTCTTGCAAATAAATGAAGTTGTTGTCGTTACAAATGTTTGAATATGTAACAATGTTGATAAAGGTTGATCAAACCTACCTCTTTATTTCTTAATGAATGTAGTTGATCACCTTGAACTATTTATAAAATGCCAACTTGACATCATCTTTAGTTTCTTCCTTCAGCCTATCTTTAACACTCTATCCCTCAAATCCCACATCCTCATTACTCCAACGTTTCACATTAACGTGACCTCAGGCAGCGAGCAGCGGCCTATCCTATCGCCCCTTGCCCTTCTCCTCCTCCTCCCCCTCCCCCTCCCATATCTCCCTGTCCGTTTACCCTTCATTCCCTGCCTCCCTTCGTCCTCCCTCTCCACCCTCTCCTCGCTGTCCCTCGCTCTCTCCTTTCGATGGGTCCCCACTCGCACTGCAGCAAGCACCACGTGCGTGGCGCGGCGCGGCACGGCGTTTGACATCCAGGGCGTGGGCGAGGGCGAGGGCGCGGGCGGATCCACGAGTTACGAGGCGCTACGTGCCCGCTTGTGTCCCCCGCGACCGCGCGTTCGCATCAGGGTTTTTCGCTTTATCCCCCCCGGCCGGGCAGGGGGGGAGCTAAATCAAGCCCCGCTTTAATGGCCCAGAAATTAAGATTTATTTTAGGGAAAGGGAAGTTGTAGGTAGGTTATGGCGCGCGGCGTGGTAGGGACGGAGGGCGCGACGGAGGGGGGGAGGTAATGAGAGAAGCGGGAGGGAGAGAGAGGGGGGCGGGTCGCTGTGTGAAAGAAGACGGGGCGCGGAGGGGCCACGGCCGGCGCGTTAGGACACGAAGCGGGAAAACCGGGACGGAGACGCTCGTACTGGAAGTGACGGCCCCGGCGAAGTGTTGCTGCGGTAAAATGAAACGATGGCATTTGTTCGCAGGTCAGCGCGGGAGCTAAGCGCTGGGCGGCGGAGCTTCTCCCCCCCCCTTCCCACCCCCACCCCCGCGCGGCCTGCAACGGGCCGTCTCTCCCGGAACGTTATTCATCCCCTTAGCCGCCGGCGCGGCCACCCCTGCTGGAGCCGTGATTTAGTCGCTAACGAGAGGAACTCAGCCCGCCTCGTGCCTCCAAAATAATGTCAGTCAGCTAAATCTTGAATAAAAAAAAAGCTCCTATTCCGAGGGGGCTTGTGGATTGGGGGAAGGCAGGAGGGAGCATGTTTGGACAAGTTACGGCGGAACGCGGCGACGCAGGCGGCGCTTATTTGCCAGAACGGACGGCGGGCGAGAGCGGCCCCATCCACGGGCACATTACGTGAGCGGAAATATTTCACCGTTCGCAGTTTGCCTGCAGTCAATACCCCTCGCTGCGGCCGCTCCGCTTCCGCCGGAGCTGTATTTGCGCTGCGGCTAATACAAGAGCGCGGCTAGTTGTTCTTATGAGCAACGCTAAACAGCCCTCCCCCGGTGGCTTCCGCTCCGGTGGCTTGCAGGCTCTCCGCTGAAACCTCTTGAATCTTCGCCCCGCACCACGCCAAACTCGGCTCGGTTATGTTCAGAGTTTTCGGAGATAATAGCTAACGTAGAGTCGTGGTAAGACCTACACGCAGAAATTCCTGCAAGTGTTCACACATTAAACAATTTGGAATTTCTGAATTGTCTTTGGTGGTCTCAAACATTTCAAGTGGATATTAGCAGAAATTTTAATTTGGAGATGATGTTTGTTATAATTGTTATTTCGTAAATGAAAGTGAAGATGATATAAGCCAAAGGATAAGCAAAATTGAACATTGAAAATTAGAAATTTAAAAAAAAAAACTAGCACTAACACTTGAAGACTAGGCAAAATAATTTATTTTTGAAATGGAAAAAAGTTTCAGTCGTATTGAATTTGGTTTACAGAGATACTCAATTTATTCAATTAAAATTTGTAGAGTTGAGAATAATGTAATTCAAGTGATTGGTTCAGTTTTTATTTTGATAAAAACCGGAAATACGTAATTCACTTCATTATTTGAAAATTTTAATGTATCTCCTTTACGGTGCGTCTACTTTTTGCATTGTGTATACATATTAAACGTTTTTTTCAAGTCCCCAAATGGTGTTTTATAAGCTGACTTTGAAACTCGACTGTGTTTTTACTCTTTTATGCCAATTTGAGTGGCATAGTATTTCAGATCGTGGTACGCTGTTCTCCTCATTTGAAAATTAAGTCCCCCTCCCATTCATCGATAATGAAGATCAATCTCATACCATTTCTTCGGAAATTTCCCAATCGTTATATATGAAAGACGTTAATCCGCCATTTTCGTTTTTGGGACCGTTGTGATCTTCGCAATTTCTTGAGTTAGTGCGAGGTGTGGACTGACGACGGCCCCGGAGGCGCTGCTCTCACACGCGTCCGCCCACCCAGAAGCAGTACCCTACCCGACCCACCCCGATTCACCCCCGACCCACCGCCGACCACCCCCGACCCACCCCCGACCACCCCCGGACCCACCCCGACCCTCCCCGACCACCCCGACTCACCCCGACCCCACCCCGACCCACCCCGACCCACCCCGACCCACCCCGACCCACCCTGACCCACCCCGGAACCCACCCCGACCCACCCCGACCCACTCCGACCACTCCGACCCACCTCGATCCGGCCCGTTCCCCCGCACGCCTGGTGTGTGCGCGGATTTTTAACGTTCCTTATCGACGCCGTCGACGTCGCAGCGGGCTTCCCGCCGTCGCGGTCGTATCTTCCAACAGCTGCGCGTTCCTGATGAGTGCCTTCGCGCCGGAAACCTAACCGTAGTATAAATTGGATTTCGAAATAGGGGGAGTCCACATTTTTGAGCTCCACTGTCATATAAATTTCCCTGCCCCTACGTCACCCTCCGTCTCTTGTCTCTCTTCGCCCCCGAAAATCCCTTCATATTGAAAATTAAAAACGATTGTAAACGGGCCCCGGCGCCCGGTCGGAGGACGGCGGTTGGAGGGAGTGCGGGCGGGTCCGAGAAGAATGCCTGCGCTTGCGTGTCCATCACAGCGTGTTTTTTCGCGGCTGACATGTTTATACGCGACGGCTATGCGCTGGGCGCGGGGTCCATATACCAGCAGAGGGGGTGGAGTGGGGGAGGGCAGCGTCGCGGCGCCGCCCGACGCCCATTATACGCCCCGACGGTCGCTCCGCTCGTCGCCGCCCGGCTAATTTTTATAATTAGTCATAAACATGCGTGGCCACCGGTGCGTGGAGGGTAGGTTTCCCTCGTGGGGGAGGAAGCGTCGGGGAGAGACGACAGTGCACTTGTGCTAGTGGTGATGACAGTTAGAAGGGAAATAACGGAAATGGAAGTGAAGTGAAATGAACGATGATCGATTCGGAAAGACCTTTTAAGTGATAAGTGAATATATTCAAGTACTGGCAATGAGTGGTTTAGAAGCAAGGACATTTGTTACATGAGTATCTCTGGGTTAGAAAATGTTACATGGCATAGTAGTCTAACTTCGTCTACGTAAATATTTTTATTCACTTTGATTAATTATTGAAAATCAAAGTGTACGAAACAGAGATCAGTGTGTTAATAAGAGTAAGAACGTGATTTCGTAAACCAATGCCCATTATTAACAAAGATCTTTGTAAAGTAAGTTATTTTTGGTTGAATTCATTATTTTGTATTATCCTCTGACATTAGTCTGTCATATTTCGCAGGACAAATACTGCAATTGGAACCGGTACGTGGAACCGGTGCGTGGAAAATTTCAGTTTTTCGGATTTTTTTACGAAGTGGTTAAAACGTACGATATGTGTATCGAGACATCTTATTGTATACTTATTGGTTATCAGTCTAGGCATTTGATAATTCTCGTATCTAGTGTTGTAATAGGATGTCTTAAGATATTTATTTCGTAAATAAATATTTCAAGTATCTGATGTAAAAGTAAAAATATTATATATTTAAATTAATGTTTATTGATCAATTATTTTTAATTATGATAATTAAATATTTAACGATCGTCCTCTGGGTAACAAAATTTTTCTAACATTTCTATAACAAGTCATTCAATCACGCATCCGGGGCAGATATCGTTTAATGAAAAATGCACCATTTTTATGAGTAACATCAGTCTTCAGCGCACGTGAAAATGAGTCGGAAACTATAACGCCGCGATGGAAAAGGCACCGGTTCCGATAGTGCGCCGATAACTCGCGCCGCGCGGGCGTGGGCGCGCGCGAGTCGATTCACTTGAGTTCCCGTGCGCGCCGCCGACGCCTGACGGACGCGGCGCGTTCGATTTGACGCGCTGCCAAATCGCTACAGGGTTAAGCGGCCCCTGCCCCCCCTCCCTCCACATCAGCTCGCCGTTGTTTACTCCGCGAGCGACCCGCCGACATATTTCCACAGCGGGTTATAGTGTTTTCATTGGCAACTCGACACCGCCCGCGATCTTTAGCACTCTCTTTTTGAGATTTGCCGCCTCGACCGGTTCGCCCTCGTCCCCGATCAATTTATTCTCGATGCCCAGCGATGGGCGCGGTGGGTGGGACCAGCCGAAAACGAACTGGAGCAAGAGGCAGGGACAAAGTTGCGCGGCAAGCGGGGCGGAGCGAGCAGGCGAGGCGGGGCCGCCGGAGAGGTGAGGAGAGGCGGGACAATGTGAGGCGAGGCGGGGTGAAGTGGGCGAAGCGGGGCGGGAAGAGCAGAGGAGCGGGACTGGATGGGACAGAGGAGTACAGGTCAGGACAGAGTAGCATTGAAGGGGAGAGGACAGGGCGCGACGGGTGATGTTGAGCATCATGCCGAGTGATGTCGGGCAGAGGAGGAAGGGGAGGGGCGCGAGATCAGCGGCGGCGGTTTCTTGAAGAGCAGTTTACCTTCTTGGCCAACTTTGCCAACTTCGCCCCCACCTCTCCTCGCGGCCATTATGGAGACGGGAGGGCGGTCGGGAGGGCGTTGCATCTGGTTAGGCGCCCCTCGCAGGCGCTCGCAGGCGGTCCGGCAATAATAGCATCCGCGAGCACAGCGACCGACGCGCTCCCGACGGCCTTTCTTTTATCAAAAAGTTTAGGCCGTAACCTAAGACTAGAACTTATAGCTATTGTATACGCGGGGGAAGTTGGGATCGCCGTCCCGGGGAAGTTCTGTTCGCGGCTAAACTTCACGCGGGCTGGCGGACGCGCGCAGCACCGACAGGGGCGGAAACAGAAGGCGGGAGGGAGTGGGCGAGCGGCGGAGGAAGGCATGGTGACAGTGGCGGGATACTAAAGAGGGAATGACAACGGTAACTGTAGACGGAGCGGACGATGTCGGGTCGAGTCCTAGGGTCGGAGACGGTCATACCGGATGGCTTTGGGATCGCGGCAGCGCTGTCGGACGAGGGCAAGGGGGCTGGGGACAATGAGGTTCACGGCACTAGCTTGGTCGAAGAAAGGGGCCTCTGCAGTCCCGTCGTGCGTCGTCTAGTCGATCCGGGACCCGGCCCGTTAAGTGGCAGTCGTCGCCATACTTATAGGTTAAACTCCGCGACAGCAGCAAACGTCCGCGGGGATAAACCGGGCCCTTATCTCGCGCCGCACGCCCCCTCTGGTCGGAAACGCCACTCTCAACGCGACGCCCAAGGTATTTCGAGCGCCCCCTATCGCCCTGTCCCTCGCCCCGCGCGCCCGGCCGGGCCGCACACTCCGTCCGGGCGTCTCCGCTTGAGGGTGCTTTCTTCTGGCCGCAACCGGACGTCTGTCTCTGCGATTTCTCTCCTCCGCATCGCCCGCTAGCTTCTTCCCTCCGACCACCCTCCACGAACTTCCCTCCGCCCCTGCAAAGCTCAAAGTCACACTATCCGACTTTCCTCGTCGGTGGTCATGATGAGTTTTATTCTATTACTGCCTTCACTTGATGGTCCTTCACTCTTTCTCACACTTGAGGCACCCACCCCACTTCCCGTAACGTCGTGTTTCATACGTGGCACCATCCCACATGATTCCCTCCGTCCCTGGTCCTGCAGTGTATCGCCCACGCTCCTACTCCCCGCTTTCCTCTAAATATCCTCTCTCCTCGATCCTTCAGTCCCTTCGGTTCCGCCTCCACCCACCAGACTTCGCTCAGGCGTATTTTCGTCCCCCATTCGCCGGCCATCATGGCGAATTCCGGTCTGCGGACGCGTCCTTACGCCTGCGTGATGATGGCCGACTCCCGTCCAGCTCGTTGGAGCAGCGGCGTACAATGCACGCTCTGTGGAGGGGGCGGTGCTCTCGCGTCTTGACGTGCCCGGTAATGGCGCAAGCGTCGTCCGTTTTTAGAGAGGGAGGGGGGGCGGAAGATTATCATAACATCGTTTGCGAGAGTGCGCGAGGGAGAGCGTTTGCGTGTGGGTGAAGGGGGGGACTACTTCTTTGGTCACCGACGCCGCTGTCGACGTAGTCAGCACGATGTCTTTGGCCTGCTCCTTTATTAGAACTGTATCTATCTCCGCCACTTGTGTACCCACTGCTCCGTTATGTAAACTTAATGGTGTGGTCTGTTTATGCTTGTTATCTCCACCTTGTCAAATGCCTACTACAGTGTTGCCACCGCTCCAAGGTTACGCCATCGCGTTTCTCTTAATGCCTGTAAATCAAAGATTTACTGTAATTTTAGCAGCATTCTGTCATCACTTTTATTGATCTTGCATACATTGAAATTTATTTGAAAAACATTTCTGTGGGAAATAATGTTTGGCATAATCATTGCGATTAATTACTATAATATATGAAGACTTAATTTATTTCTGCTTATCTTTATCATTTATTCACTAGTTTAGAATTTGTTTATTGTCATTTTGTTCATAAAATTAGCAAAACTCCTTCAAAAACACAGGTCTCAGGTCTTTGTGCTGTTAAATTTTGTATATAATTGTTTCCACTAAACATCATTCACTTCTACTACGTTCTTATTCTTGTTTATCTTTTTTCTCTGACTCAACTTTGTCTTCTTTGTCGTTTACCTCTCACTTTCTCTGTGAGTTTATGGATTCTCATATGTTTCTTCCCCATATCTTCCCATTCAATTTCGGGCTACACATTTATTCTCATTGTGCCTCTTCTTTGCATCTCTCTTTTTCGCACTCATTTTCACTTCAATTCCTTACCCAATGCTAATTTCTCTCTTCAAACTCCATTAGTGGTTGGATTTTGGGCTGCTTGATAAGATGAACTAACGGTACTCAAGCCTTTGTTTCACATGTCCTTGACTGCAGTGACCCTCCAAATAAACGCTGCTTCCCCCCTACGAGCTCTACTACACACACTCCGCCTACCTGGCGCGTAGCAACCCCCACCTCCTGCCCCAAGCCCTCAGCACACCGAATTCGACCCTTCCGCAATGGCCGCCGCCGGTCACGTGATGTTGACCGACCGGCGTCAGACGCCCCAGGGCGTTGTACGCGGCTATAAACTGGCCGTAAAACAATATTTTGCCGCGCAGAATATTTGTTTGCCAGAGATGTTTATCTTCAACGCTATAATGAATGCGTACCCTTAGCGGACCGGCCATGTTCCATTTAGCGAGATTCAACGACAGAGAAAGAGAACCGAATGCAAGAAAATGAAGAAGGAAAAAAAAGCGATATGATGTGTTCGGTAGAAGTTAAAATACATAGAAAACGGCTAGGAAAGCAGCGAAGGGAATGCATTTCATAAACGGCCTGAATGCGCAGTGTAACTTTTTATTCTTCGAAGTAAAGTTTATAAAATTATTGTCCAAAGCGCAGCGGCACTCCGATAACAAAATTGTTTTCAGACAAGTCTCGCGTAAATTCGCTTCCGCCCCTCCCTGCTACTCCTCCCCCTCTCCGTCCCCCGAGAGTCGAAGAAAGCGCGCGAGGGGA
>BOPP01000001.1:3781648-3829124 GCA_017312745.1 Gryllus bimaculatus
CGCCTCAGCCCCGTCTTTCCACGCCCCAGCCTTCCGACCGGCGCCTTTGAATCGAATGGCGTCGCTGCTGTAGGAATTTCTTGCTCTGCGCAGACGCCCATGAAAGGACGTATTTGGAGAGTAAATATTTTGTTTTTATTTGTGGATATTATTTGATGTTGATGTTTCGCTACCTTTCTGTGATTTTAATCTTTCTCAATGGTTGAATATTCAGTAATTGGCTTCAGCATTATAAAAGAGTGTAAAGAACATGATGTAGAAAAATATTTATGATATGTTCTCCAATTAACATACTTTCACACCATTTATTTCATTTCGATTGTTAATATTTTTTGCTCTTCAATATATTCGATTTCAATTACTGCTTGTTGGTACATCGCTGGTTTATTAAATTGATAATCACGCCAACATTAATTTTTTGGTTACTTTTACGGGTCGTTTGGAATGACCCACGATGTAGATATTTATATATTGAAATATATATACCTTGAAATACCTTTGAATAAAAATATTCGATGTAGATAATCGTACTTCTCGTTTGATTAAAATTGTTGTATATGCTAAAGAATAAAAATAATTTACGCCTCGAAATCTTAACAGCAAACAGTTCTTTCAGTTCCTAGAGTTCCTTCCGATCTCCGACTTCGTAGAATCGTCTCTTCATCGTAAACCCAAACGCACACGCATACAAACATTCACACACGTGCGTGTGTGCATGCATGCGTGCGCGTGGACATTGAGACATTTTTCTGGTCAATTTCATTCTGCCTAGTTTGTCTCCTAGTTTTATTTCATAAGTTTTCCTTCCGACCCCCTACGTAGCAAACAGATGAAAATGCTAGGAATCGAAATCACCTTGGTTTGTAAGAAACAATTCTCTCCTCTTGGACTTAAAAGTTCCCTCCATCTAAATTTCATACACTCCAAATCTCATGACTTTTTTTTTAAACATGCAAATAGTTCCAGGTATGTTGCACTTCCAAAATATGTCCCCTAGATCCCCTAACTCTAAGCTTTAGAAACAGGTACACCCTCTCCCTCCCTTACTCTCTCTCTCTCTCTCTCTCTCTCTCATCACGTTCCTATTGGCTAAACCGCTAAATCATTTGGAGGTTCTTGATTGAGTTTCTCACATCGAACTGCCATGCTACTCTCTCGTTTGGATATCAATGATCTCTAATATATTTTGTGTTCAACAAATATCTGAAAGGGCCGAATGGTTGGACGATGTAAAATTAATCACTCAATAAAGTTGTTTATATACAAATATATCCCAATCGTTACTGGCTCATGGCTAGCTCTTGCTCTGCGTACTCGCTTTCCACCACCCGGCCCCGGGTTTGATTTCCGGTCGAGCCACGACTATAGTGTGCGTTTTCCGTAACGATGACAAAATTCACTTTGCAAGTTGCGTGGGGATGTCTTTGTGCTAACCACACGTACCCCATTAACCAGTGGCCGCGAGACGGCTGTCGCGCCAAGTGCATACATAAATACATACATACAATCGTTACTGCATTCCACCTTGTTATCCCCTTCTTCACAATTCAAGGTCTTGCTGACAATTTCATCGCATCCCAGCAGTTGAGTGGTATTGATGGGAATCCGCCAACTCTTCCGTACATCGTTCAAAACCTACCGTGTGACGACGCCTCCGCCGCGGAGTGTCCCTCCATCTGCCTACCCATCGCTCTTGTTCGTGGAGTCGTAATCCACCACGCCACTCCCACCCCTCGCCCGTCATCCTCTCCCCTCTCCCTGCACTTCCGGCCGTTCGCCGGGCGCTTCGCGACCGTTCTTTGAATGAGCGCCCGCCCGCCATATTCCACGTCTTTAATTGCGTTCTGAGATAGCGCTACAACGACCGGTACTATAATGTAGACTTTATATAGATGTGTTCATATTTCGTAATGAGAAATTCACACTTACGCACGTGCTGCTGGGGGGGGAGATCGCCCACTGCAATGGCGCACGTTCGGTATCTGCCACCCCCGCATCGCCCGGGGCGGAGGGAGGCAAAGTTTTTCTCAACTGCCGTAACGGCGCGTGTTTAATGTTTTGCAGGGAGCGAAACAACTTGCCATAAAGAGGTGCAGTTTAATCAGAGTCGCTCCCACGGGGAAGGACCGGCGCCGGGTACACTTATAAATAATACACCCTGTTGAACGGGGCTTTATGAATTATTCCGCCGCGCGGGCCGGGCTGAAATCGAAAAAAGTAAAAGGAGCGAAGGAATGAGGCTGGAGGTGGGCGGGGTGGGTGGGTGGATTGGTGGAGGGAGAGGTGCGATTTGAGGGCGACATGTCGATCGGGACACGAGGGGGGGGCGAAATGAGAGGTCGATCGGAAGGGGTCTGTGTTCGCGCGGGAAGCGAGGGAAGGCATCAGTCGGATCGACAGGGTGAACCTTAACACGAACTTTGGGAGAGGAGTCCTGAGGCTAACACGTCTTATGAGAATGTTTCCGAAAATGTCTAGTTTCAAAAATGTGAATTCAGAGTTATGCACTGTCGTACTGAGAGTTTCACAATGGTACTTCTAAAGCGCGTGGGTATGAAGTACTCGTAGTTAGTAGAGTTTTTTTTGGAACAAAGTTGATTTATGGGACCGTATTTGTTTCAATTTACTAGAAAGATAAATACGTCTTTACAATGGCATTTAGATATAGCAGCAATACAAACTGTTGAAAACCCCACCTTTTGTACAATTCACCACTCGTTATTTTTTTAACTGTCCGTGATGCATAGTTGGCACCGTACACTCGTCCCTCAATATCTCTTTATGTGGCCGTAAAATAATAAGAATAAGAATGAGAAGAAAAGTAAATCTTTTACCAATTTCTAAATAATGATTGTGGTACTTATTGGGAAGGAATGAAAATATTGGCCGATACTAACTATGTAACAAGACACACATGGTTGATGTCTTAGCCGATTTATTTAAAGATATGACTGCTTTTAACCATTCTTCAACGCCATCTCACTTTTAAAATTAGACTAAGACGTGCCTCTCAATTTCGGCATGATGTTTCTACGGTAGTTCTTCGAATTGAGCGAGGCAAGCATGATCAAACACTGTTGAGTGGAAGAAGTGAATAGCAGATACGACAGGGTAAGATATGACGTGTGCTATTTGGCAAGAGGTGAATTGCAAACAACAGGCTTTGAAAAGCAGCCAGCGAAGCGTGCGTATGAAGCGTTTGGGACTTGTAATAAGGATTCGGCAAAAAGTATAAAACTGACTGAATCACCAACCAGCGATTTACAAATCACTGTAACAGCAGACGAGAGCTAATGATGATTTTTGGTAGAACGGATAAACTAAATTTTGTTTTCCTATGTTGAAGTGCGTATGTGGAAGGGATTCAGTATGGTTAACGAGCTTGTGATGTACAGTGAGTGTGAGTACCAGAAACCATTCAGAGTACTTTCTCGAGAATCCTACAGAAAAGAGAGTGCGTGACATGTGGGGGTGACATGTGTTACAATGGGTTGGTGAGATACAGAATGATAAAATGGCATAAATAGAATGAGGAAATCTACTGTCCAGCAAATGTGAAGCCTCAAATGCTGGAGAGAGCGAGCTGGGTTTCGGTCAGACTGGACGCTGAGAGAGTGGGAAAGTGGGCTGGGAAACGTAAAAGGTAGCGAACAGATGGGGAGCTGGACGCACGGGAGATGAAAGATTGGACGTTCGACCACGTGATCGGAAAGGCTAGTTCGAAAACGAGGGGATAGTTGAAGGGCGCACTTGGGGTGAAAGGCGAGTGAATCGATGTCGGATAGATGACCGGATGGTTGAGCGTGCAAGTAGTTGAAAGGCGCGCTGGCCAATGGGTAAAGGAAAAGATGTTAAAGTGGTGCGTGGATGTCGTGTGAGCGATAGAAAGCATGAACCGCGTAGGGCTATCGGTTGGATGGGTGGGCAGGCGAGGGAGTTGGTGAGCGGCGAGCAGAGGATAGGAAGGGGAGTAGGGTATTGATAGCGGCCGCGTGGGTGGAGGGCAGCGGCGCGGCGCTATTGGACGTAGCGTCGCGCGTGTGCGCCTGGTCCCGGAATGAGCCCCCGCGGACCGAGGCCTCTGCGCCGCCTTCGCTGCATGCCAATGCGCACGGAGAGCGAGCTGCCAGCCTCCCCGCTACCAAACCCTTCGAGTCTCCCGCTGGGAGAACCTCTCCTTGCACGAGTCTGTCTACTCGCGGTACAATCTCTGGGAAGTATTTGCTTTCTTCATGAAGTTTCACTCTTTAGTTTACCCCTGTTTTAATAGACTTGACCAATGTCATCTCACCTTTGGGGTGGCCACATATCTAGGTGGCGAGTTAACTATCCATTCTTTTTAGTTATTTAAGGTCGCATCAACTACTAGGTCATTAGCGACCACTATTGTTTGTAACGGTGTGGTAACTGTGAGTACGACACGATATGATGATGGAGGGGGGGGGTTAAAAGGACGAACACAATACAACCATACCGGAGGCGAGCCTGGAAACCGCGAATCCTTCGGTCTGACATCGCTACGGCACGACTGCCTTAGCGATCTCGGCCACCCGGACCGGCAACTATCATTTGTGCTAAAGTTTTTAAAAGGTTACTTTGGCCGAAATCAAATAGTAATTGTCTATAGTGATTTCAATATTTAAGTTGCCACTTTCAAATCACTCTATGCTCGCAGTTTCGTATTGACTACTCATTTTACTTGGTTTTTGAAGTTTGCTTTCAATGAAATTATCTTTGATACTTATAATGATTTCAATTTCGATGTTAAAAAGAATTTGATTCCATCATTCTAACAAATCATTAAATTTGTTCCATGAGTTGCAGAATTTTTGATCGTACGCCTCTGTATTTATGAAATAATTTCGTATTCCAGCTTTTATCATAAACCGATTGCAAATCGGCCACTACCCACCGCTTTAGTGCTTTCCGTCACAAAACAATGGCAATTCAAAACCTGCGTTCCGATAAACTTCACGGTATTTGCAGAAAATCTCAAAAACCTCAAAACCTCCTGCGCTCGCATTACATCGCAAATTCCAGCCCGCGCCCCACGCACCGATGGGAGCAGTGACATTGGTCCCGGAGTCCATTTGTTAATGCCGGGATAATGTTAATGCAGGGGTCGCGAAACTGAAACATGTGTATTGATCGCTCACAAACATAAGCACAGGTAGTGAAAGAAGCCACGCGCAGCAACTCTCGTTAACACTTCTAGTAATGCATATGCTCATTTACTCGTTTGTTGTGTAGGACAGACTACTTTCTAAAACGTACGCAACTCTCTACTACAATTTGCTCGTCAAGAGTGCTTTAAAGAAACGGTTGAAAATGTGATTCGGGAGAGAATGCTATTTATTGTTGACAAAATGTTGTCATTTTGTAATGGGAATCGGCGACTCTGTCGTGTGTTATTTATTTGCTGACATGTTAAAGTAACTCTTGTTTTTAATTCTCTTCAATTACTTTCTTATTTAAACTACTTTATTCTGTGACATTGGGATGGAATGTCGGTAAAAGGATCCGAGATGGTATTGCATCGCAGAGATGCCCTAAGCGAATGGCACTGGAGGTCTAACAGTTTAATCACGTTTTGATGCAGGCATTTGAAAGTGGATTGTAGTAAACTGTTTGATTTTAATTTATACCAACGAAAATACCGACAATAGGTGATACTATAGTTTTATAAATGTATATTACGGTGGTTAATGAAATATGCAATATTTTTGTCTGGCTAAGATTGTATTTTTGGTAATAACCATGTCCTGACACAAAAATTAATGTTTCTTTTTGGACCTATGTGGTTTCCCTTTTTCATTTATACTTATCTATTATGTTTATATTTCAAATGAGAACAAGGTAACATTAAGTACTACATAAAAGTGGACTAGACAGACTGCGGTGCGTATTTTGTGAACTCTGACCACAGTCTAAGGTGTATAGTGATCTCACACTGCTGACACTGCTAGTGTGGTTTGGATTGTGGTTTTCTCAACTTTTCTAGGGGCACGGTATTTAAAACATTGGTGTGAGGTACCTCAGACCTCGGAGTTGGCTGTGTAAAACACCGGTATCCTTCTTGGCACGCGTCGACGACACGATGCCAAGCCCTGCGTCAGCATCCGTTGCTCTCCCGGGCTGTGAACGCGCCCGTCAACGCGCCACGAGACGTCGACCGCACTGGCGTGTGCGTGACGAGGCGTGCTCACGCGGCCGCGTGCGTGCGTGCGTGTGCGTGCGCGCCGATCCGTCGCGTGCGCGGGCGAGAGCAAATTGTGCGTACTATAGTGTTTGCTTGGGGTTTGTAATCAATTTGTAGCGGCGCCCGTGGGGCCGGTGGATTACACCGGTCGGCCGGCCGGCCGGCCGGCTGGGCCGGGCCGGCGCTCGCTGTAATCCCGCCCACGCACCCGTCCCCGCACCCACCGCGTCCGCTTGCGAATCCAGGCGGCGCCACCGTCGCCCGCGCCCCGCCGCCGACGCGCACCTGCATGAGGGATGGGGAGGCCCCGGTGGGCGGACGCGATGACGGAGTCGGTTTGCCGCCGATGGGGGTGGAGGAGGAACAACGCAGGGGGGGGGGAGGAATGCGGTTGTGGCGTGCAGGGTGAAGTATGGCGTGCGTGAGGCGGAACTGATGATAGAGTCGCCTCGTGAGAATAATGTTACAATTACAATTAGATAATGATGGTAACGAAGACGGCAATCAATAATGGATTTCTAGGGAGAATTAAATTGTTATCGATTGATCTTAAACATTACTTGTTTCATGCTACTGAAAGAAAATGTAAGTGATAAGAGATACAGGTCAGGTGTAGATACAAAAAGTCATGAAAGACAATATTTTCAAGATTTGCAAAGTTCTAAAATTTGTGTCATTTTACGGAGGTATATTACACTCGAAAAATTAGAACCCTATTGATGAGAATTTGATTCTGAAATTCAATGAAGTGTACTGTTAAAAATATGAACTATCCGTTTCTATTATCTTTTCCTTTGCTGCATGTGTGAATACGGATGGACAGACCGTTTGTCACGATTTCGAATAGTAATCAAATGTGGTTTCTTTTTTTATTTCGATGTATTTAAACAACTACAATTTATTTCGTATGAAGTTGTTTTTTATCAAAAATAACAAATATATACGTGATGTAGATAAAATCTCACGAATGTAAGCTTAATGCTTGTTAACAATTAATACGTATTTCAAATGCATTCATGTAAGCATGATACATCCCTGTCGTGTGGTCACCCTTGTACTCCCCACACTATGCGCTAATAAATCATTTCTTTCGAACAGAACTGGATTATTTCTCCCCGCTGTAACAACGAACGTTGCATATGAAACGAAATCCGAGCGCCAAACGATATCATCCCCCTCCCTCTCCTGCCCGACGCATGAATTGCGCCTCGTCCAATTCGATCCAATACGCCAGTTTAATTTTCTTTCGTGTTTCCTTTGTTCCAGGTGAGTTTTCGAGTTTGCCTTTTTCCGCCCTAGGGAGGCCAGAGATCAGCGACGGCTCCTTGGTGAGTCAGCGCGTCACATCTCCACCAGGGGGCGGTTATTTTTAAAAAACCTGTTCTATATGGAAATATGAGCGGAATTATCGATCGCGTATGCGTGCTGCTGGCCGCTGCCGCCTACGCCGCCCCCGACACTCGCACAGCTCCCGCGTGTCCTCTTCGCTCTCCACCCCACCCGCTGCAGCCGGCCACTCTGCGCTGCGACACCGACTATCCCAAAGCGATCAACCACTTACGCAGTCAACCAACACCACCACCACCACTACAGTTACTACTCCAGCCGCTTGCCTACCCGCCGACACTTACCACCAGCATATCTAACCACACACGCGCAGTTTACTACCCCGCACCTCCAACCACACATCACCTGTAACCTCTCGTGCACACCCAACAACCTACCTCAAAACCACCCATGCACACTCTCAACCACTCACACACTCACAACCTCCTTCGCTCATCGACACCCAACCACCGACGCACACCCACAACCATCGCACTCATCCAACCACCTGGGCACACCCACAACTACCCACGCATACCAACCATCTATCCTCGCGGACCCATCCGTGCGCACCTACAAGTAACCCCTGATTATGGTCACTGTGCTCCATACTCACTCATCCTCATGCGCGTAACTCCTAGCTGCTCCTGCTCTTGCAACCGATCTTACGTGACCACGCCGTTCATCCTCTGCCCACTGCTGCTTTCTGCTGATCCCCTGCGTCCCCCCCCCCTTCCACGGATTCTTTCTCCCTTCGTCATCCCAAATGTTGATCTGGAGCACGTTTTGCTGGGCGGCCGCGTGCGAAAGTTTCAAAGCAATCGCTGTTTCGAGTTGTGAAAATATTGCCAACAGGGAGGCATTTTTCACTACATGCTGCTGGACACACCAGGTGGCGGTGGCCTCTGAATAAATAATGACGTCATTGGACATGCGGACCGCGATGCGGCTCGCGTCCCCTCCTCTCTCCAAACCGAAAGGCCACCCCTCTCCTCCTCCCGGCGTGAGCTGACGAGAACGTTTGATAAGGATGGGCTTGCGATTGGGATTTGAGCGTGATTGGGACGGTGGTCGGCGTATGTGTTTGAGTGTAGGTGAGGCGGAAGACAGCAGTCGTTCTACCGTTTTCACATTTCCTTTCAGGGGGATAGTGTGATTGTTCTCCTTGTGAGTGAGGAGAGACGGATATGGGAGGAGGGTCAGTGATAATTTAGATTTATTTAGTATAAAAAAAGTAACACTGTATGTGACGTATGGTAAAAACTGTATGTGACGAAGATCATCTGTACATGTTTTCTTGAGATCCAAAATCCCTTCCCATATTTAACTATAAATAGTTGAAAGATGAGTAAAAGTTTAAAATAAATAATAAAAATAAATTTTAAAAAAGTGCGAGATTAACAATATTTTTAAAAAATTCACATATTTGTTCCCGAGTTATAGAAAACGTATTTACATCGGTAAATGAATTGCAGGTATGCTTTTTCTGCCTTGCTAAAAAAATAGTAACTGGCCATTACCTCTACTCCTACCATTACGAGCAAAAGGAGAGTTCAACAAAACGTGCGCTTAGTGAAGCTACATTTACATCCAGAAGCAAAACAAGGGGCCATCTCAGCATTTGTTCAGGGAGATTGGACAAAAACCTGATCGAGATGGGGAGATACTTTGAAATTGATGAAAGACTTTGAAATTTCTCCTACACGTTTCTGTATGCAGAATAATGTACGTAGTATGGAGACAGTTATGTAATGTTACTGCCAGAAGTGCTTTTTTTTCGACAGAAAAACGGTTGTTTTTTTTGGGGGGGGGCGTTTTTATTCACTATTGTATTTCGTGATTACAAGTGCTTCAGACTTATTTCTGATGAAGTTTCTCGAAAAAAAGTCAAGTTTTCTGTGAAAATTATCTCAAAATTACGTATTTTCAAATACGTTCAAACAACATTTTCTTTAAAAGTCTCCAAATCCTTCAATGAAAATTTGCATGTATGTTTTTTTACAATTTGATTTTTAATTGATTTTAGTTTGTCTTTCCGCAATTCATTTGGACCAGAGAATGGAACCGCATCTAACCCGCATGGTCGCGTGATGAATGGACAGATGGGGAAATTAATGAGTGGTTTATTTTTGAAATCATTGTTTCTTTTTTCTGATTCGGCCTTCATTAAGTATTTCAAGTAAAATAATGTGTTTTACTACATGTATTCGCTGGTAGATAGATTTGTATATAAAAAAGTCATGCAACTTCATTCTAAAATTGAAAACTGATTGCAGAAATTCTGTAACTCGCATACAAATTTTACTGTCGAAATATGAGTTAAAATTGCTTATGAGATGTAAATAATAGCGGAGGAGGAAATACTCGTAACATGAATCATGAAAATTGAATTGAGTTAAAATCAATTTGATCAAATGGCGTTTTTGGCAATGTGATCACCCACATACCCACATATTATTTGTAATATAAACAATGAAACCTAGCATTTCAGTTTTGTTTGTAAAACACATTAATTTGATTGAAATATTTATAGATTCAATGCTGTTCGTAATAGGAAATTAGAGATGAGAACATGCGTATACAAATTTCGTTTCTCATTAATATAAAGTGTACGTTTACCAATAGGCATGAAATCAAAACAGAATTGAAGTTTGATTTTTCGTTTAAAAAACTGATATATTTTTATGTATTACATTCACCGTCTACTCATATCTCGCTATTTTGGCTGATCGTGAAGCGAGCGCGGACCATCGTGACAGTTTGCAGCCCTGAGGAAGGCCACGATAAAATTTCAGGAACCTACGCTAAACATCTTAAGTCCCGCGTTTTCCGTAACTTTCGAATAGCATTGGTCGCAGAAATCTAGAAAACTTCATGCGACCCCGTCAACGAGTATGGACATTTTCTCAATTAAAAACGAAATAATCAGAAATTACAAATACCGAAAAACGCTAGGAAATGGGTTTGAAGACCTGAGTGTTTTAGTATGCTGTTTTGTCGCCAAGTAAGATTGGGTTATGTTAACGTGCAGCGCACTGAGATGTAGCAGTGCCGGTTTCAATATAATTTTAAATGCTTTTTAATAGAATGGGATTATTTGATAAATTTATTACAAATTAAGTTAAAACTTATATGTTTGAATAAAATATTATCATAATTCCAAGAACCCGGAAAACACTGCTCTCAAGGGAAATCTAAAACACGTTTTCTGAGCTTAAGTGTCACTTCGTTGGCCATCAGGTCCAGATAACCATCGTTGTCCTCCATCCTCAACCATATCTCTGTCTGACCCTCCAATCCTTCCTTCTGGCAAATTCAAACAGCTTAACCGTCCTCTGAGTTCTTCTCCGTCCCCCATCCACTTGCATCCTCCAAGAACTCCGCCCACTCGGTCGGCACCTGAGTTGCGCAGTGAGTGGCGCCGTGCGGGTCGGATCGTTTGCGGTTTCCCCCGGCGGCGGCGGCGGCGGCGCGTCTGAGCCGGGCGGCGGCGGCGGCGCGCCCGCAGCCGGGTTTCCCGCCCCCGCCCCCGCCCCGTCAATAAGTCGGCGCCGCGCCCTCTACGCTAAGCGGCCGCTGTTGGTCATTGATTGCACGGGACGAGGCCGGTGGCGCACCGATGGATTCGTTCCGCTCTCGACGGCGCGTGGGTGGTGGTGGTGGTGGTGTGATGTCAACTTTTGGGTAGATCTGTTTGCATAGTTTAGAGCGGTACTGAAGGAAAATGCTGGTTGTCGGTCGGTTTCAGTTTGCAGTTCAATGCGTCTTGGATAGTCTGGATGCTGATCGATTTCAGGCTAGGATGCGTCGAGAGCTGTTTTGGTGATGCGTTGCGCCTCAAACGTGGCGATCCTCATGGTTGAAATATCGACTGTTGTTTAGCCTGTCCTCCCCACCAGCTTCTGCTTGCATAATTGTTCTTCTCATAATTCATATACTATAACAACATTTATCATTTTAATAATGCTATTTGTTCTGATTTGGTGGTGTACGTGTATTCGTTAGTCGAATGTAATCTAGTAGACTATTTCAAATATATCTTGGAAGTAAGTAAAAATCGCACAGCCATACTTTGTAATCTCGTTATCAAGAGTGCGAAACAGCCAACTTTGTAAATATTACTGCAGGCAAAATGAATCATGCCTACTTAATTCCATTCATCTCACAGCGTGGTCCGTCGACTTGTTCGTGTGCGTGTTGCTCTCCACGAGACTCTTGGCCACTTCGTGCGAGGAGCAGCGGCTGGGCTCTCGCCTCGGAGGATTTTTAAGCGAATGCCGTAACGGGCGCCCGCTTTATTTGATACTGCGGTGGAGGCGTCCTCGGCGAAGTGCGCAAGGCGGAGGGCCGTTGACGACCCGTCCAGAAGCTCAGAGCAGTGAGCACAGAAGGGAGGTCCCTGGGAGTACGCCTCTGACCAGGTAGTTGGCAGGTATTTCGCCTAATGCTCTGCAGTTCCTGGCGATATACAAATATTTTGAATTCATTTTTTACTCAGAGCTGTGAAAGGCACCGTGAACTGTTGATAAATAAATTCAAACAACTTTAAGTGTAATTAATGGGAATTAAAAAATTAAAAAAAGAAACATGTTCTGTCTAAAACACATGTTCTCTAAGGTCTCTGAAATATATTGGAAAACTATTCCTGTTTGTGACACCTGTTAATGTTTCTTGTTTTTGAACAAAGGCGATTACAATAATATGCTAAAATTGATATTCAAAGTACACTTTTCCTAAAAGCAGAATATTAAGAAACTGAAGAAATTGCATTAATTTTACTGAGAAAAAATAACGCGAAAATGTTTTTGCTGAGAATAGCTTGTTAACATATAGAGATAGTATAAAAAATATTATTCAGATCTTGACTCACAAACGTAAGCATCCCAGAATATGTGGTATTTAGATTGTGTATTAAATAGTAAATAGCTTTTTTTTGTATTTTCATCTTGTGCGTTGCTGTGCTTTTTCACAATTGGAAAAAATGATCATTTCCCCAGGCATATTTCTTTAAACAATTATTCGTTTTCATTTCCAAAAGGGTGTCAGTAGCACGCCTGATTTCCGATAATGCATTTGCCGGTGCGCCCTGGCTGGAGGCGCCGCGCCGCGCCCTGCAGATGACCAGGGCTGCCAGCCCTGCGCCTCCATATGGCGGCTCCCGCGGGGCCCGCCGACGAGGCCTCGGGGGCGACGACGCTGGCTTTGCCTAGGCTTACGACCCCGTCCCCGTCCTCGCCCCCGCCCCCGCCCTCGCCCGCCCTGCGCGTAGACAATCCCACGCCCGAAGACCCCCGTCCGATCCCGGTTCCTCTGCCCCACCGCAACCTCCTAGATTCCACTTTGCTCTCCATTTCATTCTGCTGCTCCGCACCGCTCCCTAGCTGCCCGCATACGCTATCTCGCTGCCTCTGCGTCACCACTGAGACCGCTACCCGCGCCACCAACACAGCAGACTGTCCTGTTCTTCTCGACCTCCTCCTTTGTCTTTTGTTTCCTACACATGGCTCCTTAATCTCTGCATTCCGTTCTCTTCGAAACCTCCGTGCCCCGAAACGCCCTTCTCCCTCTCCTTTCATACACCATTCCAGTGCTTCCTCCAATTTCCACACCACTAATTGAGAGTACGGCGACGGTTGGCATTACGTCTGCATTGGCATTCCACGTTGGCATTCTGCCGTCTCCTTTTTTCACGGCTGCCGTGATTCTAGGCCGCTTCCACTTCTGTACCGTATCTTTCTTTCCCTCCTCCCCGTGTATCGCTGCCTCCCGCCCGAAGTCACACTCATCGCCCTTGTTTTCGCCCGCGCCGTCGCCTCTGATCTGCCATCGCTCGCCGCCCCTCCAACCCCCAGCTCCATCCTCGAACTGTACATCCATCGGCTCCGTTTCTGTCCCCGCCCCACCTCCACCCTCGAGCCGTACCTCCTCCCTCGTACCCACCTTCGCACCCCCCTTCGCTACCGACCCCGCCTTCTCGCTCGCCTCCGTCTCCACCCCACCTTCGCCCTCGAACCCTCCCTCCACCCTCGCCGCCGCCGCCACCGCCAGCGCTGCCCGCCCGCGGAACTTTCCTCCCTCGCAGTCGCCTCCGCCTCCGCCCCCCTTCCCCTTGGAGCGGCCCCACGTGGCTTACCTCGCCGGGGCGCCGGCGCCAGAAAGGGCCTTCATGCCGTATTTATTAGCGGCGAATTTGAGCCCTCCTGGCGCCCTCTTCGGCGACCCCGGCCGGCGGCTCTGGGGCTCAGGGCTCCGGGGATTGGACCACGTGACCTCTCGGCGCGCGCGCTGCGACGCGGAAGACCCGCATTCATTATTATGGAATCACACGGCATCTGCGCGTCGTCATTCAAGCGTGTTTGCGCCCAAACACGTTGTGCCTCTCTGGCTAGAAATAGCATTGCGTTTTTACCTGTTGAGTACCATACCATAAAACTGAAGTTACTGAAATATGCTCTGTGCTCACTTTCTTAACATTAAAATTCTGATTAAATTCACTTTTTTATTCTTTCTGAATTTTTTTTAAAAAGGATGAATGTTTGGAGGTCTCGGTTTTTTCTTTTTAGTTTGTGCAAGGCAATTCTTGCTGACCAATCTATCTTACCGAATATTTTAAAGATTGAGCTTGAAACTTGATGTTATCTAACTACATTTTTGACATGCAGTCGCCAAAGTTATTACATTTTGAATGTTTTATCATGTCAGGATGAAATGGAATTGAAAACTTGTAACAATTTTTACAGTAAAATTTGTGATTTAATTCTTTCTCTTCTATAAAACTGAATGTCAATAAACGTCTTCATCACCAATGTTGATGGTATTAACATGCATCAAGACTTCATTTTTTTTGTTATTCTATTATATACTCATTGCGAGCGTAATCGACATTCCTCCCTCCGCTGCCATCTTTCATCTGTCGAAGCCCCCAATCACATGTCACGCGTGTATTGCTCTTTCCATGCACGGGGCGCCCTTTGTCGCCGTTCGCGGCCCCTCCGCGTCATCCAGACCTCCATCGTAAACTCGTCCATCAACCGCGCCTCCCCCCCCCCTGCCCCCTCCCCACACGCCACATGCGCTGCTCCGCACGGCTGCTCCCAATAGGCGCCGTTGCGCCTACTTCGTTTCAGCCTGTACGGAATCCGATCGACAGCTTGTCTTCGGTTCCTCGCACCGCCCCTACATAGCTGTACCTCTGCTCCCCTGGATGCCTCGCTCTTCACTTAAAAGAATGTGGTCTCATCAACTACTCGTGGTTATCAGCTTCCCAATTGACAGAAATTGGAAGCATTCGCATTTCACGTTATTTACTTCATGTATACACAAAACTCCCCGGTCATAATACGGTTACAAAAGGCAACAAATCATTAGTGCAAGTGTTACACGCAACAGTAGAATCAAAACTTCAAAATCAAAGGAAAATAGCAACAACAACCAATAGTTTAGTTATTTTCTCCTATGTTACATGTAACAATTTTATAACAAGTTAAATAAATGTATCATTTTTAAATATGTAATGAATTTGGTGCACAATGTTTGGTCTCTCATGATTTCTTTGTGGTGTATCAGTACCCGGAAATTTACTTGTTCTTCTTGCATGCTCCGGGTATCCACAAAAATGTTCAACAGTATAAATTATTTGTGATTTATCACATAGATTGCATCTTCTCTGGAAATACGGGGTTTCCTTAGTATTGTTTCCTCTCTTCTGTGGAGTTCTTGCTTCAGTGCAATTACGGACTGAACCATTTCACAATGCACACACAGTGAAGGCACAGCAGGTTATACATATGATCCGTTATCGATTCTATGTAAATTATATTCTGTATTCGCGTTTTTCTGTAGATTTCTGTCATACACGGGTTACTGATGTCTACCCGTGACATCTTATTAGTTCTTACTTCTCCCCTTCTAATGATATCTTACCTTCAGGGTCTCGTTTTGAGTCCAGCTCATTTTGTACATCATCAAGGCACTCTTCTTCTCACTGCCATCCGTATCTATCAACCTCTTGCACCCTGCCAAATCTTCAATTTGCACCGCTTTCGCCCTTTTCACCCTTTTCTCTCCTTCGTAACTTTTAATCACACAAACAAATCAAGTAATCGTCTTCCTACCTACCAAACGTCCCGTCTCTATCCTCTCCATGTAGCACAAAATCATTTCATCAGCAACACACACGACGTATCCTGCTCATTGTAATGTGGCTTTGCGCATCGCCATCTCTTGCTCTCTCTCTCTCTCTCCTGCTCCCCGCGCCCCTGGCGACATGCCCTCCGTTCGGTCTCTTCTCCTTCGCCACCTCGGCCGCCAAGCCCGCCCCCTCATTCACCGTCGCCCACGCCGGCAGCCGCCATCACGACTGCGTCCGTTCGTTCAATGGCGGCATAACACAGAGGTAAACGGCCGTTTGATGGTTATTTGTTGTGCTTCCGATTCGCAGCCTTTGTGCTTCGGCGGGGGGTGGCTTAGAGCACGCGGCGAGGGGGGCGTGCGTATTGCGTGCGTTTGCCGTCGCCCGCCCGCCCGCGCACGCAGGCACTGCGGCTGCGGCTGACGTCTCTACGCGTCGCGCCCCTCTCGCTCTCTCGTGCGGTGGCCGTGGCGCCCCGCTGCGCTGGCAGGGGCCGTGTCCAGGCCCATTGGCCGCTGAATGGCGCCGTTCACTCTCGGGATTGGAAGTCGCAACCCGCTTCGGGTGTTGATAGAAAACAAAAGAATATGATGTAATCGCGGGGAAATTTGTGATAGTCATTAATGTCATTTGGTCGATTAACAGCACATAAGCGATTGAGGCTTTTTCGCTAAGATTCATTACACGGCGAGTCTGTTAGTTGTATTATCTTTCTGTAATACCATCTTTTTATGAGAAAATAATGTATAAACAAGAAATATGATGTCTTCTGCTATATTTAGCTGAAACTCATTTGTTTCGATTGTCCGTAATGATAAATTATTAACGGACGCTGACCGTTAAGAGTGGCTTTTCATTCATATCCTTAGTTGCATTCAGTCGCTAATAACAATACAGTATTAGAAAAATTATGAACAATGTTGGAGTTCGATGTTGATCATACACTCTCGATTATTACTTTACAGTATATTGCGCTTATAAGGAGAATATATTTAGGAAATACGAAGCGAAGAGAGAGGTGTGTAATACAAAAAAATGTAAGTCGAGATTTTTCAGGAAAAAAACGTTTCGAACTTTCCCAGACCTGCGAAATATCGAGGGCGCGAGCGGTGGAATTGTCGTGCTTGCCGCACGAACCTAAATTCTTGAGTTCAAATCCCAAATTCGGGCAAGTACCTTTGCGGATTTAAGGCATTCGTAGAGACAAGGGTTGTGTCAAAAGGAACCAACACTCCGGAGTGAAGTAACCCCGCCACTGGCCATGAAAACACATGCATTCGAGTTTAAACGTGACACATTTTCGCACGGGTTCAACTAGCAGCATTATTTACGTGACCATTACAAAGAATACGAGCACCACTAGTTAATTTTTGTTTGTCATGTCCTCACTTTATTCGTTCTGCATTCCAATAAAACATTCTACAAAGACGAAAGTAGAAAATGTTTTGAATCATCATTACTAACAAAATGAAAAAGGACTAGGTTTTTTCCGCCTATAGGATGTTGAATTGCCTAAGGTACAATAGTTGATGTGAGATGATAAATAGTCCCTTTCCTGAGGAACATGGTAACCGAATCGCCGGCAGCGAATGAGTGTTCCGAGAAGGCCGCTGGAGCGCGTGCGTACCGCTCTGTTCTTCCGCGGCAGAGTGCTGCCCAAACGACTGGGAACGTGAACCAACACATAGACAATTGTGCCCTTGCCGCCAAAGAGCAAACACGTTCATCGCGGATTGCAGGAGGCCCGGACGTCACGAGTTACGCGCAGAAGGCTTGGCGCGCTGTTTCCAACGCCATGGTCAACATGGAGGTCAAGTCATAGGCATATACTGCTTATGAAACACTTCAAACTTTCTCTTTGAAATCCTGGAAAACGTGTTGTTGAACTTGATAAAAAGTTGACATAAATACACGGTTTGGAGATTCCCTACTTCGAAAGATTATTTGTTGTCTAAATTTTTTTAACCATTTTACTTTTTTATTATTTATTTGTATTGTAGTTTATTTATATTATTGTATTATTTATTTTGATATTACTTTATCTTTTTAATTTATTTATTTATTTGAATTTATTTAATTATTTATTTATGTTATTTTATTATTTTATTATATTTATTTAATATTATGTTTTATTATTTTATTTTATTTATTTTATTAATTTATTCTAGTTCTTTATTGGTATTTTATTTATTTATTTGTTATTTATTTTTGTTTTTTCAAAAAATCACGATATAACCTCCATCTGCCTGTCCGTCCGTCTTTGTGACATTTCAGTCATTGTGAGTAATTTCATGTTGTAATTTTAAACGATGCCTCCGCACTTTTTGTGTACTAGTTTCGAAGTTGGGGTATTAACTGAACACATTCAATTTTCATATAATGTGCGAATTGTCCAACATATCACCAGCGCTACTTTTATTGGACGTCCTATGTGCTCCATTAAGAGAAATTAATTTCATAATTGACTGGAGGAAGTATCGCATTTAGTATTCATCGTTAGTGAAGGTCATTAACTGCTTTCAATCATCACGACATTTTAATGTTACGACATGGATTTAAAAAGATGAATTATTCTTGGTTCCGGTAGTACTTAAAAAAACATTTTAAAAATCATCCTTGTGATATTGGTGTAATATTAAAAATCATCCCTCATAACACAATAACAATTTCAACTCACAATTTACTTACACTTTAAACGAGTACTAATGAAATAAATAATAAAATATGCAGAGGACTGAAGGCCATACGAGTATTACAACTTTAACCCGCAATGTATCAGGAAGTGTAGCGTGATGTCGAACGTTGTGAACTTTGACCTTTGGTTCAACTTCACTATCAACGCCACAGCTGATTTCTGGCTAGTGCACTAATTACATAAACATACAATAGGCCATACGGTCCACAATTTAGTACACTCAAGTTTCCGGGAAAGTTTACAGACCTTTGGATGCAAATAACATTAAACGCCAAAATTAGATTTGTTGACACTTATACTCAGTAATTTCTTGGCACATTTATGTGCCTTTGAACGTTATTTTTTATAAACATTTCGAACAGGGTGAAGAAAATAATTCAAAACAAGAAAAAACGTAAAATAAGAAACCCTGTAAAAATTGCAAAAAACGAATCCACATTTAAGAACAACTGAATAATCAAATATTTTATTTTTGATTACTTTTCAACGTAGTCATGAAATTATTTTGTATTGATGATGATACTTCAACACCTTTACCACACTTTCAACGAGATGTTCAGTCTATCAGAAAATTATTAATATTATTTTGAATGATTACATACCGAACTCGTCATATTTTCCAAAAAGTGCACAGACGTTTCTTTTCCGCTGTGTTTCGTTCGGAGGTTTTGGAGTTCGTAGGGCCGCATGGGGGGCCAGCGCGTTTGCGTGTTGTCTGTGTGTGGTTTTCCTGCGCAGTGAGGAGGACGGGGAAAACCGCAGCGACAGGGACACGTGTCGTTTCCTCATACTGTGATCGGCGATCAGGTTTTGCTCGGAACAGTACTTTTCCTCAACGCATTACTGTTTTTTTTCCTTCCAATCATTTGCCTGTTATTTTGATGTATTTTTTCGGATTTTTCGTCTTGTGTGGGCTTGCGTTATTGCCATTGCAATTCTAACACCCCTTAAAATATATCACCTTTAGAACAAGCAATGTTGTAGCTAAAATTGTATGGTGTTTATTTATTCCAAATTTACATTTTGTTTGTTAATATTTACCCTCGTATATCTTTATATTTAAAACACTAAGGATATTAGTTTGCAACACAGTTTGCACTTTCTTCTCAACCAAATTTCGTAATGTTTGCTTTAAAGGAAAGGTACAGAGCTCCGGATGTTTTATTGCTTGCTATTATTAACAGTTTTTGTAATATAAATACTACTTTTTGATTGGCCTACGTGATACAGCAATGTGTTCCCATAAAAGAGCTCTAAAATAATTTTAAGAATTTCTCATTAACATATAAATATTTGTATGCATTTCGAAGGTAATAAAATTATATATATTCAATTATGCTTACTATTTCATTTGATAGTAATTTTTAATTTCTCGCGCCTAAGAAGTAACTTCTTAAGAAGAAAAAGACAATTAATGCTGCACGAAAAAACAGCAAATTGTCGGTAGAAAAACATTTATTACAGGGCCCGGGCAACGAAAAAGTAGATAAATCCAGTTGATAAATTTAGAAAAAATAATTTTTAACACGTGATGTAACCAGAATCCCTGTTTTGTGGGTCCTTGATACCGAAAAGTAGAATGACGACAAAACGTCTGTCCGTGTGTCTGCGCTAGCGGCTAAGCCGTTCACCCAATTTACTATAAAATTGATGTATCCCTATCGATCTGACTGATGTCCTTGAATTTGAAACCGATATTTTAATTTTGGGGGTACTATATTTGCTAGTTATAGTTATAGTTATTATTGACTTGATCACCTTGCGGTGCAGGAAACGCCGTTGCCCAGGGGGGTGGGAATAACTATTAATCCGTCTCTCATCCGCCCTCGTGCCCTTGATCCCGCCACTCTTCGCGCGGGAGGTCGGGATGCATCGACTTCCGCTCACCCATGAGGGCGGAGGCGGTCATTCGACTACAGGCTGCGCGCTCGCCTGTCAGACCACCCACCACCGCCGCCCGTGGTTTTGTTCTCCGCTTCCCCTGGCCCTGCTCTCTTTTCAGCTTACCCACCTGCCTTCCCCACCCGCCTCTCCCGCTCCGTCCTGCCCTTTCCCCTCGCTCCTACGCGCGGCCTCCCTCCCCCAGCGCGCTCCGCCTCCTCGCCCTTCCATCCGTCTGCTCTCTCTCTTTCTCTCTCTCTCTCTCTCTCTCTCACTCTCTCTCTCTGTCTCTCTCTCTCGCTTCGGCGGATGTTGCAATATCGGTCCATTAGCCGGCGCGACGCGGCGGGAGCGGAGGCGGCGGTGGCGGCGGCGGATGGAGGGGTTGCGGCGGGGGCAGGGGGAGGTGGCGTTGCGGTGGTGGCGTTGGCGGGCCGGTGGATGTGTGAGGGGTGGTGGTGTTAAGAGTCGGTGGTTCGTGGTAGCAGCAGATGAGAGCAAAGGGCGATGTTTATCTGCACAGCTTTAGAGCAATATGAGGTAAGAGGATACTGAGAGGACTGAAAAAGTATTAAACACACGCAGCAAAAGATTTTTGATACAAAAATGGAACATGTTTTGATATAAAAATAATGTGAAGAGTGTGTATATATGGAATATTGGTATATTTAAATTAAAAGTTAGATTTAGATTTTTGGACGAATAGAAGAAGAAAAAAGTCTTATTTTGTTTTATTTATTTTAGGATGCTTTTCAACTTTTCGATCATAGGCGTCCACAGTTTCATCAACATAACATTTATCGAATTAACATTATTTTACTAGAAAAAAGTTTTGTTAATTGATGAATGGTCAAAGATGGACCAAATGGACAATGAAACAAAAATATATTGAAAACGGCAAATAAGTGCCGTAAAACACCTTAATAACATTACTTTAGAAAATTTTTTCTGTGGTGGTAAGTACTGCGTTGTTGACATCTGCTTGAAATTAATGTGAGCATTAAAATAACATTAGGAAGAGGATTTTCAGAAAAATGCGAACTGGAAAAGATCTGATATCCACAGATGTAAAATTTGGAGAAGAACGTGAGAATTACGAGTTATCTGATCGCAGGTCTGAAACTTTAGAAGAAACTTTAGTGACATGCATGTGTAGAAAATCAGCTACAATGATTGCGTAGTGGTCTTTTTGTTTATACAGGCTTGTGCTTTAGTACACAAATTGTTTGGAGTTTGTTCGCGTATGCAGTACTTCAACTGTTTGTGAATTAACATTCATCGCATTTACCTGTACACGAACGTTATAATGAGGTTAGTGAGAATAGTACATGAAAACGTGATGACGGTTCGCCATTTTGTGTAACGTGACAAAATTATAGGGTGTAAAATCTATATTATTATCGGAAGTTACAAATCACAAAGCAAACTCGCGTGCTGTATCATTAAACAGTAGTTGACGAGAAAAATAGAGTTTACCACACATAACAATGAAACTTCATTTGTGTATCAGATACCTCTGCGCTCGAGGTCCCATTTAAATCACAATTTAAGCTGTACAGTGCTCCATTAGTAAGTGCTACTAAGTTTGAAGAGATGTGCTGATGCGGAGGAGAAGGTCGTCTGGCGTCCCATTCATTGCGGGCGCTCCCTACAGAGTAAAATATGCAAAACATTTTAGGCAGTTGTGTCGCGTTCCGTTTGCTGAAATTCGTTTTATCTGAGCAAAATATTTTACAAACTGCCTCTGCGTCCTCCGGTGTATCTCGGGCGGCAGACGCTGGCCTGCAATTCCAACAATTTGCATATGCCAGCCGTAGCGGCCCGCGTGGGCGGAGCCCTGGACATGAATACGGCCTCGCGGCGCGCAACGCGCTAAATTAACAACAATAACTGCGAATCCTCGGTAGTATTTAAGTGAATTTTTTGACGTCTATGTTGCTCATGCGCCGGCATTATTATTTTTATAAAATTCCTTTTTGGGTTTTTTGTTTTTTGGGGGAACACTCTGTTGTTCTGTTGTTCCGCGACATTAATTTTGAGAACCATACAAGTATGTTTGCATTTTCCTTTGGGTTCATTTTATTCACAAAAGTCTGCTAATTTTATGAGTTCATTGGATCACTACTGCTTATTAGCTTAGGTTAACAGCACAAATAGTTTCCTTTCTAAAATAGATATACTGCAAAAGGAAACAGTTGTGACGTCATGGTCGAAAAAGACACAGACATGAACTCTACATAAAGGTCATTTACACAGTTTTTTCAGGAAATGTATGCCAGCTCTATTATCTCCCCACAGCCAGATTCTACTGAACAAATCAAATGCAAACACTACCTGCACCAATTGATGCCCCAGTGCACGCTTCTACGGTGGTATCCACGTAGCTGTCACCCATTCATGAACGACACCCTGCAGTTTGAGTATAACTTTTGCGCATCTGCAGGTTTTAAGATCCGCCGGACGTTCGCTTCTCGGTGGGGGAGGGGCGGTTCTGTTCCCCGAAACGCTTCGCTGACCTTCGGAGGAGGCTAGCAACGCAATCGCGTGACTCCACCCTCGGCGAGCAGAAGTAACAAGACTCATCCTTCGGCCTCGTGGTTCTAAAAATATGTCCTTATTATTCACAGATTAGCCGGACGTCCACCTGTTGCAGGGCAGCCAACGTGACGCTATTCATTGAAGAAGTCAATGAAGAGAATAACCCGAATATTGCTGAAATCAGCATTGCAACAGTTATTGTACGAAATTACAATTACGGGAATGTTGATTTCCATCAATCAAACGTTTATTTTTCTAAGAGTGATTGTAGAGAAAAAGGAGAGGGGCAACAGAGAGGTTGAGGCTGCGAACTAAACGGGACTGCCTGTGCACAAAAGAAGTTAATGCTGTGTCGGCCCAGGAGAAAGAGGGTGACACTGAATAGATGAAGGAAACGGATTTACACTGTTGGTAGCGCGTGACTGCTTCATACAATATTGAATACTCAAGGTCAAAATGCAGGAACACTTCTGTAATTATAACCATTTTCTTATTGTGATATTCCTACTCTTTGGATTAAATTTCGTTGTAATTATAGTCTCCTTCTTGGTGCTGCAATTTTCACCAACAACCGTGTATGACTAAAGTCAACACTAATTATAATTAATAACCTCGAGAATGAATTGCCCAGGTGAAAGGGGTGAAATGCAGGAAGCACCCTGCTCCTGCAGCATGCTGAAGGTGAATGGGTGGGGGGGGATGTCACTGCCCCGCAAGCAATGGCCAGAGCAGGGATTTATTGTCGAATATTAGCTCGAGATATTTCCCTGTACATTCATTTAATAATGTATTAACTATCCAGTACCGTTAACTGAAATAAAACGTGAATTAGAAGATGATTTATTACCTCAGGGCAGAAGGTCAGTAGCTATCCCTTATCCAACCATTTTGACTCCTCAACAGAAGGATTGTGAACGCCTAATTCCTCAAGACCTGTTCAATATACCTGCGTCAAGAAGTATTTTCTTTCTTTCATTAATTAGTGGGCGAAGAAGTCTAAAGCATACATTTGAAACAAATGGGCGGCATCGTTGTGTAGAAGAAAGCCGAAGTCCGATGCCGAGGAGTAGGACGTGGGAGCACTGGTGTTGAAAGCCTCGGCTGATCGCGGGGGCGGTAGAGGGCGCCCGGTAATCAGGCCCGTAAATAAAGGGCCGTTAGCGGCATCCTCTTTATTGTTTGTTTGCAGGCGAGCTAGGGATGAATCATTCTTTAACAGCCGCTACCGGACGCCGGCCCCCAGCTAGGGCGGTCCGCCGCACTTACCGTCGCGCCCCTCCCCTCCCGCCCCCTTTCTGGCGCCCACCGCCTTGACTTCGCTCACGTGAGCTACTTCCATTCTCGGTGCTTAGATTCTCAATATTCTCAGTATCGGTTGTGATACTTTTCTTCATTGAAAATAGTGTTGGTGTTATTCGATTGAATGATTGTTAGTGATTTCGGGCGGGTCAACTACTAGGGTAATTAGTTCCGTAAGTGTAGTGCATGATTTTTTTCGGTAGGGGGCGGTGGTATTGCCCCGCTGTATGGTGAGACCCGGTGCCGACCTACCGTTGTCTAGCGGGGTTTTCCTTAACCAGGTATCTGCCATCAGCCGGGCGCTGCCCCAGCCGGAATAAACTCTAAGCTCCCGACCGGTCTCCCGGCATGTGTGGTAGTGTAGTGCAGAGTCATTCGAAACTATTGTATGATTATAGGAGTAGTACATCCTCAACGATACTGCAGTACTGGCATATAATAAAAAAATCTATCCCAGTTGCATTTCAAGCGCGTACTGTTTCCTCATTCTGAAATGGTATGTGGTTACTCTGAACTACTGCGGCAAAGAAAAGAAGAATTTTCTGTTGATTTATTGAAACAAGGGCATTATAAAATGTTTATTGAAAATAATACGAGCACCACCGCCACTTTATTTTAGCGGCGTGTTGTTTAGCGCCTTCCGCCTCGTCCTTTGCTTCCGCCTTCGCCTACCTACTTCCCAGCCGCAGCTGGCTCCGCCGTCGCCCTCTATGCCCTCCGCGGCATCGGGCCAGGCAAGCGCGGCTCCGGCGGCGCCTGCGATTTCGACCCCTCGCGCAGCTGGAGGCCTCTGCTCCCGGCCCGCCGCCGAGCGCCCCCTCGCTTAGCACGCCCTCACATCCGAATGCTTAGTGCGGACAGGTCGGGGCTATGGCATCTCACATCTGGGGACCCATGGTGGGCGCTATATAGCGCATTGGCCGCTTCCGGACCCCGCCGACACCCCCCCACCAAAGCCCCCAACCGCCTACGAACGCCAAGCACTCTTCCGCAATCGCTACGTAACACTCGTATTCGATCGTTTCTGCGTTGAAGGGAGTACCATGGAACCCTTGGAGAAATAGGTAGTCCATCGGCGGATGTACACAGTTCTAACGGGTCTGCCGTTAATAGCTTCTCTTAAATGCAGTTATATTGTAAATAACTCGGTGTAATGATTCACTACGGAGCTCAGGGATATATTTAAAAATGTTCTAAAATAACGTGCTTATCAATGTGGCTGTGCCAAATTATTCCTAATACGCTGATGCAAATAATGCAGAATAAGCCGAAGAATCGTTTGTAATATGCTCATATTCTGCTTCTTTGTTAAAACCCATTTTGTTACATAAATCATGTATAATTTTTACATATTCAGCGCTTGAGTTTTTTCTTTACAAAACTTTCAAAACGTCTTTACGTTTTAATTTTAAATATATCCTGGAGGGATAAGTATGGAGCGAGAATTACCTGTTAAAAGATATCCAATTGGTTGGTAACTACGTGTTGCGTGTGGACCACCTTAACCACCGTCTTTCCTCTCGAGAGGTGTAGTTTCTACGACTTGATCCCACTCCTGCCAAAAAGTGTTCGTGTTAGCTATAACCATCGCCATCATCGAGTCTTCCACGCCGTCACTCTAGCCGTGTCTTCGCATGATCGTCGCAACCATCACCAACATCACCATTATTATCACCACCAACACCACTGTTACTGCACTAGCACTGCCACTACCACCACACCACCACTGCCACGATCACTGCCACTAGCAACATCATCACCACTACCATCACTACCGTCACTACCACCACCACCCCTACTGCCACCACCGTCATCACTGCCACTACTACCATCGCTACCACCAGTACCACCATCACTACCACAGTACCACCACCAGCACTACCCCATCGTCCTTATCACAGTCTTCACTACCGTCATTATAGAGTCAACACAATATACGTCAGATCTTTACCATTGCCTTGCTACCGTACCACTTCTACCGTCTCTGACATCGCCACCAGCCCCCTACCATTATTTTCAACATCACAACGACCATCGCCACCGTATCCACCCACGCACACCCTTCGCTGCGTCACCGCGATCTCCGGCGCTCTGGGAACTGCTGCTTCCGCCCCCACTTCCGCCGCCCCCGCCCTGGGCGCCCAGCGCTGCCCACCGCTTCAATTCCGCAAATGGAACACGCTCATAAAAGTCTGTTTTAAATAATAATGGAGGCAGCGGCGGCGGCAGCCAGGCGAAGAAGACGACCACCTTGGACTCGGCCGCCGCGCTCGGAGGAGAGCGAGGGCGAGGGCGAGGGCGAGGGGCGGGCGCCAGCGCAGCTGCGAGGACGCAGAGGATGGGAGTGGTCGCTATAGAGACCACTCCGGCACTATCGAGTATCGAGGTGAGCAGCGGATAGAAATGAAATATTGAGCACAAGTGTAGAAGCCCGTGTGTGAGGAAGGGGCTAATACTTTTATTCATGAACGGGAAGCTGGAAAATTGGAGGAAATTCCTTTATAGAAAAGCAAACATGTTAGCAAAATTGGGTTCGGCAAAATTATCATTATGCGATACCGTGAAACAGAAAGGCAAAATAAGATTAATGACCTTGAGACGACGTAATAAGTGACCAGACGAACAAGAGAGGAGTGTGGCTGTGGACAAAGGTCAAGAATCTTGAAGAGTGGAAGAGGGTCCTTCCGTCTGAGCTGGATGGACGAGCTGAGCGCTGCTACGCTGTGGGGGACGATAGCAAAGGGCACAAAGAAGGGCCACGTGTGCGGAGGAGGGCAAACGCGGCGACGGTCGCCTGGATGGGAGGCGGCGGGGAAGAGTGTCGAGGTTAGTGGCGGGGTGGGGCGTCGCGTCTCCTCGCCTCGCCTCGCGCGCGAGCGAGACGGCGGAATCAAGTCGTAAAACGGACGCTGCGACGGCCCTAGGCGCCGCCCTTGCTCCCCTCCCACCGCCACGCATTCTCCGCTCCCTTCGCCACGAGGCAGAAGCATCGTGGTGTCTCCCCACGCCCACTCATCTATTCCCCTCTGCCTCAAAGTCCTCACCCATCGTTCACGTCCAGCCACATACTCCTCTCTGTCCCACACTCCCCACACATCGTCATGTTCACCCACATACGTCCCTCGTCACTTAACCACCCTACGTCACCTACCCACCTACCTACTCCCCTCTTTCCCACACTCCCCATTCCCTAGGCATCGTCAGGTCTACTCCCATGGTCACTGGAGGTAACCAACGCCAAAGAGGAAGTTTGGAAGTGGACCAGAGGCAAAGTGCAGCAAGAAGCTCTGTAAGGCTGTATCTCACTTACGCACGTCCGCGACGCGAGCTAAACGAACAACAGGAAAGTGGATTGGGACAGGCAGTAGGTTCGGCGGAAAGATGTGATGCAAAATGACGCACGGTGTAGTCACGTGAGAATATAAACCATGCAGAACGCGTTGGCAATGTGTCGTGGATATAAGAGCGGATGGGTAGTCACATTTGGATACATAATTCTTTTAAATGAGAGATCGGAGAAGCGAATGCTGCCGAGGAGTACGAAAGAGCAAATCTTGTAATGCTTCAGCAGGTGACTGTCGGGGGACGAACAGCAGTTTGCAGAGTGATGAGCAAGAGGATCTCTTCTCAAAATTGTCTTCCAATTTACCTTTTCTCCTTTTCCTCTCAGTTCTCTTCCGTATTACCTCGTCGCCGGTTCTTCTCTGCCACGCCACCCCAAGAATCTCTATCTGGCCATCCTTCTTTGATGCCTTGCTTCATTGCCGCTTCGACGCTCATTACCCTGATGATTCTTTCTGTAGTTTCTCATTCTATCATGCGTATCCTTAGTATTGCAAGTACACTTTATAGAGTCTCCCATTTTCTTCTTCTTCCCTTCCAGCCTTGACTCATCCAGAAATCTTACTCCTATCTGTGATACTTGTCTTCTTCCATCGTGATTATCACAGTCTTATCAGCTCATTGCATGGACCACCAAAGACTGTGTTTGTCCCCTAGCCTGTCACTAGTTATCACTCAGAATGTTTTCTCTTACACTTAAGTTTCTATCACCAGTAATAGTTTCTAGCACCACAGTCGGCAGTTTTGACCAAATAATTGCAACATGAATCATAAAACTTCCTGTTCTACCGACCTGGTTAGTCACCATCATCACTTATCCATTCCTTCCGTAGGTAACATCCCTTGCTCTGCCTTTGCTTCCGCCCTTTTGCGTTGCTGCCTCTCCTGGAACTCGCTGAGATGGTTCAGGGCAACAACTTTTGCCACTGCACTTGCCCACGCTCTTTACAATTACATGCACCGGCTAAGGTGCCTCAGGGCATCAACTGATGTCACTTCAGAGCCTCTGATCGAGATGTCCTTGTTGCGACAGAGGCAGGATCGGTACTGGCTAGATAGCAAGGTCAAATTCAGTCGCTATCTGGAGGAGAATTCTAGCAGCTGGCTGCTATGATCAGAAGCTTTCGGTGGTTTCTCTGATCAACGCAAGGCAAATGCAGGAGCAGTACTGTAACAAACGGATAATGGATCCGGCGTGAGCTTTCCTTCCCATTCCTTGTCCTATCTCCCCCCTCCTTTTTCCACTCATCTGTATTACACTTCCTCACTTGCCGGACGCTTAGCGCTTGTTCCGGTTGGTGCGATGCCCGCTGGTAGGAGATACCTGGTTGGGGAAAATCCCCGCAAACCGACGTGTTGGTAGGCATCGGTTCTTGCTTTTCTCCTTGGGGAATACCCCTACCTCCGTGATAACAACATGCATTACACCAACGGTCGTACAATACCGTAGCAGTTGACACACCCGGAAACGCGAAATAATGAATTATAATTACATGCACTACAGTGTCACACATGTCTAAGAGCGTAGAGACAATGTCGGATGGGACGCTGGCGGAGAGATTTGGAGCACCTGCAAGACGGCATGCATGTCGGTGCTGCTTCTCACGCACTGGCTCCTTCCGAGTCACAACTTGCGTTATATTTACGGCTGCAATAATCAACGAGCAATTGAAGCGTGCGGAAACACGGAATAATCAATCACTATTGATCTACCGACTTGTACCGCTTTGTCACCTTCGTCACCTCTTTCGATCCTTCCTCAACAACCATCTCTTCCGTTGCCGACGCTTCCACCTCTTTCTCTAACAAGGCCCGGAGTCTCTCCGGAGCGGTTATCTCCGACACACCGCTGCCCTTGACGAATTTTCGCCGGAGATCGTCCGCCCACCCCAGCCCGACCGCTTGCTGCAGAAGGAGCTCCTTCCATCCGAAATGGTGGGCAGCTCCCTTCGCTCGCCGCCCGGCGGCAGCCCCGCGCTGGCAAATGAAATTGGAGGGCTCCGCTCCATGTAGGATAATCCTTTGCCGCAGTTGCCACAAAAATAAGATAATTCCATTAACAAGCCATACCGATTAGTATGTTTTGTGCGAGTATAATGATACTATATAGTGTGCAAAAGGCGCTGTACTTCAGAGACATTTCTACCGTGACGAGGAATGCTGGATTGAAACATCTTATTTTCCAGAATGCAGTTTTAAGTTGTAAACAACTAACCCTTCTATTGAAAGAAGGTAATCCATTGTTCGATGTAGTTGAATGTTTAGAATTGGATGGCCGCTGACTTTATTGTTGCGATGTAATGTTTAGCGTATGATCTGAATAAATAGGGCGTGTATCTGAATAAATAGGGTATGTCTGAAGTTAAAGTTTAGATGATACGCGAAGCACTCGTGTTGAAAAGTGACAGATTCTTTGGAATAGCATTTAAATTTGTAATGTTTTATTACATATCTTTATGCAAAATACATAAAAACTGCAAATCCAATAATAAGAAATAAATAACATTTAAAATATAATTTATTTATTTCTGCAATTTAATTTTACATTTTTCAACTATTTTATCAATACATTGGTATTAGTAAGCATACAAAGTCCTTTGTTCCATTTTCTAGAGTCACAAAGAGAGTAGTAAAACTCTCCCCCCATCTAACCTTGTGTTTGGAATGTTTTCGAAAAATAAATTGTATAATGAGTTCTCTCGAAATTTTTCCATTCCAACCCAAAATATTTTTGGTAATGAACTTCCCAAACAGGAAAATCAGTGAGTTAAAAAACAGGCAGGTTATTACATCTCTGCTTCTCATTAAATCCTTAATTACTGTGTTGCGCATTGCGTATCGACTATATTTATTGGAAATGATATTTTTCGAATCTGGTTGCAAACATGGCAACTCAAGAAATTACTACTTTTGCGTTTTTTTCTTTCATTGCGCTTTAACAGAAAAATTTTCTTACTTTTTGCTTAAAAAATATAGCAGCGTAAACATCTAATTAAAAACAACAGTTTTGCTGTAGCTGTCGGGGAGCTAGTAGGGTTACAAGGGAGCGTCGCGCGTCGTTCCACGCAATCCCGCTTGCATCAGCGTCACGGGGCGGATGTCGACGACCTCGCGCGACGACGCGACAACCACGCGGGGCCATCAGCAGCCGTCGATGCCTTTCGGGTGACCGCTCGGCTTAACCCCATCGGACTCTTCCCTTCCCGCCCCACTGCGTGGAGCGACACTGCGCCCCGCCATTAACCACGCACGCTCCACGCCCTTCTCTGCTCTCTCTCCCTCTCTCTCTCTCTCTCTCTCTCTCTCTCTGCTCTGCTCTCTGCCATCACAACTCCCGTCAACGCTCGCCTCATTCTACCTCTACTTACGTCTCCCTAATTACCGGCTCACCCCAATTACAGACTCATCCCAATTGATTACCCGCTCGGAGTACAGTCAGACACCTCATCCCTACTCGTTTCATACCTCGCCTCGCTTACCTTACATCATTCGCGCACCACCTCATTCTCGCGCCACGTCATTGCCGCATCACCTCATTCTCACACCACTTCATACTCGTACCACCCCGTACACCATTTTATGATCATCGCCCTTTCCACATACATCATCCCTAACACACCTTCACATCATCTCCTGCCTTCCATGTCCACTTCTCTCTTCCTATCTCGACCGTCGTCTTTCCAACTGCCCACCATCCCTCCATCGCATACTTACATCGTTCTCCCCCGTCCCCACTTCCGCCCTGGCTCCCACACGCGCGTCCATTAGTACTAATCGAGGGTGCGTGTCGCACATCCCGGCGCGTACGCACCGCCCCTACGCGTCTCTCTCTACGCGGCTGCGTGCGCATCACGCGTCGCAATGGAGATAAATTGAATGATTAGAAGCAGCTCCAGACTTCTCGCGTATCGCCGCGCCGACACCGCCGAGGCGGCGTTAACTTGAATCACATTAACGGCGCGTGTTTGTTACCTTATCTGGCAGTCAAATTATGCAACAAAATCGGTGTACCCCAAGGGGCCCTCGTGGGACCTATTTTATGTGGTATACGCGCGCGGATGGCAGCTGCCGCTGCCGCCGCCGCCGCCGCCGCCGCCGCCGCTCCCGCCGCCATTGCGGCCGGTGCTGATAGATACGCGAGCTCTTATCGTGCGGAGTGCACTAATTCAAGCGAAAACAGCTTTCCGAGGATGGTTCCCAGTCACCCAGCTAACATGTTCTCCCTGCAGCTGCCTGTTTACGAGTTGAGAGGCATTGTCCTGACGTTATAACATTATTATAAGGAGATTGCCACGTAGTGATTGCTTGCTGAGCTCATAACGTGCCATTTGCCTCTCGTTGCTGCCAGACGACGTCGGCGGCTGTGGCGTCGGGGGTGGAGGCAGTAGCGGCTGGTGATGCCACATATCACTTTTAAGGTTCGAATTAGAGTCCCCCTCAAAGGGGGCACTTGGTGACAACGAGACGTTTTTCAGGTAAATCAACGTTGCTGACTACCCCTGGAATGTACAGTGTTATTCAGTATAGCCACAAAGTTGCTTTAGGGTAGACTTGGGTTCAATACAATGACCTCTGCACGTAATGAGTCTAATAAAGTTTCTGTTTTGTTTGCTAACTTTAGTATTCCTTTACGATGGCTTTTTTGCTCGAGAACGTTGAAGGGCATTCACTTGCTGCGTATTACACTCTGTACTCAACCTTCTGCGAACCGGGAAACAGGTTACGACGATGTTTGATTCTGATATCTATAAACGTTTAAAACTTCTCTTATACTTATGATGTTTCTCTCCTAGGTGCTTTTCGTTAAAAAATAGAGACTTTTTGGGGACGAATTTAAATTGATTCAAAAACAATTCTCATCATAAGTACGTTCTAACTCATTGTTTGAGTACAACATAATAATATACGTAGTTTACAGTGTTCATTATTTTATTTTATTGCTATTTTATTTATATGCTGGTTTACGAATGAAGCCAGTAGAAAAGAACAAATCATTGTGTTTGTCCTCTTTCTATTCTATAAAAATGGTACTTTATAAACAAGGAACTAGAAGTATTCTACTAGAAAATCTAATACTGGATATTCTTCACAAAGTGAAACCGGAATAGAAACAAATATTGAGCACTATTTCTGGTCGATATAGTGCATATACGATTGTGTTCACCAAAAGGGAGTAACTTAATTATAGTGTGTTACCCTCCAACAATTGTTACCATTATGCGAATCACAGGCAAGTCAATCCATTTTCCACACAGTGATAATGCATTGGTGTAGGTCGTTAGCCCAGGGGTTCCCGAGCGATGCAGGAGGTCCACTTAGCGGAGGAGAAGGCAAAAAGTTGTGGCGAAGCGACTTGGAACGTCTGGGTTTCACGGGATCTTGATGGCGTAGTGATGCGGCAGGTTTCTAAAAGGGACCCTGTGTTAAATGATTCTACGGTAGTTGAATCATCTTTTCAAAGATTGAGAGTGAAAATCTTTTTATCATAATACAATGGACATGCAGCGTTTATTCGTTTTTCTTCTGCGATTACACTTTTTAGAAGAACTCTGTGTTAAATAGTGAATTACGGCAATTTGCAAAGCGTCCATTTTATGGAGGAAAATTGTATTTTTGTGTAAAATGAAGGGAAAGGGAAGGAAAAATTTACTTACGTAAAATAGTTAAGCGTGCTAGCTTTCAATGAGTAGGTTGCGGTCAGGAATTGATTCCTGTTCGGGACAAAAAAGAGGCTGAACCTTTTCAATACAAATCGTTTCACAGGTGTGTGATGAAAGAAAACGCTCAGAAAAACCAAGTTTCTTTTACCCCCAAGAATGGATAATAAATAGAAAGCCCAAGACTGTGATTAACTCTAGCTGGCAAAAGTTGGATTAATCCAAGTTTAAAATACCAAATACATACTACATAAATTCCTACTTATCTTTTAACTATGTTGCTCGCTGCTTTCTGTTGATGTCCATTAATTAGTTATTCCTAATCAAAAAACATCTTATTTATTCACAACTACAGAAATACATTTTCATTACATTGTCTTGTTACAATCTGTATTCTCCCAAATGCAATTTTCCTCCTATTTGTTCTCCTCTGGTAACCTATTTCACACGACCATGACCTTTCAGTTCAGAAAGTAATGACATCCTCTCGGTTCACACATCAGGTTGAATCTATACTAGAAATACCTTTGTTAGTTCAAAAATTCTCAAATTTGAGAGATTCATATTCTTTATGCACTAAAAAATATATTACGAATTGTCCAAACGTCTGAAATTTTTTTAAAAAAATGTTGAAATATTATTTCTCATTATTTTATGAATTGTAGGATAATTCATTGTACGTTTCCTTGATCCATCACAGACACCAGCTCCGTTGCCATTCTTCAACCATCTCCATCTCCTCCGTTCCGATCTCTTCATTTCCAGAACCATTAGTTCCGTTGCGGTACCATCATCTACCTCCTCCGTCAACCATCTTCTCCACTTTTGATGTCGTCTATGTTTCCATTATACTTCAATTTTTCTGTAGTGGCCGATGACATTAGATCATTGTTACATCGCCTGACGTATAAAATTGTATCTCTTTTTAATTAATTCGCGAACGTCCTACTAAACAGGACTCGTGGCCTCAGGTATTTGCTTGCCACTGTTAAAAAAGATCCATTTGGTCATCCAACAATGACCTGTCGTCATCGGCAACTATTGAAAAATGGAACCACACAGTGAAGTCCGTTACCTCGTCCTCCACCTTCCCCTGTTCAACTATTCTCTGCCGCCGTCGTACCCACCAGTGTCGCGTCTCGTCGCGTCACGTCGCGTCGCGTCGAGTCGAGTCGAGTCGCGTCGAGTCGCGTCGAGTCGCGTCGAGTCGCGTCGAGTCGCGTCGAGTCGCGTCGCGTCGCGTCGAGTCGAGTCGCGTCGCGTCGCGTCGAGTCGCGTCGCGTGGCATGGCGCGGCGCGGCGCGGAGGCGCAGCGGTCGCCTCCGGCTGCGGCGGCAGATCGCTTCCGGGCCGTTAATGACAGGGCCTGGCTCTCCGGGGTGGAGGGAGGCGGTCGCATCTGATGATCTGCAGGCGACGCGGCCACCAGATTTCCGGCCTTCGCCTCCACCGCCGTCACTCGACGTCAATTTCCGCTGGGGAATCGGCGCCCGCGCCGTCAAAGGCCGCCCCCCTCCACGAAAGCAAAAGACGGCGCGCGCTGGGCCACGAAAAATTCCCAAGCAACAAAACGGGTTTTTCTTACTTTAATGGTAGTGTAGTGTATTAATGCGTTTATGTATGTCGGTTTTAATCAATAATTCATATTCAACTATTGTCATTTTTGAACCATTTAGTCGTAAGCTGTCCCGTATAGAAAAAACGCACATTTAATTTACAGACTTTTTATGTACAGTATGGATTTCACATTTTCATATAGCTAATCAATTTATACATTATAAAACTTCACATTTGAATAAGTGTTTTATTATATATATAATATTATTTGTGAAAACGTAGTGTGTATGTATTACGACTGAGGTATCTCAAACGTAACGTTGATTTACAGTCTGAAATCTGAAATGTGTAAATGTGTGTCTATTAGAAGATACAACTAAAATAATAATGATGTATAATAAGTCTTTGAGCATAAGACTCACTTTGAGCAAGACTTTGAGCATATAGTAATTTCACATAGTTGAAGATATGGCGTTGCAGTGTATTATCTCGCAACGAGGATTATCTAATTCGAAATGCCGTCCTTTACCAGTATTTTACATATTACCTTTTGAATGCTTATATAATATAAGATGCTACAAGTGGGTAAGTATATTGGCACAAATTAAAAGTAAACGGGAAAATATGCGTTAGTATAATTCTTAAAATTTACTTCTATTCTGCAGTGTTTGAGTTAAACCAATATTCGTTTCATCATCATCTTGAATATTTTACTGTTACGAAGTTATATTTTTGTAAGTTTTCTGTGTATTTCGAAGCACTGTGTGTCTCTTCGATTGCCGCCAGGCAACGTCGCCCTGCAAGTCTCATAGGGCTAAGGGTTGTGCCCAGAGCTTTGGACTTCTTTCGCGGGGTAGTTTGTGTTTGAACATGCGTCGCTTATGGACGCTTTTGATCATTCGAGAGCAGATTTTTTTCCTCTTCGTAGTCTTGGTAAACTAAATAGAATTTAGCTGTGCCTTATTTCCTTGCTCTATCGATTTAATTGTACTTAAGAATTTTTGTTAAGGTGATTGAATATATATGAAAAGTTAAATTCGAGAGTGCATTTTGAGTAGTTTGGGCAGTTTGCTAATGAATAAAGACCTTTTCCAACTTCTCAATTATCAGGTGTTAAATATGGGGAATTAAAATAAGGGATTTAGCAAACAATTTTTAATAAAACAAAACTAGACAATTCATTGTTGTGAAAATTATAGTTTGAAACATCAAGAAATTGTTTGTATAACAACATCTTAAATGGAATTTACACAATTTCTAACAAGGTTTTGTCATCAACATTTTGGAACTTTGAATTCGGAACGTCATCTCAAAAACATTCTCTCTCTGTCAATTGTCTTCGATTGTACCATGGCACGCCCTTCCTAAGCGTGCGATCTCAGAGAAAGCTGGACGTCTCCTCCTCCCACGCGAAATCTGTTCATCCGGTGCGAGCGCGACACATCCGTAGAGTGGGGGACGTACGTTGACGTCACGTGACATCTCCACCAAGGGAACCCGTCTTGCGCAGGAACGGTTCGTATGAAAGGCGTAAGATTTCTTGCGTTTCTCGTAGGACGCCGGAGACTAGAAATCTCTAGAAGCGTCACGTGACAACCACTAGTTTTTTTCCGTCCCCTCGCTCCTTTCGCTGCGCCAGGGAGAAGACTGTCAGGTGGCGTGGACAGTCGTTTGTGTGTCGACGCGCGCATGCGCAGTTTTGAACTGGTGGCGAACCTTCAGCGAGAGCTTCTTGGAACCCCACTCTTATTCGGTTTTGTGCGACATTCTCAAGATCTGTTTGGGCGTTCATGGTTTATTCTGTGGTATAAAACATTTGGCCTCATGTTTTAGCTGAATTATTATTATTGGTGGCAGTGAGATATTACAATCTGCTTGACTTCAATTGGGAAATGAATTTCCCAGCAAATTAGCGTTTTAAAAAGAAATTTGGTCGTCGGATTCTTGAGTTTCACAATAATAAAATAAAATGATTCTAATATTTTACAGTTATGTATCAATTGCATTGAACCATATTCTAACAAATCGTAACTGTAGTTTTATACTTGAGTGTGTCGCTCAGAAAAAAATTTGTAATCATTTTATATTGAAGAGAGTGAAAGATATAGAGTACAAGAAAACTTTTTCAGATGCACTTTACGCTTTAGAAAACATCTCGAAGAATTTCTTTCTAGTACGATGCTGAAGAGATGTCCACTAATACCTCAACACAATCAACGAAAACTAAAAAGCTCTGTCGCTCTTTAACCCGCAGTCTGATTTATTGTCGGCGCGACACGGAGTAAGTCATACCATGGTCGTATTACGGGTTATTTCCAAAACCCGGAACCTTAAAATGAACAATAGAGCGTACAGCGGTTCAGGCGGATTATATTTCGATGCCGCTTGTCTGGCGGCGCGTCGCCTGCCCGTTTTGCGGGAGGCGGCGCGGGCGGGGGCGGGAGAGCGGCGCGCGCGTGTTTTGTCAGCGACGCTGCCGGCGCCCGCCCGCCCGCTCAGCATGCACGATAGCGTCCGCCCGGCCCGGGCGGCCTGGCGCATTGTGCTGATGGATGACCGCGCACGCCGTTTGTTTTTGCAATTGGCTGCTGTTTAGCGCGCGTTCGCGATTGAATTAATAGCGAAAAAGCGTCCGCGCGGGGAGCGAGCCGCGGCCATTTTAGATCGAGCGCCGCGGCCGTGTGCATCAATGTGTGTGTGTGGGGGGGGAGGGGAATGTGATTGGGTGTCTGCGCGTGCGCGCTTACGTGGCTATGTGTGTATGTGCGCGCGTGTGTGGATTTGTGAATGTGTAAGGTTGTGTATGAATATGAGCGAATATTTTGTTGTTTGAGGATCAGAAATTAGAAATAAAGAACGTACTTTGGTAGAAATGTCTTCTTTTTATCGTATTTGTGATTATTTGTTTACTTGTGTTTCTTTTTCTTGTTTACTTTTATTTAATTGCATTTCCTCCATCTATTTTTGAAATATGTGCTTATTTATATCTTTTTATTTATCCTTCCAGTTCTTCTTTGCCATTCTACTTCACCATACTTTAATTACACTAAGTTAAATCGTTGTTGGACTATGTATTACGTAAATGAACTGCTACTAATACAAGGAAATATGTTGTGTATTAAATCGAGAGGTTATCACACACTTGGCGAGAGGTTAACTGTATTTAATGGACAGTACTGTTGTGTAATGTTTATAAACATATATATGTATATTCAACAACATTGTAACTAAACATTTCATTGGTTGATTTTCAAACATCTGCTATACTTCAGTGTTTCATTTTGAATATCTAACAGTATGTCTACTTTTTCAGGTGGGTGAAAATGTGCAGCTTCGCATTGAAAATCATTTGTGGCTTCAAAACTGGTGAGTGTGTTATGTATACGCTTGACTCTTTTGTAGTATCGTTGATGCTGGGAAATGTTAATGTTGACTCAATTATGACACAAAATTTCGCAAGTACTAGACTCGTATTTTTCGGTGCCTGTGGCACTCACGCATTCATTACGGGATGTCAGCATTCACTAGAGTAAACATCACTTCCAAGAGAATGAATAATAGACATGACCTAGTTCGACGAGAGTAAAATCTATTCATGGTAGTGACTACCGTGTGTATACCTATTGTCTATCTTGTGAATGCGAAGTAAAAAGGAACATTTAATATATTTCCTTTTTGGCTGATTCTCTCTTTCATTCTTTTATCTCCTCCTCTCTTCATTCATTTTTTTCCTTTTTTCTTATATATTTATTTGTATCTTTCTCTCACTTTCTCTTTCTTCCTCTCTCCCCCCCCCTCTCTCTCTCTCTCTGACTCTTGGTACTTTTACATTTTTCTTGATGCATTCTCTTCCGCTCTTCTAACTTTTAGATTAAACAATTTCCTGATTGCTGCCATGTTCTCACTCTAGCCTTATTCGTAACTTTATCGCGTCCTGTGCTGTTGGCAAGCGTCCTTCCCAACCGGTGCCCATCAGCATCAAATGCAACGCAGAACGAGCGGTTGCAATTTGGCAATTACCAAACCATCACGCGATAATAACATCGCGAGCGAAGTGCGCTCGTCCTTTGAAGTGACGGGTGGGGACGGGACAGGGCGGGGAGGGGGGAGGGATGGTGATGGAGAGGATTCGGAAGTTGGTCGCCGATCGTATTTTTTCTATCCGTCGTGCAGCGATCCTGAGGTGAATTTTTTAATACATTGGGCCTTCAAGTGTGATTGAGATTCTGGGTGTTGCACAACGAATCTTACAGGATGATAATAATTTATTTATTTTTGAAGAGGAACGTGATACATGTAGTGGAATGAAACAGCAAGAGAAGTGAACTTTTTTCGCAAATTATTCTATTACGGCTGTTATACGCAAGTTTGCGAGTGGAAACCCGATCGAAGCCGTCGATTTTTAAGGGCTTCGTACGCTCTCTCTCAGAGGGAAAGTAAAGACACCTCCCTCATGTAGTAGATTTGTGCATGTAAAAAGGTACTCAAGCCTATAAGAAGAGCTGATTCTGAGAATAATTAAAAATGCGGAGTTTCGTCGCTTGGACGGTAGAAGGAGAGTAGCTGAATTTGCAAGTCAGGCTGAAGAGCAGGCCTAATGGCCTGATCCTCACCACCCAAATAAGGCGTGAATGAATTTAATTGAATCATTTTATCAAAATTGCATCAAAATAATGCGATTACGACAACTGGGATCGCAGTTCAAGCTGATTTACCTCTCTGGTTATGCTCAACTGTTATCCAGGACGCGTCGTCCCGAACAGAGAAGCTTTATATTTTGAGAATGCTTATAAAAACTTGGCTGTAACAACAGACTTAAAATTGTTTTTTTTGTGCCTAGCAATTGTAACTAATTTTCTTCTCTAACTTGCAGTTAAATGTATTGTTTTTATTGCGTAATGAAATATTTGTATTAATTAAAAGCAACTCTGCGTTGTTTACTGTTATTGTAATGTGTTCTGAAATATATTTTCAATTTCAGTTTCAATTTATATTGAATTAGAGATCCCTCACAGTTAATTTAATTTTTATATCTCCAAAAACATGCAATAACTCTTTCAAGTTAGAAAAAAGAACGTAATAATTTTATAAAACTCTGGAAAGGGAATTTAATGTTATGCTGTGGTCGGGCCAAACAGAAATATTTTAACTTTACTTCACAGTAACATCTCTTTCATTTTGATTTAGTTTCCATAAAGTAATTTTTTCTCTCGTTTCCGATGCGCGTGAAGGATTTATATCTCGTTTTGACAGAATTCCTGTAGAAGAGCAAAGCAGGATTCTTCCAGCTGGTGTCAATCCCATTGCCTGCCCCTGTTACACCACTGTTATTTGTCTAATGCTTGTGTCACCCTCCACCGAATCTTGGTCCCAGATCCGGCCTCGTCTCCTTGCGCATGCCCTCCGCCCATTTGCTCCCGTTCCTGTCTCCGCTGTCATTCTACTCTACGTCCCCACTCCGCCTCTTCGTCTCTTCTCCTTCCTCCTTCGGCCCTTCTCTTCTACCTCTCCCCCTTCGTCCTTACTCCGTGCCGCCCCCCCCCCATCACCCTCTTCGTCTGCTCTCTTTCATCGGGTTCCATTCTATTTGCCACCTCAACAGTGCTTCCAAAACCGACCTCTATTTTCGTCTTCCTCTCCATTCTGCCGTTCCCCGTTGGGCCCTGCCGCCCCCCCCTCGGCACCTGTCCGCTTCGCGCTCCCGTAATCCGCTTACGCCCTCGGTGCATCTGCGGTAATGGCGCAGGAATTCGTTTGATTCTAAGGACGCGAGCGGCGTGGAAAAAAGAACTCGACTGTTGAATGAGGAGCCGATGAATTCAAATTGAATGCGACAAGCTAATAAACACCCTGCATCAGCGATGGGCACCCTGCACGCTGGAGCAGAGGAAGGACTCTGTAAATTGGTCCGTGCGATGGCAGAGTGAACTGGGAATGAGGATGGTGTAGTATTTTCGTCAGTAGAAGAGAACGTCAGTTGAGGCACATGTGCAATGTAAAAAGATAAATACGAAACAGTTGCACAAATGCGTATGTTTACTTCACTATTACTGTTTGCTATTCGTAAATGTTTCTAATTCGAAATGTAAATTAAGAGAAGTTTGCATATTTAAAGGTTTAAAAAAAAGTTTTTTAAGGGGTATGCTTTGCAACTGAACACAACTCTAAAGTGTTATACAAAAGGAAACAAATACGTACTGATCTTTCTTATTGGAAATGTTTAATTATGAAAGCATTCCTATTAAATAACTTGAAAAATATTGACGGTAATATTAGACACTCCGTAATAATGTCATTTTTTACGAGAAACATCAGCCTGCAAAGGAAATTTGTAAGAAAACTAAAACTAGCTCTTAGAGTCCTAGCAGTTTTAATTAGCAATAACGATTGAGATTAAATTAATGAGACGCATGACAATTCAGAAGTGTTTAGTCTTGAGGATAAATTTTGCGGCCAGCTGCTCTAATGGGTACTTTTTCGTGGTTTCTCCGATCAGTAGTATCAGGCAAATGCCGAAGAGATGCTCTAACAAACACGCCATGGACGTCACGCGATCATCCCTTCCTCATCGTCCCTTCCTCTCCTCTTTCGTACTTGCGCACTCTATTCTACAAGTTAAATGTCGGGAGACCAGTGAGGATACACGTGCTTTACCCCGGCTGGGGCGATGCCCCGCTGGCAGACACACCCCGTAAGCCGTGTGTCTGCCGCCGAATCTTGCGGACCAGTTGGGAAAGAATACAGTTACCTACAGCGACATAACATTACGGAAAAAACGAGCGTAGTGGAGGCGCCCGTAAAGCCAATCAGAAGTATTTATAAGCGATGCAGTTGTTGAACAGTTTTGTCAAAGAATGACTATGACTTCAGGCTGTCCGGGTGACGCCGCGTCATTGGCAGATAGACCGGCGTTTCGCCTGTCATGTCGCAGGCTTCTTCAGGGTAGTGACACAGTAAAGCTCACCCGGACAGTCTGATGTCATGAAGTCGAGCCGCGGAAGCCTACGTGTACAAAGAATGACTATCGCAAACAAACAATGTACGTGTGTAGAGTGGCCCACTGTGCGCAAGCGGATTGCGCGCGCGGGTCGCAAGCCACTCGGGCGTTCGTAGGTCGCGAGCGGAGGCCACCGGCCAGACGGCCGCACCACTGCCTTTATGCAATTTTGATGCCGGCGCGCAAGCGACGACCGTCTGTCCCCGCGCGCGTCCGGGCCGGGCAGGGGCAGGGGCGGGGGCGGTGCGGGTAATCTGCCGGTGCGCTCCACACCTGTCCGCTGCCACCGCTGGCCGCGTGGGACCCCTGGGGAACGCCCGGGCTTCCGCGACCCGCGTCCGCCGCCCACCTCCTACGCACCGACTTTGTCCAAACACGCGTCCGCCGAGTTGGTCGCCCGTGGAGTAAGGGGTTTGACACCAGGCGAACCTTTTGGCTAGGCGCAATGAAACTGAATGGAAATATGTGGCTACTAGCATAGTGTGGTGTATCCGATGCGTAAATAGTTTTAAAAATTCTAATATTAAAAATTTGAGTATTTGTAACTAGATTAAAAGGACACGAACAAGGACACATTATTTCCTGCAAACTGAGTCACGTTGAATGACATCTCGCTTAGGAGCGAACAGGGTCAGTTGCTGCTTGGCTGTCCGGGAGACGCCGCGACCTCCATTTTGCCCTGAGAAAGGTTGCGGAATGGCCGCGGAAACGTTGGCACCTGTGCTTAGGACGAAGCGTCCCCCGCACAGGCAAGCAGCTAAGTTTCGCTTGCCCCAAACAGTGAAGTAGAAGGGGTCTGTATAATAATTTTCCCCATGGTTCACTTTCACCCGAATTCCATCTGTTGTAATCTACTATCTGTTTCATAAAAAGGTTTTCGATGACGAAAAGCAGAACGACCAGCAGAACGAGACGAATTGAATAACACCTTGTGTGCTGCAAACGGTGTACCGGAAGGGAATTGTGAGTTACTGAAGGATAAACGGACGCAAGTTACCCGATTTCTATACAGGGTCCAGTATTGTTTTCATAAGGCATAGTTGCTTATGGCCTATATTGTCGTAAATGTCTCAATGTATTTTTATATACATGTTTAAACATATTTTCTGTTTTGATTCTCAAAATAAATCAAAAAATATTTGACAGACAAAATTGTGAAGAGAAAAAGTAAATACAAAAATTAGAAAATTAAATACAAAGTAAGAATAGGAGAAGAGTAAGGGTGCTAAAGTTTTAGCCCACATCAAACAATAAACAAAATGAATGTTGCCCACTCACTTTTTCACAATGACTTTTGGCAGTTGCAAGTACTAAATGGAATCATTGCATATTTATAATAATCGTATTAAAATATTTCACGTCTTGTTGAGAAAAAACCGTATAATGAAAATAAAATTTGATTTGGAAATATTTCAAATTATATGTTTAAATTTTTTCGTAGTCACTGATCTTATAAAAGATTTAAAAATTTGATCCATCGATTTTTCGTTTATTGTTAGTGCAATATCTGTTCCTTTTTAATAATTTTTTGTACTCTGGAAAGTGTTTATGATTGGTTTTGGATGACATCCTTCTTAAAGAAACTAACAGGCAATTGGCATTTTCTGTAGGTTTATTTAGTAATTATTTATGCTTCAGAGTAACTGTTAAAATCTACTAACCGTATGACAAACCAGGGGCTTGATGTGAACTTCATCGACTTCAGAGAAACCACTGATCGCGTGCACTGACAAAAATACGTGTCCGCAGCCATCAAATTCCTTATCATGTTTACAGACAGTGATACACACGTATTCAGTTTGCTGCAGTAACGTGAACGTATATTAAATAACTGCACACATATTTCACTTAACCACGTACCCGGTCAATACAATATTTCCCTTTTTCATACAAACATGTTCATTCCAACCAAGCCGACATTGTTGTGAGTTAGATCGACTTGTTTTTCTCAGTGTGTAGTGCAGCTACTATTTCCCCCGAGGCGGATCGCGAAAGTCCGTTCTCGCAAGGGCGTTTTTCCCCTTCCGCCCTTTGGGCGACGGAGCACTCACCCGGGGCGGCGTCGCCTCATTCCCGAGTCCCTTTAAGGTCCAGATCCCGGCGCTCTTCGAAAATATTTAAGCAATGGATTACGCCGGACTCTGCCTTTCGCTTTGATACTTGGCTCCACGCTGCGCTACAAATCGCTTTGTTCCCCAAGTCTGCGGAAAGCGCTCGTGGCGAGCGAGACTGCGCGACTGGCTCGCGAAACGCGAAATGTATTATTCTCGTCCGCTACCTCCCCGTCTGCGCGATCTCGGGTTTACTCCTCTTTTGCACAGATTGAATGCGTTGTAGCTTTTTTTCTTGTTTCTGGAAATCAAAGCAGTTAATGTGTTGTGCTCGCGTTGGCTGGAAGATGAAATCATGTACAAGCAGAGTCGTTCTCTTTTATTTTGGAGCTCTGAATGTTAATGAAAGCGCACGTTCAAAAGTGCGAAACACGATGTGGAGAGGTGTGATCTGTAATTTTCTCATTAAAGCATAATGTTCCATGTAGTTGGCAAGTGGATGCAGTCAGTTGATGCTGGTGAAAACTTAATTTATCCTGTGTGATGTTGGTGAGAGGTGTGATGTTAAAGAAAGGGAATTCTGTAATTGTTTTTCTAAGAGCATTCCATAAATGAATCCCTTATTTTTAAAACACCATAAGTCACTCTCTATTGCAATTTCGCTATTTGTTAGAAAATATAAGCTGCAAGATATATGCATCGTTCCATGTGTAAATCTCGTAAATCAGATGAATATATAGAATGGCCGTGAGGACATTGCAAAAGTTTGGTTTGGTTTTGAAACTGTAAGTTATTGATATGCGGGATATTAATGTATGTGTATGTATACATATAGTGTGTTTAACTGAGCTATCACTGATAGAGACAGGTTAATAAGGATGTTCAATACGGAATAATCCTATGTACTATCATAGAAACACCTATTTCAAGCAACTGTTTCTGCCATATGAATCATGTTTGATGTAGATGCGCATTGTCATTTCACACAATATTTTAATAAATGTGTCAAATTACAAACTGAATCTGCAATGTGTATTTACTTCCAAGTTTAGATAAAAAATTCCTGATTAATTTTTGAAGTTCGGTAAGCAATAAACGTTTAAATAAGTCCAGCGACTATAATACTATTGATACAAGTAAATTACATGTCTTTATGGCATTCTCAATCATGATTTATGCAACAGAAGTAAAAAAAAGAGAAAAGTTCTCTGTGTACTTACCAACTAATTATTCACTTTTTTTTGTTTTGCCAAAACCTAACAATTCCTCACCTACGGGGTTTTGAAAATATCCGTTTCAAATGTGACATCGGGTAAATGAGACAATCGAAGAGTTTTTAATACTTGTTCTACGTGCTTTCACATACTGCATTCTTCCACGTGCAACATTCCTGTAAATGTGACTTTCGAACAATTTTTTAATCATTCTTGTAAGTTTTTACGGATAATTCATCAAATACTTAACGGTTCGCTTATTATTCGTATATTCAAACTTCAATTATCTCACTTTTTAATAAATGTAAGAGAGCATTTGCGGAAACTGCAGAGACCTCATTTATTCTTGAGAGCACTTCCTTGGAGTGCCTTCCGCGCGAGTGTTCTTGCGGGGCTCTTGTCACGTCGCGCGCAGGGAGCGGGGGCGGCAGCGCCGGAGCCATTACTCCGTGCCGCTCGCAAGACGCTGAGTGTCTGGGCGGTGCCTCCGCGCCGGTTGCAGGGAAGGGGCGGCGCAGGGGAGGGCGGGCGGGCGGGGCGGGGTGGCGGGAAGCGCAGTCCGCGTGGGCGGAGTCGGCGCGGCGCACATTTGCATACTCTAATTAGTGTTTTGTGACGGAGGACGTGACAAATAGGCGTATGTTTTGTTGACAGATAATAACAAGAAACGGATTTAATTAACGTGAGGCGTGTTTGTTCTGACGCGGTCACAATGAAGCACGGCAGCCGGTGCGAAAACATTAACTTGGCCTGGGGTAGGAAGAGTGGGGGATAGTGGGGACGGACGGTGGTGGGGAGGGGCGAGTGGTACAGGGACAACCCGGATGGGAGCATCTGCTGTGACGTTGCAGAGCTCCCGAAAAATGCGGAAACTGAGACGCAAAACATACTTGATTTACGTGTGTATTTTGATGATACAATACAACCCTGTTAATTACAGCGGGGCGCAAAACCCTTCCTGCGAATGCCTGTGGGGAATTATGTGATTCAGTGACCAAATGTATTGTTGTATCTCGAATGATTCGCAAGTTCTGTTGTGTGAGGTATTTTTTTCTTGACCTGCAATGATGATAATTGATGTTTAAGCTGTCTAGCTTATGATTACCTAGCATACATTTAGCAAATAATGTTTTAGCATATTTGAATTTGATGTGTAATGTCATCATTCCTATTTGAAAACAATACAGGTTAATGCATTTCATTAGAATAAAGTCCTACCAGTGTACTTTAAGTTCAAATTACTTTTGATTAAAGAATTTTCAGTTCACTCCATTGACAAGAACAATCTTTCTTAAGAGCGGCTGTGCACGCTGCCTAGAATATTTTGAATGTAAGAATAATAAAATATTACAAATGTAAACAGCCTTTGAATGGCACTTCTGATTCTTCGTATCAGTCTTTTAGAATACCATTTGTGGAATGAAATCAATAAACTGAGCTACTGCTGCTACCACTTGAATGTCCTGACACGAGGCTACTATAGCATTATGTTCTTTCGGAATTCAGTTGAAGGGGATGAATATATCTAAGTGAGAATTTACGGGCGAACTGTATTTCGGAGAAAATTTCTTACTCACCGTACATTTTGCCATACAAATCATCAATAAATTTTCGCCGCCGACGCCACGCAAAATCCTTCTTTCCCTCTCTCTCCGAGATCACAATAATTACTCCGAATTTTAATAGAAGACTTCCGCTCTCCGTAATCACAGCCATGGCATCGGCACGATTCTGTAATTTTCCGACGCGGGATTGATATTAGGTAAATACATCTCGCATGGCGCGGGCAATCGGCGGGAATTCCAGAAGTTCCAACAAACAGCACGTCGTGGGCCATGTGATTAGGGGGCGTGGCGTAAAATCACAGCCTCGAATGTAAGTTTTCCTGCATTGTCCGAATTGTGTACATGGAAACAAACCGTAATATCCATTGCAGTTTCAGAGCGATTATTTCGGTTAGCATTCTCATGCTCTTTCTCCTCCTGCGGAAATGGTTCCTACGTGTGACAGCTATTACGAAGGAATTGTTTTCGTTCCTAAACACTTTTATTGTTGATGAGATTCATTATATTGAATAGCAGAAGATATCCAATATTATGCAATAGAATACCATGAATATTAAATTAAAGTTTGGTTGTTTATTGTTGTAATGAAATACTCTTTTTTTTTGTGAATGTTATGCATCCACACAAAACACGAGACTGAGCTGCGTGTATTTCAATAACAATAATGAAAGATGAATAGTGATCTTTTTTGACGTGACGTCCGAACATAATACATCTCTGTATTGTTCACTACAACCCAATACATTTCCATTTGCATCACTGAATAGTAATCCTATTGAATATGATTCGACCCCATTGGAAGCGACTTGGTACGATCCGATTCAGCACGATACACCTTACGACGCAATCTAATCCAACCCAAACACACTCACACATCGCGGCACAGCGCAGCACGCTGCCTTGGCTCGCAATAGGATCCCGTTCGCGGTGCCACCGCCCCCTCCACCACTCCTAACGTTCAACGCCGACCCGTTCCGCGTCCAGTCCGCCCCGCCACGCGCCGTCCCACACCGCTCCCGCTTCG
>BOPP01000001.1:3834869-3856330 GCA_017312745.1 Gryllus bimaculatus
TCTTAGCGACCGCGACTCTCCACCCGGTAAGATCATTTTTGATGAGCAGTTTTCATGAAGAAAAAATTGTTTGTGCTCCGTGTTAGATGAAGTAATTTACTACATAAAAACAATATTCATCCACTTCTGCATTATAAAGACTCGGCAATAAGAGTTCCTCTGTCGAAAAATCGCTGTTTATTCCTGCAACATACTTATTTTTATTCTAGCCATTTTTTTATGTTCAAAGTCCAGAACAATCCCTTCATGTCGGTGACTGTTTACTTAGGTTCTCCGCACATCTCTGCTTTCTAAATTTCTACCATGTCACTTCTGCGTCACCTAATCACCCGGTCTTGTCTCCAGAGAGAACGTCTCTGACTTCCACGGAAAAGCAAAATTAACTCGTTCCGGTTGTTGAAGTATTGGCAGGTATGTTTGAGACTGTCAGCAACATTTACTCTGCAAAGACTGCGTAGATGTCGTGTGTTTCCAGGAAGGAGGGATCAATAAAACGGAAGTGGCGCGTCCTAACTGCGCCTGATTGAACGCGACAGATCTTTGCGAACACGTGTGATGAATGGTTTAGTTGCCCTTGATTGCGCTGTCACGCTGTCGCGCGGTGGTGCGCTGTGCCAAGTGGTTGTTGGAGAGAGAATAGTGCAGCTTCAAGTAGTACATCTGTGACATATTCAGGTGTTTGATCACAACACAATAATTTTAAAAGAAGTAAATAGGGAGGGTGTATTTTATTTATGCATTTGCAAGCAATCCTTTTTGCAATTGAGTTCTCATGTGTGTTTAGGCAGAAAGTTTACGTACAATTAATGTATTTAATATATTTTTTATCCTCAAATGTATTTTGAAAGAGTGAAACGAACAAGTTTGCAATTTTCAAAGAACTAAAATAATTTTCCTGCTGAAGCATTACATCATTGCATTACTTCAGGCATATTAGCTCCCTTAATGTCGAAGAAAGGTTTGCGTTCGTTACCTCTTGATTCACAACCAATTTCTTCGGCCCCCCAGCGAACCAGTTGCCACCAGTTCAGGTTACGACCAGTCAATGACACATCTTCCGTTCTCGTAAAGTAGACGAAGATAATCTATTTTACGAAACATTCATATTCATGATATAATTGCATTCATATTCATATATAATGCTGGATAATGGAGAATTTCATATTACAAATACATTCTCTACATTGGTGTTTTATCACTATCAAGAAATTGCACAATTTTGGATATCTTGCTGTGCCATCAACATCGTAGAAATGCGTGTAGAATATTACATTTATCAGTTTTTGCAGAAATAATTATAGAAAGTATTATTTCAATCCACTTACGAACTGGTATTATTCAAACATTCTTTTTCTGATGTCACTTCAATTTGTCTGTACGTTGACAGGTTAGTGATGCGCGAACACACCGTTGTCAGATCGATTAATATAGAATCGATATATAATTATTTTGATACTTAAGTATAGCTACGTATAAGCATTCCCTTGTAGGTTTTCCAAATGCAGTTACTAAACATACACAAAACAATCAAGGAAAGATTTCAGCTTAATACAATTTTACAGAATTAATGCCCTAACACTATCTGCTAAATCTGACATACTAATATAAATATATTATAAAATAATTAATTTTAATGTTCATACATAATAAAAACATTTTAAAATCTAAGTCATCTGAGCATCGTCTCCAGCATCGTTGCAGGTATTTTGTTTCAATTGTGTATATACCTATCCTATTCAAATTAGTATCTATCTGGACGATAATGTCTACATCTGTAAATGTACGTAATCGTAGATACTAGTAGATGCTTCAAAGTATTATTTATAAGGTGTCACTAAGCTACACCTGTGTTTAGAGAGAACGAATGCCGATCCTACCCCTTCACGACGGACAGGCACGAAGTAGAGATTATAACTATTTTTCAATCACAATTGAAATGTCCGATCTTGGCGCTACAGTAAGGAAACCATTGTATATTTTCGAAAATTAAATTTTCTTTCCACTCTTTTAAAGTCACATAAAGTTTAAACAAATGAATAAATAGACATTTACGGGATAAACGTTGTGCATAAACATAAAAGCAGAACGTAATAGAACATGGATTCCATTCAATTATGCAGGACAAATTACTTCTTCAACTGCTTACTTTCAAATTTACAATGGCGAGTAGGAAGCAAAGACGATAAATTCATGCCAATCACAAGTGGATGTCGGTGTTGTGCTAGAGCTTGCCTACGATTTCAAGCGCCTATTTGGGCGACCACCGCTGAAGCAAGGTGCACAGAAGCAGCAAGAAGCGCTTAGGCAGTGTATCAGCTGTGCGGTTCAGCGAGTACGCTCTCCAGCTCCCCCCCTGCCCCGCACCCATCCCACACCACCCCGCCCCCTGCCACCGTCCCGGCCCTGCCTGCCCCGCCCCGCCCCGCCCGCCCCCCGCCCCGCCCCGTCCCGCGCTGCCCCGGAACAACGCCGTCCTTCTATGCGCCTCCTTCGTTGCGGACTCCAACTGAGAGTAAGCCGCCGCTCCTCTCCCCGTCTACCACGCAGCCTGTCCTCAGCCTTCTCTTGCCCCGACCCACTGTCCCGCCTCTGTCCCGCTCCCCCGCGCTGCCCGCGGGCTCCGCTATATCCTCGCCCTCATTTCTGCTTTCGTGCGGCAGCGTAACTGTGCACGGCGTCTTTCCGCGTTGTCTCTTGCCCTCATATTGAACTCGAAGAATGTTTGAAAATTACAAATTCATAGAAGTTGATTTGGATGTGATAGAAGCACGTACAATGCAATGCACAATCCTTCCTTTACTCGTCGGTTTGGATATTCCCGGATAGAAGCAATTAATGGAGCATTCCTGTATATGTAATCGCGTTGTGCGTCGCTGTGTGTGTCGCGTAGAGGTTTGACATTCACTCCCGCTCTTCTCTTTCTTTCCGCTCTGCGGTGTTTGTCATTCGGTCATTCTCCATTTTTATTCCGTCTCTAGTTATATTTTTCTCATTGTTCCTAATAATTTTATCAGTACCGTTCTTCAACTTTCTTTTACTATCCCTTTTTCTGCTTGTTCGGAGTCTGTCACTTCTTCGCACTTCTCCCTCATGTTCCCCTATTTTTCTTCCGTCCGCCCTCATGTTCCCTCAATTTTTTCTTTCCTCCCCCTCATGTTCCCTCATTTTTTCTTTCCGTCCTCCTCATGTTCCTCTTCATTTTCTTCTGCCTCCTCCTCGGCCTCTCAGCTCCTCCCCCTCTCTTCACTTCCGCCTTGCCTCCGTTGACGGGCGCCTGCGGCGGCGGCGTCTCGGGCGTTGACGTTGCGCAAGCGCGTTAACCAGCCGCCGCCGTGGTGGGAGCGGGGGAGGCGCGGGCGCGGTCTTGTCTCATCTGCGCGCCGAACTAAGTGCGCAGCTCTCGCTTCTTGCGAGTCGACTTCGATGAGGACGTGTGCATCGGTCTCGGCATCTCTCCGAACCCGTTTCATTGGCGGCGTGCTGGAGTTAGAAGCATCCAGCTCGTCATGGGTTGCTCTGGAAGCTTCAGGTTGGTGGGCTTGGAAGCTTTTGAGAAATCCTTTTTTAAACCAGAATAGTTTGGGCACAATTTATTTATGAAAAATATGAAGAAAATGTCGCGTTTATTTACGTACAACGTTGCTTCGGGAACAGTTTTATAGCTGTTGACATTCAGAGCACGTAGGTCCGTCACTATATTTGTATTGCCTTACTGAAGTAATTGTGTTGTCTTGTTTAAATAGTGATAAATATCAAAAATCGCTAACAATTTCCTGCGTAATATTGCTGTGTCATATGAGCAGATAAAAACGTTTTTATTATACAATTATGACAAAACGGGAATATATACATAGTAATCGTAAATGCACGTGAGCATGTTCAATGTTGTGCAATTATCTAATCTATTTTAATTAAATATAATGTATAGTATGTATTCAATGTATGTATTTAAGATAGTAATTATATTACAAGGATATAGAACTAATGTTTTCTATTGCTCATGAGTAACTCCAAAATTATTCTTATAATCAAACAATCTCTTCTATTTATAATTAGAATCACGAAAAATGAAATTATCGGTGGATTTTTATTCCACTAATTGTATAGTGCTATTCTAAATTTTGCTAAATGACACAGGCAAGTGTGTCAGCCAGAAAAGACGAGATTATCACGCGCCCTGGCGAGAAGCGCCGTTCAAATTACCAGGAAATGGAAGGGATTCGCAGGAAAACCTTGCTAGTGAGAACTCCCAGAGGGACAAGTTAAGTTATTCCGCGTGGCTAGTTTTCTGCAGAGGAATTAATGCTGACCTCTTTCGAGTAGATTTACAAACCCATTGTGGGTTTCGACCGTTTCGGTTATGCACCACTATTATCCCTGTTGCTCTTCCTCAAAGAAAACAGCAGTAGGTGCACTGAGCGTTACCTTTGAGACCGGGCGCTTATGCTTTACTTGCCCTCTCGGAGACCCACCGCCAACGTTGGTCACTACAGAACCAGGTATAGTTTTCCAGAATTTCTTGGCGTAATCATGTCCTTAATTTTTGTTCTGTATTTAGTTATGTAATAAAATGTATTTCAATCTGATTTCAAAGTTTATGTTAAAACTCCGTCGTCCATTGAAACTATATTTGACTAATGAGTTATTTGAATGTTTACTGGAAATGCCCATTGTTGGTTAAGATTCACTAAAAGTTAATAATGAATTTTGTTAACACGAAACTGAATTTCCAATTGAAAATGTCTTAATGAAAATAATTAACAAATGTGGCAAAAAATGTATTTCAATCTTTATAGATATTATATTTTAGGTTTTATGGTCGCTTCTGGCAACATCTTGTTTCCATGTTTCGATGCTCAGAGTTTTAAAACGATCGTGAGTATTAAAACGCCAATTCGAAAAATATTTTAGATAGCAGCCCCAGTAGAGAAGCTGAATCACTTCGGACGGAACAGCGCAAGAGAACGGTCGCTTAGTCTGCTGGAAATCAGACCCTTTTTTTTGTCCCATATACCGACCCAATACTCGGCGTTCAACGTAAAATTTTATTCCCGATGCAGATGCCGGCAAGAATTGCGGAGCAGATCCGTTATCGAGAGCGTCCGTTCCCTTCCCCGCCTGCCGCTCCCCGCCCGCCCGAGCCTTCGCGAAACGCTTCCAGATCTTCATATCGCGCCGAAAGAAACCACGGAGCGCGCCTTAATGAAACTCGAGAGGCCAATAGTCTTAGTGGCGCCCAATTCTCCAGGCGCCAGCGACCTCGTCTCGGACGAGGTACTCGCTTCTCCCGGACCCAGCTACTACCCCCATATCCCCTCGACTATTTCCCCGTCCTTCAGTACTTCCTTACTTTATGAACTCCGCCTTACTCGTCAAACGGATTAACCGTCTGCGACTGTAAGTCTGTTATTGGCTATTTCGTTTACTAGGCACATCATTACCCCTTGGAATAATCAAGCTCCTGGTGCCAACATTAGCGAGTATTCACTCTATCAACTACTCGATCAAATTACTCTTCATAAGATTTGTGCCCGTTGTTTCACACTATCTGCATGTGTTCTTCCAATCATTCCTTCATCTACTTAACTCGCTCTTCTTGGATTCTATTTTGTTTTGTTTGGAATATTACTACATCTCATATATATAAACGCTGCGTATATGTTTTATTATTTCTTGTGAGTATTTTGTGTTGTCTTAATCGCCAGTTACGTGCTAGTGTTAGTACTTCATATTCCTTCACATTTACTTTCACCGGAATATCATATCATACAATATATCCCCATCTCACTCTTCTACTCGTCCATAAGCCGCTAATTTTCTTATTAAATGTTAACCTTTTAGTAAGAATATCTCATGTTTGACATCATGACCGCACCCGCGGTGTTACCTCGCAGATTATCTCCCAAGACGCTACTCGTCCCCATCTTCACCCTCGCCGTATCATCAACCGTTCCGAAATACCCTCGCTCGCATCTGCCTAGGCCTCCCGCATCTTCCAATGCTCCCGAGCAGCTGGCCCCGCCGCCGGCCGATACAGAGCGCCGCCACGGGCGCAACGCCAATGAAGCTCGTCAAAAGCGGGCCGACAACGCCTTGTTTATTGAACGCAATTTCTTTTGTTAAAAAGAAAAAACTCCATTCTCGTTGAATAACTTGGAAATAATAGAATGGCACCGTCGGATGCAGGAGCCCGCCCCTCGCCCCCCGCCCGCCCCGCCGCCGCCGCCACCGCCCGCCTTGGTCTCTCTCTCTCGCCCTGCGCGCCGTACGCGCTCGCTGCGCAGCTAAGAACCACGCGCGACGCGGCGCGGCTGTCTGACCAGGCGCGCGAAATTGAGAGCAGAGAGGTTCTGTGCATATATTGAAATGATCTCAAACATATTACTAATTAACAGTGAGAGTTTAATTTCTATTTTCCTCTTCTCTCTCCCCTTTGCGAGCGCTTTCAAGGAAGAAAGGACGTTCTTGCGAGGCCTTGTCAGGCCCACCTTCTCCCCGCCCCGCGCCGACGTCACTTCGTCGCTTCGAGATACCGCGCGCACCAGCGCCGCCTCTTCTCCAGCTCCGTTTGTTTTTTACATGTACTTTAATTAAAACTGCCTGTTAACCCTGTTAGAATTCTTAAACGAATAATTTTGAAAAATATTTCATGCATATGGCTCCAAGAAAAGTCCAGAGATTGAAAAGGTCACGGACGGGACGATGGGAAAAAAGAAGTGGAGTGACGGGTTCGAGTCGAAAGACGGGAGGGCTGGAAGAGCCACGTTTTAGAACAAATGTAGCGCTATATAACTGTCATGTTCTGGTGCTGCATGTTGTCGGTTCATAGTATTCAAAAGTGACGCCCGTCTTTGTCCTTCGATCAATCTCCTCTACTCGGCAATAAGAGTTTCTCTGTCGAAAAATCGCTGTTTATTCCGGCAACATTACTTATTTTTATTCTAGCCATTTTTTTATGTTCAAAGTTCCAGAACAATCCCTTCATGTCTGTGACTGTTTACTTAGGGTTCTCCGCACATCTCTGCTTTTCTAAATTTCTACCATTGTCACTTCTGCGTCACCTAAGTCACCCGCGGTCTTGTCTCCAGAGAGAACGGTCTCGTGACTTCCACGGAAAAGCAAAATTAACTCGTTCCGGTTGTTGAAGTATTGGCAGGTATGTTTGAGAGCTGTCAGCAACATTTACTCTGGCAAAGACTGCGTAGTTGTCGTTGTGTGTTTCCAGGAAGGAGGGATCAATAAAACGGAACGTGGCGCGTCCTAACTGCGCCCTGATTGAGAGCGCGGACAGATCTGCTGCGAACACGTGTGATGAATGGTTTAGTTGCCCTTGATTGCGCTGTCACGCTGTCGCGGGTGGTGCGCTGTGCCAAGTGGTTGTTGGGAGAGAGAATAGTGCAGCTTTCAAGTGATTACATCTGTGACATATTTCAGGTGGTTGTATCACAACACAATAATTTTAAAAGAATGTAAATAGGGAGGGTATTTTATTTATGCATTTGCAAGCAATCCTTTTTGCTATTGAGTTCTCATTGTGTGTTTTAGGCAGAAAGTTTACGTACAATTAATGTATTTAATATATTTTTTATCCTCAAATGTATTTTGAAAGAGTGAAAACGAACAAGTTTGCAATTTTCAAAGAACTAAAATAATTTTCCTGCTGAAGCATTACATCATTGCATTACTTCAGGCATATTTAGCTCCTTTAATGTCGAAGAAAGGTTTGCGTTCGTTACGTCTTGATTCACACCATAATTTCTTTCGCCCCCCAGCGAACCAGTTGCACCAGTTCAGGTTACGACCAGTCAATGACACATCTTCCTGTTCTCGTAAAGTAGACGAAGATAATCTATTTTACGAGAACATTCATATTCATGATATAATTGCATTCATATTCATATATAATTGCGTGATAATTGGAGAATTTCATATTTACAAATACGTTCTCTACATTTCGTGTGTTTTATCACTATCAAGAAATTTGCACAATTTTTGGATATCTTGCTGTGCCATCAACATCGTAGAAATGCGTGTAGAATATTACGATTTATCAGTTTTTGGCAGAAATAATTATAAGAAAGTATTATTTCAATCCACTTACGAACTGGGGTATTTATTCAAACATCTTTTCCTGATGTCACTTCAATTTCGTCTGTACGTTGACAGATTAGTGATGCGCGGAACACACCGTTGTCAGATCGATTAACATAGAATCGAACATAATAATTATTTTGATACTTAAGTATAGCTACGTATAAGCATTCCCTGTGGTAGCGTTTTCCAAATGCAGTTACTAAACATACACAAAACAATCAAGGAAAGATTGTCAGCTTAATAAAATTTTACAGAATTAATGCCCTAACACGATCTGCTAAAGCTGACATACTAATATAAAATTATATTATAAAATAATTAATTTTAATGTTCATACATAATAAAAACTATTTTTAAAATCTAAGTCATTCTGAGGCATCGTCTCCAGCATCGTTGCAGGTATTTTGTTTCAATGTTGTATATACCTATCCTATTCAAATGTAGTATCTATTCTGGACGATAATTGTCTTACATCTGTAAATGTACGTAATCGTAGATACTAGTAGATGCTTCAAAGTATTTATTTATAAGGTGTCACTAAGCTACACCTGTGTTTAGAGAGAACGAATGCCGATTCCTAACCCCTTCACGACGGACATGCACGAAGTAGAGATTATAACTTATTTTCAATCACAATTGGAATGTCCGATCTTGTGCGCTACAGTAAGGAAACCATTGTATATTTTCGAAAAATTATATTTTTCGTTTCCACTCTTTTAAAGTCACATAAATGTTTAACACAAATGAATAAATAGACCATGTACGGGTAAACGTGTTGCATAAAACATAAAAGCAGAACGTACTAGAACATGGATTCCATTCAATTATGCAGGACAAATTACTCTTCAACTGCTTACTTTCAAATTTACAATGGGCGAGTAGGGAAGCAAAGACGATAAATTCATGCCAATCACAAGTGGGATGTGCGGTGTTGTGCTAGAGCTTGCCTACGATTTCAAGCGCCTATTTGGGCGACCACCGCTGAAGCAAGGCTCGCACAGAAGCAGCAAGAAGCGCTCAGGCAGTGATCAGCTGTTGCGTTCAGCGAGTACGCTCTCCATGCTCCCCCCTGCCCCGCCACCCATCCCACATCCCACCGCCGCCTGCCCGCCCCCGTTCCCGGCCCCTGCCTGCACCGCCCCGCCCCGCCCGCCCCTCCCGCCCCGCCCCGTCCCGCGCTGCCCCGGAACAACGCCGTCCTTCTATGCGCCTCCTTCGTTGCGGACTCCAACTGAGAGTAAGCCGCCGCTCCTCTCCCCGTCTACCACGCAGCCTGTCCTCAGCCTTCTCTTGCCCCGACCCACTGTCCCGCCTCTGTCCCGCTCCCCCGCGCTGCCCGCGGGCTCCGCTATATCCTCGCCCTCATTTCTGCTTTCGTGCGGCAGCGTAGACTGTGCACGGCGTCTTTCCGCTTTGTCTCTTGCCCTCATATTGAACTCGAAGAATGTTTGAAAATTACAAATTCATAGAAGTTGATTTGGATGTGATAGAAGCACGTACAATGCAATGCACAATCCTTCCTTTACTGGTCGGTTTGGATATTCCCGGATAGAAGCAATTAATGGAGCATTCCTGTATAGTAATCGCGTTGTGCGTCGCTGTGTGTGTCGCGTAGAGGTTTGACATTCACTCCCGCTCTTCTCTTTCTTTCCGCTCTGCGGTGTTTGTCATTCGGTCATTCTCCATTTTTATTCCGTCTCTAGTTATATTTTTCTCATTGTTCCTAATAATTTTATCAGTACCGTTCTTCAACTTTCTTTTACTATCCCTTTTTCTGCTTGTTCGAGTCTGTCACTTCTTCGCACTTCTCCCTCATGTTCCCCTATTTTTCTTCCGTCCGCCCTCATGTTCCCTCAATTTTTTCTTTCCTCCCCCTCATGTTCCCTCATTTTTTCTTTCCGTCCTCCTCATGTTCCTCTTCATTTTCTTCTGCCTCCTCCTCGGCCTCTCAGCTCCTCCCCCTCTCTTCACTTCCGCCTTGCCTCCGTTGACGGGCGCCTGCGGCGGCGGCGTCTCGGGCGTTGACGTTGCGCAAAGCGGCGTTAACCAGCGCCGCCGTAGGTGGAGCGGGAGGCGCGGCGCGGTCTTGTCTCATCTGCGCGCCGAATCTAAGTTGCGCAGCTCTCGCTTCTTGCGGAGTCGACTTCGATGAGGACGTGTGGCATCGGGTTCTCGGCATCTCTGCCGACACCCGTTTCATTGGGCGGCGTGGCTGGAGTTAGAAGCATCCAGCTCGTCAGTTGGTTGCTCTGGAAGCTTCAGTTGGTTGGCTGCTTGGAAGCTTTTGAGAATCCTTTTTTAAACCAGAATAGTTGGGCACAATTTATTTATGAAAAATATGAAGGAAATGTCGCGTTTATTTTACGTACGAACGTTGCTTCGGGAACAGTTTTATAGCTGTATGAACATTCAGAGCACGTAGGTCCGTCACTATATTTGTATTGCCTTACTGAGTAATTGTGTTGTCTTGTTTAAATAGTGATAAATATTTCAAAAATCGCTAACAATTTCCTGCGTAATATGCTGTGTCATATGAGCAGATAAAAACGTTTTTATTATACAATTATGACAAAAACGGGAGATATATACATAGTAATCGTAAATGCACGTGAGCATGTTCAATGTTGTGCAAGTTATCTAATCTATTTAATTTAAATATATGTATTATGTATGTATTCAATGTATGTATTTAAATATTAGAATTATATTACAAGGATATAAACTAATGTTTATCTTAGTTGCTCATGAGTAATCTCAATAATTATTCTTTATATCAACAATCTCTTCATTTATTTAGAATCACGAATAAATGAAATATCGGTTGATTGTTTATTCACACGTAATTGTAAAGTGCATATTCTAAATTTGCTAAATGACACAGCAAGTGTGTCAGCCAGAAAGACGGAGATTATCACCGCCCTGGCGAGGAAGCGCCGTTCAAATTACCAGGGAATATAGAAGGGGATTCGCAGGAAACCTTTTGCTAGTGGAACTCCCAAGAGGGGAGCGAAGTTAGTTATTCCGCGTGGCTAGTTTTCTGCAGAGGAATTAATGCTGACCTCGTTTCGAGTAGATTTACTCACCCACTGTGGTGTTTGCGGACCGTTTCGGGTTATGCACACTATTATCCTGTTGCTCATCCTCAAAGAATAACAGCGGTAGGTGCATGAGCGTTACCTTTGAGACCGGCCTTATGCTTTACTTGCCTCTGCGGGAACCACCGCCAACGTTGTCACTACAGAGACCAGTATAGTATTTCCAGGAAATTTCTTTGGGGTAATCATGTCCTTAATTTGTTCTGTATTTATTATGTAATAAAATGTATTTCAGATCTTGATTTCAAGTTTATGTAAAACTCCGTCGTCCATTTGAAACTGATATTTGACTAATGAAGTTATTTGGATGTTTACTGGAAATGCCCCCATTGTTTTAAAGAATTCACTAAAAGTTAATAATGAATTTTGTTAACACGAAACTGAATTTCCAGAATTGAAATGTCTTAATGAAAATAATTACACAAAAGTGTGGCAAAAATGTATATTTCAATCTTTATAGATATTTATTTTAGGTTTTATGGTCGCTTCTGGCAACATTTGTTTCATGTTTTTCATGCTCAGAGTTTATTAAAACGTCGTGAGTATTAAAACTCGCATTCGAAAAATATTTGTAGATAGCAGCCCAGTAGAGAAGGCTGAATGCACTTCGACGGAACATGGCGCAAGAGACGGTCGCTTAGTCTGGCTGGAATCAGACTCCTTTTTTTTTCCCTTATACCGACCCAATACTCGGCGTTCAACGTAAAATTTTTATCCCGAGGCAGATGCGGCAAGAATTGCGGGAGCAATCCGGGTTATCGAAGGCGTCCGTTCCCTTCCCCGCCTGCCGCCTCCTCCGCCCGCCCGAGCCTTTGCGAAACGGCTTCCAGATCTTCATGATCGCGGCCGTAAAGAGAACCACGGAGCGCGCCTGTAATGAAACTCGAGAGGCCAATATGTGCTTAGGTGGGGCGCCCAATTCTCCAGCAGCCCAGCCGAGCCTCGTCTCGGCGGAGGTACTCGCTTCTCCCGGACGCCAGCTACTGACCCCCATCATCCCCTCGACTATTTCCCCGTCCGTTCTAGTGATCTTCCTTACTTTTTGAACTCCGCCTACTCGTCAAACGGATTACCGTTGCGACTGTATAGTCTGTTATTGGCTATTCGTTTACTAGGCCATCCATTACCCCTTGGAATATCAGCAGCTCCTGTGCACATTAGCGAGTATTCACTCTATCAACTACTCGACCAATTACTCTTCATAAAGACTTTTGTGCCCGTTTTGTTTCACACTATCTGCATGTGTTCTTCCAAATCATTTCCCTCATCTTACTTAACTCGTCTTCTTGGATTCCTTTTGTTTTTGTTGGAATATTACTACATCGTCATATATAAACGTGCGTATATTGTTTTAATTATCTTATTGTGAGTATTTTGTGTTGTCTTGAATCCGCCAGTTACGTTGCTAGTGTTAGTGCTACTTCATTATTCCTTCACATTTACTGTTCACCGGAATATCATATCATGACAATATATCCCCATCTCACTCTTTACTCGTCACATAATGCGCTAAATTTCTTATTAAATGTACGTGTTGTATAAAGATTATCGTCATGTTGCCATCATGACGCACCGCCGGGTGTACCTCGCAACTTTATCTCCCAAGACGTCTACTCCGTCCCCATCTTCACCCTCGCCGTATCATCAACCGTTCCGAAATACCCTCGCTCGCATCTGCGTAGCCTCCCGGCATCTTCAATGCTTCCCCGAGCGGCCGCCGCCGCCGCCGAGTACAGAGCGCGCGCACGGGGCAACGCCGAAATGAACTCGTCAAAAGCGGGCCGACACGCTTGTTTTGTGAAGCAATTTCTTTTTTAAAAAGAAAACTCCATTCTCGTCTGGAATAACTTGGAAAGTAATAGAATGGCCACGTCGGATGCAGGAGCCCGCCCTCGCCGCCGCCGCCGCCGCCGCCGCCGCCACCGCCGCCTTGGTCTCTCTCTCTCGCCTGCCGCCGTGACGCGCTGCGCTCGCAGCATAGAACCAGGCGGCGGCGACGCGGCGCGGCGTCTGCACCAGGCGCCGCGAATATTGAGAGCAAGAGAGGTTCTGTGCATAATTTAAATTATCTCAAACATATTACTAATTAACAGGAGAGTTTTAATTTCTATTCCTTCCTTTTCTTCTCCCCCTTTGCGAGCGCTTTCAAGGAGAGAAAGGACGTCTTGGCGAGGCCTTGTCAGGCTCACCTTCTCCCCGGCCCCCGCGCCGACGTCACTTTCGTCGCTCGAGATCCGCGCGCAGCCAGCGCCGCCTCTTCTCCAGCTCCGTTTGTTTTTTACATGTACTTTAATTAAAACTGCCTGTGTACCCCTTTTGTGAGGAGATTCTTTAACGTAATAATTGGTTTTGAAATAATTTCCATAGCAATATGGCTCCAGAAAAGGTCCAGAGAGTGAGAAAGGTCATGTGACGGACGATGGAAAAAGAGAGTGGAGGTGACGGGCTTCGAGGTCGAAAGACGGAGGGGGCGTGAAGAGCACGTTTCTAGGACAAGAAGTGGTAGCGGCTATTATAACTGTGCGATGTTCTGTGTGCTGCAGTGTGTCGGGGGTCCCAGTAGTTATTACAAAGTGACGCCGTCGTTTTGTTGCTTTCGATTCATTGATGCGACTAGAAGTGGCAATACATCGTTTAAATACATGGAGTGAGATGCTGAATGCGTAGCCTTCGAGAGGTTCACGTGTGTAAGTTTTCGAACAATGTAATGCATTGGGTGTCAGAGTAATCTTTAAATATCGCAATAAAGAAATGCAGATGAGCTCGATGAATTTCTTTATTTCTTATTTACTTGTTTAGTACTATTTATTGCGGTTTAAAGATGCTTTGTCTCCTGAGGTCTTTGAATGCCATTAGTGATGATATCATGATTAGATAAGGATAACGACAAGGAAATGGAAATGATAATGGATAAATGGTGGAATGAGAGGTAGGGATACTGAAAACCCTGGAGAAAGCCTTCTGAGAGCTCCGTTTTTTTGATACGCCGGGGATCGAACGTAGACTTCCAGTGATGGACGACGTATACGCTAGCCATTACATAGCCAGTCCATCTCCCCGACTTGCGAAGCATAAACTGCAAAATAGTGACATGGAGTACTAAGCAGTACTCACCACCGTGTCGTGCCTTCCCTCATTCCGAGAAGGGAGAGCAAACCGTAGCGAGAACGGGCGTGTACAGACCGGCGGCTAGTTCCGCATGATACGGCTGACCGGAGCGGCCGGGTTGGTCGCGTGAGGAAGGGGGTGACAGCCACCATGACACCGGGGAGGCCGCGGGGGCGCGCCGCAGCGGGGAGCGGGGCGCGCGAGCGGGGCGCGCGAGCGGGGCGGCGCGATCTTAGCGACAAAGCTCTCTGGCTCTGTCCTGGGCGACCAGGTTTAATTACAGTAATGGCCGGCCGGGATGTCGCGTCAACCCTGGTGGGCTGCGGCTCCCGCCACCCGCGGGCGAGACGCCCCACCATCGCCCCACCATCGTCCCAGCGTCGCCCAGCGCCTGGCGTGCGCTCCGGAGAGGAAGGGCGACTCGTCAGTTTCTCTGCGACGAACGTGAGATCGCGTTTTTTCTTTGCTTCACATCGCAAGGCGCGTGAAGAAGAAAGGGGAAAAAGAAACGTCACTTCAAAGTTCTGTCGTGCAAGAGATAGTACGTATTACGTTGAATCAGTTGATTACGTGATCTGCACGTTTTTACTACATTACAGAAATAGTATTGAATAAAATTGGATTCGCGGTAATGGCAAATGCATCAAGTCGAATCGCCATGAAGCGAAATGACTCTCTGCGACTCAGTAAGCAGATCATTACTCCTGAGGCAATGCTATTTAATACTTATGTACATAGGGTGGGATGAATGAGCGAATATGTTGTACGAATTGTGTGTAATTATATATGTTAATTGTGTGTTAATGTGTTCTATTTTCGAAACTCACCTCAATAAAGTCAATGCATTCAACCATTGGGGATAAGGCGCGAACATGATCTTGGAGGTAGAATAATTTACAGTTAGAAAAAGCACCGAGAACATATTCCTCTCTCCAGTAACATGGTCGAAAAGGGAAAGGCTGGCAGACCGCTGTGCCTGTCTGCCACTTGCACGTGAGAGAGCTCCGAAGCGAGGTACGCAGTGGGGTGGGGGCGGGGCGCAGAGGCGGGGCGCGGCGGCGGGGCGCGGGGCCGGCTGCCACGGCGCGTTCCGGTTCCCCGACACTTTACTCTGTGTGTGGCGAGCTGGGACTGGGGCGGGGGCGTGGGCGAGAGCGACGGGTGCGCCGTCCGGACCATTGAATCGAGCGTTAATTGAATGAGTGGTGGGTTTTCCAATCCCATTGGTTATGCGCGCGTCGCCCGCCCAAAAGTGCTCTTCGGCCCCGGCCCACGAGCCCCAGCGGGCGGCGCTCGCCGTGGAGGGCGGACGAAAGGGCGGGGATTGACCGGCCGCGTGGAGAGGAACATATCGGATAGCAACGATCTGTATTCTCGACATTCATACATCGGCCATCTGCCATTTCAAAACCTCCCGTGGTCGTATTTGCTAAGAAAATACTAACGGATAAACATAAACATTGTAATAGTATTTTATCATACCAGTGAGTAAAAGTATATTTTATTTACGTGTGACCAATAATTTGCTCGGGTGTCTAAAACATTTTTATTCTCGAGGCAATACAGTATTGTATCGGGCACCACTACGTATGTAAACGACAAAGTGAAAGTGCTAATGATGTATATGTGTATGATCAAGCAGAATATATATTTCAATGGTTTTGGTGAATTCATTGTCAAGAGAACGTAAACATGATAACACATTTCGATATTCCTAAATTGTATTAGCTGTGAAACAAAATTCACAGCAGTGATTTCAATTTTTAAGTTCATTTTTGAATAAAACATTTTTATTGTCAAGGATAACGGAACGTGTGATATAATACATAGAAATAATTGATTTAAAAAAACAACAACTGGAAGTTAAATATTATTCATGTGACAAAAAGTAAAGAGTGCAACCATGGCAACAGGGATTTCAAAATCGAACTGCAGGGGAAGTAAGGGATATGCGGATTGCGCGTGGGGGCTTGCTCCCTCTGTCCGCACGTTAGCGCATCCTGGGGGCCTGCGCAGCCCGTCTCACTGCCTTCCGAGGGCGGGGGCACGGCGGTGGCGCAGGGGGTGTCACGACGCGACGCGGCGCGGGAGCGAATTTTGATCCAGGCAACGCCTCTGTGACAGAGTTTATTAGCCGAGTCGAACCCATCCCCATCTCACAGACGCCGTGCGTCAGCCCCGCGTTTCCACCAGGCTCAAAGTTACATCCACACCGTCGACGTCATCCCCCGAAAGGGGAAGGAACAGTGGTGACTATTGAACCGCCAGATTTAGTCTCCCGTTTTGATCCATCGGGGTACATTTCTTCATAGTTTTTGTGTTCATTGGTGAACAAAGAGTTTCTCGTGGGTCAGCGAAAGTCGCTTGCCTTTCACTAACTGAACCCATGTTCTAAAATTCCCGGCCAATCTCATGTGAAGTTTGGTCAGACTAAAGGAGCTAGGCTGCTTTACAGGGGCTGGTGAACCCTTGTGAAGTGTCCTAAACCCTAAAACTGTCCTACTTCCTTCCCAAATCTGGCCGCTGGGTAAGAGCGCATGTAAAGAGGCGCGTACGGAGAGGTGCTTCCTTCCTGTCCTCTTGATGACAACTGACTGTCTACTCGTATGAATACCCTATTTTTAAAATCAATAATATGGTCGTTAATGACCTAGTAGTTGATGCGACCTTAAATAAACAAAAATCAAAAAGAGAGTTTCTAACCGGAACTGTTCTTTTATTTTTCTAACCAATGGAATATAATAAAATCAGAAATTACTCTCTACCATAAATACACTTCAGGAGAAGTAGACACCATGGAGAGAAAGAGCGATAGATGCCATCCATTCGAAAAAGATACGAATGCAATACATTCCTCCCATACAAAAAACTACCTCTTTATCATCTTGTATAAAGAATTTCTGTTATTACAGAGTGAAATTTACTTTTTCCCTTTGCGACTTTGTATTTGATTTCCTGTATAATCAATGTGTGCAAGTATTGGTTCATTAGGGCTTGTCTGGGGTACTTGCAACACAAAAAATGAGTAACGTATATTTAGCTAGTGGCATTTTTATTTTGTTTTGATAAAAAAAATAACAAATAGAACACACTGGGAGAACTCTATGGTCTTCAGCACAGCGCAACATTGCACAGCACGTGTTACAAGGACACATCGCGCGGTCCCCTTCAACCACCTTTCCACAGCTGCGCCTGGCACTGCAGGCTGCAGCCCCTGCGGACGCCGGAGCCGTTATTTTGGGAATTATCTCGGCGGGGCATTACGCGTCTGTGTTCGCTTTTATAATTTCTTGTGCAATTACAGCGCGGCATCTTCCGTATTTATCTTGGAGCGCGGCCACAGCGATGCGGCCGACGGCGGCGGCGTGGCGGGAGGGGCGAGGAGGGGGGAGAACATCCGACGATAGAGCCCGCGAAGCAGGGAGAGGCGAGGTTTGCTGTGGAGGGGAGCAGATTGCGACATGTCTCGCGGAAAAGGGTTGGATAAAGAATTCAAGAAACTTTAAGAGAGTGATATGGGAAATAAAAGAAAACAGTAAAGAGAGATAGTAATTGCCACAAGTGAATATACTGACAAGAAAATGGCCTGTATCTAATTGCATATACAAGAAAAGAATTATGGTGCGACGATAGTGTGTAATAAAACAGGCGAAATAATGAAAATGAGGAGTTAAAATTTTGCACTAGTCACAACCTCTTGGTGTATTATATTAAATCATAGTAAAATTAAAAAAAAAACAGTTACGAGAAAACTAAATATTTTGTGATTCAGTAAACTTCCTGAAGACCTACAAAAATTGTGTAAAAGTTTGTAAATCAAAAAACTTATTAGTAACAAAACATATGAAGTAATAATAGGCTTGTTAATAGAATTGTTTCAAAAAGTAAAATTAGAGGAGGGCGGTAACAGAACCATAAACGCCCACCCAAACATGAAGCAGACCAACAACGCCTGTCTCTTAAATCACAAAGCCGGAGTACGCAGATGGGCTTAGTTCTGGCATGAAAGATGTTTTAATCGAGCAGAGACGTTTTATAAGAGAATAATATTTGAATCAATAAATATTTTGTGGCGAGAATCAGGATTTTTCCGTTGATAACATTCAACTATTAATAAGGCAGTAGTGCTGTAGCGGTCTCGGACCGAAAGATAAAGGGGTTATAGTCCCGCCTCGGGCATGGTTATATTGTGTTGGTTCGTGTATGTCTATTTCATCATTCATCATCACCATGATAATTTCATTTCATCTGCCAGTGCAAACAACCCTGGGGTATAAAAATGGAATCGGCATTAAAATGCTGATTCCCCGGAATAGACAAGTGAGCTTGCTGTTATAGATACGGCAGCTTTGCCCAAAGCGCGAGTGGGAGACGCGCCTGAGACGTGACAAAGTGACGTGAGGTGAGACGTGACAGGGACCGGCAGTGGGAATGGAGCGAGTGGCAGGAGCAGCTGGGAAGTGGAGGGGCGTGGGTTAGCGATCGGGCGGCGATCGCGACTGAAGACCAAGGCAAGGGAGGATGGGCGGGGCTGGGGGCCTCCTCCGCCAACTAGACCGCGAGCGGCGTCTTCCCCGCAGCTGAGCGCTGTATCAGGTGACCCACTTCCGTCTTCCCGCGCTCGCCGGCGGCGGGCGTGGGCGTGGGCGGGGCCGGGGCCGGCAGCGCCAGGCGAACTCATTACGGCGTTATGGAGGAGAGGGAAGATAAAATACGCGTAATTTGAAAAGAAAGAAAAAAGCAACGAGCGGCGAGCATTGCCAAAGTTTTAAAGATAATAGCGTTTTGTTTCTCTTATTTCCCCCGTCTTCTTTACTGCGCTCGTTCCCACACACACACACACACTCTCACAGCATCGTCGCCGCCGCTGTGCTGTTGCCTCCGGAGCGCCGGCCGCGAGTTTTATTGGTTAACGAGAGCGTATTTTTTGTATTCAGCGGCCAACACATTCGTTTTGATTTATCCGTCGCGAGCTGCGCGGTGAGTGCGGGTGAGCGCGGGGGTGGGTGTGGGGACTGGAGCACGACCAAGTCCGGCGGCGTGCGTCGCGGCGCTGGCACCCCGTCCACACCCTCGCCTGCTTTGCTCTTTTTTTTGTCGCCTCGTCGCCGCCCACATGCGCCGGGGAAGGGCTTCCTTGGTAGCCGCACGCGGTCGCCCCCTTGTTTGTCTTTCGGAATCATGCAAATACCCTAACAAATAATCCACGCGCCTCCGAGGCGCGCCGCGGCGTGGCGGGCTGGCTTTTGGAAGCGACCGCAGCCGACTCCATGTCCACTTCGCGCGGATAAGCCCGGGCACCGTTTGCTTCCCTGTTCCCCTTTGTATCCTCGTCCAACTGCAGCGTCCGTCGTCTTTTCGAAATATTTATCCTCGTTCCTCGGCGAATTCCTTGTTGTTTATGTACTATTCGCCTTCCCCCACCCACTACCTCCAATAATGTCTTCATTTTCTCTACATTTTATTTACCTGTGACTTCGAATTGTTTTCCTTTACCTTCTCTGCGATCCTTCCGTTCAATTGAATTGAAATTATATAACAGTAATATTTCATTTTGTTGAGTTAATACCCTAATATATTTTTAGTATTTCGCAATGCTATTGAAACGTTGAAACTTGAACTCCTTTCTATGTAACTCGTAACAAAAACTCTAAAATATATTTCGTAACTTCGTGTTTTCTGTACATGTGTTTCGCATAATGTATCTTTTCCTAATGTTTTAAAAGGAAATATAACTACTTATAATTATTATTCAGTCAAATTTTAGATTATTGATTTATCTTACTCTGTATACAGAGAACGTAACAAAACGATGAAGCAGACTCTTCTCCCGCGTCAAAACAGATTCCTCTCCCGCGTCAAAACTCGGGTGGCTGCTTCCATGCACGCCGTTGCCCCACCCTCACCCTTGTCCTCTGCGCCGCTCACTTGACACCTCGCACCACTTCCCCTTTTGCGACTCCCCCAACCCCACCCCCACCCCAGCCGTCGCTTTTGTCCCCCGCAGGCGGCGTTGCAGGATGCACCCCTCCTTCACCCATCCAACCCACCCACCCCCGCTCCTGCTCACCCTCCTACTTTATTGTTCTCCGACTTCTCATTATTTCCTTCTCCCAAAATTTATCTGGGCTCTAAATTGATCGGCCTCTTGTGGTTTTCTCTTCATAAGTTACATCTTCCCTTTGTCTCCTCCTTCCGATGCCCCTCCCCCGTTCTCTTGATTCATCTGCATCCTGCCGCTACTAGTGGGATCCACCTCTCCTGTTCCCTTCTCTTTCTTCTCACCCTTTTTTGTCTTCGACTAGCCGCCTTTCTGTTGCAGAAGCCTTTGGCCCGCCACCAAGTTTTCGGGCGCACGGTTTAAAAATACATTCTAATGTGGAAATATAGCAACATCTCCGCCGGCCGATGAGGAGATATAATCTAAATTTAATCTCGGCAGGCAGACTTTTCTTGTTTGGGCGCCACTCGGGGCATCCAGGCCGTTTTTCTGCAGTGTTTTATCGGCGCCGGGGTTTTAGCAGTTCCATTCTGACTGGGCCGGAGGGCACTGCCCTTTCGCCTACGGCGAAGTTAGCGTCGCGGTGGCTAGCGGACAAGTTCGTAAGCGGGGCCACCGCTGCCACGCCCTCTCCTCCACGGCCAGTTGTGCCTAGCGCGCTGCCGACGCAACTACTCACAGCGCCACCGACTAGGCGTCTTCACCACGTCAGCGTTAGGTTTTACGCTGCAACGGCACCGCCTCCCCAGCTGCCTCCGACGCACTCACCGGCACATCCCGAATATTTCTTCACTTCGCAGCCTACGTCATTAATCAATATCGTCCCAATTGTCAGAATTAAAAGTATATAATAGTATTATAACAGTATTAAACGTATTAAATCGCTCACCCATACTCTTCATAGCGTTGTACTATAAATTAATTTTCATATTGGAACGAAATATAAAATTACCAATCAGAATAATAGCGAATTCATTTCGACCTTTGCATTTGGTAATGCATTCCTGAACCGAAACGTCGTGATCACAACATCTCATATTTATCATCCTCACTGCATTTGTCAATCTCTTCATCGTGGAAATGTGTCCATACCTAACCGACCCAACCTGTCACCCACTCTGAACTTGAAAACCCAGTGAAGTAAACTTCCTCGCCCAGTCGTG
>BOPP01000001.1:3862443-3875306 GCA_017312745.1 Gryllus bimaculatus
GTAACCCACCCACTCAGCAGCCAGCAGTTCGCCCATTTGCCCGCCTGCTGGCTCCACCCCCACCCGCTCCTATCTCTCATGCCACGACAGGACGTTCCATTGCATCCCAACCTATCTCATCTCGCCCTGCCCTTGCATGCTCTGCTCTGCCCACCTCCCACCTGCTCTACTCAACCATCCAGTGACGATACCACACAATCATCCACTCGGCTGCCCACTAACCACATTGATTAGGTATTTCTTAGTTTGCTCGACTCCTGTCTCTTCTATTTTTCGTTTGATATTTCTTCCGCCCCCAATTTGAGTTCTTGCCTCCACCAACCGGCATCACATCAATCTCGCTGCTGCACCTTCTCTCCGTCTCCACCTCTGCTCCTCCTCTCCTCCTCCTCCTCCTCCCGTCGGAATATGGCGCCCACTTCCCCTCTCCCGGCGCTGGCGACTCGTCCTTAATTTCGTGGTCGCCGGTAATGGCCGCCGCCTTGATTTGAGTGCCCGGCCGCGGCAGCTGCGCCCGTCCTCCCGCGAGGGCAGAGAGGACGGCAGCTGAGGTGGACGGAGGTGCCTCCATGTCGCCGAACTTGGGAGCATTAGACGGACGGCAAATGCCCGCGCAGCACGTGCGGTTAGCGGTGAGGCCGCTCGCGAGGAGAAAAAATATGAATGCACACATGTGTTTGAAATCCCAGACCTTATATCGGATCTAGTAGAAGTATGACGACCACGTTCCGAATTTGGAATAAAGTTAGATTAGATTTAGTATTATTTTAAGTTAGTTTAGATTTATTAAGATATTATTTAGTGTTTAAAAAAACTGTGAAAACTGTATGTGACATATGGAGGAGATCATCTGTTCACGTTTTCTTGAGTTCCAAAATCCCTTCCCATCATTTTAACTATAGTTGAAAGTTGCAGATAAACAAATAAATGAAAATCAAATTTAAAAATGCATAAGTTACTTAACATCTACATTGCGCGCAATTGTAAATCAAGGAAGCAATATCCTATACTTGTGTGATGGCTACAAAATGTTTATGTTTATGTTTATCACCATTCGCCGAACCATAAGGAATCCTAAAAGTTTAAAAGGATAAAAAACATATTAATTTTTACTTAAGAATGTTATGAAATTATTACATATCGCAGTGATAAAATTACAAAACGCCTGTGATAATAATTTGTTTTACAAATTCAGTTGTAAAATAATAACTTTACAATTAAAATAACGCGTGCGTTACAAAAGAATGTGCCAGGTTTTGTTCTATTACTCAGTACCACGAGGGCTGCGAGTGGGCTGTGGACGGCCGCTCAAGGTCGCGTCGCCTCTGCAGGTGGCCGGCGCGTCGCACATTTATTGGCGCCTGCTGGATAATCCGGGGATCAAACACTTCGGCGCGAAGTCAAGACGACGCGACGCGAAGAGCGTCCAGGGGCTTCGGCGCGACACGGTCGGTGGTCAAAGCGCCGTCGGCACGCGTCAGCGCCGCCCGCCCGCCGCCTCTCCTCCGCCTCTGCTCTTGAACCCCTTTCCTCCCCCGCCCGCCGCTCCCATCCATCGTCCCTGACCGTCTGGTACACCCACCACCCTCATCCTGCACCCGCTTTCGCTCCCGATCACCGCTCCCACTCATCGCACCAATTCACAGCCCCGTCCAACGCCCGCAACCGTCTACTACATCCACAGCTGCGGCCACCATTTCCTTCATTCCTTTCCACTCCCGACCGCCGCTCCCGTCCATCGCACCTATTCACGTCCCCCATTCCATCGCCTCTGAGCGTCCACCATGAAACTCGCCTCTGCTGCTACCATCCTCATCCTGTACCCCCTTCAATTCCAAACCACCGCACCAATTCACAACCACTCTCCTAACCGTCTGGTACACTCACCGCCACGGCCACCTTCGCCATTACGCACCCCCTTCCACCATTCCCATCCGCCGCACCAATTTATAGCCCCCGTACATCGAGCGTACGGTACACCAACCGCCGTGGTCACCATCCCATCCACTGATCACCCACCGGCACACAAGTCCACCGCATCTGTCCAGAAACTTTGATCTGTGAAGACTCCTCCCCCACCCCATTTCCTCCACCTTCAAGCCAACACCGTCAACACCGACATCACTCTCATCTATCGGTCACAACCTCCATCCTTCGCAGGACCCGTTCGCGTCATCCACCAGCTTAAATTCCTCACCGCCCGTTTTGACCACCGTTTCCCGTCATCACCTCTCGTCCTCATCCTCCCGGCCCCACTACACTTGCCGATTCCCGCGCACACGGCTGCGCCTTGCGGCCTCTCCTCCATTTCGTCGCGGCCGCGTGCCCCGCCGCCCCCGCCGCCGCAGCTCAAAGGCGGCCCCGCCTCAGCGCGCGGACGCGCTTCCTGCGCCGCTCGCAGCGCGCTGCTCTTCTGTCGCCAGGCGGCGCTATTGCCTCTCTCCTCGCCCGGCGCGGTGCGACGCGGCGCGGCGAAGAGCCTCAAGGCGCGCAAGTTGGGTGAAGCGGCAGCGGGATTCGCCCGCTCAGGTCTCGTGCAGCGGCCACTGGCTGCGTTGGCCACTGGCGGCGGGTTACATGGTCCTGATAGAGTAATGCGCGTCGAATGGTTTTTTGTTTGTCGTGGCCTCGAACAAAACGTGTTCCAGCGAAAAGAACTTAGGCACTCCGGTCTCTTCATCTTAAAACAAATCTATATTAATCTATATTATACAATGTCACAATAATTTCAACAATTACTATCGAAAACTTATACCGCTTCTATTATGTATCCTTTATCTTAGCGCTAATATTAGTTCTGAGCGTAATTCGTGGAGTCCTTTACAGAAACCTTATACATTATTATAGACACATTATTTTAATGGCTTAAAAGCATAATTTCGAACATATATATTGTATTTCATCCACTTTTGTTTCGATTAATGCAATATTTCTTATTAACACGTCCCGACAAATAATTCAAGAAAAAAGACTTCGTGTGAAAGTCGTTCGTACGTATCCTCTATATTCTACTTCACGTCCTTCTTCAAACATGCATCTTGTGCCTTCTCATTCCCGGTTTCCAGATCACGTCCCATGGGGAGGTGGGGGAGTGGAGGCGTCTTCCTGCGCGACATTCCGCGGCCCGCGCCGCCTCCAAAGCAGTCGCGCCTCGCGCGCGCTCCGTCTGCTGATCGCGGAGGGTGTTCCGCAGGGTCCAGATCCGCGCGCTGGGGCATCTGCAAGTGCACTCTGCACCCTACGCCCCCCGCGCCCTCAGCCGCCCCCCGCCCGCCCGCCACTCGTTGTCTACCCGTCGCTTCCCGGCCCCGTCCTTTCCCGCGATCCCCCCCCCCGGCTGCCCCTCGCTGCGGGTGCTTTCATTCTTTATTTAGTGTCACTGCGGCACGACGCGAAGGGGACAGTGGCGGCGACGGGCAGCGCGAGGGGGCGGGCGGGGATGGCGGTCGCGGCCGTCGTGCGCGGGGCACGCACGCGGCCGACGCCGCCTCCGCCGCTTCCGCCCCCGCCCGCCCCGCGGGGTTTGCACAATGCTGGCTTCTTTCACGACGGCGCAGCATGTATTTTGTATGTGCCGCTTACGTAACCAATGGGGTGAATATGGGCCCGTGGCCTATTGCTTTTCGGCGGGTGTTCGTCGTCTTCCGATAGCGGAATGGCATCTTGAGGGTGGAATTGGAGAAAGTGTGTGTGTGTCTTGATCGTGGGTTTCGGGCAGAGTGTTTGCATTGTTCTTGAAACTGTTGACACATAGAGCTTTGTGGTAGATGGAAGTTAAAGCGATGGCGTCCGGAGTCATTTTTTGTTGTTTGAGTTTCTTACGGATTACTTCATTTTGCTACTCAAAATTGTATGATTTCTTGCAACTTTTGTTATAATTCTTTTTTATGGAAATAAGGGACATAAATTCGTATCCAGAGCAAATATGATAGAATGCTTTTTCTCCTTTGTACCTTCAGTATTCATTATCGTTCAGACCAGTACTAGAATTGCCACCAAGACGACTTATTACCAGCAGAAAAACCATATTCAACTAATGATGCCATTTAAAGTATCCTTCATCAATGGTCAAAAACATTGCATGTGTCTCAATACTTTCTGGTGCAAAGGTGCCAAGTTTAACTTCACAATATATCATAAAGAAACATTAATACGCTCAGCGGAATGTATTTATTTCAGTAATTCACAAGAACCTTCCCCAATTTTAATGCGAAAGGCAATACATTTCGCCCATGACACCTAGCACCATTTGGGAACCGTTCCTTCGGAGACTCTTCGAAATAAATCATCACCTGATTCGTGGGAAGCCCAGGCGGTTGTCGGCGCCGCTTCTCGAAATCGTCACTTCGCGTCGGCGCCGCCTCCTCGCGAACACAGCCTCATTTACTCGTCTTCAACTTTCCATTAAAACTCGGAGCCCGCCGTCGCGTCGCTTCTAATTGAATTCGCCGGTATTTTCTGCTTTCAGCGACATGCTAAATCCAGGTCGGCCATTAAGGACTAATCCCTTGTACAAAGGGGCGGCGCGACACGCCCCTTTTTCCTCCGCGCCCGCCGCGTCGCTAGCGCACACGCCAGACCCGGCCACGCGCATAACTAAAGATTAGGCGTCGCGCCGCACACACCGACGCCGACGCGGGCGCCCCGACCGTTCGGTAAGCGTCGGCCAGCTCGCTCAGGCTGCAGTTGGGGAGGTCGCGACCAGCCTGTCGTTGTGGGCCGGCGGAATGGGTCGGTACATCATGTGGGCCGCATGGTGTGTTATGCCTGACTTGGGGTGGATGAAGTTTGGAAGTGAAATTGTGTTCGGGCTTCCTTCCTGGCATGGACTCTGAACGGCGTTTGCCTCTCTTCGTTCAGAAACGAAACGCATTAACACCATATTTTCGCCTTGGTGGACGACTACAAAAAGACACGTGCAGCCTGTTGTTACGTGCGGGCTTTGTATTCGTACGAGTATCTCTCAGCACAGCATCCAACGCTATAGATGTTTTATTTTTATTTTGGAGTTTTGTACCTTCCTCACGGTGGACCAGAACCCATCTTCTTATGTTATGTTATCTGGTATATTTTCCTTCAACATACTGTCAATTGTGGAGGTGTTATTAGGAGGTGATAATGTGAGATTCGTTGTTTCAGAAATTACTCTCCATTGAATGTATCCTTTTTATAATTCGCCCTTCTGCTTCCATACTTCATTGCGACTTTTCGCAGAATACTAATAAGCTGTTGTTTGGTTTTGGCAAATGTAATTGCAACCTGAAAAGTAGCACACTGAATAACATTTACTCAGTAAGAAGTAAGTAGTAGAATTAAGGAGCCCGGATACAGCATTGTCCCGACAGCTAGTAACTTAATAAATGTTGTTAATAATATTTTTAAAGGTTTATTTAATGTTCATTGGTATTAATAAGTTGATTAGCTTATTCTAATTACTAATCACCTAATTCACAATAGTTTCCTTGTTGAAGTTGTTCACCTTCGAAGTGAGTACTAGTAGTCAAAATATTGTATGGTCATCACTAGGGGGCGGGTTTTAATGACATGCCATTTGTTTTCTTTTCACTTTAGAACAATTCCGTTTAGTATAGAAATTCATATTATGCTAAGACGAAACGAAAGACCCATTTTTCTTCTTTTTTCTTTTGCATTTTTCGTCGATTTCTACTAATAAGTCATTTTTCTGTCTTTACGCCATTTTTAATGCATTTTTATTGCTGATTGCTCATTACGTCATTTGTATAGCTGATTTAATCGATTTTAATATCATTTTAATGGTACGTGCTTCAAACAATATTGACGAGCTGCAACAATCAGTCTTCACAGAGTTCCTGAGATGCATATTCGATTTCTTCTCACATATATTGTAATATCAGCCGTTGTGAGTAATCTAATGTTCCTGGGACGCCTATGGGCACCATTGTCAGTTCGGCCGATACCGCGATACATAAAGGCAGATATTTCTTGTAAAGAACAGTCCAAACCAAAAGTTTTTCAGCTGGAACAAAAGGAAGAAGCCTTAATTACATTAGTGACATATCCAACTGCTCGAGTTGTGCAGTGCTTTTGACGTTATTTTTCTTTGTTTTGGAGGCATTTCGAAAGCATTTTATGGGCATTTTATTGATCATTTTGGCAGTGTTTTGGGTCATTGAAATCCGACCCGTAGTCATCACTGTCCAACAACGTTCCTCACTTCCGTGCCCGAGCGCGTCTCGCGAAGGGAAGTCGGCTTCTACTGTCCGGCGCCGCACCGCCGCACCGCCTGCTCTGAAAGCCCCGCGCCGCGCGTTGATTGCCTGCTCGGGGCGAATGCTTGCCGCCGCCGCCCCAACGTGTGTCCTCGGCGTTTTTGTCTCCGGAGCGGCTCTGGAGCGCTTGGCACAGCGCCCGCCGCCGCCTGTGGAGGAAATCTAGCACTTCACGAGTACCTCGAGATTTGCATTTCTCTGGCGTCGGGTTGCTAGATGCGAGAGAACAAGTACGTTCGTGGACGGGTTTTAGAGGTCTGTCATTAACATACTTTTGTGTGAGAATAGTAATAATAATAATAATAATAATAGTAATAATGATAATGATTAATAATTATTATTATAATGATGATTATATAATTCGTGTTTTGATTGCTCAAAAAATTGACTGTTCTAACCAGTAATCTAACCGGCCAGCCGGAATACGCGTAGTTGCCCTAACCATTTCAGCTACAGAGTCAGTTAACTTTCGACCAAACTTTAGAAGTTAAGAGCCCCCGTCACGGTTTCACGTCGCATTTCCCTACCCAGATATAGTTGTAAGCTTAATAACGAGGTAGGAACATCGTTTCGCAATCACCAACTAACCGTTTCGATCCCATAGCTACTTAGCATTAAGAATTCTTAAAAAATGTTTTGTTTTGTAAAGATGTTTTGACTCTCCAAGAAATGACAATGTCACTATTTCTCTGCTTTCCCCTAAGAGTTCGTAAGAGGTAAATCCATCATCGGCTTAATTTTAACAAATTTTCCTGTTTTATGTTTTAATTTTTTAGAGATTTTAATTGCTCTAAACGCTATGGAACTTGTCGTTAGGAAACGTATTCCAGTATCGACCGGTTTTGACAATGGTCGAGTTTACTAGCATATTTTATATGTAATTTTGGTAGATAATATTTGTTAATTGATAACTTTCTGAAAGAAAAATAATTTTTCTTTAGTGAACATAATGATTTGGCTAAATATAGTTATGTAAAGTTATGTAACCGCTTGTGTTTTGTCTCAAATTCGTCAGATGTCTCCAGAAAAAGAATGTTCTATTTGTTTGTTACTGCGAGTCCTAGATTGCTGCTCAATTAGCCAAATGGATGTCGAGGGATTACAAAACGTTGTTCACACGATAGTTCGAAAGGCAGAGTCGCTTTGAGAAGTCCCACAAGGGCGAGTTTGTAGGCCTGAGAGCGAACGCGGAAGCCCACTTCTCACCGTCGTCTCCACCTCCGCATCCTCCTCCGCCTCTTCCTCTTCCTCCGCCTCCGCCTCCGCCACCGCCTCCGCCGCCGCCACCGCCACCGCCACCGCCACCCCATCCGCCACCGCACGCCAACCGCCACCGCACAGCCACCGCACCGCCACCGCCACCGCCCGCCACCGCCACCGCCAACGCCACGCCACCGCCACGCCGCCACCGCCACCCGCCACCGCCACGCCACCGCCACCCGCCACCGCACCGCCACCGCCAACCGCCACCGCCACCGCCACCGCCACCCACCGCCACCGCCACCGCCGGCGCACGCCGCCGCCGCCGCCGCCGCCGGCCGCCGCCCGCCGCCGCCGCGCCTCTCTCCACCACCTCCCGCCATCGTCCACCCACCGCCGCCCACCCCCTCCTTCTTCATGGCGGCTCCGTGCGCGTGCAGCCGCTGCCGCATTCGCCCCGGTTGGAGAACGCGTCGTGTGAACTCGAGACCCGAAGAGGTCGTGTGGTTGCGAAGAAAGCACCGAGGTGGGGTTGGAGGTGCGGAGCACGAATTAGCGATTGGGAGGCAACATGGGTGGCACTGACACAAAGCGACATCGTGGCTGCACCCTGCCCCCAAGTTATAACCCCAGGTGAGCGCTGTAAGGGGTAGGACTTGATTTAAGGAGTTTATTTCTTATAATGAAAATGAACAGAATGACATTTTCATAATGCAAAATACGTTAATTTTTTCTCAGAACTTTTTAAGATTTGAAAATATTTGCGTTATAAAATAACAACTTTAGTCAAGTGACATTCTTGTATGTGCGTTATTAGCCATTATCAATACGAAATATACATTAAAAGCAACATCAGTTTGATGGACTAAGAATGTGTACTTACTCTTAAGAAAAATATCCGTCTGTGAGACGGTGAAACTTCTAGGAAGTAATTGTAAACGGCCGCAACAATCAAAGAGGTGCAGAGACCGCAAAAACAAGGAGGTGACGGCACGGGGAGGAAGAGAAGATGTGAACTGTGAGTCAGAGAGGAGGAGCGCACGTTCATTGCTATGCGAGGGTTCTGCCGGCTTGAAATGCTGACTTGTCTGCCTGTGAGACGTATGTTCTGTTCTAAAGGTTAAATTAGTTGTCACGTTCACGATCGTTAAAGGCCCTTTACAACCTGTTATTATTCAAGGTGAGAACGGTAATTTATTGAACTATTGGAAAATTCTGAAACTGCGGAGAGAGAGGTGGTGCGTAGTTCTCTATGCCATATTCATACTTCATTTATAATAATAATAATAATAATAATAATAATAATAATTATAATAATAATAATTATAATAATAATATTAAATATGTGTTTACTTTGTTTATTTGGAATTTAATTTTATGGAAAAAATTGTTTTTTTATTAACACTTGCGTCAGATTTTCTGTTCTGCGTGATTTCTACACCCAAACCTAGTTACGAGTGGAGATCAACGAACTCCTTTTCACGCCATGAACTTGGTTTCACTCCATTCTCAATAATGTATCGACCACGTGAAAGGGCAGGGTCTTCCAAGTAACAAGATATTTTCGCAAAAAAACGCACCTTCCTTCGGTTTCTTTGAACCGAAGACCAAAGACAGCTTTCATTCACGACTCTTCTTTAATCTTATTCTTCTCCGCGCCTATTCTTGAGGCGTTTCCACCTCTTTCGTCGGCGCTCGCCCATCGGGAGCGTCGCGCCCGTCATTAGCCCCGTGGGAATTGTAAACCGCGCGCGGGCGTCTAATCCGGGGCGGAATGCCGGTCGCCGGCTGTTGTCGAGGCGCGGCCCTCTGAAAGGAGATCGGGCGCCCCGGAGCATTGTAGGGGGCGGAGACGAAGCAGATGGAGGAGGCCGTGAAGGGGGGGAGGGGGAGGAGATCGCCTTGGGGCCGCGTCGCGTCGCGTCGGCGACGGCTAAGCCGCTCTCGTTTCTTCGGCCGCCCGCCCCGCCCCGCCCCGCCTCGACTGCTTTGGCGCTCGCCTCGCCTTTGACCCGACCCGGCCCGTTATTCGGCTGCCGCCCACGCAACACGCGAGCTTACGCGCCATCGCCGGCAGAGCGCACCTGCTGCGGCGAACCGCCTCCGGCTGGCGACAGAATCATCTAGACGAGGAGATGCCCTGACTCCTCAGTCACTTTCGGTGATTGAACAAAAAAGTGCATGTTTTATTAAACTCACGCTAAACTGCGATATTAAAAACATTATTGCAAGAGACTTCAAAAATGTATACGAACATGGAATAGCATTTTGAGTGAAGAAACGATTGTAGAATTGAATACTGATTTCCAATCGAAAATGTATCGGGATAAATTCCACTGTTGCGCAATTAATAATAACACATATTTATATACAATAAAATATATTTTATTAATGGCGAGATTCAAACCACTAGGTCTTAATCACTTGCGCGTCCACGTTTTCTCACTTTTTTACTAAATTTACTTTTCGCGCAGTTATTGTATGTGTACGTAGACCAACAAAAAGGATTGTAGCACATACATTAGTTGCTTCTTACATTGGTTATTACTACTTACGATATATGATAGATGTAACACAATCAATACAAATTAGCATTCTTTTAATAGTAATGTAAACAATACACAAACACCAGCCATTATTGAAAGGATTTGTCATCTCTTATTATCTCGATCCTACATTTCCGTCCTGCCCCCCTGGAAGACAGAATTCCGACCCGCGGTAGCCCGCTCTGTGCACCTGTGGTGGCCGGTCTCTGACGCTTGGGCCTCCGCGGCGAAGGAGTCAGAGGCCGTCGAGTACCAACAATGAACCAACGACCGCACAACCGCCGTCCCCGGCACAGGACAACTTCGTTGCCCGCTGCAACTCGTCTCGCGACCGGGAGGTCCTAGGTTTTTTCGACTCTCGACGTGGTAATTTTTCGCACCACTGCTACAGGCAATTTAGCCACTGCCTGGGCGAGAATTCTGGAGGCCGGCTGTCTGGTCCAGTATGTATTTTCCGTGATACTCCGACCAACACAAGCGTGCACACTGAACAGTACCCCTAACAGAACGGGAAAAGGACTCGCGCGCGATATTTCTTCTATCTTTGCCTTACTTGCCCCGCTTACCGCCGCCTTCTTCAGCGTGTCCGCCGCTTCCGTGTCCTCAACGTCCCCCCGCGGAACCCGCCTCGTGCGGCCGAAATGTTACTTGCGCGAGGCGAGTCCCTTCCGTCTCTGAAACAATGCTGACCTTTTTCGGCGCCCGAGCACTGATCTAACCTCCGCCGCACACCCCTCTGCCCCGTCGCGGTGGCGAAACGCACGCCGCGCCCGCACGCCCACGCTGTCATGAGAATCTCCGCAGGACTTAAGTGGATGCCGCTGGGCTCGCTTCAAAACTACTGTAGTCAACTGCCATAAAGTCTTTCTCAGGCTTACGCAGAATAAGAAAGTTACTGAATAAAAAGATTCTTTCTTCGGACCAAGGTAACGCATACCCACGAATTCCAAATATTTCTATACATTCACAATTTCTGCAATTAATATTCTAATGTCGAAAAGAGTTTTTATAATTAGCTACTTGGTAATAGCGTATCGTGGGAATTATGTCAGTGGAATTGCGATTTTTGGAGGTATACAAATGTTTCCTCAGGTTTACTTTATCACATGTAAGATAGAGTTAAGAAACGCAGAATAAGAAACAACAGTAATAATTATTGTGAAAGAGGAAGCATACACCAGGACTGAATGTCGAACCAAATGCAAAAAATCTCACAATTGCTTACGCTTACTATTCTTGGTAAGTTATAAAGCTTCGTTTATGAAAACTTTCGGCATGAAACAGAAAACGAAGACAAAATTCTACATTCAAGCATATCATTTCCTCATACAGTATTAACAAAGTGGAAACATCCATCACAAAATTCAAGTACTACCACTTTTAGAACGACTTCGTCCATTACTCGGTGCATTGATAATATATTAAATTTATATTTAATTTACTCAAACACTCCAAATTCTTAATGAATGCCGAACGCTTCCATCCTAATCAGATTGTAACATAACATTCATTTTATCTATAGGTAGCTACTGAAAACGTTTTTTTTTTTTTTCTTCCAATTCTCCAGGAAGCTTTAAGAGCTCTTCGTTTTATGAGGATTCAATGTCGTTTGGCCACCCGTTTTCCTTCCACTGCTAACCAAAAGTAATTCCTGGAGGCACGCCTCCGATCGTTCCCTAGGTGATAGCCCCGGCTCACTACCGTCACCAGCCACGTACTCGTCGTCTCACCAGCCCGGCGCTTTTTCAGCCACGCCGCGCGCAATTTCTGGTGATCAATCTTCGCCCACCGGCGTCACCGCCTCCGTCCTTCGTCTTCGCAAGGCCGGGGTTGCCGGCTGGCAAGCGGGAGACGCAAGGTACTGCGACGCCCGCCTCTCGGGGGGGAGTGGGGTGGGGGCCTGCCGCACGATCGCACCGCTGCCTGCCTGCCGGAGGATACTCAACCCAATCATATCTCCGGGATAATGTGATGTAGTGTTTTGCCTCTCCAGCCTGCTGCTGCAGCTCGCAGCAGATGAAGCGGTGGAAGAGGAGGAGTGGTATAGAAAAACATTGCGTGTAAGACAAGTGAATAGAAAATTTCGTTTAGAGTTGTGACTTAGTTGAAATAAGAAATAAATTTCAATAACAAAATTAAAAATGAATATATTCAAAGAATTGGATTTACAAGTTACCAATAAAATTGCTCAATATATAAAACCACTTCCCGGCAAACCTTTTCCTTTCAGAACACTGCTTTACCGCAGAAATACAAGCACGCGTGATTGGCGCGCTATCGGACCCTCAGGGTCCCGTGACAATACCGTCACATGGCCTGACGCCAAAATTTTAACCCGGTCGTTGGCGACCCGTGTGTACCAGCCACGTGAGATTGTCTTGGTCCCTTACTCTCCGATCATCTCGCCCACACTCCTACACTTCCTCGTACACACACTTACAAGTCCCCGACTGCTAACTGAATTAGAACGCGGGCGCAGATGCGCCGCGTTAAAAGTTGAGGCTGACACCCCCACCACTGTTCCATTATAGGCTCGCCGGCTGGCGCGACACTCGCAGGTTTGGTTAAACGCCCACACACAGGGTTCTTAGGTTGGCTGCCTGCTTCCGCTAAACGAGGCTCGCCCGGCAGCATTACCTCGGAGTTTACAGCCTCCGGTATTTTGTTGGCCTGCGCACTACCTGAGTCAACCGCCCGAAAGCGAAACTCCGGATTTTCAGGACTCAACCCCTTCCTCCCCGCAGCGTACTTTCACCGACCTAACGTTCTGGCCCTTGTGTTAACGGACGCCAGCCAGAGTCATAAGCGAGAAAATATACTAGGCTGAACAATATATAGATATATTAGTAGCTCCTGGTGTTTTAAA
>BOPP01000001.1:3882546-3911071 GCA_017312745.1 Gryllus bimaculatus
AGGTGTCATGGGGTGTTTCGGGGAAGGGTAGGGATGGCAGGGAAGCGCAGGGTGCGTGGGAAGTATATAGGGAGACGAGAGGGGAAGAGACGGGTGATGGGCGGTGGCATGGGCAGTGGCAGCGTATTGGAGGTGTCGTGGGGGGTTTCGGGGAAGGGTAGTGATAACAGGGAAGAGGCGGGCGCAAGGGAAGGATAGGGGTTGGAGGGAGCTGGGGTGCGGGTGGCGGCGGCGGTTTCGGGAGCTACATCGTGACCCGCGGCGCGGCACTGATAACATTCACGCGCGAGGCTGCCGTTCCCGGGCGGCAGTGCGGAGGGGTGGTGTGGAGGGGGTAGCGGGAGGCTCCCCGCGGGGCCGCTCGGCGCGCGTGTTTTCCTTTGATTTCCAGAGCGCGCCCCGTGCGCCCTCTCCGCCCGCTGCGCGCGCCCGCCCCGCGCGCAGTCCGCCGTTCGATCCCTGGCGCCGACACATATTTGCTTTCATGTTTGAGGCGAAAATGTTCACCTTTGGAGTGAATGTCTATGTGGAAAAGTATTTGGTTTGCCGTTCAAACTATCCTCGCCTTACACTACGTAAAGGCGATCGATGACAATCAAAGTTGCTCTGAAGAGGAACTCTGCGTTTTCTCTTCTTATGTTGATCGCCCATGTCTCAGCGCTCCTGCGGCTGAAAGACGAAACGTTTTTTAATAGAAATACAAGTCAGTTAGTTACATACACGTTTTTAATGCAGTTGTGTCTTTAGATTGTAGATTTGAGGTAACTACAATTTACCGAACTGAATATACATATTAATTCGCTGGTTTCTAATGGCGATATCTAGTAAAATGGAAATCCCCGAATTGATTTCGGAGAACGGTGTGAAGAAAATAATTCGGATATATAACTTCCTTGTGGTTTTTATTTTTGTTTCGTAAATTATAGGTAGCTACACATGCGGTTTCTAGGGCGGAGGAAATATATTCTACGTAAGTGTGAGAAATCATTTAAAATCAGTTTCCACCTGAGTTCGTTGAATGCAACTCAGTTTCTTGAGAAGATTGCACTCGTTTTCGAACAATCTCGTATTCATTATTAAGATGCGTCGTTTAATTTGTATGAAGTGTAATACCTGTGAGATTGTTATTGTCGTCAATGTAATTCCCTTGGCCATTCTAGGAAACATGACCTGATAATTGGGTTTCCAATTGTTATAAGGCTAAAGTTGCATTCTCATCACATGCATACAATAGGCGCAAGAGCTTAAATATGAATACTTGAGGAATATACATTTTAGATATGTTTCATGGTAATCACCCACCCCAGTCCTAATTATGACAAGCGAGAGTCATAAACGTAAATATCAGTGGTAAATGACGCACTTTTCTCCACGTTGCTCTGTGATTTGCATGTGCATTAGTTCTGCAAGGCCCTACGTTCCAGATTTTCCCATTTATAATCTTTTAAGAACAGCTCCTCCATTCGATTGTAATCGATCGTCTAATTATACTCTCTAAAAGCCCCCTCGCGGCATTAAGAGGTTCCGATGCATTTTCGTTGCCATTGCCATGCAAATGCGCGACACCCGCCTCACGACGGCTCGCCCTTTTCCTCACGCCAGCCGTCGTCCCCGCCCCCGTTCCCGTCTCCGCCGCCTTCGCCCGTCGCTGCGATCCCCGTGGCCCCGTCGCCGTCCCTAGCGTCCCGTCTCACTTGCAATTCCCGCTGCCCCCATCACATTACCGCACCGCTTCTTTCACATCCCGTCACTACCTAAATGCTCCGCCCACAAAGAGGATCAAATCGTAAAGAAACTCCTAAATGCTTATCACATTCAGGATAATTTCATTGTCACTTTGCAACTACATAGCGCTACACTCTACGTTGCATCATAGCTCCACCTTTCATCATCATCCATATACCGTCCTCAGTGCCGTTCCTTGTTGCATATTCTCCGCATTTATGCACTGTAACCTCTCTTCTTTCCAGTGTCAATTTACGTTTCCCTTATTGCATTTCTTCATTGTTTCTTCTTCTTCTTCTTCTTCTCCTTAAAGCATTCCATCTTACTTCCTCACATGGGATCTGAAACTTCTCTCCTACTCTCTCCTCTAAACAATCACGGAAGTATGCCATTCCCGGGAGCATTAATTCCAGGTGAATGCCGGAATAGTGCCCTAACGAACGGGCAGCTTTTGATCATCCCATCCTCAACCTTGGTCCTCTCTCCTTACACGCTGACACTGACACGCACTACACTACCACGCATGCCGGGAGTCCAGTCCTTAGTTTAGAGCTAGTCTGGCGCAATGCTCTGCTTGGGGAAGGGGGAAACCTGAAGGGGGAAACTCTCTAGTCAACGAGGAAGTCGGCCTTACCTCGGGGTGCAGCAGGGGACGCCCACCGCCGGCCCACGGGACGAATGACCAAAATAGATGACGCGTTAACCGCGCTCTCACTGAGGTTCGGCAGCTCCCCGCCCTCGCGCTCCCCGTCCCTCCCACCCCAGCGGGGCCTCGCGCCGAGAGCCACGCGGCCTTCGACGCGACGCGGCGCGACGCAGCGGGACGCAGCGGGACGCCCCTCCGCCGCGCCGCCCATTGTTCGCAGCCATGGGGCGCAGTGGGCTGCAATCCCACCGAAACCTCGGCTACGGGCGTTTCTGTCTTTTCCCAAGCAGCATTTCAACCACCATGCGAATACCAAAACCATTTGGCATGTGTGCTCAAGGTTTGGCTGTTAAGCTCTGAAGAAGGCCACAGCAAGGTGGCTGAAACGTCAGCCCAACTGACCGATTCGTGGCTCATCCCAGATAACCAAGAATGTATGTGTGCTCAAGAATTAAAAACAAAATGTGTATTGTTTTCAGAGACCTCGACGATCCCGACGACAACGTCTCTGAGTGGAATTTTGTAGTCTTTAGTTCGAATCCCACAGAAGACGGGACATTTTCGCTGTGTGGGGAAAGTAATGGTGAACCATCAGCTGTCTCCTTGGTCAACGTTTTGAATCATCACTTATGATATGGAACAGAGCGTCGGCGTTTTACATTTGTATGGATTTTGTTTAGAATTAATGTATGTGTTTCTGATGTAAGATATTAAAGAAGTCACTTGTAGTGATAATTCACTTTCATTCAGAGAGAGAAGTATATTACTATAATCTTCTTCCGTTTCCCTGGGTCGTACTTCGTGAGCACAAAAAGTGCGGTCCTAGTGATGACACAAAAATGTAAGTCTTTTTTTTAAATTTTGACTGCGTCTTTGTATTATTTTCTTAAAATATCTGCTCAATTGTTTGTTTGTTTTCTGAAGTAACATGTTTATAGTTCCGTGTATGCATGTAAAAACTTTGTGAAATTTATTACTCTCCGTAAATACTTTTTTTGGGTGATTTCTTTTTCTGCTCTTCCTTCGGGTCAATTTGACCCACTGCACGTGTCGATTCCCGCTGCCCCACCCTCCACCAGCGTTCGCGTGATGGGGTCTCGCTCTAGCAAATGAAATGCATACATCGGCAGAGGACCTCCGCGCCTCGCCGTTCTACGAACTTCCAAACCGAAATGACAAAAACGAAAATGTCAGTGGTTGTAAACAAAAAGAAATGATCCATTGTTTGGCACAGAGAACTTCCTATGCATCATTCTCAAACAGGGAGATGGGATATATTCGCGTACTTTACTCACATGTTCTTCCGTTGTATTTTTCATTTCATTGCGGATAATGTAACACACAACTTATTAAATACTGGGTTATAAATAGAGGTAGATAAGTAAAATGATTTCTTGCGAAGGAGATAAATATAAAAAATGAAAAAGGAAATTATATATTTGTGCACATTTTCGAAATTTAAAAATAGCAACAATTTTGATATGAAATTATATGAATCTTTTGTGTCTCAGATTGGAAAATCATTCTCGTTGCTGAAAAATAAATTTGGTAGAAAATGAAATATGTGACCGAATGTAATTCGTCAGATTTGTAGTATTAGACTACTTCTCGATTTCAAGACTTCGACGCGGTATAAAATAGTTTTAATGACGATTGCCAAACACCGAAATGAATTTTTTTAAAAAACGTTGGTATAGGCATCAACGTTAAGTACTTAAGAACCGCGTCAACAAATGAAAATCATTAATTTTATTTCAAATCTACAATAGAAGGGACGAATACAGCCGAGTACGTGCCCTTACATTGGACCTTGCGTGACGCCAGAGTGGATGCAGCCAAGTTGGCCCGGGCGAGCGGGCGCTGGCGCGTACACGCATGAGGACACGCGCGCCCGCTGCCCTTGGCAATGACCTTCGCTCATTCCTGCCTCCCCCACCCCTCCCCCGCGCCCGCAGCGTTCTTGGGCGATGACGCCGACGCCGGGTGCGCGAAGAGGGCCGCCGCGCCGCGCCGCTGTGGCGATGGCGTCGCGACCGACGGACACGAGTAGTACTTGTGACGGCGATGCCGATTATGTGTGAGGGGACTTGGGTGCAGACAATGGGAAGGGTGGAATGGGAAATAATGTAAATGACTCAAGTGTGAGAGTCAGTGCCAAGAATGCTGGCGGAAACTGAGTGAATCGGAGAAGGAAAAATGATGCAAATGACAGAAGCGTGCAAAGATGTAAATGACAGAAGTATGCAAACTGTTATGATGAAATACTGTTGTAATGATGAGCCACTGATGTCTGTGAGGGAACCACTTCTAACTTCAGGGTGAAAGTTTTGAATGTCTTGTTGGTAGAGATTATGCCTGGGAGACGTTACCGAATACTGGGTAGTCGCTTGTTAATGGGATGGAACTCTATACATTCGTACGTAATTGATGAAGCAATTAAAATAATGAGAAATGGTGCGTATCCATACGACAGCACTTTTGTGAAGACTGAAGTAGTTTTGTGTTTATATTTGTGAGTATTAATATGTAGCAATGTGCAGTAGCAATGTGCTAATACTAGTGTTGTTGAAGTCTATAAATTCCTGTTTGATGCTACAAATATTGCGAAGAGAGATAATTCTTCTGGTGGGGCAAGCGATAGCAGTGCGATGGAGGGCGAAGGAGCGGTGGTCGCAAAGGTGGCGGCGGCGAGGAGGGCGGCGGAGAGGGCCGCGAGGACGGCGACGAGGAGGGCGGCGAGGAGAGCGGTGGAGAGGGCCGCGAGGACGGCGTGGGGAGGAGGGCGGCGAAGAGGGCAACGGTGAGGAGGGCCGTGGCGAGGACCGGGGCTGCGGGGAGTGCGACGAGAAGGGCGACACGGAGGGCGGCGAGAAGAGCGGCGCGGGGGGCGGCGAGGAGGGCCGTGAGGATTACGTGGAGAGGAGGGCGGTGAAGAAGGCGGCGCGGAGCGCGGTGGAGGAGGGCAGCGAAGAGGATGACGGCGAGGACGGCGACGGCGAGGACGGCGATGGCGAGGAGGGCCATGGCGAGAAGGGCGGCGCGAGGAGGGCGGCGGCGCTGGGCTGGCGCGACGTGCCCGGGGTGCCAATGGTCGCGCGCCCCGCCGCACAGCGGAGAGCATATTTGGACCGGCGGCGCGGCTCCTGAGAAGCCCCACGGCTCCAGAGCGGCGCGGCGGCGGGCGCAGCCGCGTCGCGTGCGCGAATTTCGTTTTGCAAACCGGCGAGTGCGCGGGGCTCGGAGAGCACGCACCACTCGCCGGCGTGCTTCGCTCCGACGGGACGGGGGACGGGGGACGGGGCGACGGGGGACGGGCGGTACGGGGGACGGGGACGGGACGGGGGAAGGCAGTTTCTCCGACGAACTCCGAGCAAATTCCCTTTGTAGGCAGGAAAGATGGTGAGTACAGAAAGAAGTAAAGAAAGCTTTCACAACATGCAATTGCAGGATGAAACTTGTCACAAATAATGGTTGAGGTACTAGGAAAAATTTAATTAAAATTTAAACCTCCAAGGTGGCATGCTAATATTTTATGCTCAGAAACTACCCTTACATGACGAAAATATTGTTGTATTTTAAAAATTAAATTATTTATTTTTTGATATATAAATATTCCTGTGTTTTCAGAATCTGATATTAGGCACATTTAAATTTTTATGGACGAGTATACTACTAATGATACATATCCAGTATTTCTAACCAACAGTAAAAACCTGTGTCTGGAATAGAATTTATTGCTACACGATCATCTGTGGACTTTTTTTTATTTCAACTCCAGATCATGAAATGAGACATCATACATATTCCAAGGGATATTCCATAAGGATATCGCAGCACTGATCGATGTAGATCGATGGTAGGGAATTGGCATTGGTTAGAAAAAATGCTTCCACTTTCCCTCCCTCTCTCTTGCTGTTCCGACTGCTTGCACCGGTGACGATCTGTCCGCCGCCTAAGTACAACGAGATCGGTGCGTACGAAACGGGGGCAGGAGCCTATCCGGCATATTTACTGCTTACTGTGCGCGTGCCAGGTCGTCTCGTAACAGCACTCGGCCGCGCCCCGGCGTCTGCCCCACTCCTTTCCCCAAGGACATGTCTACGTACAAGGTAAATGTCACTTGAAAATGCGTGTTTTCTTCTACAAACTGCACGGTAACTAATTCTCTCACCTACAATTTATTGATCTCCTCATTCGCTGATAACTTTGACTTTTCTTTCCTCCGAGTTCCTTCTGTGTCTCTCCGTTCCGTATCTTCCCTTCTTTTTCCCTCCATTTTATTTTATTGCTTTACTTATCTCGAAGTGCTATTAATATTTAATTTTTCAACCACATTTTTCATTCTATCACATATCATTCACATATCACCTTTAATTAATAATATTAGATTTCACAACTTCGTTTCATAAATTCATCCTCCGCGACACATTCTTGTCTTCCTTTGCTTCCCATGTTTCCGCTTTTTCTACTTTTTCAATTTTTCCTCTTTTGTTTCTTTTTTCGCATCGGGTCTCCTTGTTCTTTTCGTTTCCCCATCTCCAAGTGCACATCCTCTATTACTGATTAGGTGGTGATTCTGGGCGCCTCAACTGCCAAGATCATTAGATCTGCACGTCTAGTGCAAATTTTTATAGCGAGAGATAGCTGTAATCTTCCCCAGGTGGATGGCGAGATCCAGCCACCACCTACGTTGTCCTGCGGGGATTTACATCAACAGGGTATCTCCCACCACCGGGGCACCACCCCGGCTGCAACGAGCTCTCATCTCCCCACTGGTTTCCCGGCATGTGCGGTAGTGTAGTGCATGTAAGTGTGTGTAAGTAAGGCGTGAGAATAGGACAAGGAAGAGGTAGGAATGATCGCGCGCGGTCCGTAGCCCGTTTGTTAGGGTACTGCTCCTGCATTCGCTTGGCGACGAACGGAGAAACCACGGTAAACTACCGGTCAGAGCAGCCGGCCATTAGAATCCTCCTCCAGACAGCGGCTTAATTTGATCTAGCTACGTAGCTGGTTGTTGAAAACCCTTCCATCGTTGGGACTCGAACCTAGGACCTCCCGGTCAGAGTTATTGCAGTGCACACCCTCCCTCGCACAACTCTTCCATTCGCCTTGAACCCCATTCCTGCTCACTGGCTCATTCATCCTAGTAACACCCGTCCCCGCCTCAGTCCGCTCTGCTTCTATTTTCCTCCGCCCGCCGCGCTCCTGCAGCCGGGGAGCGGGCCGGGCGTGACGGGGCGTGGTGTAGCGCCGCGTTTATTTTTAGCCGCTGTTATGGTCGTGGGTCAGAAATGCAAATCGATGCGTTTTTCTCTTTCGTTTTGGCGCGGCGGCTGGGCGCGTCACGCCGCCCCCATGCCACTGCCTCCGCGCGTAGGAGTCGACGAGTCGCGCGCCAGAGAACCAGTGACGGCTCGTGGTCGAAGCCGGCACGCAGAGTTGGTGGGGGAGTTGTTTACTGTGCAAGTTGCGTAAGTCTTGGTTGTAGATTGTAGTTTGCGGAGTCGATCTGGGCTACTACGTCATATAAACGGCCGTTTTTTGTTTGTTTTGTTCGTTTGTTTAAACAAATTAGTTGGTGAATCTGAGAAGATAGTTTGCACAAAAATTTAGTACCGTATACGCTATCATCGTTTCTGTGACATACCGACTGGCGATATTACTAATGTGCTTTCCGTGCAGAAATTGAAGGAAAACAATGCAGAATTCGTTCATATAAGTGATGATTAAGCTACGATGTCAATGGTTTTGATACATACTCAATGACTCACGAAAAAAACCATCCAACCCGAAAAAAAACCATCCAAGTATTATAATTTGCAGCATTTTTGCTTCTGTAAGCCACTAATCTTTATTAAAAGCAGAAATTTTGCGCTTGATTTTCATTATGTTAATGTTTTTAAGATAAAAAATGTGGTGTTTAAGTATTTGCTTTAAATTACTGATTATGTTTTGCATGTTGTGAATATTCTTCGTTGGCATTACTAATTACAAATGAACAAATATTGTTCTTGCACTACGAAGAAATATATCTCGAACTAAAATGAAAAATCCACATTTATAGTTGAGAAATGTGCTATGTTGCCTCTTAGAGCTACTATATCCGAGACCATTATCCAAGGAAGCGGTAGTATTAAGAGATATACTGCACATTATCTTTCTTGGTAATGCGTGAAAATAGGTACTATTACAGAAGTATATGATTCAACGCCTTGGAATTTGCATAATGTGGTGCTTCAATAACACAGTACAAGTATTCATCATAAAGTATCTAGCGCGCATCTTAACGTAGGGTTGACTGCATCATTTCATATCTCCGTCGGCAGCGGAGAGACGGTGTCGGTGGAGGGGGGGAGTCTGCGACGACTACGGTGCCGTCGAAGGAGGACGTCAGACGTTCTCGAGGCCATAAAATATTGAGAACACGGACGCAACAATATCTCTAGCCGGGGGTAGGGCTGGCGCTGCAGACGTCATCGCTTCTGTACGCTGTGTTGGGGGCTACGCGTGCCCTTTACGAGGGGGGCCTCTGCCGGAGGATTCTTCTGCGCCCTTTTATGGCGATTAGAGCAGAAGGCGCGGGATGGAGGAGGTGGGCGCGGCGATCATTCGTTGCGGTCAAAATTGCAGGATTCGTGCTGTCTTTGAATGTTTCTTTTTCTAAGCTACTATTGGAATTGGGATGTTATGAAATGTTGCAAATAAGGATATGTTGATTTCGGAGAAGTGCGATACGAATTGTATCGCCTTTTATAGTCCAAAGGCGATTTCTTTCCCCGTGTATGAGATTCAGTCGCACTATCATTACATAAATTTTAGTAGTAACAATTTTCAAAGAAAAAAAGATTTGACCAAAAAGCAAGAGGACTGCAAAGGACGAGTTACATTATTATTTTCTAAATAGTTTTCGTTGAAGGTATGAGAAAATGCGTGAAACCTCAATGTTGACGATATTGGTTAGTCGATTTTATCGTGATCAATTGCTAATAAATATTAGTATTTTTGTTTAGCACGTGATCATCAGAACCATATATCTGTATTGGTTTCTTCTTGTGAGCATTCAGATGAAGACATTAGAATGCCATTATGATTTTGCAAAGAGTCGGTTCCAGCAAACAATTCAATTCAATTCAGTCAATTATGCCCTACTTTGTGACGAGACTGAGGCCAACTAGTCAGCTCTTCCGCCTGACCACGCAATTATCGCTAAGCTCCTTTTACTGTCTAGTAGAGAAAGGAAGTAACAAGTCGGGCGACGAAATAGGCAATTTAAGTTTTGATCACAGGCTTTTTTTAGGCATGATTATCTTTTACAGTCAGCAAATCTACATGGGACAATCGGCTTCACTTCCCCACCGAAGAAAGATTTACGAAGGATTTTTCTCCCTTAAAAATCCAAAGCTTCGAACCCGCGAACGTAGATTCAAGAATAACAGTCCGATACGCTCACCGGTACACCACCGACGTCGCTTCTTATATTGTAGATTGTCGTCTTAGCGGACGGTTAATACCCACTCTTTCTTCGCACCCCCCCCCCCACCAAACGCGATTTGCATCTGAGTTTTCGTAAGCGACGGCGCGTGCCAGCGGCCGGGCTGGGCGGTGCGTGCCCTCCCTTTTCCGGTGGCGCCCCCTGAGGAGCCGGCGCGGCCCGAGACGCGGCGTTGGCCGACTATGGTCGACTTACAGCTAATTTTACGGTAGATTAGTCGACGCTGAGCTCACTGGGGAAGAAGCGTATTATTAGCGAGTTTTATGTCGTCGACGGCGGCGGCGGTGGAGGGGGAAGGGGAATGGGATGCTGGGCGCCGCGACGCACGACGTCCAGACGCCGCCGTCGCCGTCGCCGTCACCGCCGCGGCGGCGAACGCCCTCGTAAAGCCAGGCGCCTGCAAATGGTCCGAGTCGTGATGATGTTACAGTTATTACTCGCCGGCAATTAAGATCTGCCGACTTGGTCTTCCTCCCGGGCGTATTGGTCCGCGCCTCTCAAAGGAGACGGTGGAAGGGGAAGGGTGTCTCGGAGATGGAGGTGGCAGTGGCGGTGATACTGGTGGTGGTGGTACGAGAAATAGGTGGTGGTGGTGGTGGTGCGGCGGCGGAACCCGTGGCAGTGGTGACGGTGACTTTGGGGACGGCAGCGTGGGCTAGGGTGCTGGTAGTAGCGGGAAGATGTCGACGTTAGCAGTTGTGGAGAGAGAGGCAACAGTGAAGAGGAGGTGGTGATGGCAACCACGTAGTCCCCACGAGGGAGCGATCGTTTTATTTTTGCGTGTTTGTCAGCTGTTTTCTTATTTGAGTAACGTTTCGATGATTTACTGGCCCGTCCGCTTCGTCCGCCACTGCTTTCCATCGTTACGAGCTCACCGTCCTGTCGACTTTTGTTGTTTCTTCAGTATTTACGGCACAAGATTTTGTTGATGGCGATGATCTATTGCCGACCGTAACTAAAGATGACAACGATACGGTTGATTGTTAGAATTGTAAATGGTTGCTTTACAGTTCAAAATTGCGTTGAATATAATTTGTGTCATTTGTAGTGATGTAACTGAGTAACGATATTTAATTTATAGAAACCAAAAAAACCGTTCTGCCGTGTAAGCGATGAATTTGCATTCAATTCGTTAATATTCCTCTGTTTGCCAGTCAGGATTCCTGCCTGTCGAAATGTTCAAGGGCTGTGGTGAATTGAATTATCGTTGTTGATGACGTTGCTTTTGAGTGATTTATTTCATGTTTGAGCTCTGTACCTTTAGCACTATTGTGTTTCCTAACGTTCCTTCTCCAAGCCTCCCGTTCCTTTCGCCTCGCGTCCGGCGGCGCGGGCGGGCGCGGGGGCGACGCGCTCAGGGCCGAGCCATATTTCGTCCTGTTAAGAGGCGACCCTGGCCCGCGGAGGGTCAAACCTCGCCGTGTATATCTGGTGACATTTGCATTTCGGAGGCAGCAGGGGTCGCCGTCCCGCCTCGCACCAATGCAGCCCTCGTCGCCGCGCCACCGCCGCTGACGTTTTCTCTGACACCCACCACTCGACCGGTGGCGTCGGTGAAGATCTCGGAGAGACAGCTCCGTCACCACGTACACCACCACCACCACCGCCACTAAACCAGCTGGTGTCTCCAGTCACCTACCACTCTGCAACTAGCGATACTATGGTCAATGATTACGCCGCTTCATCACCATGAGTTACAAGCGTAATTATTCTGAGTGTAACTAATATAACTGTTATTACTACTGTAACAATATCACTTTCAATACATATTATTACCATAGCCATTACTCCTCTTAAAATTTACCAACAATGTTATCGTCATCAAGTAGCGTTATTTACTGTCATCAACGAGTCCGTGACTAACTCCACCCGATGCAACGCCTTACCTAAGGCGACTGTTCCTCTTATAATTGTCAACACTCGTCAACAGTCACGGATCGACACGACAATCTTCGTCACGAGCCTAGCGCTCCTAACCCGCAGATTTGCGTCCTCCCGCCATGCGCTTTCGCGACCTCGCCGCAGCGTCCCGTAAGAGGTTCCCGGAACAAACGGCCGCTCTCGCTGCGCGCTCTCGCCTGTGCAGGTCGCGCTGTGGTCGCGTCGCAAGCGCGTCCGAGTCTTGCAACAAGTCTCTCGCCGGCGCGGCGTGGTGCCTACCCCGTGGCGCGGAGCCCCGGGTTTGACCCTCATTCTCTCTCCTAATGTGGCACATTCCACACGTGTCCAATTCGGAAATGTGCACGCCGTCCTGCTCTTCGCTGCGTTGCGTGCTGAGTAGCACACGCTACTGTATCAATGTTTCATTCAGACCCAATGAAATTTGTGCTACCGTGAGCCCTTACTGTGCTATATTTTTATTTAAATCACTGCATTATCAAAAAAGAAATGCATATCTTTTCTCCTATAAGAAACAACTTTTTCAACACCTATATTTGGACTTAAGTTATCTTTCCCATCTGCACGTAATCTGAAAATATGTTTATGTTTTGACAACCATACCTATACGCGAAATATACTGTTAATCTATTTCTACTGTCAGTTTTTTTAATTCTCTAAAAAAAACGTTTTAAAGCCACATACAGACAGACATACAGAAACAACGTGACCGAATCGATCAACTTAAATGAATTTTCGTGAAAATTAATTTCGTTCGGCATCGTATCGCCAATCTTAGGGCTGTTTCTTTAGCAATGTCTTGCAGATGTGAACGGTACAATCACAACCTGGAATCCCGCTGCTCCGTGCCCGAAAGGCAACTTAAACTGGGTAAATGGGAGAGGGGATTGTGGTTCTCTTTTAGGGCTGAGGCTCCGCCAGGAAGCCTTGCGTCATCGTTAGACGTGCGTTGCACGAGAAACCCGCTCCATTTAACGAGGCAGACAGTGAGCTACAACTCGATGAGTGAAAACTGCGAATGCAGTTGTAAGGCTTGAACTTACTGCTTTTCTCGAAACGCTGCCGCTCTTGATAAGGATGGCAGCGAGAGAGATTATTCTGCGACGGAACAATTAGTTACATAAGAGCTTCAACACTCTACGGCCAAACATAAGGAATAGATTCCTTATATAGTGAAAAGAAAAAAAAAATAAACAAATTGGATCCAGAAACCGTAAAATTTGCTGAGCAAATCAAGGACGCTGAAACACTTGAGAATGAATTAATGAGGTGCCTTCAATTGTTTTCACCGATTCGGACCAGCGCGGCGCGAGCGGCAGGCCACCGGGCACTGTGAGACGGGCTCTGTTGGGCACACCGGAACAAAGAGGAATAAAACAAACATTCTCATCGGCTTCCAAAACGTCGTGTAGTGTTCTCTTAAGTCTAATAATTTCCGCACCCGTCTGGTATCTCTGCAGATATGTTGAATACAGCCTAACAGCAAAAAACGAAATCTGACTCATCAGCGTAGTTATGATGTGAGTCGTTACCAGTGATTGGCTTCGATGCTCAATTGTTAGCAGATTGCATTGAATTTGGGATGATTTTTAAAACAAAGATTTCAGGATTTCATTTTACATAAATTAAAATTATTTTTGATAAATTTTCATGAAACTACGGACATTTGAAAATTATTTATTTCTATGGTTTTTACGTAAAATGAAATTTTCTTTTTTCTATACAGCCTAATATAATTTCCAGAATGAATTTAGTTTGCTCATATGTAATAACTTGTAGAACTTGAAGAGTATAGGACTAACGTTTATATACTCTCTTATAAATATCTTAATAACAAATTTCGTGTTGTAATTCGTAATAATAAGGGGAAAATAATTATTGTTGGGTACTCTATTCCTCTGGTGTTTTATCGCTGCGCAACATGTACTAAATAAGGATATCCTTGCCCAAGTAAACACACTAAGGCGCTATATTTCGTTCGTTAAGGCCTGCTTAGCTTTTCCGCTCGATGAGTCACGAGGTTGAGTTATATATAGCTTGAACCGCGTTCCACCATCCACTAATTAGTAAATAAAGCAAAAAAACCGACATAGACATACAGCCATCTTTGAAACACTTCTTATGCCTTCAGAAGGACAAAATTACGCTGTAGTTGTATCCACTACTTAATATGGAGTAAAATGTTTGCGATTAAAACATGTTTGCGAAGTCTTCTTTTCTAGTTTATAAACCATTTTCCCTCATCATGCTCTCTCTGATATTTACGATTTGTTTAGTTTTTATATTGTATTTTGTAGTTACGTTTATGTTTCTTAATTCATTACAGAAATTATTAATATTTTGTGCATTCTTTTTGTTCACAGGTGAGTCAACCGATGCCAGTAAAGAGTGAATTCACAGTATTATTTTTCCTTGCGGCTTATTTTAGCGGTGAGTTTGTGTTCAATGTAAATTTCTGACGTTCTTCGTCGATGCTGGATGAATTACGTACGTAAATATTTAAGCAACGCTTCTCTATATTTATATTGTCAATATGTCTCTTCGCCTGGGGGGAAATTGGCGATGGAATCTGAGGGAATTCTCTCAGAAAGGGAGTTAGATTAGTGAGGGATTTTGAAAATCTATGCAAAGTGAAACCTTCTATCTGAGTGTAAAAACAATCTAAGAGGAAGAGAGCCCGTGATGAATGTCTCCGGGGTGTGTAATGATTGCTTGTCATCCGCATCGCTCGCTCGCGCGGCGCTCGTCACGAGAGCCTTCTTCCCTCGATTGAAGGCTGCGGCGCAACGGGAGCCTTCGGAAACACGGCACCGGCACAGATTTTCATTTCCGCCGCCACCAAAGCGCGCCAATCCTCTCCGCCTCCCCTCCCCTCTTTCTCCCCTCTCTTCGCCACCGCCACATCCCACCAGGCCACTTCCCGCCTTGCCACCCTCACCACCAAGCACCCCACCCCAACACCTCCTACCGGGAGATGTGGCTCAGGGCATCAACTGGTGGCACTGCAGTGCCTCTGATCGGGAGAGTCTAGAACGGGATTCTCCACCCAACGGTGACAGGAATTTCGACAATAGCCAGATAGCTATTGTCGAAAATCCTGTCGCTGTCTGGAGAATTCTAGCGACCGGCTGCTCTGATCGGTAGTTGTTCAGGGTTTCTACAATCAACAGCAGGCGAATGCCGGTGCAGTACCCTAACAAACTAGCCATGGATCGCGCGCGATTTTTCCTTACCATTCCTTGTGCTATCCTATCGTACGTGCTCTACTCTACCACTCTACACACAGGGGAGCGGTCGGAAGCTTCGAATTTTTCAAGGCTGGGGCGGCGCCTCGCCGATGGGAGATATCTGGTTAGGGAAAACCCCGCTAGCCGACGGTAGGTCTGCGCGGATTTTACCACCCAGCGAGGCAAGATCATCGCCCCCTCCCGAACAAACAACATGCACTTCACTTACGGGCTCAATGGCCTTAGCAGTTGACGCGCCTGAAAACACAAGTAATCAAGCAATCAATGCAGCCCCCCTCCGCTCTGCTCCCTCCTCCCCATGCTCTCCTCTTCACCACCACAACCAACCATGTCACTACCCACTTTATGACTCTCTCCCATTACTGATTCCTCCCTCTAGTCCCCCCCCCCAACCTGCTCTTTTCTGCCCACTTCACTTACTCCGATCATCTCCACCCCGCCCCGCTGTCTCCCCCCCCCCTCTAGCATACCGTGCCCAGCCTGTTACGAGGGGCTCGTTGAAGCCTAGAATCAAGTCTTTAACATGGAGCCATCGGCCTCTCATTTCGTGGTCGCGCTTTGAAAAAGATCCCTCGGGTCACGAATGAGCCATTCCCGTTAAGACTTTGTGTGGCACGAAGCGCCCGCCGCTTCCTGATGAGAGGGCCTGTCGCTCGTGGCCGCCATGAGCCAGTCGTCATATTTCTCTGTCGCGGCGTCTCGGTACCGCCTCTCCACCCCCGCTCCGGGATTTGGGTGCTAGGAACCCTGGCACAGTCGGCTTTCGTGTTGCCTTCCATGGAAACGTAAGACTTCAAATACTTTGAATTGAAGTTTAATGAAAAGTCGAAACTACTTTAATTTTCTAATAAAGTGAGAAAATTGATGAAAAAAGTTACTTATTAGTTATTCGTTTACGTATTTATTGGGCGTAAAAAACAGCTAAAAACTGGTTGTGACGTGTGGGGGAGAAGAACAATCTGTGAACATTTTCTTGATTAATCCATACTCTAGCTCTTTTACTATTTTAAAGTGACTTTTCGTTAAGTTATTTTTCCACTTTCTCTCTCTCTCTCTCTCTCTCTCTCTCTCTCTCTCTCTCTCTCTCTGCCTACATCTCTCTTTCCTCTTCTCTTCCCTTGCACATATTTCCATTCGGCCGACAATCATCCTTCGCCCTTCTCTCATCTACAACTTCTTAGTTTTTGCGCGCACAATCGTGCTTCTCGGTCCCATTCGCGAAAGATCTGCTTTCGTCTCTAAAACCGTAATCTCCACAATTCAAATGGATATTCTGCCTCCATTGCTATCATGCCAAACCTACTCTCTTCTGTTGTCGTACTGTGCACCACATACCCCGTTTCTGCTTGCTTCTCTTCGTTACGACTTCCTTTCCTTCATTGTCTCTCACATCTAATTCCATACTCGTAATTAAGCGTGTGAAAATATTTTTAAACGTTTCCGTCTTGGCGATTTTATTCCGAAAGCAGATTTCTGTTAGACGTTCGCAATTGAAAAGATTGAAAGGCGTTGCAGGTCGTCCTCGCTCTGCTGCGCCCGCCGCATCGCGTCGTGATTATTTCACCCTCCCCCGCCCCCCCCCCCCCGCCCCGCCCCGCCGCCCCTCGCGTGCTGCAGGGTGACCGCGCCCGTCAGCGAGGGGAGGGCCGCCCCGACACGAGTCGTCTGCAGCGGAGGCAGACAAATTGCCCGTAATGGGTTGCCCGAGAAGAAGAGAAAGAGAAGAAAAAAAAAACAACAACGTTGAAACAGTAGAAGCGGTCTGTGGTGTTGGAAATATCTCGAGCACTTTGGTATTTCTTCGTCTTTAGTTTCGCATTATACATTCATTATTCGTTTATAGATCCTTCTGAAAGAGTCGCAGACGTTTCTGGTAAACTACGAAGTCTAGTATTTTTTGCCATTGGTTTAGTATTATGAATTTTAAAGTATCGTGCTTGTTATATAGCCAGAACCGTAAGCAACTGTTATGAATTAGTACATCCATCAGGAGATGTAGCGTTTCTGGTAGAGTAGGAGCAAAAAATAAATGACATAAGTCAGAATCAATTTCTGTTTAAGACAGTTACACGTTTACGAGGAATTTTCATTGAACTTGTTTGAAAACGTCGTTAGAATAGCCAAAATACTGTTAGTAAGACAAGTTATTATTGTCTTTATTGACATCTTAAAACTAGTTGCTTATTAAATATTGATAAAAAGTAATGGAGTAAGAGATATCCATTTGAGTTGCTAGTACAATGGGAACATAAGAACTCATAAGAAGATCGATACAACATTGTATCCTTAAGCAGAAAGAAATTCAATTGCATTTTTTAAAATTTCTGTTGATTGAATCGAATACCTTTAAATTAATCACCCTTAATACTGATTTATTGAACTCTTCTGTTTTTTTAATTACCTCGTATGTATCTGTCTTTTGCTTTAACTTGTATTGAAAAACGAAACGCGCATTTCGCGGGAAAAGAACCCCCGTTTAAGCCGAAAAGGGGCCATAAGTCGATTTGCAGCAGTCAATGGGTAATCCGATTAGGCCTTTTCCAGTGAAACTACAACTAGTCCTACGTCACTCGCGAGTGTGGCTTAACGTAAGGGAGCGATCCCCTGGACCGTAGGCGGATTGGCTGCCCGGCCGCCGCCAGCCTCCCACGCATTTTGACAAACGGTCCTCTCCCGAACCTCAACCCCCCAGCTCCCCACACCCTGCGATTCCTAACCCGTTTACCAACTCCAATCTGTAGGCCAACCTCCCATGAAAACTGGCTCCTCTTTGCCGCTATTCTATTATCCTTTTTTTCCTATTTTCACTCCTTTCCCAGTTTTCTTTTCACCAGCATTGCATGGGCTTCTTTTGTATTATATCTGAATTTTTTGTGACTCGGTTTTTATTTTTTATCGTCCTGAATTCTTGTTTATGATTCTAGTGTATAGCTTCCATTTATTTAGAGTTGAACTTGGCAGGTCGTCAGCTGTTTCAGTGTCATTCAATCGGGAGCTTACACATCACTACAGAAACATCACAATGGTGCAGCTCAACCTCCCGATTGGACGACGTGGCAACAGCTGATATACGTCAAGTGCAGTTATTTTTAAATCCTAGTATACTCCTCGCCACTCGTTATTCAATCGTTCATTCAGTTTCTCATTGCATGCTTCAACAATTAGCAGCAATGTAAGGCAGAGAAAGCTGGAATTGGGTGATGGAAAACGTTGCAGTGACGGTATTGTTGGAAATGATAATATGCCGAAGGCAGCAAAAAGCAAGCGAAGCGAAACGAAGAAAGAGAAAGTAAGTGAGAACTGTGAGATTACAAATTCGTGCAAGGGAAGTGTTCGGTAGTGTGTGCTGCTCGCATAAAGGAAATGTAATCTTTGTGGCAGCGTCTGTAGGTGTGGTAGGGGAGGATGGTTCGTTAAATCAGAGGAGAAAAGCAGAGTGGATGCCGAGGCGGCAATAAACAGTTGTCGGCGTCAGAAGAAGGGCGTTCGCGACGCCGGCAGAGCAGAGCAGAGCAGGAACGGCAAGTGGGTTGGCACGGCGGAGAGGTGGCAGCGGGCGGGTGCGCGAGTGGGAGAGGGCAGCGGCAGCAGGTGCGCGGGATTAAGGATCTTTTGCCGGGTAATGGATCGTGCGCATTCCGTCAATTGGGCTCCAGCCTCGTAAATCCATCAGCCGGCAGCAGCGGCGGCGGCGGTGGCGGCGGCGGCAGCGGCGGCGGAGCGGCAGCCGCCGTGCGCGCGAATGGGTGAGGGGGAGGGGCGGATGCGAAAGTGCTGCAACTGAGGGGGGAGGGAGGAGGATGGAAGAGAGCGAAGTCGGCGCTTTGGGGAAAGAGGAGTGAGAAGGATGAAGGGTAGAGGAGAACGCAGGTGGGAGCGTTCGAGGGAGGTTAGAGGAGAGCGGAGTCCGAGGATGGGAGGAGAGTGCAGCTGAGAGCGTTAGAGAGTGGAAGGTGGTGGCTGAGGGGGAGTAATGACGCACGGACAGACGTTGGAAAGGGAATGGTTGAGGAGACCGGCAAGCGCCGGGTGGGTGAAGAGGGGTACAAGTTGAAGGAAATCAAGTTTAACAACGACTAAGAACACTGGGAATGCTGATCGTCCCACGTTGCATCATTTTTACAGGAGCTTCTACTTCCAGTGAACGAATTGAGTGGAATTCATTACATGTTGTCTGTTATGTGTATCAGAAAAGAAAGAAATAAGAAATATTTCAATAAAAAAGAATTTACATGATTAAAATTGTAGCTTCTTTCAGATTCCAATAAAAATCGGTATGAATATTGGCTAAACCAAAGTCATTATCTTTAAAAGCAGCTTGTATTCCATGTATATTTTCTTAATTTTTTCTGTTTTCCTGTAGTATTATTTATTTTTTTAGGATATTTATGGATTTGGATTATATTCTGTTTCTTTTCAATCGGTTGTTATTTACTATAAGAAAAAAAGCTCTTTCACTCGTAAATGACCCTAATCGCACCACAAATGAAAAAAACGGAAAAATTCTCTACAAATTAGAGCGAAAGAAACACAGCTAATCCGAAACATTATACCCAGTTATAAACCCTGCTTGTAGAAACAGTTCTAAGTTAGGGAAAAATATGTCGCCAGATATAAGAATAGGTTTGAATTTAACGAATAAAAATTGCTCTTAATACATGAAGGTTAATTTGTTGTTCTATAAAAATAATTATCATAGGTAATATCACGCGTGCATTAGAAATTTCCAAGAAATTCCCGAGTCACGTAACAGAGAGAGAATTTATATGTAAATTTACAATGAGCTAGTGATATTTAATAAGCCTACAACACGAATGAAATTAACCCTAACAACGTTTCAGAATGCGCCATATATATCAATTATTATATTGTGTTCGGGCTCCAAGTGCTCACGAAGGCGCTTGTTATGATTGATGTAATGCACCTTGTCGTTGGCCGGCAGGGAAGAGGTGGTAAGGAAAAGAAAGGGATAATCTTTGGGGGGTACTCAGTCTTGGTGCATAACAGCTGTGTACTTACTTCAACGATATTTGTGTAAATTTCACCAGTGCAATAGTCAGTGTGAATGAGGCATTTTTCATGGAGTAAATTTCTCCTATTTGAAAAGACTGCTACCATGGCAAAACTGTTAATTGATTAATTTGAATCCTGTAAGTCGGTACCATATCCAGGTTATTCCACCGAATATTTGTTACGTTTCTAGCATATATACTTCGTTGTTTTCGATTTACAATGAAAGTGAATACCCATAACGTATGATTTGTAGAAAGTAATAGAAGAGAATAAATTGTGGAAAACCATGCTTCATTTTCACGCTGTCCCCTATAAAGTGATTTAGATGTTTTATTTTGTAGTATGTTTCTCAATAAACCTTTACTAGCCCCTTTTTTCTATTAATGCATATAAATGGATGCCCTTTTCATCTAACGCTCCTTTTGGTGAGAGTAAACGGAAATTGCAATACAGTCAATAATATTATAATTATTTTATTGTTCATCATTAATCAAATAAAATCAGTAAATCTCTTCTAAAGATTTGTAAGTTGCAAAATTGTTGAAACTGTTTTCATTCCTTCTCGTAATTTTCCTTCTGCCTTTAGTTTTTCTAAAGTAGTAGAAGATCGAAAGAAAACGTGTGAAAGAATTTCCGCAAAAGAAGCAATAATAAAACCTTACGTTGTTTAAATATTTAGCATTATTTATTTATTTAATCTTAGTAAAAGACAGTTGATGAAATTTGTGGAATCAACTATAAAATTGATATCGGTTAGATTACGAAGCTCATTTGAAATGTAAAGCCGTTTGCTTATGTTCCAATAAAGTTGTAGTTATATGCATGCAGTGATCATTGTTTTCGAAGCCAATGAAGTTATTGTTTAGATTTCCTGTTGATGAAAATGTAGACAACAATCTTAATTCAATTTTTACTACAAAATATTTCTGGAAGCCTTTAATACACACGACATTAAATTATTAAACCATATCGGAAGGTTTTTTATTTTTGTGCGGTGGCGAACGTCCCGAAACTCCGTCTCCTTGAGCGCGCCCGTTCTCACCCATCCTATGCACACCTCGTCGCGGAGCCTTGTCCCGGCAGGGAATACTTTTCGCATTTTCGTTGCTCTGCGCAAATATCCCAACTCGTCGCTCCTCTTTGCGAGGTCAGCTGCCGCTTGCGGCTAGCGCTCCATGCTCCTTGGGAGAATTCGGGGGCTGTGCGCCAACCCGCTGAGGTAGCTGAGAAGCAGCATTGCGGCTGGCGCTGCCGCGACGCTGTCCGGGAGGTCCTTGAGTCCTACAGACACAATTATGGCAGAGCGAATTCAAGCGGCCGGTTCCTCTGATCGGTGGTTACTCCGATTAATATCAGGCGGAATGCTGGAGCAGTGCCGTAACAAACGGACCACAGACTGCGCGCGATCTTTCCTTCCTCTTCCTTGTTATAACCTCGCCCCTTACACTCTCTCTCTCTCTCACACACACACATACGCACTCACATACACACTCTCTCACACACACACAGTCTCACACACACTCGCAATCACATACATACTCTCTCACACACACACTCACTCACACACACACACACATACACACTTACATGTACTTCACTAGCATAAATACCAGAAGACCAGTCGGGAGCTTTGAGCTTCTCCTGACAAGGGGTTGCCCTGATGGGGTAGATTCCTGGAGTGGGAAGGCCCCGGAACCCAATGTTTCGTCGGCGCTGGATCTCGCCCTTAAGTAGCGGAAGAACACCGCTACAACCCTTATAAAACATTCACTACACTAATGGGAGTAATGACCGTAGTAGCTGACACGCCCGGAAACATGAACGCACCATCTAGGTACTAAGGGCCCCCAACCAGAGAATAGTGATGCCCCCTTCGAAAAACAAATCCTAAAGATTTACTAAAAAATACTAACTAATAGAATAGGTTTTTGTTAATTAAAATTAACAAATTGCGAATTGAATATGTATTAATTTTCTCTATATAAATTTCTTGTTTACAAATACAAATATAGTACACATCATTTTTAATTTTTAAATAAAAGCTCTTTAACACTGATTAGCAATTCCAGGTACAGCCATATTTAAAAAAAAAAAATGTGTTATTTGTGGCTCTCTCTATCGATGGGGCACTAAAGTACTGCTTAGTGTGAGTGGGGTTACCTTTTTCTTCATTTCATCCACTTGTATTTGTTGTCTTTGCGTGATTCCTGTTAACGAAGATATACAGGGATATTCTAGTCTGTTTTAAGTCGATTAGTCTTTTTTACGCGTTTCACGAGTCGCGTTTTAATTCAATTTCCTTATTTATTTTTGACTGTACGAGTATTCTACGCTCTGTGTTCAGCCAAGCGTATATACATACTTAAGTAGATAGGTATGTTCAGCCAAGCGGCATACTTAAGTAGATAGGTAGTGTAAACATGTGCATTTATTCATGAACTCTGACAGTGTGTCAAATTCGGTTTACAATCTTACTTACTCTTTTCGTTTACCCTGCAGTTAGCTTCTTAACATTTCCCTCTTGATTGACTTTTTTTTACTTAGCCATTTTCCACAATCCTTCAACACATTCCCGTATCAACAACTCGACCCATCAATGTCCATGCATTCGTCATTTCTTTGAATGTCTTTGTCAAGAGGACATTTAATACTTGTTTTAATTGTGATACTCCTTTCGGCTCTAATGTGTCACATTCCCCTGGTAGTGGACGATTCTGCTCTCTGTTCCTCGCCTTTCCAGTTGCGCAGGCGGTTCTGCGTCGTCTCGCGAACCCGGTCTCGTCTCACGCACGTCCGCGCCTCTTTGCGCCCGCCCCCCGTCACCGCCCCCTCTCCGCCCGTCGCCGCCCTGCCCCTCCCCGTCGCGCTCTCCCACCGCGCGGGCCGGGGGTGGCGCCAGTATTTGTTATTCCCGTGCGCGACACATTCCCAAGTCGAAACCTTTGTGTGGACGTCGCGCGCGAGCGAACGAGCGAGCGGCGACGGGTGGGCGGGGCGAGGGGGGCGGAAGCCGGGGCACAGCGTGTTTCTTCGGGGCCTAGCGCCGCCGCCGCCGCCGTCGGCGGTACAAAGGCCGGCAATTAGCGCAGACAAGAGACAATCGACTCGGGGCCGCGCCCGGCGGACAATCGGTGGCGGTGGGAGGGACGACGGCGCAGCTACGCGATTGGGAGGGGAGGTGATGACGGCGCTGGTGGTGATGATGGTTATGGTGGGGACGGTGGTGGAGGTAGGAGGAAGTGCGTTTGAGGGTCGGAGGCGTGCACTGCATGAAACAACAGTGAGCCAACTACATTTCTGGGCCTCCTTTGCCACTGCGCATTTTAGTTTTCTTGTGACAAATGTTACCAGTCAATTAAACCTATTACAAGGGAAATGAAAGTTTACTGTTAACGATAAAAAATAAATATAGGTAATGGATTTTATGGTATGCCATTTACAGGGTCGCTAGATGGCCTGGAGCGTGGAGCCTCTTCCTCGAATGTCGTATAAGAATTTCCCAATATCTCAGGTTTGAAAAGGGGAAAATCAAGCATTGAGGATAATAATTAAATCAATATTTCTTGACATAACACCTCAGGATCTTTTTTAAAATGTTCTCCGGGTCATGCACCCCACCCCCTCGCCGAACCCTCCGTGCGCACTCCAGTGATGGTTTTGGTTAGTGATGAAGTCGAATACTGCAGAGAGAGGAGGTTGGATTTCTCTTTGGCAACACAAGAGGCGACTTGTGCGTCAACACATCTATACGTTAGGTACCAAAGAGTTTGAGTGGGGCCGTGGCCTCCTGCAATCCGCTGTGCGTACGCCAATGATGGTTGGCGTACGATTGGCAATGGTTGGCCTATGATGGTGATGCTCATAGCGATGTCGCTGTCGAATACTGCAGCGTAGGCGTTGGAGGAGATTACAGCAACGCGAGTGCCGAACATTGGAAAACGCGTGAACGCACCGATTCGTGTGGTACCAATAAGGTAGGCAACGACATTCATGTGTAATGCTTCAAGTGGCGACCGGAGCGACGTCAGGCTGGCTTTGACGCCAGCAGCTACGCGGAAACTTGAAGTGAGGGCGGCCGCCGCGGCTATGTGTGCAATGGAGCTCGCAGCAATGGCAGCCACTGCGGCAGTTTCCACGGGCGGCCGATGAATCTTCCATGGGGCGGAAAGGCGACATCGAGCCTTCCCCTCTCTCCAGCGTCACCGCCGCCATCGCTCCGGGCCGTGACGCCAGGTGGCGCGTCGCGTATGCAAATGCCGCCGCCACTGTAGGCATTATTCAGCCGCTCCCGCCACGCCGAGCTGCGGTCGCCGCCGCGATGTAAACACGTTTCCCGCCGAAACGGTCGCGACCCTCAAGGTCGAAATGAGCGGAGAACGCTTGCGCGAGCTAGCAGCCGGGAGACAAGTGCGCGGGTAGTCATATTTTGCCGCGACCTTTCATACGCGAGATGTTTTTAGACTCTGAGGTGACGGACCACCGATGTATTTGGGAGTTCGAGAATGTGTAATGTGGATGTGGCAGAAACCAGACGGAACGCAAAATTGGTGTTCACATTGATTGACGAGTCTATCGTATGTACTAAGCATTTGAATTGAAAATATTTTTTACCGCACTAAATTATGCCCTAAATTATTAATGGATTGCTTTCAACCAATTCCTACAGTTATTTTTAAATTAACCTCTGAGTTTTTAAAATGAAACTTGAACGCATTAGATTTGAATTTATTTAGTATGACGACCACATTCCGAATTTGGAATAAGAATGAAAAGTTAGATTAAATTAGATTTATTTAGTTTTAAAAAAGTGAAAAACTCTATCTAACATATGGGGGAGAAGATCATTGCGCACGTTTTCTTGAGTTCCAGAATACCTTCCGATCATTTTAACTATAAATAGTTGAAGGATGAGTGAAAGTTAAAGATAAATAAATAAATAAAAATATATAAATAAATACATAATTAAGTAAATAATTAAAAAAATTAAAAAGCACTAGATTAGCAATATTTCTAAACTAGACATCTTCGTTCCTGAGTTATAGAAAACTTATTTGCAACGGTAAACGAACTGCAGGTTTGATTGTTCTGCATTGCTATCAAAATAGTAACTCGATTAAAAATTTCGGTTCCTTTTTCTTAAAAACATGTAGTTGAAAGAGCGCTTTGTGCATAACTACTCGAACTCGTTGGATTTATCTCAGTTTTAGTGTATTTCTTACAATATTAAATGGACCAATAGTCCTCCTTTGAGGTGGACTGTCCTTTTGTAGGTTCTGTCCTTACTCAAAAATTGCCCTCCTTTCCGATATTTTAAAACTAATGACTGAATGTAGTGTGAATGTCTTAATCTATTTGATCACGATCGAATGTTGATACTCTAGAAGCTCCACTTACTGTAAAATACAATATGAAGGCTACATCATGCACCGAAATTTCTAATATATTGTTAGAAAATAATATATTGCCAAAAATATTATTTCAATGGAAAAATACTCGTTTAATTAAATAATTAAAAGAGATATTAGCATCATTATGAAGTGTATTTTTCTTATAATTAATAAAATGTTTCATTTATTTCGATTGTATTTTTTCTTAAATATGATCGTTCTTTTTATTGTTAAAAAATTGGTCACCTAAACAATAGAAATACTTCTATTAAAGGATTATGAAATATGCTATATTCAGTGTCTGGAATCTAGATAGGTCGTTTTAAAAAGGATGTAGATTGTTATGGTGAACGAATAAAATTTAATTTAAAAACAGCATAGTTCGAAATTATGAGCTTTTAGAACTGTGAAAAGTTTAGCTGTTGACACATGACATTATTTTTATAAACAGTGAGGTTTTTTATTTTTGTTTTTAGGATTCCGATGTATATCGACGTATATGACCATTTATCACCCTGCAATTTACAGTTCTTTCATTTTCAGTTTCAGAACCAGTTGAATATTTCTGGACAAAGAAACAATATAAAGAATAGCTGATTTCGTTCCCGATTTCATAGAGTTGGACATTATCACGTTTCAGCTAGTTTCTTGTCTTTGAATGAGAATTGAGTTTTTGCTCGAAGTTAGTGTTTATTTTTAATCAGACACTGGTTTTCAGGTTCCTTTTCAATTCTCCTGTTTCTCAGAGAAAACAACTTGTGACAACATACTCGAAAATTCTCGAATTTCTTTGTACAGAGGATTTAGGTCTCCATCTCTTGAGCGGAAAACCGTCGCTCTGGGACGCTCTCTTTTCTGCAGATTTCGCCCGTCTGCTCTCGTTATTCCCAGGAGTTGACTCGCAATTTGTTCGTGAGGTGCTCCGCGAGGTCCTCTTGACACTTTTTGCGAGCGCACTAACACTAAAAGCTCATTGTCACTTGTCGACGCGTCTCCCGGGATCCGCCCAGCCCTGCCGGCGCTTGTTCCAAGATTGAAAGTACTCGACTTCACGGGCCGGTGTTTTTCCGTCTCTGTGAATCTCTTGTGTTACTAACTAGTCCACGAAGTGACTTGTTTACCAAGCGTCTGCTCCCAGGAGATTCAACAATAGTTGAGTCATCCGTCTACAGTACGTAACGGGAATATTTCTTCATTGTTTCTTCGCCAGTTGCGCAACTTTCTGTTCACGGAAAGGGGCGTCGCATTGTTGCCAACATTTTCTTTCGCGGCGTACCATCCATCATTATTGAAGAACAACATTTTGTGAAGCAAAGCCGTAAAGTTTACTATTCCAAATGAATTTACCAGTACATACTTGGTTTTTCAATGTTTATTATCTTGCTAGAATAAAAGAGACTGGAATTTCTTTTTGTAATGCCGTCTGTAAAAATAAATAACTAGTTATATCTTTTCCATTACTACGAATGTTCTTCAGCTGTTGAATATCTGAACGTTAGATTGTACAGAGTAAATTTAACGATCCCTGGCCGATCCCTGCCTCCTCGCCTGTTTGTTCCGTATGGCTCTCTCTCCTACAGCGCATTGTCACCATTACGGAAATAAACGTTCAATCGGAAGTTTTGGAAATGACCTATTTGTGTAGAAGATAACTAAGGAATTTACATTATGACGTATTTGTTTGTAGTACATAAACAATTGTATAAAAATATTTCACATTTTCCAAATGTTTGCTTTTAATTTCCACGCTCGTCAATAATTATCACGTCAAATCTTTTGATTGACATATGTGTCTTTTGGCTATTTAGTGAATATTTCTTTAGAACCTTAAAAAAAATTAGAATAAGGACAGATTAAGAACCGCAAAATTTCAAATTAACAGGATTAGTAATTAAGAATATAAATAATTATGATAGAAATCGGAAAGGAGTTAGTTTCTTTTTTCGAATCGTTAAGGAGCGTGTTGCACTGATTTTGCATTATTCTGGCGGGAATCATGACAAGTTGGCAACAATGCGTTGTGGAAGTGCATCGCCGCAACGACCGGAAAGGCGCGTCCTCCGCAGGGCCACGGGCCCGGGGACGGCGGCGCGCCGTGGCGCCTGACATTTTTCAATAGCGAGGGGGAGGTGACGTGTCCTTCCGCCCCCGCTGCCGCCGCCGCCGCCGTCTCCCTCTCGCAGTAATGACGCTGTGAAAAGTTCGTCACGGCCCAAGCGACGTCGTGTGAGCCGCGCTGCAGCGAAACTCTTGACTAATCAGGATGCGGCATCATTTCCCGTGGGCGGGAAACTTGTCGGCAGCGAGTGCCGGCCGGGCTGGGCCGGGACGGGCCGGCTGGTGCGCGGCAGGCCGGGCACGGGGGCGGGACGGGGCGGGGTGGTCACGAGCGGAAGACGAAGCGGAGGCAGAGACGGGCTCCGCAGTGGCGTTGGCAGCGCCGCGGCCGTGGGCGATGCCAGTGAAGTGGGAGGGGGGAGAATGGGGACAATGGTGCCTGCTTGAGGACGGCGATGGTGAAAAAGTGTGGATACAGCGGCTCGGGACACACGATGGTAATGGCATTAGTGGTAGTGGAAACGCGGACGGGTGATACATTGATTGTTTCCGGAACCTTCAACTACTAAGGTCATTAATCCCGCTAAGTATAGTGAATGTGGACGTTTCTCCTCGTTGGATGGCGAGGTTCCGCGCGGACCTACACGTTCTGCTTGTGGGAGTTTCCACACCAAATATCTTCCCATTGGTCATCGCTCCAGCTGGGGCAAGTTGTAAGCTCCCAACTTCAGTCTCGTATGTGTGTTAGTAGAGTATGTAACAGAGATGAGGAAAGAAAGAAAGAAAGATCGCGCGCGGCTCTTGATATTGATTGAATTTCGCTCGATTTTGCGGGTGATTTCAGCGTAGCTAGGGTAGAAAATGTGCCTCCGTTGGGATTCGAAATCTAGGAGCTCCCAATTAGAATTGTATTAGAGACAATTGTAGTAGGCAACTTCTAAAAGAACGCACACAAGGGGGAAGCGGCGCAGGGCAGTTGGAAACGATGATGGAGAACGATGGCAGAGGCTGTGCTAGTGTCGAAAGCATAAGGCAGCGGATGGCAGGGAGAAGCAGA
>BOPP01000001.1:3927345-3961569 GCA_017312745.1 Gryllus bimaculatus
ATGGGAGAAAACTGACATTTGAGGCGTGTTTTGATTCTATGACACGATGCGAACTTTAAGTGGATGTCTGGACATAATAGATTGACTTCTGGACTTCTGGAAAATAGAAGAAATAATGTTTATCTTAAAATTATATATATATATATAATATTTATATATTATATAATATTTAATTATATATATATATATATATATATAATATTTAATGTTTCTATCTGTTGCTACAATTCTCCATGAGTTGTAGGTGGAGTGTAATAGATTACTCGCGGTCTTTTCTGAATAAAGAAATTCGGGTTATAACGGAGTGTGGTCCTAAGGATGGGAGTAGGAATAGGATGGGAAAGGAATGATCGCGCGCATTTCGTGGACCGTTTTTAAGGTACTACTCGCGAATTGATAGAAGTAAATCATGACCACTAGTTCAGAAAATACGGTCTGAAGAATTCTCAGCCAGTCAGTAGAAACCAGCTACTTAATTTGGGCGGGGAGTCCATCACCGTCGGGTCGCATTTTCTAAGAAATCAGAATCGTGTGTACCGCAAGCCGAGAAATTCTGACGAAAATATATTTGCAACAAATATGTGGGTTCAGCATTATTAGAACGATGTTAATATTAAATTTGTAATTCATTTGTCTCAGCTTTTTCTGCAGAAGAAGGAAATAACATTTACTGCATGCGACCGAACTGAAGTGAACACTTTTCGTGCACATGCTTAAAAATCAATATCTATACGCAAACGGTGTAAATTCTCCTTCCCGAATAAACCCATTGTCATCAAGAAAGTTCTTATCCTCCTTTTGATAGATCTAGCAAAGCCTACGTTTGATCTTCTATCGATTTTATTCACTTTCCAGCCAAAGCGGCTGACTACCATGGCCGTCTCTGTGCATTCATAAACCAGCGGCGAGTGGACAACATTGTCTTTCCCGGTTCCTCGCGAAATTCATTTTCATCGCAAAAGACACGGATGAAGAAGAAGAAGGAAGAAGAAGAAGATGAATGATGATATGATGAAATGATGATGATTGATGATGATGAAGAAGAAGAAGAAGAAGAACGCAAGCAGGCTTTCGTTCGGAGTGATGTCCTCTACCGGACCGTCTTCGGTCCCCGCAACGGACTACTGCGGTCAGGGTTTGATTGGAGCATGGGTTTTAGAGTTGGGACTGGGTCTCGGTAAGGAATTGCTTTAAAATATGCAAATTTGTGTTGTTCAACGAAACGTCTTTAAGCTGATGACAAATTATTCATCTTTACTAGCTGGTCGCAAGATATTGCGAGATGTATTAATGTTGTACTCGTAATGAGAATTGCAACGTACTATCGAAACGAAACGTATCGTCGAAATTCAAAGCGTAGGACCTTCCGGTGAGAATCGGTGCAGTCAAAACAGCCGTAGTCACAACAGTCGTTGCCTTGATCTACGAGAGCAGGTGGAAAGACAGAGAGGGAGGCCTTAGAGGCCACCGACTAAGCAGAGTTCTGGGCTTCGGCGACGATATTTTAAAAATAATAACGGGTAACTTAATATCTCAGAAGCTGCGAGCCGACGATTCTCTCCTCCTGACGAGCGATTTTTCTCCGCCCCCCCTTTCCCCCCTCCCCGCCCCCTCGCGCGGTGCCGCAGCGCCCCCAGGATCGCGAAGCCTCGGAAAGTTGGCCTCAGAAAAAGATTTAAAAGTTGTGGCTGGCAGCGCCCGCCGCCGCCACCGCCACCGCCGCCGCCGCCGCCGCCGCCGCCGCCCAGCGCGGTGACAGGTGTAGAATTTATTCGTCGCCCTTTGCTTTTTCTACGCGCCTGCCTCGTCACAGGCGCGTTAGCCTGGCGGTGGAGTGGTGGTAGAGCGCGGAAGTTGAGCGCTGGGGGGTTAGGACTTGTAGGAAGACGATGTGGCTGTACGGTGACGTTGATGTTGCTGATGACAGTGTAAGTGCTGGTAGTCGTGATGGTGGGAGAGGTAGGACAGTGATTATATCGTTCATGGGCTGCAGGAGAGGCGCGGATCTAAAAATCAAATGTTGATATATATGAGTGTTAAGTTTCAGATTGTATTTAAATTCACCATTCTTGTATTTACACCTCTGTTATTTTTTGATGGAATATTTTACTGCAATATTCGATTCTCTTGCTGCTGGTAGGTAGAACAATCTTCAGTATTGGAGGGTAGATTAACTAACTCAAAATTCAAATATTTTTAGTTGTGCCTCTATTGGAGCCAACGAGCAATATGACCGTGCTGATGATTATAATGGAAGAGATTGTGAATGTTTCTGAGGTCGTTGTGGTCTGGTCTTGTGTAAGAGATATTCAATTCAGGTGAATGAATGGAGTAGGCAGGGCATCTGAGGTTCTAGCGCGTCGCGCAGTGCTGTGGGGAGCGAGAGTGGCAAGCGGGAGTGACATCCACTGCTCCAGCCGAGGCTCGACCTCCTGACATTTGGAACGGCTGCGTGTGCGGGAAAATTCCGAGGCTCGTGGATCCTAAGCGAGCCCTGTCGCCGATGGAGCTTCGCTGTGTCGCGTTTGCCGTGGAGTTAAAAGTTGTAATTTGTTTCCAGTTTCCTGCAAGCACGTGGATGAACTCGCTTCGCTCTACTGTATAAAAACTTTTGTTATGTGGAAAAGGCTTGACAATTAGATACGAACAGTTGCAACAAAAAAAGTGCAGTTCATTTTGTATTGAATAATTTGAGTCGATTCTTCCCTTTGAAAAACGCTAGAGGAGAAATTAGAAAGAAAAGATAAAATGTGTTATTTCCACTAGAAAGTGAGTGGTATGGCCATGGAAATTTCGTAGAGGTGAGGAAGTTTACAATCATACTACCCAACACAACGTGAAATGAATACAGTCAAACAACTGCTTATTTATTTATCACTAATTATGATACCTCCAGAAATCTTTCTTCAAAGTAAAAGAAAACGAAACATTTTCTGCACTAGCGGGCAACATTGCAACTGTAAAGCAGATAAAGCAAACGGCACGAACGAAAATCAAGAGCAAAATGAACCAACCCAAAAGTGTTTTTTTTAATGAAGGGAAAAAAGGAAAAGAACGCGTGTGGTCTGGGATTCCTTCGAAAGCACGCTTGCCGAATTCCCTCAACACAATAAAATGTAAATATCGCGGAAAGCGTAATTGCCGCCTTTCGTCTCGTGACATAAAACCATTGCCCCCCTCCCCCCGCCCCAACTCTTTATGGCGAGCGCGCGACGCCAGTCGGGGCCACAGGGAGGCCAAGGGGTAGGCGCGCCGTGCCTCCTGGCTGAGGGGGAGAGCCAGGTGAGTTGTAGCGACATGGCTGGGGTGAGATGGCTATGGGAGAGGTACGAATAAGTGGGACCAAATGTGTTGTGGTGAAAGAGTGGGTAGTGGCTGGTGCTAGATGCTTTGTCTGAGATGGTCGGGGCTAGATGGGATGTTAGAAATGGCTTAGAAAACTCATTTGAGCTGGACAGTAGATGGTTTGTCGCGAGATGGTAGGGAGAGATGGCTGGAGGGCGGGACGGCTGGGATATAGACAGCTTGTGGCGAGAAGACTGGGGTGTGGTGCCTTGGCTAAGGTAGGGGTAATTGGGCCCTGTGGTGAGAGGGTGGGGAGTGGCTTGGGTCTAGGTGGCTTGTGGTGAGATGTGTAGGGGCGAGTGGGTGAAGGCGAGATGGCTGGAGGCGGGATGGCTTGTTCGAGATAGCTTGTGGCAAGGTGGCTGGGCTGAGTGTGGAGAGGCGAGGTGCTTGGATGGATGAGTGCAGTTGGAGAGCGCAAGTCGGTAGGGAAGAACTGTGGTGATGGTGTAGAAATGCTGAAGAGTTGAGAAAGTTCTCATCGGAACCTATGATCTTTTAAGGATCTGCTACTTCCTTTTTCTTAACGCAATGTCTGCATTAATGAGCAAATAATTGTTTAATATTGCAATTTTGAAAGAAAAAGTGGATATTGCTTTGGATTACTTTGATAATTACCTAAGATACCTATTAATGCTGTGTTAAATAAGCAAAATGTCATGCAGAATTAAAGACCAAGAAAGACTGGGAGAGAATATTACGAAAGATTGCAACATAAATTCTCAAAGTAGTCATATGATGAAACTTCAGTATAAAAATTAATTTCTAAAAAATGAATTCACTGACTCGAATTCGTTTTATTTGTTAAACTCTCTCTCCTAATACATATACTTCGGCGTGTGTGTGGTAGTTTCTGGTTATTCAGTTTCTTTTATATTCGGTTTCATCTTGAGAAAACGATTGTGCAAATAGTCCTACTGTGAAACAACCAAATTTTCAGTTCGTTTTAACTAAATCATTCATACACAAACTTTATTACTTCTATTACTTACTACTATTTTTTTTTCAGGGAAAAAAGAGCTTATTATTAGATACTAATACTTAAAAGGAACATAAATTTTACATGTAGAATGCAACAACATAATTCCATCATTGCATGTAGGCACTTTAAAAAAATATAATGAAACCTAATCTAAAACTAATATACGACTTAAAACGCACTCATTACTTAAAAGGTTACCGATTTAACCACATATATATTATAAAAATCCTAACTACAGAATACTAATTTTTTAATTATTAATTTTTGCAAAATCATTTTTGTTTCGTTACGAATTTCTTGTAAAAAAAACTAGACCCAAAAATGTACAAAAAAACACCCCTGATGAACAAAACAGAACTTGACACAGTTTTAACCGGACGGTTATTCCCATCTCTCGTGCGGGCTCCGTAGTTGAAAGAAGACATTAACGCGCTCCCTGGGCCACGCGGCGGTGGCCGCTCGCGACGCACGTGCCCGTGCCCCGGGGTTGCCGCCAGGGGGCGTGGCGGGCGATGAAAGAGCCGCGGGCGAGACGCTTCCATTTCATCGTGGCCAGGCGTCCAGCGCCCCGCCCCCTCGGCGCCGGCGCTCTCTGTGTGCCGACGGCGTCGCGGCGCCACGCCACGCCGCGGTCGCGTGCCCTCGCCGCTGCTCCCTCCCCTCAGCCAGACGCCGACCTCGGAAGTGGGCGTCAATGAGAGAGCTTTTCGTGTTTCCTGGCGCGTCTGCTGCTTTGGTCATTAGTGCTGGACTGTTGTGCACGTTTTATCCCGGGATGTGACGATCCTCTTTCCTCCCCGAAGATGCGGCGCCGTCCTACACCTGTACTGCTCCCCTCTGCGGGGCAAGAGCCCATCCAGTGAAAGATCTAAGCTCCCAATTGCTCTGGGACAAATATTTCCTCCAAAATATATTATATTGCAGTGAAATTATATTAGCATGGCCTGTGAAGTTCGAGGTCTCGGAGCTCCGAGGGGAGTCTATTCTTCAAACTTATCGGTTCAGGGGGGAGCGCGTCCCTTCCCAGAACGTCTTGACAGCCCTACTTCAGTTGTGTTAACATTGACCCTGACTATTCGTCTTCGCGAGATGCAAGTTTTCAGTTGCATTTCCCTGCTTGAGTGAAGCGATTTGTGGGATCATTGCAATGCAACTGGTTCAGAGCAAGTTACATAAGAACGTCCTTCACACTCAAACGCGTGAAGAAGTAACAAAACTATACCAATTTACGAAGATAGTAGCAAAATAAGGTATTATAAATATCAAAGCCGTTCTTAAGGGAGTAATTGCTGCTTTGCGTGTTTTGAAAAGATGTATTTGCAGAATTAATAAGGAAATTAATGCTATTCAATCCGGAGAAAGTTGTTTATTTTCAACTCCTCGTAATAAAGAGAAGAAGAGAAAGAACCTGGAATCTGCTCTCGACGGTTTCTATGCGAGTGTGATTCGCCACACAATGATTTAATGCACCTTATCAAGAAATCATTATTTTTACCGGAAACGACGTAAACGATAGTAAGAACAGTGATAGTGATTCTTGTTATGATAGTGAGGAAACCGGTATAGTGACAATGGAAAAGATATAGATGACGACAGCAGAGCCGGACCATCATCCGTATCTTACGAGAACATAACCGAGAATTTGGTGCTTCTCCACTACCGAGCGAATTAATTTCCAAGGAAGTTCGATAGCACGTGCGGTGCGGTAGGCTAATGTTTTTGGCATGAACAAATGCGAGCGAGCGCCGCCTCCTGACTCTCTCCATCTCTACTCGCAAATTCCAGCGGACATCCTAGAAACATTTAGCTGTAATATTTTAAAGTAATGGCACGCGCGATTTATTTATTTATTTATTTATTTATTTATTTATTTATTTATTTATTTATTTATTTATTTATTTATTCTCTTTTATTACATTTTTGAAGTGCTTTCCTGCGCATGCAGAACGCCAGTGAATTGTTTGTCCTCAATTCTGAATGGCAAATGTCCGTGTAGATACTGTAGTGATGCAAAAATGTTACACGTGAATTCTCACCGGCTCTGTGAATTTCTAGAATTCGAGGGGGAGTTACCGCAACCAGCGCGAAGTGGCATTTCTCGTGTTTGGGGATCCGAATATCCGGCCGCAACCAGCAATTCAAATTAATCAAACGAGGGAAGGAATCTCACTCAACGTTGCGACTCGGGTGTAATTGTTCATTTTGTGGCGGTGTGTAATAACAGGAGAAATGGGGCTTACTGATTCAGCCAATATGAACAATATTGAATAAAAGATCTAAGCAGATACTGGCAGGAATGTTTTGTTTCTCGTAATTTGTCCGTTTCGTGATACCATACCTCGCATTGTTTACAAGAATTTGAGTTGCGCATTAGATATTTGCTTCATGTAATAGTGAGATAATTCCTATGTTTGTATTTGTATACACCTTTCTAAAAAATGCAAATTTCCAACTTGGCAAAAAATACTTTTGCGGTCTTGTAGATATAATAAACGCGCTACCAAGTTGTTTATACAATTTTGTTTTTGATTGATATAAAAATTGGAATTTCGAAATGATGGTTTCAATGACTTCGTTCATGAATAAATTAAAATTTAGCAGACTGAAAAAATCTAGAATATTTCTATACACTGCAATGTGAATATCAACGAAACCGATGTCTTCCGTCAAATAGCAATTGTTTCAGAAGAATCGTACTAGAAATATATCTTGTATAATCGCTTAACATCCTGCAGACAAAAAGTAGAAGAATCGGAAATTTGTGTGTTGTGAGCGTATGGTCATTCGTCAGGTGGTCTCCACAGATGAGTCGGCCCATTGCACGGGAATGTGGAACCCACTCCGGGGCGAAACAAAAATCGTTTTACCTCACTAATATCTAAAGTAGCAAGAGAACGAATAGGGCTGGAAAACCCCCAGTAGCAGTAGTAGCAGCTCGCGAGCTCTGGCCGTGGAAAGGGTGAAGCGAGGCATCAGACAATTTAACAGTCATACACAAGTGGGCTCTCCTGCCTTGTTGGTAATTTTCATTTCATAGCGCGCCCGTAACGATCTAATTCACTTTGGGCGGCATCAAAGTAATTTTTTTTGCAAGAAATTTAAGTTGAATGTACATTCAGTGATATGAGCAAATTTCGAAACCTTGGCTTTTGAAGAGGGGTTTTCTGGCTAACACATGAAAGCGTAAAGCGCAAACATCCCCCTGAAGAACGGTCTTTTGGAGATAAACTTGGAGGGTATAAATAATTTCAAAGTGGCTTTGAATCGGCGGTGAGCGGGCGGGGGAGCGTGGATGGAAGAATGGGCGGGTAGTACACTACTCACCGGTGGTCAATACCACGAAATTTAATAACCACGATGTTAATTTTGTGTTCGACTTCTCGGTAAAAAAAAAAATTAATATCTCTCGTGGAATATTCATGGAAGCTCCTATCGGAAAGGTACACAAAATCGTGCTTTGAGAAAGTTGCTTTGATGTGGAGTTTTGAAGTGGACCAGTGGTCTAGCGTACTGCTTGTGAGTTTTAGAATGCTCAATTCCTGATATGTGTGTGTGTGTGTGTGTGTGTGTGTGTGTGTGAGAGAGAGAGAGAGAGAGAGAGAGAGAGAGAGAGAGAGAGAGAGAGAAAGTGTGTGTTTGTTTAGTAAGTTGCATGTGCAGTGCAGGTGAGCTTCCTAACGGAATTTACGAGAGAGAATTTGAAGCAGGTCGTTTGAAGAGAGCGAATTTGAATGTAAGCTGACCTCATTTTATTAATTCACGATGCATGGTAGTGAGTGGGTAGAATGTTTGAAAATTTAATAATAATAATAATAATAATAATAATAATAATAATAATAATAATAATAATAATATCTCCTTTAAGGGAATAAAATCTGAAATGTAATTTGAATATTTTCATAAAAAATAAATATATTTATTGTTATAAACCAGGGTGTATGGATTTTGTAATCTGTATCAAATAATGAATATGGAATAGGAGATCAAGTGTAGATTTGTTCGAAGGTGATGTTTATTCTTTTGCCTATCGACCCTTTAGAAATTCTACTTTTTCGGATTAGTTAGTGAACAGCTTTTAAATAATAAAAACGTTTTCTCTTTACGTATGATTTTGAAATTCGTTTGGAAATCACTTGAGTGACTGCAATATGAGTTTATTGAGTCTCTTAATCGATTTGTAGTATTTCGTCAACTTCAGGCTCTGTGCGCGCAGAAGCTTTTCGCCTTGCGCTTTCTACAAATGCAATTGACATAAGTGTATGAAATTCGATTTAATTAACAAACGTTTGCATAAAATTATATAGATAAAGAATATTTAATATCACAGAAATAATAATTGTAGATACATTGCCTATCGAACTTGGGTTGTTTGTGCTAAAATTTGTTTAATTCATCTAGAAATAAGTAAAATTTTGCAGGTTTACAGCAGTATGTTCTCTTCTACTTCAGTAATCCTCTCTTGCCTACCTGCAAGAAGTCCAACGTTCGAACAGTATCTATATACTCCATACTCCAGAACATTGAATCTCACAGGCTGCATCTGGCCTTCCTGGGTCGTAGTTCTTCACCGGAACGACTTCACGGCCTAGTCTGTGGGGTCCTCCGAGGTTATCAGGCGATCGCGCGGGCGCTAATGAGACAGGCGGAGCGAAACGGAGGGTCGAGTTGGGACATGGTGGAGGGAGTGGAGTGGACTGAGATTCGGGCTGGGCAGGACCGCGCCGGATAAAAGGGCCGAGAAGGGGGCTAGGCAGAGGAGAGCAGGACGGGACGGTGGACGGGTCAAGAGATGGGATGGGGGATGGGACGGGTGACTGGACGGGGGACGGGACGGGGATTGGAACGGGAGGGAGGACCGGGCGAGGGGGACGGGACGGAGGACGGCTGGCGGGTCCTGGGAACGAGACGGGGGCCGAGGTCCGGGGAATGTTGGACGGGACGGGAACGGGGCCTGGGACGGGGGCGAGGGACAGGGCGGTGGAACGAAGGTCGGGGGCCGGATCTGAGGATGGGAGTTTCAAAGCAGGGGCGAAACGAAAGGGGGGGCGGGGTTAGGGGAGATGAGTTGGGAGAGGGAGGGGGGCGGCGGTGGTGGAGCACAGTGATGGCAGGCGTTGCCAGGCGGCGGGCACGGGCGGGGCGAGAAGGGGTTGATATAACAGTTGCGCTCGCGCAAGGGCAGTGTGGTTCGGAGCCGAGAAGGGCTCTGCCGGGGCCTGGACCGCAACAGGTTGGTGCAGAGCGGATCGGCCGGACAGTGTAGTTCTTGGCGGGGCGAGATTAGCGCCGATGAAGCTTCGCCCACTTTCACGTGGGAGCGAGCGCCGCCTAATTTTATGGCCGTCGAGATCCGATCAAGGGCGGGGCGGGGCGCGGCGCGACTGCTACAAATTAATTTTATTGCGTGCTGTGGGCTGGATGGGCGCAGGAGCAGAGCGTCACGTGGTATAGATCTTATCTCTCACAGCTTCTTTACATTTCCAAGTTGCGTTCGGCTGGTTTGTTTGCTTGGTTTTAGCGATCTGATTGAATAACTGAGTAATTGATTACTACATACTACTTGCTTAGAATAGAGAAATGATTGTGGTGTAGCGGCAAAAGAAATCTATTGCGAGATGAAAGGAAATGTAGATTAATGTATAAAATACATTATTCTGTGTTGTTGTATTTTCGCCAAAAGAAATTTGCTAGTTCGAATAGTACAGTTAGACGGGTACGATGTATGACCAGAAGATAGAAACATGAACAGCCCTGAGAGTTCTCCTCGACCTAACTTGACCCTTGACCACCCGAAACGTTTCCAAGCTAAGTTGCGAATGTTTGGCGCGGTTGGTTTGAGAATAATCTCAGCGCAGTTTTGGTTAGAATGATCGGTAATAATTTAATACGAACGCTCTCAAATTATTGCTTGGGAAAATAAGGTACTTGCTTTCGAATAATATTTACGCCAAAAAGATAAAGAAAATCTATGAAAATAAATCTCGCTAAAGGAGTGGCAGAGAAGCACAAATATTCCCCGAAAAGACACATTCTGTAAAAGATCCTCAAGCCTAAATGACGCCTCTGAGCGAAATTCAAATTGCCTGTTTCTCGCCCAAGAAATACCTCCTTTCTCTGCTAGTTGGTGAAAGGAGCGTAGCGAAATTTGCGTGGTCAGACGGAAGAGCAGGCCTAATGGCCTGACTCTCGCCACGTAAAATAAGGCATTAATTCAATTCAATTCAATTCTTTCAAGGGGGATGAATAAGATCAGAAGATGGAAACATACCTGATCTGAGAGTACCAATCGACTTATTCGCCACATGACGAACGAAACATTCTTAGCTGTTGGATATTAACTTATTGAATGTATAGTGGCGACTGTGCAAGGACAGCTCACTTGTTTTTGGTGCTTGAGTGTTGAATACTGGAACTTGTGTGTGGAATAAAACTCTTCGTTAAAATGTAAATCTGTGTTTCATTTAAAAGTTATCCGTAATAAGTAGATAATAATTAATATAACAAGTAAGAGGTACTCACATTTGCGAACGTTTCCTCGGCATCGCTTGAACCTCCGGCGTGTGTATCTGTGTCTGTGCGTGTGTGGGTGGGTGGATGGGTGTGTGGGGCTCCCTCGCCCGCGCCGAGTGCGTTGTCTGCGGCCGGGGGAGGGGGCGTGGCGAACCGCCAGGGTGCGCGGCAACCGCTTGACGGAAGGTGGGCTCAGCTCATCGGCCGGAAATGCAGATAAGCGGAGCTGGGAACGAGAGACATCCCCGGAGCCCCCCTCCCCCGTCTCCAACCCTTTCCGCGCCCTCTTCCCTCCCTCGCCCTCCAGCTTCCATCACGCGCGTCAAACTTCTTAGATCTTACGTACTCTTTGCATCTTGTTTTCTTAGGCATTCCTTTATTTCCTTTTTTCTTTTTATCGTCTCTTCATCCTGTTTTTAATCCTTTTCATCTTGTTACCTGCTCTCTTTTCTTCTTAAGTTTCCGGTTGCACATTTTAGTTGTTGATTTCTGTTCTGACTTATCCGTCCATATATTTGCGGATTTTAAATTCTCATCGTTCTTGCCACCAATTTTTATCTCTTCACACATTATCTTAACAATAATACAAAAGTTGAATTACATTTAAATTTTGTTCCGTCGCTTGTAATTTGAGTTTTATCAAAATGGTTTTATTATTTTTAAAGGAAAAAAATGTTGAACTTTTTAATCATATTTGTGCTCGTTTAAAGCTCTATTTCCACTCTTATTTTACTGTCACATTTATATAATAATGTCTGCCTTCACGTAGGACGCCTGTTTTAAATCCCTCTTCTGGTTTCTCCTCGCCTGTTGTACTTATCGCCATGATACCACACCGCGTTCGCTTGTTCCTCCTTCAGCTGCACCCCCTGCTTGGTATCGAGCTCTCCTCCGCCCTCGCTGGGGCAGGCGACGAGGTTTATCCCGTCTGAAATTTAGCCTCTCGTTTGGTCACTCTGGGGACGCCCTCCCACGCCGCTGATGAAAACGAAGATGGCAGCGAGTGCCCGTGTTTTTCATATAAACTCTCGTAAGTGCTGTCCCCGTGTATTGGACGGCTTCGCGCAGACGCGACAACGACTCCGGGCGGCGCGGGGCGGCGGCGCGGGGCGGCGAGGGGCGGCCTTAAGGGGAGGGACAGGGGGGACGTCTTCGCTTCGATGCTGTTTTCCTTAAAGCCGGTCGGCACGTGGGGGGAAGCGTCTTGAAAGCTATTCCAGCGCAGCCCCTCGTGATTTTCATACTATAGTTCCGTAACTCTTCATTCGTTTCTATGCGCTACTGCCCTTTTGTCGAAACTGGGTGCACTTTGGAGATAAAGAGGCTGTACCGGGAATAAGGCAATAATTTGTCATACAGAACTTTATCCCTGGAACGAATGCAAGGATAGCGAATGATGTACTGTGGCGAAGTGTTATTTCAGAGTTCCTTCTGTATTTTACGCTTTCTCCTTCTGCTGGGTCACGTTTTGGTTAGAGAACGTGAACCCGAAGTATCGAACTAAAAATTGAAATATGCTTGGTTTCCCATTGGTTCTGCGTAAATTATTCATATCTTATTTTTCCTCCCGGCTGATATCTATAATTTGAGAAAATAATTTCGTATGCGTTTATGTGAGTGTTCTAATTAAATCTGCAATTCGAAACCTGTGCTTCTGTGGGAAGGGAAACGCTCGTGGCAGTGGCGTCATGCAATCTACTGCGGTGCAACCGCTCGCAACTGAACTGCGAGGTCGGAATTCATAACGCCAACTGCTTACTTATTTCAATTCCTTGAAGCACGCTACCTGGAATTAAATAAAAAGAGCTGATTACATTTCCGGAAGCTTACGTTTTCTTCAGGATGGTCTGTAGATTTCCTTGGAGAGTTCCGACTGAGGAAGATAGAAGGCTCGCTCTTGAAAATGTTAAAAACTTGCAATACTTAGAATGTAAGTGCTGATACTTGTTGCTCACTTTATTTACATAAGAAATAATGTATGGATACGTGAACGTCTGTACTTTCTCTTGGACACATATTATAATACATTTATTTATTCTGTCTTTTGCGAAATACATTTCAGATGCAAAACATGCCAATGTTTGTTAACACAGAAATTTCAACGAGCCTTAGCATCTAATGAGCTTTTTTTTATCTCTTTTATTGCATAATCTTCATCACGTCTTATTAAAATTTCATTCTGATTATTCGCTATTAAAACTGGAACATTTCAGAGCAGATTGCACTTTCTCGGAAAAAATAGAATCTCATCTCTCTTGGAAGTACCGTTGCTGGCGGTACACTAATAACGAGACGGCGTCCTTCACGGTCGCGTTGCATCACACACTTTAACATTACACATGCTCTGTTGAGCGGAATAAGTTCGCCGGATGCTCAGATTACGCCTTGTGTATCACAATAATTTTATTATTACGGTTAGGGAAAATAGCATTATCACATTATGAATAAAAATGAGCGTGACTTATTAGCTGTGTGAAAACGTACTTTCTTAAAATGTGATATCTATTAGAGGAAATGTGGTTGCAGTGCCGCATGAACAATTAAATTTTTTAATTTACTGTTGTCAGAAGGACCAAATGATAACCCATTTAAAAAGTAAAAACAATACATCTTCCATCAATAAAATACTACCTATAAAAGTAACATTTGAATGGTTATATGATAGCTTTCACTCTCATTTATGAAATCGCCTGAGAAGGAAGAAAATCCACGTTCAGTCGCGAACATAGTGGGCCTGTATTTACGATCACTTCACACAGGAAGTGGGCTTAAGGCGTTTGCAATGATTCATGTCAAAGTTAAGGTGTAGTAAAAGTATATGGTGCAAGAAGGCACCGGGCGAAAGAGCATCGCAAACAACTCAGCTTTACTCATATACTCTTCTAGTTGCTCTTTTGGTGCCAATAATATAAATCAACCGCAGAGCGTCTAGCGTAAAGGTCGACGGATGGTGTGACTGAAACCGTGTTGAAAGCGAAGTGTTAAACGGAAGCGCACACGCTGTCCGTATTCGCCGAGCGGGCGCGCTTTCATTGTGCGCGAGGCGGTTGTGCACGCGTGCTGGCGGGGAAGGGCGTGGCCCGTGAAGGGCGAACACCCTAGCATACCTGCCACGGAAGAGGTAAATTGTAAAATTCCCGAATAAGAGGGAGTTGTCATGGTTTAACGATACTCTTAAACTAAGGGGCGATTATATTTCCCAGAAATGTTTCGAGTGTACGAGAAAGTCAACACACTTGAGTGTAGAATTAATATAATGTATAAAGGTTTATGAAGTGTATTTATTAATTAAAAAAATATTTTTGTGGACTTTTTTCTTCACATTTCGTAGTATGCAATAACGAACAATATTTCAAAACAGTGGGATACGACGATTAAAACGACAATATTTTTTCGTGTGCTCTTTGAAGCAATGAAGTAGTGGGTGGCACGGTGCAGTCAATAGTAGGGGGAAATCGAAACTGATTTCCAATGAAATACCGTCACACCATTGCAGAAACTATCTCATCTGTAATCTTACAGCAAATTTAAATTTCGGTCAGCATTAAAAGGAGAAACAACAGTAATGATTGATGAGTGATCCACGAGAAATGATTTTTATTCTGATTTTCTTAATACAATTGATAGCTAGGTTGGTTGATTATTACATTAAATATAATTTTTTACATTACATCCTAATGTGCATATTCATAATTACCTACAGATTTTATAAATGGTGGGGTAGGCAATAGAAACTATTCTCAGAAGTTTCAAAATAGCACATCTTCCTTGACAGTTATATAGAGTATGTAGAATATATTATATTAAATTCGAAATAATATCAGTACGTAAGGGATTCTTCAGTTTCGATGATGTTTCACTTCCGAAGATATCCTACACCCTGAGAGATGAGCGTTGTTGCTAGTCTCATGAAGGAAGAGAACGGACATGAAGGAGTTTTGTTTCTTTTCACGCCGATTCCTTTCCTCGACGACGAGGCTTCCAGCGTAGGCGGGCGTACGCGCCCGGCATTTACTACCTGGCGAGTATTTAGGCCGCCCGTTGAATATTTCATGAGTTGCGTACAGTCAACTACAAAATGAATTTCGCTCTCTTGTACCGAACAATTGTCATGAAGAAATCGACGACTGTGATACCGACGTGGCTTCTACGTGTGTAAGACGTGTGTTTCTAGGACAGTCCATTGAACCTCATATAGATATGTCGGTGGGTCGTTTATTTCTTTCAGATTAAGTTCATTTTGAACATGTTAAAGTTGAAGCAATTTGTTTGTTGTAAGGCCATTTTAATGCAAAACATACACAAAGTGAGAAGAGCACAAAAAATATATTTCCGCGTGTTCCACAAATGAGATTGGTTTTTAATGGCCATTGAGGATAACATACGAGATAGAAACTGAATTGCTAGATTGAGTATGACCCGCATAATGTGCTCCACCTCTGGGCCGCAAAATGAATCGACGATGTGGAGATTTCTGCGTTTAATAAAGGCGAAATCATATAGCAAGTGTTCTTAGTAGGTTATTTCGAATTCGAACGATATCCAATACGCATGTTTACATTTACTACCTAGTTGTCAAACCATTCACTGGAATTGTTTCTTCATGTATTGAATTTCCATCTCTGACTTTTCAAATAATTTAAATTAGTAGAATGTTTGAGACTTTCTTTTTAACATTCGTTTGCCAATGCAATTCGTACTCGGAGAATACCAATGAGAGGACAACAGTGGACTCCAAAGTACATTTGAATATAATGGAAGGAAATTTGAATACATTTAAAAACTAACGTCACATGTATTTAGCAATATATTAAAATCATTTTCTATAAGACTGTGTAACAATATTTTCAGTTTTTTCAGGGGTGACAATGTCATATTTTGAACATTTTCTGCACTTGCAGTCCTTTCCGCTTGGATGCAGATGGCCTTCACTACATTACTTGGATTGCTTAACTTATTCCTTCGTCGACTGATTGATGAAAAAACAAAAAAAAATATTGCAACGTTTTTATGGGTAGTCCTCGCTGTAAAAAAACTCTGGAGTTTCTGTGGAGTAATTATGCATGGCGACGAATTCGATTTTGTTTGGTAAACGTGGAATAAGCGTTGAAAATCATCATACTAGTTGAAACTTTCAATAAGAATTCAGTAAGTTTGCATCCCTAAACAAATAAAGAGGAAAAAAACGTGGCTGGGGTCGTCGTTACTCCCCGCCTCATTCCATTGGTATGGGACTGTTGAAGCGTGTTGCATATGTTAGGCAAGCGACGCATGCGACCTGGAGGCTGCTGAGCGAGTGCATCGGGCGAACAAGGCCAGCACGCGCGGCGACTGCGGCGACAACCGTCGACTTCCATAAACGAATGCTCCTCACTGCGACACACAACTTTCTCTTTTGTGAATAATTAACGGCAGTGCGGGTGACCGGCCGGCGGAGAGTTTTGTTGTTTTGTTGGCTGCCTGGGGCGAGCAGTCAGCGGCGCCTGTTGGGTAAGCACAGTTTCCCGTTGCCCAGTTGGGAAACACTTGGAGAACTCAAAGTGTTCTGTTTAGAAATTAATGGGTACAGATAATATCTATGTTTTACTACCAATCTTTAAGTGATTGTGGAAAAAATTATCTCAACTACTGTGAACATTTTTTGACTTGTGATATAAAGTATGTAGTACTATTACGTAGGATGATTTTAATTACCTAATTAAAGACTCGTCTTTTAGTATAGGGTTGAGTTGACGATTCCATTATGATATTTAAAATAGCAAGAGTACTTCATGACGATAGATGCAATTGTGTTTACTCCGTGTCTTTCACAGCACTGCATATTCATCATGCTTTACGTCATATACCAGTATCATCATCATCATATTTCAATCACTGTCCATGTAATGGAAATTCAATGAGCATCGGATTGAGATTCAGGAAACACCTTCCATACATTTTGTCAACTTCCTACAATTCGCTTCATATGATAAATAAATAACATACGTCATACGATAAAATAATTAAATGAAATAAATATATGAACATACCCGTCTCCCTGCCGTGTTTGTTAAGAGAGACTGCGATAAGACATTTTAGCTTCATGTATACCGAGACGCAATCTAATCTCAGCAAGCGTTTTTGCTTCCTCGTACACTTAGTATACAGAAAGTGTTGCAGAAAAAACGGTTAAATATAGACAAAAAAACACCGAGAGTTTTGTGGGTCTTTGATACTGAAAAAGTGAACCTGAAAAGTGAACTTGTTTTTATGCCTAGAGTATTACTTTTTCGTACATGTAGTGTAATACAAATCCACCTTTTCGAAGTCTTTGTCGAGAAACCGTGTATGTTTTCCTCAAAACGTCTGTCAATCCGTGGGGAACACTAGTCTCTAAACCGCTCACACAATTTTCTGAAAAATGGATATTGCTCGATCATTTTGCCAGAGGCACTACGAATTTGAAACGGATCTTTCAATGTTTGGGGATAAATTCAATCAGGTTTCATCATGTTTGTTTATTTTGTAGATTGGTAAAAATGTCAACTCGTTGTTTCTGCTGAAGAGATCTTCTCGCGCTCTGTTCGGTTAGGAGTTTTTCAAGCGAATGCTGAAGTGTTGGTAAGACAGGAATGGCAATCCATTACACAATTTCCTTCATCCTCACGATTGTATCGTTCAATATGAGCAAATGGACCAGTATAGATACTTTTTTTGTAAAGATTTTTTGGATAGATGGACCCCACAAACAACAAAAAATTGAAAATCAACCGGGTGTTTATAAAATTACACCGTTTTTTCTGCTGTTATATCGTCATCTGTCGGTACAGTTCGGTATATTTCGCGGAGCAAAGTTCTATAGTGAGGGGTGGGGGAGACAAGGGTTTTATCCTCACACCTTAGTTACTTATGTACACTTAAATGCAGCACACTTCCACACATGCCGGGAGACCAGTCGGACGGGAGCTTGGCGCTTGTCCCTTTGGAGGCGGAACCCCGCTGTTGGTTGGGGAAACCCGACGTGTAGGTGGGCGCCGAATTACGCCATCCAGTGGATGATCACCTCCACCTCCTGCTATCAAAACATGCACTACGCTTAAGGGGATAATGACCATAGCAGTTGACGTGCCAGGAATTCTCCATTCAACCAGTTGATGAAATCAACGAGAAAGTAATTGTTCTGTGGCGGCCCCTCGGCGCGCGCGGCGCGTGAGCCATTGACGTGCGGCGGGGCGACGGTGGCTCCGCGTCGCGGCGGCACGCGACGGACGTGGACGGCGAGGGCGGCGGCGGATGCACCAGCGGCGTCGAGCCAACGACCTCGCATGCGCCGGAGGCATGCAGGCGGCGCGGGGGCGGCGGCGGTCATCGCCTGGGGACGTGGACACGCGCGAGGAATGCGCCCCGCGATTCCAATTGGCTAATGCACAGCTTCCCGTCTCAATTCTTCGTCTTCGTCTCGCCTTCGTCCTCGTCCTCGTCTTCGTCTTCGGATCTTCGTCCTCGTCCTCCGTTCCTCGTCTCGTCCCGTCTCGGTCCTCGTCCTGTCCCGTCCTCGTTCTTCGTCTTCGTCTTTCTCGTCTTTCGTATTCGTCCTCTGTCCTTCGTTCTCGTCCTCGGTCCTCGTCCTCGTTCGTCTTCTCGTCTTCGTCTTCGTCTTCTGTCTTCTTCCGTTTCGTCTTCGTCTTTCGTTCTCGTCCTCGCCTCGTCCTGTCTCGTCCTCGTCTGTCTCTGTCTTCTTCGTCTTCCGTTCGTTCTCGTCGTCGTCCTCGTCCTCGTCTCGCTTCGTCTCGTCTTCGTACTCGTCTTCGTCTTCGTCTTCGCCTTTCTTCGTCTTCGTTTTCGTCCTGCTTGTCCTCGTCTCGTCCTCGTCTCGTCCTCGTCCCTCGTCCCGTCCTGCGTCCTCGTTCCTCGTCTCGTCCTCGATCTTCGTCTTCGTCTTCGTCTTGCGTCTTCGCTCGTCGTCCTCGTCCCGTTGTCCTCGTCCTCGTTCTCTTCGCCTCGCTTCGCTGTCTTGTCTTCGTCTTCGTCTTCCCGGTCTTCGTTCGTTCGTCTTCGTCTTCGTCTTCGCTCTTCTTGTTTCGCCTTCGGTCTTCGTCTTCGTCTTCTCTTCGTCTTCGTCTTCGTCTTCTTCTTCTTCTTCTTCTTCTTCTTCTTCTTCATCTTCTTCTTCTTCTTCTTCTTCTTCTCCGATTCACATCTGTTTTCGCTTCGTGGCCTCGTTCCTTCTTACTCTGTTCCCTTTTGCCATCAATGTACTCGTATATTAGGTCTTGTTTTCCTCTTCAGCCTTCTCTTTAGCAAAGTTTCCTTTTCTCTCTCTCATACTCGCTATCAATCCGAAAATATTACAACTTTCTGTACTATCTTCGTAAATCGCGTATCAATATTGTAATATTTTGTTACTATTATTATTATTATTATTATTCTCACTAATATTATTACGTCTCTATTAGCAATCGAAATAAATAGATGTAGAAACGAAAAATCGATTATGAAATTTTGATTTGAATTTATTAATTATTAGTTCCACTTATTGCATTGAAGGCATTGTTTATCCTCAAATTAATCGTTGAGAGCCGGAATAGTTAATATGTGAATGGGTGAAAAAACAGAACGCTATAAGTGACATTTTATAAATTCTGAGGAATCTGTTTATTCAAGTTAATATTACTGTAAAGTCGTGGTGCATTGTTGCATCATTAAAACTACCGCATTTCAATTTCTTTGTTACAACCACGAAAATACATTGCCACTGAAATATAGCCTAAAATAAACAGGTTTTTCTCAAAAATTCTAAAATGTTACTTATACTGTTTTGGTTTACACCCATTCATATAACGGTAATAAAAGAAAGAGAGTCAATTTTCATTTTTTTGACGTTCACGTCCTCATTTTTTAGGTTTAAGGATCACGATATGCCATATGCTATATTAGAATAATTTCATTCTGCGGGCAATAGAAACTTTGGCTGCCTTTTTGATGTGTTCTTGATGAACAAACACCAGACGTAGTTATTGTTTAAAGCTAAATTATCCGTTCATTTGTGCATATGACATCACAAAGATCCCAGAAGCTCAAATAGAACGATCAAACGTTACGTACGCACGAGAGCACGACATCTCTTGAAAATTTGTGATTCAGTAGTATGTGAAAACAAGCTGGAAAAAGCAACTGTTTCAGCCGAAACTTTCATACATGAAATTCTATTAAAATTCGTAAATTGCACCGCCGAATGAAAATGTAACCAGTCAAACAAACGTTGAACGTCAAATATCCAGGATTACGAAGCAACGTTGTTTATTTGTGAGAATATGAGTTGGGAAGGTGGACGGAGTTGGAACTAGGACTACTGAAAACGCGTCATAGAGTCATTAACAGACACGCTCCGTTGTTTGACAAGACATACTGCGGCGGTGCTGTACGAAAGTTCATCATTATTTCGTTACGGGCGGCATTTTTAATATTGCGCCTGACGCGTCATTCGCAATGACGCGCCTGACGCCTCCGCGCACACGCCGCCCTGCGACACGCTGCGTCCAATCGCATGACGGCGCAGGCGGGCGATGGAGAGGGGGGGGGTGACAACTCAGCAGGGAATGAAGTTCGGGCGCGAACCATGCGAATGCCATGACGTGGTTGCCATACGAGGACAGTTTGTTCTTGTGAATGATAGAGGGCTAGAGCTGGGGTGTAATAGAGAGCAGATGTCAACAAAAAAGCAACTTTGAAGTGAAGTATGAGAAATAGCGAGAGAGTGTGTTAAATATATTTCGGCTGGAAGAAAAAAAAACGGCCTGCAAGAAATAAAAATAAAATGTCAGTATACCAATAACACTTTCCTCTTCTGACTTAGCCTACTAGTTTAGACCTTTACTCTAAATGAAAGAAGTTTTAGAATTTGCTTTTCAATTTTATGTTGAAGTTGAATATAACAGTACTATTTTATGCAAAATTGTTATTTTTTTTATTTGTGGTCGACTTTACTGCAGATACCATTTTTAAAAATAATTGCAGAATTTATTGATGTACGTACGTCAGAGTTAATATACACATTTTTCTAATCCCGAAATGAAGAGAAAATTTATTATACACATTTTTCTAATTCCAAGAGAAAAAAAGCCCGAAAAACCTGCATAAGTTGATAATTGTAACATAATATTTTTAAATGAGCGATCCGCTTCCGAGCGAGAGTTTGGGCTCCCGGCTGAACTCGGGGACGACATAACATTTTAACTAAGCTACAACGAACATTTTCGAAGCAAATTACGCCATGTTGGATCCTATAGATTGTATCTCAATACTTACAGTCCTTGTGCCTTAATTCGAATGTGGATTTTCGATTCCTGGTGTGTAGAAAAAACAAGCAAGGGCGCGACTCTTGGTTGTCTAGCAGCCGCTGCATCCTAGGCAGTGTCGTCAACGCATGAGCCTTTATACTGCGACTTTCTCCGCAGTATGCATTCTGCACGCTGACAGAAAGGAAAACTCACGACTACATTAGCGTAGTTGGTATTAACATATTGTTTTGTTGGTTTGTATAAAAATTCAATTTTGAACTAACGCCTGTTTATCGAAGTGTGTACTCTGTTATATACTAAACGTTGACGTTGCACCAGCAAAACCGAATTCACAATTGGACCGTTTTCCTTAACTTACTGAGTGCCTAAATGTACTGACTGCGGACGGTTGTATTTTGCCCCGAAGAAGCTCGCAGTATGGCTGCTGCAACATCGGCAACACTGGCCAGGTCACGGCATCTCCCGGAAGTGCGTTGACTCCGGCCGCGGAAGCCGCCGAGTGCGTTGGGGGAGGCGGTGGGCGGGGTTGCCGGCTCGGGCCGCGACGTCGAGTGTTGAGGACGCCGCCTCCGAGGGCGCCCAGCGTTGCGTCGTGCTCCTCCATATTAAAACAAGATTCACACTTTGTCGACGCGCCTCGCCTCGCCGGCATACATCACCATACTTTGTGCGGGCGCGTCGTGGAGGCGGCGAAGACGGCGAAGGGGAGGGGGGGGCGCAGTGGTGAAGACCGGGGCCTTGCGAAGGAGGAGGTAGCGGACCCGCGACGGTTTCCTATACAGCACCGGTGAAAGGTGGCGGGATAGAGGGGAAAAGTAGCATCGAATTTTTCACAGAAGCAGAAGGGGAGTATTCCAGGGATGGCTCCATGGTGAATGCGACACGCATAAATAGAAATTTTGTCTGAGGACGAAAGTGTTAAGAAAAAGTAGAAGATTGTGTTTTGTGTAGGAGGGTGGAAGAAAGACGAGGGCGAACAGAAAGTGAAGAGAATGTGGAAAGAAGTGAAGAGGGGAAAATGCTGTGGTAAATTGTAAAAATTTGAAGAAAGGAAAACATTGTGGTTACTAGAGAAGAAAGAATAAAAATTAAAAATTTTAAGGCAAATCAGCTATGAATAACGAACGAGTTAGAAGACATACGGAGACAGAGATGGTATAGATTAGTGAAAACATGGTCAAGAAGGAGAGTGTGTGTACGGCAAATAAGGTTCCCGTAAATCAACTTGAATGATCAGATTGGAAGGAATTCAACATCCGATTGGATGATAGTAATCCGTGTGTAACTCGTTCCGTAGCAGAATTGCAACAAAACTAGTAGTGTTACGATAGCATATAAGTTGTGGTAAAATTGGTTACGTTTAACTCATAAAATGTTCTACCTTCAATTATACTAGACACTTCCATCATTACTTAAAAATCTCAAACATCATAACAAAAATTTACGTGTGCTGTGAACTACTTCGAAGTGCGCTCGTTGGAAGTAAATCCACTTAACCGTTTAGGCGCCAGTGTTGTTTACTGATAGATGAGTAGATAGACGGACAACCACAAGATTTTTAGAGAAAAACGAAAAAAGGATAAAAAATAACGCTGAACTATTGAGGCAACGTCTTTGAGAAGGAATGAGGGTTTGAAATGATTTTTTTCTCATAATGAATTCGGTGTGAAATAGGGCTATCTAGAACAGAGTTGTCAAACTGACGGTGTCATATTGTGTTCCGCGAAAGGTTATTAGTGAAAAGTGAAAGTCGCGCGAGAAGAGTGCACCTAAGCGCACATTGCACACCAACTGCACTTTGCTCTAAATTTGGGTTAAATTTAGTTTTGATAATTTTTTCTAGTAAATTGAGAAACTCAAAATCATTCTAATGTGTATCACTACCGTTAGGCATGATATTTTTGCCTGCTATGTTTGACCCTGATATTCACGAATGGTCCCTCACCCACCCCCCCAACTCAGGAAAACTGCCCCGTGATCAAAACAATATGGAGTCGTCCAGGTGTGGTCGGACTCCTAATATGGTAAATGATGGCGCCGCAACATGAAAATGTAATTTAGTCGTGGTCCTTGAGGCTTGCAAGTTGGACACCGCTGATCGAGAGCGAATCCCTCTCTGTGAATGGGGCGGCGGCAGCAGCGTTGTGCGAACGCTCGTTTAGCTCCCTGGTCGCGTGTTGCCGGTCGCCGCGTCAACTAAATCGCCTGTCACCAGTACGCTGTCGCCAATCGCCGGACGCACTGTTCGTCCGTCGCCGTGCTGTCGTCGCTCGCCGGTCGCCTGTCGCCGATTGTCGGTCGGCGGTCGCCGATCACCCGACGCCCGTTGCCCGTTTCCTGTTGCCTGTTGCCCGTGCCCATCGCCGGTTGCCCGCCGCCCGTTGCCCGTGCCCATCACCGGTCGACGGCGCCGGTCGATGGCTGCTCGCATACTCATTCCCGCAGCCTCGCCTCCGCATTCGCCTGTACCCAATATATAAGTATCGACGCTTGCTTCGCCGAGAATTATGGACTCAAGGTGTGGGAGGCGCCTGCTAGTGGCGGGTCGCGAAAACGCGAAAAGACGGAAGAAACGCGAGAGCCCTGGAGGAGGGCCGCTCCAGAAGAAAGGAAGAGGCGAGGAGTAAAAGAAAGGAAAAGAACGAGGAGAAAAGAAAAAAAAAAAAAGATTACGAAAAGAAATCTTCCCCTTTCACTCGATATCTTAGCCTCGGAAAAAGAAATATATATCAGGCGATAAGGAAAGGGAAGGTTACGGAGAAGGCGGTCGTGGCGCGAGGGAGGGTGTCGGATTCCCCGACGCGGGGCCGAGGGTTTGGGTGCGATCTGCGGGGGCGGGAGGGGTCGGACCGAGAGGAACACAATACACCGGAGAGGTTGCCTGCCCGTCTCCCCCCACAAACGGAGTTGTCCCTCCGCGGCGCGCTCTGGCCGCCCCCGGCCGGCGCCTGCGCGTCCCTCGGATGCTGCCCGATGATCTGCCCTGGGAAACGCAACTGTTTGGACAGCCCCCCCCCCTCCTTTGTCGCCACTGACCTGAGGCAGCGCTTCGTTTTCCCTCCCTTGTCGGTCTTCGGGTTTTGGGCGGGGAGGTACTAGCGATCGAGTACTGTGGCGGAGGTGGGTTTTACGAGGGTTTTACGTATGTACGAAACATTAAGAAGTACGTAGAAGTGTACGAAAGTGTACGTAGAAGTACACGAATATTTAATACACATATTTTGAAAATTATTATTATATTGTATAATTTTCTATTGATTTCACACTTGCATTTTTGCAACGAGAGGTACCTAATGTCATTTCGCGATATATTTCATTTCTATCAGACAGTTTTTTTTCACAGCAATGTGTATCTAGCTTCTGTATGTTGTCTCCCGTTCTGTATTGGAAATGTTGGCGTATAAAGTCACTCCCCCTGTCGTGGAAACATTAAACACTTAGATTAAATTTTTGTTTCATGATTTCTGTGTTGCCGGCAACTCGGGTTGGGGGTGAGGGGCGTGTGTGGTGTGAACCCGGCCAGTGCTGTCAACGTCCCCACGCCCTCGAAGGGGATCGTCCTGAAGCGGGGCGGAGACTTGCAACGCGAAGGAGGAAGCCGACGGTTGTAGGGTGGGTGGTGCGCTGGCGGCGGTCCATTGAAATCGAGACGTTGAATATTAGCTCGCGGGCGGCGCCAGGGGCTGCTTGAACGCGCGCTCAAGTGACGCGTGTATTCCTATGGGGCTGGCTACAAGGGAGGTAGTACGGTTGGGAATAAGGTGTTGGTTATAACCAAAAACTTTTTTATTTACTACTTACTTTGTACAGAGAAAGTATTGAAATGCTTGCGGAGAAAAACGGCGAATTTTCGACAGGAAAAGTAGTATTGGGGGGCCCTGATATTGAAAATATTGATGAATATTTTCCAATATATTGTAAATTACTTTTTCTATTACCATGTATAGTCAGAATCCACCAATTTGTGTTACCTTAATACCAAAACATTAGGTTATGCAAAATCTCTGGTTGTCTGTGAACAATGCTACCGGCTAAACCGTTGGCAGGACAAGTGCTTCAAATGATAAGTTTGAGTACAAAATAAAACGTTTTCATAAACGCACAAACGACATTATCTAAAAATACGCTTCAAATGTTTCAATGAAAATATGCTTATAGGAACAGGTGTTAAGTGTTCTATAATATTAGTAAATTCATATCGCAATTCTAGATTGAAAAAATGAGAAAATGTGAAACAAATAGGCGCCGATAGATAGCAGCTGGAAAGAGTGCTCGGACAAAACGTACACATTAGTCCAGAGAAAATGTGAGAAGAGATTGAAAACTAACTAGTACGATAAAGACTGTGCCATTCTTTGTGACCAGTAGTTTTGTTTCGGTTCATCGGTGGTGCACCAGTTATTTTGCCCCAGTCACGATGGGGTTTTTATACAATGATTGGGAAAAACTGTTTTTGAAAAAGTTGAGATATTGGATTTTGGATTGATGGCGTTTTTGCATGAGATTAAAGTGGTAACATTGTGTTAAGTATCAAAGGCTGTGACATTGGGCGTTTTAATGCTTAATATCCTAAGCATTTTACTGTTGAATCACGTGTTAATCGAAATATGTTACATATGTGTAAAATTGAACTCTTGCTGTATGTCATACTATTTGTATAAGTCTCGTATTTAAGGTAGTATTACTGCGTTAACAACGTAAACCTATTTGCAAAAACACTTTTTGCGAAGAAAACTGATTATTTTATCAACAGGTTATTTTGAGAAGTTACAAGCGCATGGTTAAACCAAAAGTCTTATTAAAAAACCGTATTTTTCTAGCATTTAGACAATGTATTTTTAGACCTACCTGTATCAAGAATATCTTCACTATCTTTTTGGAGGGTTTGAGAGGTACATTGTGTTCATTTGCAAGTCATTCTCTTTGTGCAGTGTTATTTTGTTTTCTCTGAAAATACACTTCTGTTTCATTCACTGTTTCTTTTACTACTATGAGAAAAAGTTTTCAAAAAAAAATTTTTTTTAAATTATTAAGAACACGAATGTCGGTAGAAACTGTTCGTGGTGAATGATGATTATTTTCAGTAATTACAGAATATTTAATGCATCAAAGAAATCAAAATTTTTTAGACAGGATAAATAACAATTCTTGCACAAAGATAGGTGTTGAATTGTAAATGCCACTTCACTGATTTCGAATGTGTATGAACATTTTTATTTCTTTGTGATTTCCGTGCTATCAGGACATTATGAACGTAATCCAAAGGACAACATTTGCAAAGTAATTGAAAGGGAGCCGGGCGGTGCAAGTTGAAATATCCCATGGTCTCGTGTGCCGAAGGCGAGCGAGCTGCCTAAAGCGGACCTCAGGGGCCCGTGCCGCGCGGGGGCTGGACCAGGGGACCGTGAGCGCTCGTTTGCGGCTCGCCCGGCACTCGCGTCGCCCGCAGGCGGCGGCAGATGCGAGGGCGGAGCGGAGGCGGGGTCAGCGGCGGAGCGAGGCGCAATGTATGTCAGATAGGATGTGACGTGCTGGGCAGAATGGGGAATGGGTTAAATGAGAAATGAAGGAGCGAAGAGGGCAGGGAAGTGATGGGCCGAGATGAAGAGGTGCTAGCTGATGAAAGTCGAAGGACAGTGAGAGTGGAATAGCATGTGAGAGAGTGAGCAGGTGGGCGCGAAATGAAAGTCACAGAACAGGCGAGTGCAGGTGGTGTTGCATGGGGGGGGGGCATGCGGAAGGCTAGGGAAATGGAAGGAAAGGGAAGTTAGAAGAGAAGTGAACGGGTGGCCTCGAAACAAAAGGAAGAGAGGGGGCCGAGTGGTCAGGGGCAAGCTGACCTGGGGGGGGGCAGGGGGCGGCAGCGTTGCCGCGGGTCCGGGTGTTGAAGCGCGGCCAGGGCAAATATCATTAAGCAGGTGAGCGACAACGCTGCAGCGCCATTGCGGTGCGCCCGTATGCTTTTGCGGTGCCGGACACTCGCGGCGCTGCGGCACGCAGAGGGAGTAGGCGGGACGGTTGGGCGCGGGGCGGGGCGGGGCGGCACGGCGGGGAAGCTGGCGTAGGCGGGGGAGGGGTATGACGGTTCGTGACGCGAGCAGGCGGGGGAAGGCGTGCGCGGCTGGGGCTGTGTGCTGGTGTGGCTGTGTACCGTGCGCTGCGTGCGTTGGCGTGGCGGGGCGGGACAGACATTTCTGGCGAACAGCGACACCTCAACCGCTGGCCTCGCCACCACTGGCGTTGCAGTGCCAGAGCCCCCTCGTGGGAAGCCACCATCGGTTGTGGACGTAGATTTATTGCGATTCGTTGCTGACACCAAATAAAATTGTATCTTTAGTGGATACATGCGAGTATACAAAATAGTATTCCGATGTCGTTTTGTATGTTTCGAGACAAGACCAGTTTTTTATACTATTCGAACCATATTTGCAGTAGAAGTCGGGAATATCTCAATATAATGAATCTAGTTAAAATAAAATGATATCTGCTAATAAACGATGATGTATTAAGAGATTTATGTTCCTCTATTTCAATGTGAAACCCATAGTATATCTCAAAGTTCTGAAAATTATGCTCTATTGGCTGTTGCATTCCTTTCTTCACCACCATTGTGCCTGTTACAAAACTTTTAATGCAGCATACAACCGTAGTGTTCTTTGGTCTTTCTGTTATGTGGAACTCATTTACCACGTTCACACACTGAACACATTCAAACGCACTTTGCGAAGTATTAGCCCGTGTAGCACACTGCTCCGAGCAGCGGTCACTCTTTCACACATACCGCTTCAACTTTCGCGCCGTGGCGCCCCCTACCAACGCTTCCAAGCTGCATAGCGGCCTCGCGTGGTGTGCGCGCCACTCTGTGCCACAGGCGTCGGTGTCGCTCCACCACAAACCAGCCCGCCCCCACTTCTACCCTCCCCGCCTCCCACGCGGACTGGCCCGGCCGTAACGCTACCTTGGTGTGCGATTCCCCGAGAATTCCTCACTGCCCCGAAAATGGGAGTTAATTAAATTAGGAGTGGCGCTTTCTGCACCCGCCGGGACGTCCTCCTCGCTCTTCTCCCGCCCCGTTCCCTCGCCCCTCGCTTCGGCGGCGAGTTGTTTGCCGAGTCTGACCTTGTTAGTTGCGGCCGACGAGCGGAGGCGGGGACAGGAGTGAAATGTATGTAATGATGTCATTGTTTGCGCGTTTGTAAGGCTCCGAACGATTGTGGAGAGAAGAGTATGTGTGGTATGTTGACTGCGTGTTTCCTGACACATTTCTGATGGACAGTTACTTGTTCCACGAAATTCGTAGGCTTTTACAGTGAAGCTTCGAGGAAATATGTTTTTATTTTTCTTCATATCTCACGCTATTTTGTCATTATAAGATAAAGTTTCTGGCACGAAAAAAATTGAAAAGAGTGTATTTATAAACTTGTAAGTATAATGTTTTAAATGGTACTACGTCATTAATAACCCAATTGTATTTGAATGTGTCATTTCGCATTACAATAAAACACAAAAACATTCTAAAAATCTTTGAATTAACATCTTTAGTACATGGAATCGGGAATCGAATTATGTGGTTAGGACGCTTGATCAATAAATAACTTTTGGTCGATTGACTTCTTTGATTAGTCTTGAAATGGAAACCACGTGGTACAATTTCCACGTTAGTGGGAGCCGGCAGCCGCGAAGTATGTGTGAGGATGTTGGATGCCCGCATTAGCTGGCGGGAGACCGCGAAGAGAAATCAGGGCCAGTTCCACAAGGGGGGGGGAGAGGTAAATGAATGGACGCCTTATGTGGAGGAACACGCGTGGCTTGTCGGGCCAGGCGATGGCGTAGAGGAAGACACATTTTTCTGGCGTCCGAGTCCGCGACCGGCGGACACACGTGTCTGCCTTGCGGCTCACCTTTAAGGCCACGAAAGACAAGACTTGATTAATCATTTTCTTCCCAGTACGTGAGAGAGGGAGTTTTGGGTGTTTATATGACTTTAGAAAAATATCCCCCATTAACGCTTTCTGAAGGTCGACCGTGCTCGACATGCAGCACAAACTTTTAGTCTGACAATTCGTGTCATCGTACTTTTGCGACTTCTTGCCGCTTTCTGTACTTTGTATTGATGTTCTTTTGCTCGAACGCACTAAACATCCCTTAGAGCGTAGGGAAAGCGATGGCGTTTTGGTCAATATACTTTTTTCAAGAAGGAACAAAACTTTAAGTTAAGTATAATAATGTAAAGTATTGTATAACTCATTTTCTCCTGATTACAATTTTATTCCTCTGTTCCCTTACCAAACTAAACTGTGATAGTACCTACTAAGCAAAGAAATTAGAAAAAGTCAGCCGTAAACCTGGCTAACCGTTGCGATCACACCGATGAGCGTTCCCAAGCAGCTGTAAAACATCTACTAACGCTAAGTTATGATGTCACAACCACGACACCGGGTTTTCGACGAAAATTAATTTTTTTGGTATTTTAAATTAATATACATCATTTTTCAAAAACTCAATGGAAAAACGGTTTTCACAAAACGTCGTACGTGTTCTTCGGCTAGACATTTACGCTATTTAAAAGAGTGTCAACTTCCCTATTGCATTTCACTTCGTTTATTCTCAATGCTACTCTCGTAAGGGCACGAAACGTGGGTTTTAAGGGGCCGAACACATCGATTGTAAAGTATGCTCGATAGCAACCTGACGCGTGTCGCGGGTTACTTGTGAATATGAATGTCTATCCTGACGAAAACTGATTGAAAGTGTACGATCATTTAAAAAATAATGACAGTGAATGCCAGTGTCTTTGAAGATATTTTTCTTGTGCTTCCTTTCCAGAATTACGAATTACGAATTACATGTCTTTTCTGGCTTCCCCATCTTGTCATTAGTCGATTAGCATTTCGTCGTCCGGAATGTCACAGAATCTTTATGGGGATTGTTGCTGGAGTTATACGCATTAAAAGTCCTTGCATCTTCTTTCGTATTTGGTTGAAATTTCTGTTATTGGTTTGCACTCATTATTCTCGCCGTATTTTGTTATTTCCAATGTAGTGCCACCTTTTCCTGATCTAAAAACTTTAATTTCATCTACTGTACAGTATACATACAACGTTTTCAAGATACGATGTGTTTTCCATTCTCCACTCTACAGATTACATCGCACTCTTCCACGTTGCTCTGCGGTACGACCGTCTTCACGTTACTCTTCGCTCATCGAGACAGATCATCGATCCTCGACTTACGACAACGAGTCGCTCCCGCCCGCGTCGGAAATGAAAGCAAGACCCACTCGCGCGCGGGATTTAAAATTCATAACAGTATTCGTATCTTTTCAAAAAGTCCCCGTCTGGCAGAGTATGACGCGAAAGCCTCTCCAATTTATTACGAGGTCCGCGGGCCTCTTCGAGACACCCGCTGTCATATCTGGGCCTAAGTAAGATGAACATAGTGCGTGTGTAGGTCCGGAGAGGGTGCGTAAGCCGGGAGAAGGGCGGAGGGGATATATATAGAGCGGAAAAGGAGGAAGGAATGAAAGAAAAAAGGCCTTATAAATCAGACGCAAGGGACGAGAGGATTAGGTCGCGATGAAAAATCTTCGCGGCGTTCCTTTTTTTTCGTTCCCTTTCTTTCCCTCCAGGTGGCCATGCAATACAGTGATCGTGTTTAGGGCGTAGCTTGGATCATAGCAATGGTGGGTGTACTCCTTGAACACCTGGTTCTCCTTGGGAAAGGATGTGATCCTCTGGTGGATCTCGCATTCGTGAGACAAATGATATAAAAAATGTCTAGAGTGTTGTTTAACTTTATATTTTGAATGTGTTTCTCTGAAAACTGGAATTCTCGTTTCCACTCGTGGTTAAATTAACGTGTAATGATAAATTGATATTTAAAAACTTCAAATCACCGGATTGTTTGGATTTATTAGTGCTGTATCTTGACCAATATTTTTCTGTACCAAAATAAACTCGCAAAAATCGAAAGGTGTGAAGATAAATGACCAACGTTATTTTGTAAATAACTGTGGAATATTACCGAACTGTCGAAAAACAGTTTGTTCTGTTTTGTTTTTGTCTATTAACCTACGTTAATATGTCATCCAAAAATGTTTTAAATCCTCTTTCTGCTAGCATAATTAAATATTTTGCCGATACTGAACTCTCTACTTTTCAACACTTAATTTTGTGTCGTAATTTTTACCGTAAAAATGTTCTTTATTATTTTATTTTTAAATCATCACTTACAACTAGGACTCAATCTGCACATAATAAACTTAACGCTTTGTTAGCGAATACACAACATGGCTATTTAAAATTATATATATATATAATATAGTATATATATATATATATATATTATATAAGTAGTATTTATATATATATATATGTACATTAATTTTGTGTTGTGTCTGAAGTTAGGAGTGACCATGCAATTATAAAGCGATCTAAAATGTACAAAATAAAGTGAAATACTATTTTATTAATAGATTATATAACTTTATGATGTCTTTATATTTTTCCGGGAGTATGATTGATACATTTTGTATTTGATTTAATTGTAGTTTTAACTGTGTATTTGTTAAATTTCGTGTATATTCAGTATGGTTCAGTTTTTGTTAATGACAGTCCTAATGTTAGTTTTTGGTTGGATAATAAAAATATACAAAGAAGTTTTACAGCTATCGTTACAAAAAATTGAACCAAGCTGAGCCGAATTTAAACTTGGCGTTTGCCCGAGTTGTGCTTCGTCCGCCGCCGGCGCCGTGACCTAACCGCGCGCTCTCTCGTGCCGTAGGTGCGTATGGCTCCCGTGGCGCTGGCCGTGCTGCGGAGGGCTAATGCGGCCATTTGCGCGGCGCGGGCCGCGTGCGCTCAACGACTCACGCGTCGTCCCGCGCCGCCCGATTTGTCGTCGCGGCGGCCGCCGCAGCGCCGCCGCAGCCGCCGCACAGTGGTCCCAGGAGGTGGTGTGCCGCAGGGGCCAACATTCGTGGCCGTGGCGAGGTTGGGTTTTAATCCGATGAGTTTCGGACTGTTTGTGAGTGCGTCACGCGATGCAATGACCAGGTATATTAAATGTTGGATAGGTTGATTTCCTAGGACCTCCAAAATCGTAGGTGTCCCAAAAATTATAGACTACAATTTTCTATCGTATTAATTGGAGAAACGTACATTTTAATTATATTCTGGCTGTGACAATTATTTTTATAAAAGGAGAGTAGTTGGCCATCAAAGTGAAGACATCTGATTTTTGCAGAAAGAATTGCAGTTATTTGATTGATGTTCATTTACGTTAAACCGAGATTTATGGATTAAGAATACATTCTAAGGAATATTAACGTATTGTCACTTTCGTATGAGCCAAGAGAGTTCTCGTAGTGGAATGTGCACTTATCTACAATTTGTTTTGACGATATTTTTAAAAAATATATATTGGCGTAGAAAAAGTAATTGGATTATTTACTCTTTTATTGAGTTTTAGTGTGAGTTTTAAGGTTGTATATGATCTTGTAAGAGGATCTCGTGTATTGCGTGTCAGAAAAAAAATATTTTGCTTGTATTACTAAGAACAAGTAGATCGCTAAATTGTTTACTATTAATTGGCAAGAACGTTTCATTAAAGTTTAATTCCACAAACATTAGTGTTTTTTATCTAACGAAATAATATGATCTTGTCAAGTTTGGACATAGTTATCAATAGTTCTTACAGCTTGAATAGTAAAATAAATAATGACGCTAATATAATAATGTGAAATTGGATAATCACTTATATTTAAAAAAAGTATTCAAGAAAATGTTACATATCATTTACATTTTAACTGGTGTAATTTGGTACATTGGACTTACTTCACCACAGACTTTCGTCTTGTTCTTCCATTGGCTTAGAAACGTCACTCTAAGCCAACACACAGACTATAAGAGTTACTTTTATTCGTGACAGATTTTCTTTTCGAAAGGTTATGAGTGAATCCCTGGCACTGAGAACATCCTAAGAATCGAGTATTAGTTCCTTCCGGCTCGATAATTAGTTCCTTTCAATGAAGCCTTTGATCGGAGAAAATTTCTGGAGACCGACGTCTCATGTTGAGCTTTCGGGCATTTCTTCGATATTACACTCTAAAAATATTTGAAACCTAAGGATGCCTAACTCCCTAGAAGTAAAGAAAAGAACGGAAAGAAAAGTAAACCTTTGAAGCAAAATTATACCCATTTATTGCATGTAAATTGTTTCCATCTGTTCGTCACAGTAAGCAGTTGAATAGAATGGTGAGAGTATTAATTTGCCAAGGGACGTTTGTTCAATGAGACGGCAATAACAACATTTTTTTAAAATCTAATGTCAAACATGAATCATTAGGAGGATGATTTTTATGCCCAAATAATCTTCAAATATGCTTTAAAAGAATGCATTTATAACCTAAAAAGTTTGAATTATGCAATTCAATATGCAAACAAAATAAACAATAATTTTCTCTAAAAACCTCTTTTGATAAAATTAAGGAGAAGCATGCTCGGAACGAAAATTTATATTTTTGTGCAAAAATAATAAAAACTAGCCTTCTTCGTGAGATAAATAATTGAAGTAAATATTCACTTTACTGACGTTCATTGTATATTTTGTTGTATTTTTTCTGACTGGTTTAAAAATATGTTATCAAGAAATAATGTTTATTTGTATACAACAAACACACACACACACACACACACACACACACACACACACATATATATATACCCTCATTTTGATCTGTTTTACAATGTCCATATGAACACCCTGTACAATGATGATTTGGTAAGGAGCGGATTTCTATGATTTGACATATTTTTTGTCTGTTACTTCAGCGTAGCTAAGATAACTTTTTGACTTTTGGTTAGAATATTCTTTATAGAGATAATTATATTAGTGCAATATTTGAGGAACTTTTCGTTCGTTTGCGTTGAATAATTATAGGCACATATTTATGCATTATTTCGTGTAAAATAGAGGACTTATCTATAAAACGATTCATCTTTTCAAAAAGTCTATTTAATTGTGAACGTTCATTGATTCGGAAGAACTTGCAACAATTTAATTAACTTATTTATATATATATATATATATATATATATATTATATATA
>BOPP01000001.1:3986777-4025046 GCA_017312745.1 Gryllus bimaculatus
AGCGTACGGCATGAAGTTTCTCTCGTCTATCGTTCTAACGAAATACTCTATATACTGGGAATTTTATGTTTTATGTATGACTGAAATGTAGATATTGTTTTGACAGAGTGAATGTACGTGTTTGCGCACTTTGATATTCCTTGTAGAAATCTATTAACTTTGTGGATTCCTGATATTTTAATTTTTCTCGGATGAATTGAAAGGTCTGTCGTCTTAAAGTGTTAACTCATCAAGCGTTTACATTCAGTGTCGAGAACTTCTATCTAGAACTGTAAATTGGACGCTTAGTCACATTTTTTTAGTACCTGGAATCCAAATTGTCTTGTAATTTCTTTGAAATAACTTCGTAATATTGTGAGTTTTGAAATGTATTTTACCAACCACGAAATTACTTAGATACTGGGCACTGAGAATCTTATTTTGATCTTTTATCAATGCAGTTTGTATGTCGATTTTTATTGATAGATTATTATGACGATTAATCACATGATTCCGTACGGATAAATTGAAGGGAAAACATGCATGATAGAGCTGTACTTCTGACTTTTGTGAGAGAGACATCATAATCAGTGAATTGTGTATAATAAACTCATCACAAAACGCCACACGAGAAGTGCAATATCAATCTGTGAGCAGCTAAAACACTTCCATTAAAGCCGCAAGGCTCTTTCGCGGTCTTCCGCTCTGCGACCCACGTTCTTTCGGGCAGCCACTCGACATCCGCGCCCTCGTGCCTGAGAGCGGGTGGCGCTTGAAGCAACAAGGCGATCGACCCCGATGGGCGCCGCTTCATTAGCCAAATGAGTAGCGCTGCTGTCGCTCGGTTAATTACCGCGAAAGTTCTCCGCGCGACTTTGATGCCTGCACGATCGGCCGCGGCGGGTGGCGGAGCTGGTGCTGACTGGGGCCGTGGCAGCGGCGGGAAGTGCCAGGGACAGAGGCACGGGGCTCTTTTGTTGGATTTAAAGCTATGCGTATTCCCGTGTCATTGTGGTGGGGTAGACCACCTGGTGGAATTTGCGTGAGTGACTGTTCCCGAATTCTCTGTGGCCATGTGAGATCAAACAGGTACATTGCGGGCTAGAGTAGACGCTGATTGAAGAAAGGAATAACCGAAAAATGTAAATATATCGACATTATTTGTGATATACTGTGATACAGAGCTTTCAGTGAGTATGAATTTAGGGAAAACAAGTTTTTTCAATATTTGCTTCTGTTCCTTGCCCCATTGGTAATGGTGTTTTGTACGTAGGAAAGAGCTCACGTTGCCTTGAGAAATATATCTCAGACGTTAATTATCTTTAATATTAAGATTCAAATTTCATAGTAGTTATAATAAATTGCAACATTTTAGCTCTACTTTGCATCACGTTATTTAGGTAAACATTGTGCTAAAGATTAAATCTTAAACCTTCTCTCGAAGAGAAATAAATAAACTTTTGGGAATTAGGAGTTACCATTGCAGATTGTAGATTCAAGACCTAGGCTAATTGTTAATTGTAATGCAAACTAGTTCATCCTAACTACTTCTAAAATTAAGGTTAATTCCTTCCTAAATTTACATCTTTTTAGAAACGTCTGTGTTGATTTACCGCTTTCAATTCTGTCTTTGATAATGACGTGCTAAAACATCACACTTCATTTAATTTTTTGCATGATCTCGCTACGATTTTTGTTTGTTCCATTGTTTTGGCAATGTATTTTAAACAGAAATTAATGTGTGATGATTTAAAGGCGCAGTTGCTTGTGCGAGAAGGATGATACGATATTAAATGTTTCGCGTACAATAAGTACCACTGAGTTTAAAGCTGTAGAATAAGAGTTTGTTTGCTCAATCTATATTAACTTCATTTGAGGTCAGGTAACTTGGGGCAAATTGGATAAATTGATTTACGTAAGGTAGCTTGGCCAACCGAATTTGATATTAATGTTGAATATGACACGTGGGGTGAGAAGAGATTGAAAACAATTCGCAGTTTCTTAAAGCATGACACAATCAATTGAACAACGCTAGATATTGACGCAATATTGCAAAACATGTGAATCGGCTTTTTAGCTTCGAAATCTAGGCACATCTTCTAGCTGCAGAAGCAAACGAAATGAGATAACAAAATTCATGACTTCGGAGCTTCAACGTTTAGCGGGGAAAGAGCTGACAAAGAGCTCGATCGACAAACGTTGTTCATATTATACAATTTTCGTAGATAATGATACAAATTGAACATTGATTAACACATATGTTGAAGTCTGATGTTACATTTCAGCTCGTGGCGCTTGGCTAGTTCGATTCCTGCGAGGCATGCATCGTCTTTAACGCGTTTTCTGCGGTCTCAATGGCGGCGAGGGGAGGGGGAGCGTGGGATCGGCGCCGCTGGCGCTGGGTGATGTTGATCGCCAAGTTGGGCGCTTAGTCGCCCCGCGGTCGGCGGCGGGCGGCCCCCGCGTCGCGGCCCACGTCGGAAGTTCGCCATCCAGTGCCATTCGAGATCGTTGAGCTACGTGACGAATCGAAGTTGCTCAGGCGCCTCCCGAGGCCGTCGTCACTGTCCTCGACCGACCGCACCCTCGCGCCTCGGACCCCGCCGACATCCCCGCCCATCCCCGGGCCCCCACCAACGCTCAATTCTCTTCTTCGCTCACGCCATCTTTACATTTCTCTTCGTTGCCGCGACAATTCACTGCCTGTGTGTTTCGTCAGCGCTTTCACTTCGTTTCCGTCCACCTCACGTCTCGCGTCTCTCGTCCTGCCACTCTCTCCACCCATACCAGCCCTCTTCTCCTACCTCGCCGTCTCTTCACACGAGTCATTTCCATCGCTCTCGCCAACGCCAACACCGTCTCCTGCGTCCGTCGGTGCCTCCCTATTTCCCTGCTCCTTCGACCGCCACTACCACCACCGCCGGAGTCCAATAAACCGAAGGGGTGGCCCTCGGCGAGGGGCGGTGCAGCAGCGGTGGGGGCGGCCTCTCCTTCTCGTTAATGCGTCGTCACCACTTAAGCATTCCGGGCGCAACTTGGCTGCAAGAGTGCTGAAAAGTGTTGGCCGGTATTGATTAATGGTTATTGATAGGAGCAGCGTGCGGGGAGAAGACGGAGGAAAGGGCGAAGGAAGGCGCTGGGGTGGAGGACGAGGGCGCGGAGGAGGGGAGCGAGAGGCGACCCTTGGTGCAGCGGAAAGGGCCTTCGGAGACCGAACTCGCTGCCCTCAACACAACGATCACCGCAGCCTTTCGTCCCCCATCACGATTTAGCCATTCCCCTGAAATGTACCCGAATGTCAATCACATGAAACTTAAAGATGTATTTATCGAAATGTCTGCATATTTTGTGCCCTCTTACAATCTTCCTGTGCCCATTTGTATTGATATTCTACTGTTATTTTATGGGATTATATATTTTTTATTCTGCCTTTTGTAATACGGTGTTATTTTTTTCCTTTTGTATCATTTTTCCCTTCCTTCGTCGCCTATTTGTATTACGTATTTTCCTACTTGAATTTATTCTCTTTGGTTTTGGTAGACATTTTTCCCCGGCTCTTTTTCGTGTCTATTTTGGCCATCGCCTTTTTGTGTCTCTTCTCACCCTTATCCTCATCTTTCAGCCTCTTTTTTCGCTTCTGGTTTTCAAAGAATTTCCTTCTCATGGGCTTTCGTTCATTCCACGCAATCCTCTTTCCCACGAGCTTTCGATCGTTCTTTTGGTCGTCGTTCCGCATTCGCACCTCATTCAGCCTCTTCCTGGTCCTCCCCCGCCAACTCACCCTCCGCCGCCGCCTCCATCACCACCGTCACCAATATCGCCGCCTCCGTTGATGCAACCACCTACGCTAGTACCCTCACCCCAACCCCCAATTGCCGACACCCGAGACTCCACCGTCGCCGAAGCCGCCATCGCCACCATCACAGCCACCATCTTCCACACCACCCGACCGACACCATTGCCACCCCACCATCATTTCCACCGCTCCAACCACCAATGCCGCTACTCCCGGCATCTGAACAGCTTCCGTCGCTAAATCCGCCACCGCCAACACCTCAGACACCATCGCCAACACCACACAAGCACCATCATCACCGCCGCCACCGCCATCAGCCCCCAGCTCGTCATCACCGCACCCCCCGCTGCCGCCGACGTCCGCATCCTCGCCGCAGCTTCTCTCGGCGCACCCTCCCGGCCGCTCCTTCGATCGCTAATGGTCTGGTCCCGTAGGCGGCCTCCGCCACCGCCGCCGCCGCGCCTCTGCGGTGCCAGTGCTCCCGTGGAATGTCAATTGTTTTAGCCCGCCGAGGGCAAGATCCGCATAGCGGAGCTCTCCCCCCCCCCTGCGCTCCACAGCGCTCCCCTGCTCACCAGAGCCCCGTCGATATGACGCTCCAGGCAGTGGACTGTGAATGAGAAGAAAGGCCGCTAGCCTTTATGGGGACACTATGAGCTGAGCAGCCGATTAGGAAGTGGGTGCTTGCAATACGGGAGAAAACAAAAAGGAGAGTAGTATTTTAATTTTGGGGGGACGGGACGAGGGATTTAAGACAGATGTACTTCATTATGAAACGAGAACTACAACGGGTTGTTCTAAAATACGGGTACTGAAGGTGAGAATATATTACATACAAGCAAAATCGTTTTGGGGGAAAGTCATGTAAAAACAGAATGGAAAATAGACAAATTTGATCTTAATATAATATTATCTTAATTATCAAAATTTATTTTAAATAAAATATTCTTTGAATGTTAATCGAAGAGAATATATGGTAGGAAATCAATATTTATGTCTCTTTGATGCTTGTCTTCTTGTACGTAATGCAAACTTCGACATCTATTCTTCATGAAAGGTTATGGGTTACAATATTGGCAACAAAATATCTTGTGGCACTCCATAATACAATTAGAAAATAATTTCGACCATCATATTGTGTTTTCTTCAGGGCTGTTGGATAGTCGTGAGGGGCACTTCAGCCATGAAGAAGATCACGATACGTCGAAACGTCGGCTCCTCAGCCTTCGACGCGGCGACTCACGGACAGCACAGACCATGCACTCTGCCTCGGAAGCCTACAACATAGGCTTTCATTGTTCTTTATTATTATTATTAATATTATTATTATTATTATTATTATTATTATTATTATGTTAAACGGCTGTGGATGGCGCGTGGGCGAGCCCAAAGGGTCGCGATCGCCGCGAACAATGCGCGTTTCCCTGTGACTAATGACGTGCGCGCTCATAACGCAATTGGCGGCGGCGGGAACGCGTCGCGCAGCGGGGTGAAGGCGCGGGAGGGGGAGAACGGGGAGGAGCGCGCGTAGGGCGTAACAAATCGGGTTATGATCGGGCGACAAAAACCAAACGGAAAAACAACAAAAAAACGTCAATGCGCGAGGGAAAAAGGTGCATGTTTTTTAGACCGGAGCATCGACAGATGGTGCAGCGAGCTTTAAGACGAGGTGATTTTCTCTTTTGTATTACCTTGTAGAATATGAAATTACTGTTATTACTTTTATTAAAATTATTGTTATTTCTATTACTATTGCGCAATTATTATTGTTACTGTAATGAAAAGTCTGGTGCATAATTATCGGTTTGGGAGTAATACAGATGATATTATGACCCACTTCTTGGTGGTGGTAATTGCGAAATACAAATACATCCATTGCGAAAGCAGGCCTCAAGCTGACAGCCCTCGCAGGAATTGGAAGATCTCTCCCGGAGATCTGCCTGCATTTCCTTAAGTATTAGTGACATTGAAGCCAACTAACAGTAAGTGAATGCATGAATGCACAAAAGCTCTAATATCCGCGGACAACTTTTGTTCAGTTACAAGAATACATTAATATGAAGGCTGGTTCTTGGAGCTAGATCACTGGAAAATAATACTAGTTAATTGTTTGCTCAAGTTTCGAAAAATATATTTTCATTATCAATAAAATACAATCCATAAATCAAATTTCCATCATCAATATCATGGCTAATAAAACCAAAGACAGCTACATTGTGCTCTAAGTAGGTAATTACATGTAATAAGCGGCCAATTTGCGTGGGAACCCCTAACATCTGTTAACTCATGTTTGCCATCATTCATACGGTGATATTTTTCGAACTTTTATTAGACGGATAAAACATCCGTGTGAACTTTTATTTCACAACGAATCCCGCGTATATTCTGAGAATTCAAGATAGTCTGAGAGATGAGAAGGCAATCGTTCAACCCCAAGCCTAAGCATTGAAAGTCCTATTTACATTCTGATTATCAAAAACGCCGAGGCACACAGGCATGAATATTATTAGTATAATCCACATATTACATGCTACTGTTTACATCGCTAACGGCGCGCTCAATCTGCGTAAACATTCGGCTGCCAGGCCGCGGGCACGCTGTTGTCATGTTTGTTTTGTTCTCGAATCCCCGCTAACAGCGCTCGCCGCGTTTCCTCCACCTACGCAAAGCAAAGCGTTTTCCTGCGGGCGCCGAATTTTTCCGCGAAGGCACTGGCCACCCCCGCGGCGCTACACACCACGCCTCCTCGTGCGGGACAGCGCGCGCGCGCGCGCCCGTGTGTGTATGTGTTTGTGCGCGCGCGCTTGTTACTTTATTTGCGCTGCAAGTGGTCTGCTGGCGGTGTTTGGCGTGGAAGAATAACACAAAGTAAACGCGGGTTGCGCCTGCGTTTGGAGGCGGTTTTGTGCGGACTCCGCGATCTGGAAGGGGGGAAGCGATGAGGAGGAGAAACGGAGAATGCGTATTAGACACACACACACACAGAGGGAGAGAGAGAGAGAGAGAGAGAGAGAGAGAGAGAGAGAGAGAGAGAGAGAAATAAGCAGAGAGAAAGAACCAGAGAGGGACAAAGACACCGGAAAGAGAGAGAGAGAGAGAGAGAGAGAGAGAGAGAGAGAGAGGGAGAGGGAGGGAAACAACACAAGGCAAAGAGGCGGCGGTTTCGCGCACTGCACACGAAGTGGTTTCGTTAAATGCGAGCACTTACGCACTGGCTGCGTGAGAAGGGGAGGGGCGCTGTTGCAGTAGCAGCAGCTGCCGCCGCCGCCGCCTTTTGCGCTTCTAACGTAGGCCCCGCTGCAGGCGGCGTTGATGTCGCCGTTTCGGCGTGCTTGCTGTCTCCTTTGGTGCGTCCCGCGTCCCTTTGGGAGTCCCGCAGGGTTGCGCTTTTGGTCGGCTCCCTCGGCGACTTTGTGACTTGCGCACAGCCGCCTCCGCCGCCGCCACCGCCTCCTGCGACGTCCTTTGGTCGTTGTCGTTACGCCGCTGGCTGGCGCGTCATCTTCCATTTTGAGCGTGGTGTCGTTGTGCCTTTGTTCTGCTCCGTTTGGTGCATTTCCGTAGCCACACGACAGCTTAGGGTTGCCATTGAAATCACCACAGTCACCGTCATGTCACCAATGCAGCACGTGAGGATTATACCTACAGCGTCGTGATCGGTAATCAAAGGGCGCACCCAGTCTAGGATCTCCTGTAAGCAAACTAACCACTATGATAATTTTGAGAACCACTATGATCATTTTGAGACTGAATCTTCGTATCGCCATCATTGCATCATCACTCCCACTGAACCGCCTTCCACACCTTCCCCCTTCCGCAACAAACGAGTGTATTCAGGCGACTGTATTGATATAATGGACCACGCAACACTGTCACGGTAACTTCTTCTTTCACCGCTACCACAAAACCCTCGTCACAGCGGACCACCTCCACCCCCGCCCGCGCGGAGCGGTGCCCTGCGCGCAAGGACGCGACGGAAGGCGGCGCCGCGCGGCGTCGAGGGCTTTTATGAAATTCCCAACAATTAACGAGGCGGCTGTGCGGAGGCCCTCCGCCTCGTCCTCGGGGCCTCTTCGCCGACAGCGCGGCGCCCCGCGGCGGAGCGCGTTCAGAAATGAGCCTTTCAGAAATTTCCCTCTCGGGGCCCTTCCCAGGGGCAGCGCCGTGTGCTGCGGCCAGCTCTTCTTATCCCTGCTCCCTTTCTTTGCCGGGATGGTCGTACGCTGTCGTTTTGCCGCTTCGGTGTCGGGGTTGGTGAACGGCATGGTTCGACATTTACAGAACTTTTTTTTTCTTCTTCTTCTACAGATTTTTGCGAAATTGTATTATGGTTCGTTCCTTGTTCCTCAACCGGTGTTCTAGTCTCATGTATTATTGTGTGCTGGTGACTACTGCTCACTTTTGCTTGGTCTTGCCGCCTCTTCAGTTTTAGCAAGTTCTCTTGATACCTTTTTTTGATTTTCTCGAATGTTTTAATACCATTTTGCATTGTTGATGGGATATCAAATTATTAATTATATTACTTTATATTTGAGGTATACATACTATTGTTTTCCATTATTTTGCCTCCAATTAGTTCATTTGTTATTTTTGGTCTCTTGCCAAATTGTTTCATACCGCTATTTCTTCAACCATTCTTCAGTTCTTCAACAAATACGTATTCCACTATTTTGTATCCCTTGTAATTTCGTTCACTATAATAAAAAGTATCTATACTCATTCTGAAAGACTCCAATATCTAGACGTTCAGTGGAACTGGTATAAAAGTACACTGATACTCCACTTTCTTTTGGTCTTTTCGTCTGTACAATATCTGTAACGCTGCATTCTCTAACATTCTGTCATCAGTATCCTCGCCTTCACTCGTCGCAAATATTGACAAAGTGCTTCAAAATTGTGACCAGTGCCACGACCGAATCTCAACATCGTCATCGCGTTCCACTGTCCGTCGTTGCCACTGCCACAATCGCCCGACCACTGCCCCCCCTCTAAGCCGCGCGCGGTCCATTCGCGTAGCGGCACCCGCGGGACAAGGCGGCCTGAGGGCGCGGTGGAGAATTTTTAATTTGGCTTTCGTCTCCCGTTTTTTGTTCCCCGCTCCCCATTCCACCCTGCTTGAAGCACACACTGTGAATATGGTAGATCTCAAAGGGAAATGACTAAAATCTTAGCCTCAAAAAAATGTACCATTTCAGACAAAGCAATGTAATCGGTAATTACACAGATTATTGATTCTAAATACTTGAGGTTAGGGACCTAGGGTTGAGTTAAAAATCTAGGTATCGACAAAGAAACGATTCCATTTGTGTGTTTTATGGGTATGTAAAATGTTAGAATGGAAAAGGAATGCAGATACAAGATAGTTAAAACACTAAATTCAATTGAAATGTCATCAGCACTATTATCACCATTAATAGTGCGAGCTAGAAAAATTCAAGCTAGTTCAACAATTTTGTAACTGCCGCATTCAAGAATAGAACACAACCAAGAAACCAAGTCAAGTTTCCTTGTGAATATTATACCTTAGATGTACTTTAAAGAACTAATGCTGTGTCTCACGCATGTTTCGAACGAGACTTTTTCAAAATGTAACTCAAGTATTAGTAGTGTATAAAGCAATACATTCTACGAATTATTAGCTCTAATTTTTCGTAACTGTTAGAAATAACAGTTGAGATATCTGTTATCTAACGCTGCGAGTTTCTTCCCCTCCCCTCGCCTGGCTGTCGTCCCCGCCCGTGAGTCCCATCCTACAACAACCTTTCCCCGCCCACCTCCACCCTGTCCAGTCCCGCCCCTTGCCGCCCCCATTCGTAGCGTCCGATGCGTGTGCTCGCGCGCCCGGCGGCGTCGACGCCTCCCCGTCCCCGCTCACGGCCGCTCGCCTCTTTTCTTCGCTTCGGCGCCCGCCGCGTGCGCGCCCGCATCCGCGAATATAGAGATATATTATTTTACTTTATCTCCCGAAGGTGCAGATGGATTCTTTCCTGCTGCGCGCGCCGCAACCGTCGCCATCTGTCGTAGGCGCGGGAGGAAGCCGGATATCGACGGCGAAGCGCGGGCAAATGGATTCAATGCATCACGTGAGCTGCCGTCATCGGGCATTACGGTGCCAGCGACGGAGCCCGCGTATCGGAAAGTATTACGCGGCCGAGTTATTGTGATTTCCCGCGGACGAATGTCGGATGTCGTCTTTTTGTAACGGAATCCTGCCGTGAACGAAGGCCTGCTCTATTGGCAATACTATCGTAGTGAAGCAATGTTGGCACAAACGATTTTTCACTGTCGTTCGAAGTTGGGAATGTTTCGTTGTTGATGATTCGCTTTAAAAACAAATATCCACATAATGTTTGCTAGAATATTTACATAAACAAAACTGAGTTATTTCACAAAATGATGTCGAAAACTACTGGTCATTCGATGTTAGGGAGCTATAATATTTTAGTGTAGTACGTTAAGAAAACGCATTTTTACGGCCAAAAATAGTAATGCAGATACCCTTCCCCCGACTGCCAGTACAAGTGAATTAATGAGCACACTTTGGATCTCAGTATCAATAAAAATTGCGTGTCCAAACGCCTATGCTCCGTTCGCCTATCTGTTAAATCTTCCATAAACGCGCCACGTACCCTCAGATCAATAGCGCCCCCAAAGGTACCTAGAGCTTGGTCAAGCAGTAGCTAGAAGCGTTTTTCTACATCGACAGTCGAGGGCGACCCCAGGGTGGGTATTGGCGGCGCCGCAGGGGCGTAGCGCTGGTCATAGGAGCGCCATGGTTGGAGGGGGCGGCGGGGCCGGAAGCTAGAGCATAGCCCCGTCCCTCCGCCTCACCTCCCAGCCACCCTCCCCATCACGGTCCCGGTCGCCGCCTCGCATTAGCTCGCTTCGGCAACCGACCACGCGCGGCACCAGCCCCGGCTCCGCCCCCGCCCCGCCCCCACCCCGCCTCGTCGGCCCGCCTTAACTCGATTTGAAGCCGGCGGACGGCGACCAAAGACGACGGAGCATCGGCCGCGGCACCGCCCGCTAGACGCTGACGGCCGACGAGACGGACCGGACAGAAGGAGCGAGGCAGTGGCTCTCTGGAGCGGATTCGACAGGGACGGGAAGGGTCTGCGAAGCACACAAGTGCTGCTGAATGCGGGATACGACGCGATTGATTGACGGAAGGAATATCAATTACCTACCCTATGAACTCTTTGATTTAACTGACACCATTCGCGAAGGACCCGATTCGTTTGATTATTGACTTCGTTACTGACACTACATAAAAGTTTATAATTTCTCAAACATCTTTACGAACATTTCTCTTTGAACTTCGCATGTAAACCGACATGAAATAACTGATTCATATTAATACAGGTAACATACTAGATAAGTAAAGTAATCAGTTCATAAAGGGCATACTTTTTCTCGAGGCGACCAAATGAGTTGAACATTCATCCGCACAATCCAAAAATATATTTCGTATTCAGTATACATTGAAACTGGTTCTTACTTTCACTGTTTATTGATAAGAAAGCTTTACTTTGCGGTTCGCGTAGGCAAAACAAATGTTACCCTATGTATAGTGCAAAGAACCATGGACATTTAAAGGAACTGGGTGCTGCAAAATAAACAAAAACCTTTTAACGACGTGAATCAAGGTGGCTGCCGTCTCGTACAAAAGTGTTTTTGACGTACTTCTTTCCAATTTCAAGGTTTCCTGCTTACTCCAAAGACTCACTAGTGACGTAAAAGCCTGTTCTTGCCCGAAGAATGCCCCCGCAGTGTGAAAACTGCGTGCAACGGCCGCTCCCCACCGGCCTCTTGGAGAGGCTGGCTCCTCCGCCTGTCGGCAGCAATCGATTCTCCATCGGCCGATCCTTCCCCGCGCCCTGCGCCCGCCGCCGAGCGCGGGAGGAGCCCCCGGACAGGAGGAACTTGCATCTGAAAGGGGTCGCGCGCGCGGGAAAAAGGCGACGAGACCGCGCCGCGGAGCGAGTCTCCTCGGCCTCCTCGCCGCCTCCTTCGCCGCCGCCCCCACTGACTCGGCCGGCGCTCACCGCTTTCCTTCAGTCCCTCGCGCCTTTTGGTTTCCTGGCTTTGGGGATCTTTTTTTTCTTCTTCTTGTTGAATTCCTTTGTTGTTTGACTAGGGCACTCTTTTTAATCTTCTTATTTCGACTCCGACACCTTTTATTCATTTCTTCCAATCTACAGCTTCTATTTTTTATTCATACACATTTATTTGTATTAATATAACTAACTTTCCATTTCTTTTTTCTTTTACGCTCATTGTTGCTTTCCTATAATATAAACGACTTAAATGAATTTTCTTCAGCATTAATTCCATAGGATATTCCTTTTTTACTTTGTAAGTCACTTGTCTCAATCAGAACAAATACCAGTTCACCTCACTTTCAGTCTAAAATAATTTTTCTCAGCTATTCTTCTGGTTGGAGCAGTGAGTTTATACGGCACACTCACCTGTCATTTCTATTCAATAGTCTGCTCGTCTGCCTTCTCGTTCCTTTCCGTGTCTTCCCCACGTAGGCTGCTTCCTCCAACGACGCCTCGCCTCCGCGTCCCTGCGCAGGGCACGCCTTGCCCATCAATGCCGCCTCCGCCTCCATCGGCGAACCACCCTCAACGCCTCCTCCGCCTTTCGCCTTCGCTCCCTCCTCCCGCCGCCCCGCCGCCTCCGCCATCTCCGCTGTCTCCACCGTCTTCACCTTCCATGCGATCCTGCCGCTTCCGCCGCCGCCATGGCCATCGCCAACGCCACCACCCCTACCACCAACACCACCATCCCACTGCCACCTCCTCGGCGTTGTAGGTTTCGTCGGCCTACACCGCCTTTACTACGGCGCCCGCCGCGCCGCCGCGTAACGGTGTGGCTTTGGGCCGTCATTCCCAAACATTATTTCGACCTCGCCCCCCGCCCCCGCTCCAGCCATTCGCGCCAAATCCGATTCACCTCTCGCGGCGCGTCATCACCAGCGGGCGGGTGGCGCGGGGCGAGGGACGCGGGGACGAGGCGCGTATTCATGAGCAGCGGAACCCGGGCTCAGCGCGCGCCGCAAAGTGATAAATAAATGTGCTGTTCGTCGGGCGAGGATTCGAAGACGGCGTGAAGACGCTCGCGGGCGGTGGGCGGGAGGTGGGGGACCCCAGTGCGGTCCAGATGAGGCGCGAGAACGACAGAGAACGCTACGGTGGTAATAAGGCAAGTGAAGGAAGAAGGGAATGGTAATGGGGGGAAGGTACTCGATCCGTCTGCTCTGGGGCGCGGGAATGGAATACGGGAGTAAAAGGTCGTTGGGAGGTGTAAAGTGAACCGAGTGAGCATTATCGGACTTGTCGGCAAGAAATTGCAGTGGGGCTGGTATGACGTAGCGGTGGTCGTTGGAAATGGCCGAATTCGTTTTCCCACCTGTAGTATCCATGAATGTTTGTATTTTGGAAGGAGGGAAGAATGGAGTGAAGGAGCTGAAGGTGTGTTGTCTTCTACAGAGAAGGCATTTGTGTCTCTAGGTGCGACGCGGACCGATGAGGTAGGTGATGCAGAAAAGTTGCGTCTGTTTGGAATTTCATGTGTAGCGGAAGCGCCGCTGTTGACAAGGAAGACGCGTGTTGGCGAAGCGCAAACCAATGGTGACAAAACTGAGTGCCGAAGGCAGAGATCGAATTCACAATTTTCTTAAATACCATTATTTCTATAATTGACTACATGTGCATAACAAAAAAATTGTCATCAACTTTTATTTCGTGTTTTATATTAAATCAAAGAAACTTCTAAAATCTCATTTGGTGCTTTCTTTAATAATTTTTCACTGAACTGCAAAATGCATTCTATTGATAAGTTTAGAGTCTTCGGTGTCACATTCACCAGTAATTTACTTTCAAATCTCAAAACTAAAGATGTTTCTTTCAACTACTTCCATTAACACTCTGTGGTGCTTTGTCAAAATAAAATTCTTTTGTGGACTTCTTGAATATTTCATTCAATTTATACTGCACATCAGTAACAGAATTTTTAAATATTGCAATGTACAGAAGTAAAAAAAAAAAACGACTCCGCACGTGGGGAAAGTTGATCGGTGAATTTTTTTTTATTTATGCGGGGAGAGGTGTTGTCGACAGCTTCCCTCACCTGCTCGTATGTTTCAGTGCTAGGAAATTTTCTCGGTTTGATTTCGCGTCTGACTCCCAAGCAATATGATGTCTCGTCTTACTGTCAATACTTTTTCGTCTTCCGAACTCAATTTTCTTCACGTTGCCTCTCGAAAAGCGTCTTAGCAGTCGAGTGTTGTAAAGATGCAATTTAAAGAATTTTAGGAAATTGGTTGAAAGATAAATGAGATTCAAGGACACTGATAAGTTCTTCAGAAACTTGAAAATATGTTTCTGTTTATGTGTGAGCAAAATCACCTATAGTGTTAATCATCTAGTCTCCTTGCTGTAGTAATTTTGATGTGAACATTGTGTCGTAATAATTGCGAATTATTTATATTTTTACAAATCGAGATATTGACATTCACATATCAACTTCTTCTCCAGGAGCCAATCATTATTCAATACTGTTTGGTAAGTACCACTCTCGTATGAGCGTCTTCTGTGGTTCCAAACCACTGGCTCCGCCCTCGCGCCGAGCGATCCCGCGCAGCACTCGCGGATAGCTCCATCGCTCCCGCAGTCGCCGCAGGGGCGTGGCTCACGAGTAGAAAAGCAACATTTTAAACATGTTTAGTGTCCTCGTCTTCGCACCACCCCTCTCCCGCCAGCTCTTTTTCTCTGGTGCCGCGTTGTTTTCTTTTGGTCGCGCGCGCGGGGCGAGTGGGAGATTTTACGCCGGCGCTGAAATATTGATTGGCGCGGTGCCGGCCGCGCGCGGGTGTGTCCGATGCGGTCCGCGTCCACGCCCCGCCCGCCCACCGCCCACCGGCCCACTGCCCGCCCCGCCGCCGCCGCCGCCCGTCGGCCGCGCCCACCTCTGTCGGCCGCCGGGGGCGGAAGGGAGGACAAGCTCTCTCCTTTGTTGCCCCAGATCGACTCTGCCCTCTCGAGGTCTTGCTTTCGGCGGTGAAAAGCGGGGGAGACTGCAGGAGATTGTAAGGTGCGTGCGCGTGAATTAAGACTAGAAATGAGCTCGCGTTTGGTTGGTGACAGTGTTATTCTTTATATTTTCATTGCAATACAACTCTGCTTCTATCAATATTTATTTTGCGACGTTTTTTATTGAGTAATAATTATAAACAAAGAGCATTATCTATAAATAATAATTTCTCAATTGCAGGCGTATACTCCTATTAAATAATCACTTCGGTTGCAAACTACTTCCTCATTCACACACGCATGTATGAAGCCAAATACTCAAAGAGTAAAAGGAAAACCATAAATATTTTACTAAATCTTGATTTAATTGCAAACGCTTAGAAATGAAGGATGAAAAAAATTGGCACATGTTAATTTGCCAGAATAATATCAAACTTAAATATAGAATTAACGACAATAATGAAGACAGTAAACTTATATCTTGGTGTGCAAAATAATGGAAAGAGGTAAGTAGGTACGCAGGTCTATTTTTAATCCCTAATAATATGGTAAATGTTAAAAAAAGCGAACATGTGAAAACTGCCTCAAAAATCTAACATACTAAGGACTGGTTTGCCAGCGTGAAAATAACCACAAGATTTTATCGCCATGAAATATTGATCTTGCGGTGTTCTGTTCTGGCATTTCCCGGCGCTACAGCCGTCACCTGTTACAGCGCCTGGTCTCTGTCCCTTGTCACGTTTCCTAGATCACATAACAAGCTCCACCGGTTCTTTCTGCCTCCATTTTCTTTAGATCCATATCAAATGTATTCCCTTTTCTCTCAGTCCTGTGTTTTTCCATCGGTGTGAAAAGCGCACTATCTTCATTGCTTTCGTGGATGTTTCGGCTATTGGTGAAAACTTGACTTATCCTTATGTCTTCGCATGGGCAATGAGGGAAGGACAGTCTCGGTTTTGAAACGCGCATGCGTTTGAATCATAAAGTGATCATCAATTGTATGAGTACGTTTTTTTGTGCCATCATGATTATGAAATGAACTTTCTTTGGTGGTAAACACATTTTCTGATTTCTATTTTCTTCGCACTTCTCAACCATTCATTGAGAGATGTAAACCTTTTCGAATTGTTGAGATTTTTTAAACATTTTATTATGATAATCATCAGGGTAATATTTATCTGATGTTTTATTTTTACAAGAATTATGTAAACAAAGTTGCGTTGAATGGTATACTGACATTTCGCTCCTGTGTTCTGCTAACATTAGGAAAACGATACTGAAAATAATACTAACTGATATTAAAATAATTGAGGAAAACCAAAATTTGTTGTGGATACTAATTGGGAGATCTATTACTTTGGAAAGAAGCGACTTCAAGATTTACTTCCGGGTCTTTCCATTTTTCTTACACTCCGTTATTGTCGAAAGAAAGAAGCGCATGTTACTTATCAGGTCTTGGAAGAAAAATAACTGTTCTGGGAATGTTTGTCGATCCCCATCTCTACTTTTTTGTTCCATTGGGAAGATAAATGAGAAACGTGGAGTTGAGCGGATCCATCGACAACTTTCGTTTTCTGCGGGAACAGTTTGAGAAGTCGAGGACCAAAATTATATGTGAAATATGTTCCTTTAGAGTTGCGTGAGATAAGGTGCTCGTCCTATTTGGTAGAACAAAATTAAATGATTCGATAATGTTCCTCAATATTATTATTGTATTAAAAATAATATAATTATAGCAATAACCTGTGCATGACTTGAATGAATATTAGTAGTTGTTTTGTGCGTAGTACTCAATTTTCTTCGCAATATTGTTATGTTGAATTATAATAAAAATATAGAATTAATGTAATTGGTATGTTGTGAAACTGATAATTCATTAATATATTACTTTATTTTTCATCAACGCATTTTACATTTTTAAATGGTTCTCTAAATATTATGTCGTAAGTGAGTATGTGTCAGCAACAAACTTTTAATGTATTGGTTATAATGTTGTTATAAGTTTATAAAGTTATAAGGTTGTTCATTGAGGAATAGACTTGTTCACAGATGCTAATTATTAAGTATTACAAGTATTAACACGGGTGTGCACGTGATAGCTCCATACAACTGAAATTATTACCGGTGTTTCGGAGTTTAAACGGAAACTGTTGAGAATTGAAGGAGTCAGTAGAACAAGGGGCTATCCCACATTTTTTGGGACATTGAGTTATTAGCATTACACAAAACTTCAAACATTATTATTTTAGTGTAATAAATCATTTCAATACTTTCAATACAATGTGGGCTTATATGCAAGCATACTTTGTTTAAAAGTTAAAAAATATATTGAGTTATATGAGAGAAGTTCACGTAAAACTCTCGTTATCTCAGAACTATGTTAGTGTGGAATAGTTCTTTGTTCTACTGAGCCCTTCAATTGCAGAAGCCGAAGAAGGTTTCTGGCGTCAGACATCTGTGGTGCGTTTGTGTCGAGTTCGGCCACCCCTGTCGCTGCGTGAGGCGCCATGTTCGGCCCGGGATGAGCTCACGCCTGCGCAGACGGCAGGGATGGCGCACGGCTTAACGAGTGACGTCACGCTCGTTTTGTTGATTGTAATCCCCTCGTCATCTCTCCAATTTATCACATAAACGTTCCCTCAACGGGCGTTCTTCTGTTACGCAATTTCACTACGGAGTAGCTGCTCTCCGTCGATCCTTCTTTCTGTAAAGACCTTCTTGTGGTGAATCTAATGGTAATTATTTTTCAGAAAACTTAAGGCTTCTTGTTGTATTTAGGATGTTAGTAGGATGTGGCCATCTACAAAAATGTGATTCTGATATCACTACATTCTTTCTTGTACGGTTAACGGAAGACGTTTCTATTATCTGCTTAAACGTGTACGAAAACATGTACGGTTTGATCATCGTGCCAGCATGTAATGAACTTGAGAACATTTTTACCTCGATAAATGTGCTAGTATAATTTGGTATTTATTGGACAATATGCACGCAACCATCTTCGCGACAACGTTGGTATAAATTATATTATTGTTCTTATATATCCAACTTATTACAGTACCAATATACGTAAATATCAATAATTTTATATATAAGGTCGTGCTGAATGAGTTTTAATTCTTACGAAAAAGTTAGGTTAACATGAATGCTTTTGTAACTGTCTGACATTTCTACATAAAACCAATCGTTTTAACAAATTTTGTTTTTATTTTTGCAGGTTAGTTACATCATTGTTATCTTTTTGGTGGCGTGATTTCTTCATAACAAGTGGGTGAGTCCAAATATATAACAAATGTATTTATTGCATGTGTTGTTTTCAATATACAATTAACATATGTATTTATGCACATCTGAAGTCGAAGTTAGTTGCACAGACTGCTTTTAAAAAATTCGTCCTCAGCTATATATTTGGATTTAAAACAATACCTTCACTTACGTTACGTCTCTGATATACGAAAAACAATTTTAGGATATATTTCTTTGTGGCACAAGGTATTATCAAGTGGTTCATACAGGCGACAGCCAAAGCTGTTGAAGCTGTGATGATGTACAGGGAAAAGCCGGTCGCAGGAGTGGTGATGAAGAGGGTGGGTTATGTACTTTTGGACGGTAGTTAATGTGAACGACAAGGTGTATGAGTTCGGTTCTGCATGTGCCTGACAAAGACGACGCGAAGTGGGCCAGGACAGTTCAAGTTACGATAGAGCGGCTTGGTTAGAGGAATACTCGTACGATGATTGCAGAATAGAAAGGTGTTGCGGAGATGGGTGTTGCGATGCAAGATGTGACAGGAGTGGGTGACAGTTCCCCTAAAGTACAGAACGAAGATAGTGCGAGAGAACGAGCGGCATTAAACTTCATTGGGCGACTGTGGCAGCCGTGGCGGTGAGAATGGTTGCAGCAGTGGAGGCGGGGCCGTCGTTGCGAAGAGGTATAGAGGGCGGTGTGAAAGTGAACGACTTCTCTTCGAATGTTACTGGCTGGATGGACTGGTCGAATGGTCGAAGCGGTGCTCGGGGTTCGGGGAAGACAGGACCTGCCAGGACGGATGGAACCAGTCACGTTTAGAGGGCAGGTGCGAAAAGAGTTTGGAGAAATAGGAAGGGCGAGGAGAAAGAGGAGCGAGGGATGACTAACCGAAAGGTTCGCTATTTGACGATAAAGGCGAGATGTGAGGGGATGAATGACAAGGCGTGGGATATGTGGCGACGCTGCGGGAGGAACAGATTTGGCATGTGGGGGCTTTGGGCGGCAGTGGCTGCGCGGTGGAGGGGGAGAGCGGCGGCGGAGTGTCGTGGGCGGCGGTGGACGACCGGATGGCGTCGTGGCACTTGGGGCGTGCGGGCGCGCGGCCGCTTGCTGCCGCAGATGTCGCCAGAGGGCGCGGGTTCGCGACCGAGAAGGGCATCTCCCCTCCCCACTTCCCCCGGCCCGCCTTTCTTTCGTCCTCCCCCCTCCACCGTCGCTCCCATGGTCCCCGTTCAGCTTCCGGTGACAGCTGCGCGAGGAACACGCCCGGAGTAAGACGCAGCGCTAGTTGCAAAGCCGTAGCGCTGCGGCAAGTGCAGTGGCATGGCCACGAAATGGTTGTGAGAAAACCCGACATTTGTTTAAAATATACTCGCATCGGGGCATGTAGAGACAATGGTTATTATTGTTTTCTTGCTTTTTGGGCGTGACTTACAAATGCAAGAATAAAGAATGGTTTTCTCATCTATGATATGATGTCAGAAATATCACTTATATATTTCTTTGTTTTGGAAACGCACTTTCCAAATGCAAATTTTATTTAGTTATAAAACAGCATATTTATGTAACTTTTCCAGAATGTCATTTAAATATTGGAACGCAGTTGTTTCAATCACAGATGTGCAGACGTACACTGCGTGCAAATGTACACTGCACATCAGTTGCACATCAGCTACACTTTTAGAGACTGCACTAATTGAACACGCAGCCGCGTCCCCCAAAGACAGAGCAGGCGTTGCCATGTCCCGTCCCTTTAAAGAGATGCGAGGGGGAGACCAAAAAAAAACACGTATATATATATATATATATATATATATATATATAATAAAAGTGCAGGAGCAGAAGCCTGTAAACGGAGGAGGTGGCTCCGCCCCTGCGGCGTAGGCCGCCCGCGGTACATCTACATCTTTACGAGCGCGGCAGTAAAGCGGTCGGTCTCTTTGCGCAAATAACGGCCGCGTATTGGGCGAGATAAGGTGGGCGCGCTTGCTTCCGCGGGGGACGAAGACCTTCCTCCTTCCCCTCCTCTACCACTCCTCTGGCTGAGTTGGCTCAGAGGCAGCTTTGCTGCTGTCCGTGCAGCGACTCACAGGGAGGTCCTAGCGTTCGATGCTAGCTAAATAGCGAGATCGAAGTCGGCCGGTGTCTGGTAGAAAATTCTTCCGGCTGGCCGCTCTGATCGGTACGTAGTTTTTCGTTGTTTTTCCGATCTATTTCTGGCGAAGGCCGGAGCAGTACCCTAATAAATAGACCAACGATATCGCGTGATCTTTCCTTTCTCATCCTCATCCTCGTCCTCTCCTCCCTCCTTACTTACACAAACTTACACTCACATTCGCTACACTACCACACTCGGGTAGAGATTAGACGTATTCCGGCAGGGTCAGTGCCTCGGCCGAGGGTGGGAGATGACTGGAGGGGGCACAACCCACCATGTCGTCGTGTAGGTCGGCGCCGGATCTCGCCATGCAGTGGAGGTGTAACACCACTTCCGATAAAACATTCACTGCACTTCTTGGTCTAATGTTAATAACAGTTAACGTACCTGGAACCATTAAGTAATCAATCAATCCAGCTATATCTGCACCCCAACCCGTGCACGATGTACTAATAGAACGACGCACAGTTTCAGAATAATTCTGATTATAATTATAATTATAATTACAATTATAATTATAGCTCACAAGAGGCTTCATTCAGGCGGTAGATTTTAGGTTGTTTTACATGCACATGGTGTGTACCAGTGTTTAGGGACAACAGGCTTTAAATTACGTAAGTTTCTGATTTCTTTGTTTATTTACTCTACGTGAAGTACTGGTACAATGTATGTGATGCTTCAGAGAAGAATTATTTTCTTCCTCGGTTGCTATTTCTTGTGTAAATGCCGTAGACTTGGAATGTAATTATATATAAAATGTACTTTTTGTCTCCGCATTCACAATTTAGTCATTCTACTACGTATTCTGATCTCAAAGTTCTTTTCAAAATTATTGTGTGAGGAATGATTTTCGGAGTGTGGTCGGTTAATTCAGCACTTTTATCAGGTTTCTCAGTCAGGTCAATCGGTCGGCATTTAGTCTTGAAATTTCTTTCCACTCCTTTACGCAGAACCGCTGAGTAACACAAGGCAACATGCATTTTCCTCGTGTAGCCTTTACGGAAGAGTCAGACCAGCATTCCTCATTCTCGAGCGGAGCATCGGTATTTCGCTGGAGGAATACTACATTTCTCCCTTGCAAAGCCTCTCCCCTCCTAATTTCTGTTGGTATGCTCCAGCTTATGCCTCCGGCGCGGGGGTGGAAAACGCCACGCAAGCGCCACTCGCGGTCTTAAAAAGGTACTTAGAGCTTCTTAATGTGTTTTACAGTTTTCATTAAAATTTATTATGCTCTCGCGATGGAAGGAAAAGGCAATTTCTATAAGGGATGGAAGTGGCTGCTGTCAAAAGTGCGTATTTAGTGAGGAGTAATGAAACGCGTGTTGCCTTTGGAGAGGGAGAAAACGGGCGTCGTGACTCGATTTGGCAACGTGGGAGGAGACGTCGCGAAGGTGCGTGAATTTAAGAGAAATTGATTTTATCTCATTTAGTTCTCTACTTTGTTATTCATTTTTTATGTATTCTTTCTCGACCTTTTGATTCTTTTTCCACAAATTTATAAATTATCCTTTTTTATTATTTTTTCTTTGAGGGTCTTATTTTCATTTACTTTTGACGTTTATATTGTTCTTTCTTATTTTTACTTAGAATAACATACTAGACATTGAACATTCCGTTCTGTTTCGTGTGTCGTTCAGTTCTCACATTACTCACTCATGTTGTATGGTATGTTCTGTTTCTATTGTCGTTATCTTTTTTTAGTCAAATAATATTTTTCTCCAAAAATGTTCTACATCTTTTTGTTCCCTGGAATTTTGTAAGTGATAAATTATTATCACAAGAGTTGACGATTCTTTCAAGACAGTTAACTTTTATGGTGCAAATTCATGCTGAATACTGCGTCGGTACAAGTATCACGTTAGAAATCTCAGCAAGTTATTTTGTAACTCATGATCACTCTCGGGTATCGGTATAGTGTGCTGTCAAAAATATCCAGTGCTAATGTAATTTTGTAATAAAACTATCTGTTTTCCAGAATAAAAATATATTTATCTGAACACTAAATGTTGGACATTATCAATTTTCTTTCCGGTAGACAACACGAAATTATCTGCTGATCACTGTCAAATAATAAAAAAATCTATTATATTACTTTACGCGTAACTAAAATGAAATAATTAGTAACACTGAAAATACCGAATGCACGGGCAGCAACGCGGGAGAATAAACTATGAAGAACAAACCACGCCATTAATATGGAAGCGGACGATCGAGACTTCAGCGGAATGCAACAATTTTCAGACGGCTTCTTGCTGGGGCAACTCCGTCCAATGCATCTTCCGGGCGATACGCGATAGTCGCGGAGGGCGTCATGGGGAGGCTCCGAGGGCGCGGGGACGGCCGCAGCGGGAGGTTGTTACTCTGGCGCGCGGGCGCAGGAAGAGAGGAAAATTCTTGGAAAACTTCCCGGCGACCCAGATTCCCTTCCAATGTGGGACGTCCGCGCTCACTTCCCGTTTCCCCGTTAAGATCTGATTTCTTTTTTTTTGTTTCGATATCTTTTATTTATTTTTTTCCCCTTCTCGCCGCCACTGTCCGAATGCGCGCGCCGCGCCCGACCTCCCGCTGCGCGCCGTCTGACGTCACTAGATAATGCCGGCGGTGACGTCGCAGCCTCCCCTTCTCCGCGCCCTCCGTTCTGCTTCGGCTGGCGTTTCGCGTCGTCTCGGTGTCAGTAGTGCCGCGGCCCACGCTCAGTCTCCGCGCGGCGCGAGTGGTTGAGCAAGCTGTGACGTCATGGCGCGCGCTATTACTCGGGGCTCGTTTCCTCCTTTTTTTATTTTTATTTCGCTGTGTTTTTTTTCTTGTACGTGTTAGCGGAGGCCGTGGATGTAAGGAAGTCGCGAACGTTGAAGGATGCAGTTAAATAATGACACAAGTTTCAGAAATAAACACCGTTCGGAGATTAAGTGAAGGGTGTTGGGAAATTTTATTCTCATAGAGGAAGGATTATTTCATTGCACGGTTATTCTTTGATAACTAAAATTTGGTAATAAATAATATTTATTAAGGATTTTAATACTTTTTTAACGATAATAATTTTTTAATAATTAATTAACTATAATTTATTAACGATGTATGAAAGAATGGGTATTTTCTTCTTGGAATTATCTTAAACGATTTAAAGTGTCAAGCGATCAAAGCGGTTAGTTTGCCACGTTCCGTCCACGGAGACGGTGCGAAACGAAATTCAAGTATTTCCGAATCTTTCAGCTGGATCTCCGACCGTTTAGTGTAAAAAATTAAAATCATTCATGACTCGTGCGTCGTCCTGTGCAGCTGAACCCCCAACTTCTCCTTCGCGTTTTGGTTATGTGTTTCTGAACCGATGGTCGGTATTCTGGGTGACCAACGGAATCGACTCAATCTAATATACAGTCGGAGACAAATAATAGTAGGTTTGTGATGTTTCTGTTTGGTTTTTGAGCGATTCATGATGATTGGACAATTGCTTGTTCATTAGATTTCCAGCAATGGATATTTTAATACTTCAATCTGGCTCCACGAAAGAAATGAGCGTTGCTTCTTGACTTTTCTACCAATTCACGGATTAGGTGGTACTGAAATTACACTATCACTATTCAATGGGGTTTCACTAATATCACTTAAGGGTCAATATGGTTTTAATAGTAAGAATGTATTGTGCATCTTCAAATGAAATTTTCGTAAATTGTCTCACTCGATTGGATGATAATTGGATTACATGAGAATTGACTGACATGGTAGTCAATGGCCGTGTTGGAACATCTTTCAGCGTACAGCTTGACTCGTGCTTAACTGCACCTTGAAGGCGATTGGACGCTTTCCTTCACGGGAGCAGGGCCCGCGTGGCGGAGGCGTCGCGTCCAGGCGATTTTTCCTCGGGTTTTCTAACGGCCTCGAAATCGGCATTCGGACGGATCGCATCCATGTTTAATGTTGGCGGAGTGGTGGACGCCACTCCCCTCCCTCCTCCATCCCCTCCCCCGCCCGAGCACCGGCGCCGAGGGAGTCAGGGAAAACCGTTTATTTCAGACCGCAAATCTCCCGCGTTTCGCCCCCGCGAGCGGAGCTGGGCCGGGTGGTGGTGGGGGGGGGGGAAAGGGCGAGGGTGGGTGGACCTGCGCCGAATGGAGAGGAAGAGCTCCTGAGGGGGAGACGGTAAGCAGGTGGAAGCGTTTCGACTACCGGAAAGTAGCAGTCGCTGGTCATTGGCTTATTGAAAACATTGCAAAATTGATGGTGTTAACTGGAGCTGAAAGCAGAAAACAAAGAAAGAGTTACTGAAGAAAATATTAAATTGAAGTGTACCTACGTCCATACGTGTAATGGACGCATTCATTTAAGGTTTTCCAGTTTGTAATACTATCGACATTTTGATGAACATGTAAAAATTTTTAAAAGAAAATTTACGTAAAAGTCTTTTAGAGATGTGCATTTAGTCAAGATAAAACTCTGATCTTGCGTGATTATAACAAATTATACAACATCCTGCCTATTGTTTACTTTCTGTAGCCTACTTTGTATACATGCCTCTTCAGAAATCGGGATAGTGAAGTGTGAGTTTCGTAAACAGTGAACACTGCCAGGGAAAAAGTAGTTAGTGTTCAGAATTTTTGAAACTTCCGATCAGAAGAGACCTTGTCGTATCAATACGTTCCAACAACACATTTGCAAAATACTTTTGAAACACGAATATTGCACAAGATATACCTGAAAATCGTGGAGAAGCCATTTGATCGAGGGTAGTGGCTTTATATAGAGATGTGTAGTGCTAAATTTGGCCCTCGGGCGAAGTATTAATACTCAGGTTAATTCTTGCTATTCCAAGTATCTTCTCTCTCATCAGAATCTCAGCAAACTCCAGAGCCAGGTTGAGCGCATGCAAGGAGAGAGAGAGACCACGATACGCAGCGGTCACGTTGGCTGTCAATACGCTTTCCAAGGATTACGATCAATCACCAGATTAGAATGCCACTCTCCATCGGGCAGCGCTGCCCACACTGGTCTTTCGTCTCACCAATCTGACATGCCAACCGTCTTCATTCGCCGTTACCATGAGTCAAAGAAGATGTATCTCTACTCAGAACTGTTTGTTAGTTTTTGCTATTAGTTCTAATATAAATTTACTGAAGTGATTTTAAACATCACACTCTTTTTAAAAAAATTAAAAAAGTGATAGTACGAGAAGTTTCACGATATAAAATGAAAACATGCAATGCAAGATTAATGAAGATAAATAATATAAAAATTAATTTAAAGTTGAATAATTACATCCGATAATTTTTTTGATTGCTGGAAATTGAAGACTTAATCTTAAGAGAATAAAATATTTTCAAATATTTCGAACATAGTGAAGCGTACAGCAGAATAAGCCTACCAAGAATATTTCTTTCATAAAAAATGAATAATACTCGCCAGTTATTTCTAACAATATTGCGATTTTTGTGCATCCGCATTCACGGCGCTGGGATGTTGCAGCCCCTTGGTTCTCGCCAGCGCAGTCTTCAGGAGACAACGGGCGGGAGTCACGCGTGCGGAAGGAGCACGCGAAGCCTCATGCGCGGTCTGTCGCCACCTGTTGTCCGGCGGGCAGGCGGCGGGCTGCGCGCGATCTTTCGTGCTACCCGGCGGATGAGAATACACGTGTTGACGGAAGCGGCGACGACGCGACAACTTCCCACCGGCCGCCCCGCTCTGAAATATGTATTAGGAAAAGAGGCCCGCCGCAACTTTTCCACTACGCTCGGCCCTGCCACCCGTTGGCTCTCGCGCGCAGCCCAGTGCTGCTCCGCTCACACTCTACGGACACCGAGCTCCCATTCCATTGATTAATTATTTACTATTTCCGGGCGCATCAACGTCTACGGTCATTCTATGTTCCTGTAAGTGTAGAGCATGTTTCATGGGGGGGGGGCGATATTCCGCCGGTGGATGGCGAGATTCTGTGGCGTCGGCTAGCGGGATTTTTCTCAACCAGGTATCTTCCATCAACGGATTGATTGATTGGTTACTGGTTACTGGCACGTCAACTGCTAAGGTCGTTAGTGCCGTAAGTGTTGTGCATGATCTTTCCGCGGGAGGTGGTGGTGTTGGTCTTCCCCCGCTGGATACCGCCGTTGACCTACGTCTGCTGTCGGGGTTTTTCCCAATCAAGGGTCTGCCACCAGCGTGGCTCTGACCCAGCCGGGACCAGCTCTCTCGCGAATGGTCTTTTGACGAGTGTGGTAGCGTATGTAACACTCTCCGCGCGCGGTACATGGCCCGTTTGTTGGGAGAAACCACGAAAAACTACCGGCCAGAGGTGCCGGTCATTAAAATTCTCCTTCAGACAGCGACTGAATTTGACCTAGCCATTTAGCTAGTATCAAAAATCCTGCCACCGTCGGGACTACATTCCAAGGACCTGCCGGTCAGAGGTACTGCAGTGACATCAGTTGATGCCCTGGAACGCGTAAGCCGTCTGCGATCTGAATGTCACCTTCTGCGATCCAAGTGCTTCTTCGCTCGTGGAGAGAGACCACTAATTCTCATAGCGATGACGCATAGCCTGATCAACAGAAACCTCGGGCTGCAATTCCATGTCTATTTCACACGTCTCTTCCGTTTCGGAGAATATTTGGTTATTCGCTATTTTTTATAGACGATCGAAAGGCCATGGGGAAATATGAACCAGTTTTATTTCAGCATTTTCTGGTAACACAACATTTCCTATGTCTACATTTTACACGCCTCTTCAGATGTCACTAAAAGCTACAATTACTAATGTGAAAGTTGCAGGCGGTATCGTGAGTCTTGGACAATGGATAGTAATATAACTCTTTAGTTGTTTGTTAACGTTTCGAGAAATGTGTTTCTGTCGTCAGGAGTACAATGTACAAATAAAAAACTATGTGTTAAACAATACCTTGTGACAACAAAAAACATATTTTATAGTTATGTCCTTACAATTTTATTTCCTTCCACGTTTTAATTATTTTGCTGTTTACAGTAATTGAATAAGAAAGAATAGACTTGAGTGTTTAATTAACACGTTATTTTTTGCTTCAAAAAATATGAGAATATTTAAAAATTAAAGTCTGTGAAACCATTTTAAACAAGGCTTGACATACGATTCTTCCTGAAAATATAATTTCCCTGTTATTTCTCTTCTCTCTTTCTTGCATCTCCACTATCACTTTTGCTGCCCGCGTCGCCAGAGCTTCGTCTGTCCGGTGCTGCGCTGTCACCCCACCCCACTGCTTCCCACCCCCATCCCGCGTGCCCCACTACAACCGCCCGCCCCGCCCGTCCTGGTGGTGGCGTGGTCTGGCCTGCCCCGGAACGACCCCAGCCCACCCCACCCCACCCACGTCACTTCGTCTCACCGCCGGCGACCGCTCCACGTGTGCGCCGAGCCGCCCCCTGGGCCTGCGGGCGAAGCCTTTGTGGCGGTGGACGGCGCGGTTCAGACGCCCTTTGCGCGCAGGCAAGACGAGAAGCGAAGACGAAGCTTCAGATTTACAAAGCGACAGGTAGCGCCGTTGCACAGTGTATAATTATTTACCTTCGCTTTTAACATTTCATGAACAACCCAGAACTTCTCGCTTTGTGTTTATATTAATTACGTCAAAAGATGAAAATGTAAGAAAGGGAAGATAATAGAGTTTGGGTAAAATTGACGTGAACATTTTCAGCAAATTAATACAGAACGGTAGCGCCTAATGTTGAAGTATGATCATATTGGAAGGAGAAGTAAAGAGCGTCTCTTAGAGAATGGAAAATTTTGCTTTTGCATTGATTCTCATCGGTCAGACGCTTAATCTAAAATGTATGTGAAAAATAGTAACGCAATTGCTATCAACAAAATTACGATGAGGTACATGAAATGAAGTAGCATGATGGTCGTGTAAAAATGTGGATGAAAAAATGCACATTTGTACAATAACATTATTAATTATCCTTTGAGAGTTCATCATGTAACCAATTCGAATTTGTTTTCGATATTACGGAATATATGTTGACGTGGAAGTGAGATCCTATTTCATTTCTTTTTCCTTCTTGCAATTTTGTTCTTAGGAACTCATAGGGAACATAAGAATGATACGAATTACCGTCTAAGGTGATTATTCAGATTAAACAAATCCTATATTCATGTATATGTATCTTCATTACTCCGTGGGCGAACTTAATCGCTAAGTACATGTAAAAATAACGATTTCGGGTGACATATAAATTGTAGAAATTTAAAAGCGTTTGTGCACAATTTGTTTTTTCTTTTGAAGCGATTTTCACTTCAGAACAATGCTGTTTAGTACAGAAATTCATTTTATATTAAGACAAAACGAAATAACCCATATTTATACGTATTTCTTTTTTGCATTTTTCGTCGTTTTCTACGAATAAGTAATTTTTTACCATTTTTCGTAATTTTGAAATCATATTTGCTAATTTCATTGAATTTTATATAATTTTAATTGTACTTGCTTCAAACAATATTTATGAGTTGCAAAACATTTTCACCACAGAATTCCAGAGAAACGTATTTGATTTCTTGGCTCATATATTTTTAATGTCGGCCGATATGAGTACTATGTAACCCAATGTTTCTGCAACGCCTATCGGCGCCTCAGTTCGGCCAATTTCGCTGTAAATAAAGGCAGATTTTTTTAAAGAACTGATCAAACCAAAAACTTTGCAAGCTGGGTTCACTTGAACAAAAGCAAGAAGCCTCTATTACATCAGTAACATAACCAACAGCTTGAGTTGTTCTTCTGAAGTGGTTTTGATACAATTTTATGTCATTTCTCTTTATTTTAGGGTATTATAAAGCGTTTTAAGAGCATTTTATTGATCATTTCTGACAATGGTTTAGGTCATCAAATTCCGCCCGCTAGTCATTACTTACCTTTGTACGTGAATGTGAAGCATTCAACTTACCAACAACATCTGTAATGCTATTATCAGTAGCATGTCGGTATAAATTACGAATCCGATTTGTATGTAAATGGAACAACATGTTATAGTTCAGATTTTCATTAGCTCTCACAGAGACGAACGCTTCAATGCATGCTTCGTCGAAATGTTTACGTAATGGACATAGAGAATGCCAAAGCAGAATAGAATGCTGTTCACAAGCTGTCACCAGCATGTTATTGGAGTAGAATTCCTGTGATGTTTTTCTCGTTTTCGACGTTCTGAACAAAGTGTCGGGGAAAATGAGCGGTCGTGTTTTGCAAAAGTAGTGTATTTGCAGAATGATTTATTTACGATACACAATAATAATAAAAATACCTCATACTATATTTTGGAATTTATTTTCTGTTTTACTTAAATTAATTTTGAGTGTATTGTAGAGAAATTATTTATCAGTATTTGATAAAAAATTCTTTTTCGATAAATATTCTTCCGTTTATTAAGTAATGGTAATTATTAGAGGTTGTGGTCATTAGAATACAATATTCCTTGTGTGAAAAAATGAATGGTAAAATAATCGTGTAGAACTCTTTATTAAGGAAACTAAGTTGAACGAAACACTCGGATTGCAGAATACGCTCCAAAAGCATACATTCATAAAATTCTAATGAGCCATTATGCAGAAAAAGTAGAGAGAAGAATTCATATTTAAAGACTTTACTTTATTTATCGCACATGAGAAATTTATTTTGATGTTTATTAATGCTACCCAATTCAACATCATATGACGTATTTCAAGAACGGATTGGCGAGCTCAACAAAGAACAATAAACCATTCAAATCACTCGAGGAAATTAAATTCTCTAATCTTATAGTTCTCACTGTTAATCTGAATTGTATGGGCCACATTTTCACATCATTCGAATTTTCTCCCGAGCAAAAACGTGTCCAGTGATGACGAACGCAGTTACTTATTCCCATTCATTTCCTCTCCATGTTTCGGTATATGCGGTCGTATGTTCGGGAATATGCGGACGTATGTTAAAAAACGTCATCACATATTCAACAACGGCCTAATTTTTTTCATCGACATTGCAGCAAAACTATCCTTTTATGTTCTCTTGCGTTTACACTACAAAGAAAGAAGTTGCGACCGTCAGTCATTCGCCGAGTGGAGTCGCAACCCTGCGGTCGCTGGCTCGGTGTCCACGTGGTGGGAACGTGGCGGAGCACGTGTGCTGGGAGGGCGTTGACCCCTCGCGCCGCGCACCGCTGCCGGTCGCTTCGCTGGCGCGGGAATGCCGTCGCGGCGGCCGCGCGGCGGTGGTCGCTGTTCCGCGCGCCGCTCTGCCACGATGCCGGCCGGCCACAAGCTGCGGCGGAATGGAGGTATACTCCGCTTTAAACGTACATGCACTTCAGAGTCACGAGCTGCACGGGAGGTGGACTCTCTTATCGAATCGGGAACATCGTTACGACTAACGCTTTTGGTATTGGATCTCGCGATTGAATGACGATGCCTTCATTTCCTTCCACGTGAAATCGTGAAAGGAAATGCACGTGAAATCGAAGTTTCACTATATTTAAATTGGAGTATAGTAACTCGCGCAGTCGAGAATTTCCGTGCCAAGATGACATATCCAAGCTCCGGCCAACGTTGTTCATTTCAGCCCTGAGGAAGGCCACACGACTAAACGATCGAAAGGTTGGAAAAATATCATGCGATGCGAAGTCACATGGACTTTTCACTTCTAAGCTTGTGTTGTTTGAGGCTTTCTTATTAGGCCTCTCTTTTCTTCTAAGGCGAATGCTAGGTGATGTTTAACCGATTGAATGAAGAGAATCTGGCATGTAGAAACCCGACCAGTACTTGAACTATAGATGCCCGAGTAAGAGGAGCTGGCAAGGAATGTGAGTGCGGTCGGGTAGTGGACAAAATGCTAGCCACACGCACGGACCCGCTGTTTGTTACCGGCGTGAAGCTGAGGCTACGTCGTCTCAGGTTGTATCAGACTCCTCTCTTCAAAAGCAGTGGAAGGTAAAGTTTCAACCAATTGAACAATTGAAAGTGTCGTGAACGCTCGTAGACAGGAAAGAGATGGAGAGACAGTTGGAGGAACAGTCGGCTATGGAGAGGAGACGGTCATGGTTGTATGTACCATTGTCGTAAGGTGTAATTGTGCCATAGCACTTACCTTAGAACTACGGTTCCCTCCTACTAAACGCGTCAGGAAGATGGTGTGCTCATTTCAATGCGACACGGAATTCAGAAAGGTCACAATATTATTACAGTGTTCTGAATGAAACAACAAGAAGGAATTATTTCTTGAGAACTTTGAATGCTATCCACATGTAGGAAAACGCTATTCATATGCGTTATATTATCACGCAAGCTGAACGTACGCGTGTTAACTCGTGCACCCAGGAACCAGGAAAGGAAGATAAACAAAGGTTCTTTAGAGAACGCACCAAAAAATGAAGTAGGGCAAAGAAAATGCAGAGGGGCAAAAACGTGGATGAAATTCCAGAGGTTAGCACCTGCATATATTAGCGTTAGCGGGAGGCGCAGCACAGACAAAGGCACGCGGAGGGCAGCGGGGGGGGGCGTGGGAGAAGGCCGGCGCGGCGGCGGGCGCGGCACGAAGGGCGCAAATGAAAGCGTGGGAAGGCTCTCACAAATAGCTGCGACGAGGTCCTCCGCCGCCGGGATTCCAATGGCTAATGCACTTTCTTGCCACTTCAAAAGCCGGACATTGAAGGGACTGGCGATTAATGTAATATATGTATGAACATACATTTTCCTGGGTTCAGAATCAAAATATCAATTGGTAAAGAATAAAGAAAATTACAGAAAAGACGGAAGAGGAGCCATTGGTGGACCGAGAGAAGAAATGAGTGGAGTGTTCAACTTCACGACAATGTGTGAAAGGCAAACAAAATATTAGTGCTTAAGGTTTTGTATGAGTCACGTAGATTGACGATTCAAGAGATTTGTATGGTTTTGGAATCCTTTACGATTTGATTCCAGAAAAAAATGATTTCGCCCTCCATTTATTTTAAATTAGTCAGGTTGATGTTGACAGTGACATATACCATTCTATATAACATCTTACAATAAATGATAATCAAATTTTGATATTTTACAATAAACTTGAGGTGTGTTCACATTTAGTATGAAGATCGATTACATGGAAATCATGAAGGGTTGCAACCTCGCTGAAAACGTAGGACATACTTCACAACTCCACAGTTTCCAAATTCGTGATCACATGGAATTGACAGATAGATGGAAACTTCATTCTACAATTGCACGTATGGTGCCCGGTTGCAGAATGTAGAAACATGTAATAACAGTTACACTTTTTAATACAAAATAAAAACAATATGTATAAAATAAGAATATGAAAAATAACATTTCCTTGTCACTACCTAGCATATGAAGATGGCGTATATATATATATATATATTCTATATATATATTATATATATATATATATATATTATATATATATATTATATATTACACTAACTTTTAGATAAGTAAACTTACATTTCACATTGATTTACATGCATACTCATACAACACACACACACACACACAACACATATATATATATATATATATATGATATATAATATATATTATATACATACATACATACATACATAATACATCATACATACATACACGCGTGCAAACACAAGCAGACCTATAAATCCTCTCACCACAAAGGTGCGTCCTCGCCGTGAACCGAGGACTTAGTGTAAATCTCGCGCCGCACGCGCGCGGGTAACTGGCGCGTCTCGGCTCGCAGGAAGGCGGGGAGCGCGCGCGTGGTCTGCGATCTGGTGGCCGCATTAGGCGTCCGCAGGGGCCTAATCCGCCGCGTCTCGCCGCCTCTCCACGCGGCCTTCCTTTGCGCCCGCCGCCCGCGCACCGAGACTTTGCGCGGGACTCATCCGCCGGGGAAGAGTGCGAGCGAGCGGCCTGGGCGCTCACGCTCCCAAGCGCATTAGCTGCGCGTGCTCTTCGATGCGGCAGACAGGCAGGCAGGCGTCTCCGTCTCCTCAAAGTCGAGGTCGTGCTGGTACCCGCTGGATCGGTTCAGGACGAAAACTGTTGCCGCCGCTACGACTTGGTCCGGGAGACCGTAGGGTCCGAGTGCCGACGCAGCGGAAAGTTCGAGTGGGCCTGAGATTGATTGTGGACAGCCGCTCTCCTCGGTGGATTTTGTGGTTTGTTCGACACTTGTTAGGAGAATGTCGGGGAGTGCTCTAAGAAACGGGTTACGGACCCCGCGAGTTCTTTTCTTTGTCGTCCTTTCCCTATTACCTTCCCTTACACACACAGTTACATGTGTTACACTGTCACTCATGTCAGGGTCGTAGAGTTTGTCCCGACTTCGCCGGTTACCCTCTGGTGGAGATACTGGGTGTGGGAAAACCCCGCTCGCCGACGTGTAAGTGGGCGCAGGATCTCTTTCCAGTGGACGAAGTTCACTACGTCCTCGAATATAAGATGCAAAACTCGCACGAGACTGATGATGACTATTGCAGTTGAAATTGCGCCCGAAAACTGTAATAATCAGTCACACCAAACCGTGGTGGCTTCGCGTAGTTACAGCCCTTTCGTGCCTTGGTGTGGCATTCGCAGACATGCAAAAGTGCCGGAATATTTCGATATGTGTTGGATGCGATGGAAATGGTGATATCACGAGTAGTCGGCAGAATCACGGTCGATCAATTGCCCGTTTATAGAAGAATCAAGGGAAACCATAGAAATTATCTTTGAGAGAAGCTGGACTAGAGTTTTCTCAACCAAGCAGTGGTCGGCATAACCAATTTAACTGGAGTCGGAAATAGGCGACTCTTTTCGATTTCGAGTCCATCGACTCTTTTCGCGGCAATTTTTTCTAGGTAGCTTTAGTTCTGGACTCGCTCCCAATTTGCATAGTTTGCATATCTGCGTTTGAATGTTTATATTATGTTATGAAATCAAGCATCAAGCAATTTTAAGGTTACAGTTTTTTATATTTTCAGAAGCGATAAAACTTTAACCTAAAAATTGAAACTATTTCCCAATGTTTTTCGCTCATAATGGCAGGGGCACACAATGGTGCCTATTTAGTGTATTGATTATAGGTCGGTTTAGAATTGATCGTTTCATAATAATTTTATTTTTAATCTTGGTTCACTCATCAAGCTGCATGCAATGATTGCGTGAAATAAACCATGAAGTAATGTATTGAAATCCAATTTTTATTTTACTTGCAAAGTCATATTGTGTATATCCAACCACAATGCGCAGTTTTTGCGCCATTTTCTAAATTCAATTATAGAAGCCATTTCGTCGGCTGTCAATGCATTTACTGATGCTATCAACGTGCCAGCATGGACATAGATGTAGAGGGTGATTCATCGTCACCGTGGCAGGCGGCCGAAAACAAACTACGAGCGCGGCGCGGCGCATTCATCGACATCGCGTTAGTTCGTGGTGCGCCCGAAATAGTCTTGCAGTCTCCAAACAGCGCTTCAAAGGCGCGACGGGGCGGGGCGGGGCAGGGCGGGGGTTGACGTCCTATCTGATCTGACGGCGGCACACGTGTCGTCTTGCGGCCGCGGATGCCCCTCCAAGGCGGCGCGGGTGACAGCGCGCGTACGTCAAAGACATTCCTCGCTGCCAGTCAGGGACCGCTCCGCCTCGCCCCAGCGCCGCCTCCCGGCGAGCTTTTGGCTTCGTCGCTTCCTACCTTCGCTCCGTCTCTCGGCTCTCGGCTCTCGCATTCGGCTCCTCGCTCGGGCTCTCGCTCGGCTCTCCTCTCGCTCGGCTCTGCGCTCGGCCTCGCTCGGCTCTCGCTCGGCTCTCGCTCGGCTCTCGCTCGGCTCCTCCGTCTCGCGCCTCGTCGGGCTCTCGCTCGCTCTCGCTCGGCCTCACGCTCTCGCCTCGGCATCTCGCTCGGCTTCTCGCTCGGCTCTGTCGCCTCGCTCGGTCTCGGCTCGGCCTATCTCGCCTCGCCGCTCTCGCTCGGCTCTCGCTCGGCTTCCGCTCGGCCTCTCGCCCTCGCTCGGCTCTCGCTCGGCTCTCGCTCGCTCTCGCTCGGCTCTCGCTCGGCTCTCGCTCGGCTCTCGCTCGGCTCTCGCTCGGCTCTCGCTCGGCACTCGTTCGGCACTCGTTCGGCTCTCGTTCGGGTCTGGCGCGGCTCTCTCTCTCGACTCTTTAGCGATTCTCGTTCGGCTCCCGTTCTGTCCTCGCTCAGTTCTCACTCGGCTCTTGCTCGACTATCTCGCGGCTCTCGCACGGCTCTCGCGCGGCTCTCGCGCTGCTTTCCCGTCGCTCTCGCCCGGCTCTCGCTTCGTCCTCGCCCGGCTCTCGCTTCGTCCTCGCCCGGCTCTCGCTTCGTCCTCGCCCGGCTCTCGTTGGCTTCACGGTTGCTCTCAGTCGCGCGCACCGACCCGATTGTCATTGGACCCGCCCGTCTAATTGTTTGTCTGTCTATCCGTCTGTGAACAACTAGATAGTATAAACTATTTGTAGGAGTTTTTTTTGTCAAAATGAACTCAAAATTTCGCATTTTCAGAAAAGCGCAAACGACATTTTCTTAAAAGCCGCCTCAAGTGCTTCAAAGAAAATTTGCGTTTAGGAACGTTTGTTTTCCTCTGTATTTTTTATGTCACATTTCAATTACCATAAGAGGACCGAAAAATTAAGTCAATGTGAAAAATGTCTATAAGGCGGCAATAGATTGTAGATGAGATTAAAGTGGAGCAAAACCGAAAAGGTAGCCTATACTAAAGAGACTACAAAACTAACTAGTACGAGAAGCTGTGAGTCTTTCTTTAGTAGCATAATTTACATTATATTTCTCTGTTATCTAGGCGAACCTCTGAACGTGCTTTAGAGGTTATATTGAGCAAGAGATGGCAGAAGTACTTCTTCAGACCTTCGCCTATGCCGATATTGTATTCTGAAGGGTACGACTTGACAGTAGATTGTTAGATTATGTTACTTTTTCATATCTATGAAGTAGTCTATCTTTTTGCAATTCTTATTGTGATTCGTGCTGTTGTATTGCGTAAGAAATCACATTTCTTTAGATACATAGTTTTATTTTTATCCTTTCTAACATTGATAGAGATGTGAGAAGAAAAATAGTATTTGGTGATATATCATAATTTTCCTATGTAAGCGATGCAAAAATATTGGCGTAGCCTTCATTACATGCCTCCGTAATAGAAAAAATATAATTATATTTTATTTCAAAAACTTTCTCAACGAATTCGTTCTCTGCGTCATTTTACGATTTCAAATAAATATTACGTTAATTGATTTGGTAATTATCGATAACATGTTGTTATTTTTCACTAATTACAAAAATCGAGAACAGATGTCTCCAACTACCACATTTTCTGTTCGTTCTACACGTTATGTTTATAATAGAATGGAAACGAAAAATAATTATCTCAATGCATCGTGCGTACGTACTGCGAACATGATAAACCTGGACATCATTGCATCATATCTCAGTATCGCTGCTTCCACGTCTCAGCTACATCGGAGCGCGCGTTCTCGCCCGTTGGCCACGTGCCACGGGACGTGGGAATCAGCGGGCACGTGCCCCAGAATATCGCTGTGCGCGACACGCCTGTTTTCGTTTTAATTTATTTCGGCTTTCTTTCCGGATGCTGCTTTTTCGTAGAAGAAATCTGGGATACGAACGGAACCTTATTATTTACGCTCTCAAAAATAGAAAGGAAAAAGGAAAGAAAAAAAAACACCTACACTACCTGTGAAATTTAATGCGGTTTCTCGTTCGGTGACACGGGTCTGATGTTGCCGTTTAAATAAGCGTAGTGTTGGGGTGGACAGATATTTTTAAACAAAAAGCCTCTGAGGAATATACATCCAGTTGCGTGTGTCAACTCTGCCTTTCTTCTCGACCCCCTCGCTCCCTGTAACACGATCTTCTACGCTGTATCCGCTCAGAAATGTAAATTTTGCATGTAGGTAGGTTCTCGTAAAAATTAATTGTCTGAAAATTATTACCCCGCCATTTCGCGCGAAGCGGTACTTTGCAGAGAGTGTATGACCTGTATATTACTATGCCGATAAAAAAAATTGCCCTTTTTTCGGGAAATTGCCAGTTCGTATCTCACGATAGGAAGACATTCAGGAAATAAATAAATCTGCTCTCTATGATTCTTTTTGTGTATATAGTCTGTTCTCGTGCTGTGTAGTTTATTGTTTCGCCGTTTTTTTCAACATTTACTTCCATATTTTACAGTACACTTGCTAACAAAATTGTTCAAATCCGTTGCAATGTGTCTACAGAGGTATTAGATGTACATTCTACTAACACATTTTTTGAACCATAATTGTCTGTATTTATAGTTTTGTTTATTCTTCGATCGATGTACTCTGGGTATTCAAAACAGTCATGAAACATTATGCATTGTTGACACAAAAAAAGCTTACGTTTGAGTACTGCAAAATGTGAAATAGGAAATTATATCTACCAATTCATCATCCATATAGGATTTGGTGAGGCGGTTGCAGTCGCATCTGGAAATGATATCCCCCGACCCAAAAGGTCGGAGCCGGTCGAATAAAAAGTTTTGCACATTAAAAGGCAAACTATATTGCCTACGTGTTACCGTACGTTCCAGCGCCGTCGTAAGCATCAGCTTACTATGCTCAATGTCGAGACTTCAGGTATCACACAATAAAGATTCTTTAAATATTGCTGTATATACAATAAAGTTACATCCTCTTCTGTAAATAAGGACTCTAGATTTTTATAATTTATATGAAGGCTGTTTCTTGGCCATTCAAATGAACCTGACCATGGCAATGAATCGAAAGGTATTTCAGCACAGACATTTAGACAAAATATTGAAAACTGACTTAATTATTTCTCTCATCGTATTTCATAATAAAATCAGTACAAAGGGAACGTGTACTGGAAGTTATGCTTATGATTAACCTTGTCTCTATAACGTAAAACTCATATAAATACCATTTTACCAAGTCTCGCCAGACAATTCCTCAACGTAAAAATAGCATCACGCATCAGAAATACAACACTGCGGCAGTCACAGAAGAACTGCAAACGGGTGGCGGGGGGGGGGGGGGGGAGGAGTCGCGAATGCCAACGCGTGACATATGGCAACGACGTCTGC
>BOPP01000001.1:4025921-4040921 GCA_017312745.1 Gryllus bimaculatus
CGGAGATGGCGTCCGTTGCGGTCGTGGGGGGGGGTGGCAATGAGGGGAAAGGGCGACCGTGAACTGTGGCGTTGGCCGTGATACGAGCTAGGGACACCGCTGTTAACACTGCTGAAGTCGAAGCTTCTGGAAAATGGGGAAGAGTCAGGGTGATGCTCGAGCCAGGTTATTCTTTTGTATCCTAGATCGGAATGTGACGTCAGTGATCCAATACACTGCACTTCAGATTCGTCAGATTTTCGTGATAGTAGTGTTGGTAGGTAATTGATTATTGTGATTACTCTGTGCGACGTACTAGTATTTGTGTAGATAGAACGGCGTGCCAATTTTACTGACGCGGTAAGTAAAATGTTGGCTTGCAGAGAAATATCTGATGGTCTGCCATATAAAGAATGCGGAGGAACTACTAAATATATTTTAGAAGTTTTGAAGAAAATCTTAACTGAATAGGAACATAAGTTGATGATAAGGTTATTATGGAATTTAGGATGAATGTGAAGACGTATATGGCATGATTTTAACTTTGTACCTTCTCTGTTTTCATGACAACCGTCCAGCTTAATCATATTTTAGCTAAAGTTGAGGATTCAACCGGAGAAATAACGGCAGCGAAACTTGAGATGATCGCAAATTCAAAACTGTACTGGAATAATATTTAAGAAAATTTATAGCCTCTTTTTACCGCTGAAAATGTTTTGTTGGCGTGTGTGAAAATAAGATTCTTTAAGACGGTTCGTTTGAAAGTTCATCGAAAAATTACTTCCTGTTTTGTCCGCTGCAACTTCTCGGCGTGCGGGGAGACCTCGTTTTTTGCAGTTTCCGTTCAACTTCAAAACAGTCGCGGCTGTCTTGGAAAATATAAGAGTCTTGTTTCGAGACAACCTTGGAGAGTTTTCTACGTTACGAGATTGGGCTCTTGTTTTCGGAGTTTGGAGCAATTTTCGATCGTAATACTCGTGAATACTGCGCTTTGTTATAGCTTAGAGTCTCGGGATTCTTCTCGCTGTTGCAGTAGCGAGACCAGTGGAAAACATTAACTTTAATTCTCAGCGCTTCGTTGTTTTTGTCCGTTTGGTGTGAAATTGCACGTGAAAAATATTAATTTATTGCGCTCTGCTTTGCAAGAGAAGCATACTCGTATTTTATGAAACCTACTGTTCTGTGTTGTTGCAATGGGTTGGAAAATGCTACTCAGAAACCACAAGTACTGCGTTTAATATGCGTGAGAAGTGAGCATATTTTTAAAACTTTCATATAGTTGGCGTTGCACCAATTCAAAATGTAATAATTTCACCTACATGTGTTCAACAGTTTTATAGCATTAGTGTGTAAGTGACCTTTTTGTACCATAATATTAATACCCATATTTTATTACCGCAATATTAATGTTTTGTGGGTTCTCTTTGCCTTAAGACTATTTTCAGTATTTTGATGACAGTGAAAAGGCAACTTTTTGATTTTTCCTTTTTTAAATTAAGTATTTCTTTTATTCATTTGCAGTTTTTATTACCACAATCTCAAACTTTCGTCCACGTGACCACTAATTTTTCGTAGATAAAACCAAATGTACTTATCACAGTTTCATGCCCAGTCCCTTTTCTTATTACTAGAAGAAAATTGGAGTCAAAAGAGATCTGCAGATCCATTAATAGTATTTTCCGTTTTGTCTAAATTTTAGTCAATAACATTGCTATTGGTAGAAGGCTCATATGCAGCATCCCTGAAGCAATTCCAAGAGGAGAGTGACCTCCAACATATTTCGATTCGACACGCCACCCTTCCTACTTCCTTCCTCGCGTCATTCTCCGCTAACCCCAGCCATCTCCATCCCCAACCAACCTCTACAACCTGCATCAACTCTTGTAAATTCCGTTCAATTCTCATCAAATCTCCTCAGCTGCCAAATATTGCCTCCAACCACTTACTAATACCCCGACAAACTACCAACTCCATCCACTTCCTCCAACTCCTGCCAGCTCTCTCTAACCACTGCCATCTCCAGCAGCTTTACATTGCCTCCACTCCTCTTAAGGCAGCCGCCCTCTTTTCTCTTCAACCCTCCTTTCTGCCTCCTCTTCCCCGCCCCTCAGTCACCTTTCAAAGCGTTCATCAAGCTTTGTATGCTTGGAAAAAATCCTTATCCCTTCTACAACTCAGGAGAAGTTGAAGATTTTTTATTGACAGAAAATAGTTTCCGTGCGCGATTAGGAAGGGACCGAAAAAAGTCTTTTCAGAAAAAAAAAAGTTGGTTTGAATTCGCAGGCTTCGTTGGTTCGCAGGGACGCCTTCTTGATCGCCAATTGTGACTCTTCATTGTCTACCCTTTCTGGGCTTAACTAACTCCCTCTCGCCCCGCGCGTCCCGTTTCTCTTGGTACCTCCCTTCCCTCTCCTTGTCGCGCCGCAGCATTAATTGCGACAGTTGCCGAAATGACGCTGCCTCTACAGTGGAAACGGTCGGAAATTGATAACCTCGTTCCCGCGGGCGCAAAAATAGATTGATTTAATTTGCGTAAATACTCGCGTCGTTTGCGCGTTTGTGGAATCGCGTGCCGTAACTTGTAGCAACCAGTGGAGGGGAGTAGGCATGGGGTGGTTATTGGTGCTTCGGGGGAGTAGATGGAGAAGAGTTGGGAAGGCTAGTGGATTGGGTAGTAGTAAACGTGTGGAGGAGGTTGGGGGAAAGCAGGAGGCCAGGCAGTTAGTTATACGCAGTCGAAAATGGCGAATGTGTAAAGAATAGGCGCAACGAAAGAAAGTGAACAGAAGAAAAGTGAGGATACATTGAAAAATTATTCGGAAAATCTTCGTGTCTGTAAACCTTTTTTAATAGTATTGTTTAATTTTTAAATTGTCTATTCAAAAATATTTCGGCAAGAACAGAATATAACAGTATCCTAATGCCATTCTTCAGGGATCATTCTCCTCCTTGTTCTTCTAGATTCAGGCCTTTTCTGTTACGAATTTTAGAACAATTCCACATTACTCTTAACGATTTCTCTAGACATTTTAATGCAGGAAGCCACAGAAAAATGACGGGCGAGGATCAACGGGAAAAAACGGAGAGCCTAGGCTTCCGCGGATGAAGTCAGTAAGTACATGGCTGTCCAGAAGGCGCCGCGCAGGTGTCAACGTTTCGTCCACCCTTCTGTGACTTTCCTCAGTGCTAAATGCTAACACTTCGCCCTGAGGGGAGGGCAGAATAAATGCCGAAACGTTGGCACATATGCCTAGGTCGCGGCGTCTCCCGGACAGCCAAGTAGCTACGCAAGGCTAGATATTATAGACGAATTAGATGGCAGAGTTCGCTGTGTTCACCAGAGCCTCTGGCAATAGCGACAGAGGCGCACGTGGCGGGAGAGTAGGTGCACCGGACGCCATTTCAGCAACGTGGGTGGAGCGACGGGCTGCGACGAGCCGTGGGAAGAGGGGGAGAGGGAGGGCGGGAGGTAATGAAACGGGCTTCTGCCGAGAGAGCGGCGCGGCGTAGCGGGCGAGGAGCGTTTTGATGAATTTCGCGCGCGTCGATATTATTGCGCGAATGTTCGATTTCCTTCTCCGGGGGCCGGTGGTGGCGGAAGGGGCGGGGCGCGGCGCGGCGGGCGGCGAATTTTCGCGGACGATGACACTGCGCTCTGGCGTTCATTACACTCATGTCAGATGTGTCGTAAAATCGAGAGGAAATATGTTCATTTACGACACTTCCTCTGCGAGAAATTACAATTTGAGCGGATGCGGGGTAAAATATTTGATTCCCTCTGTTTTGAGAGATAAAAATACATATTATCAAATAGGAATTATTGAGTTGATTCTTTAATTTTTAAAATGAAGATGGTAGAGGAATGAATTTTTTCTTGCTACACAGTAATTAATATTAATACAGGAAGGTTACAACTATAACGTAGTAAGTAATACAGTACTATGCAACCTGGTAAGTTTTGACAGTGAAAATATACAAATTGGTTAACATTTTATCATTTCAACATTTACACGACACATATCAAAGTTCTACAAGAATATCTCCGAACGAGGTATATCTTTTGGAAACCTAAGATTGTGCTGCTGCTAGGTAATCTGTATTAACTGGACAAAAATGCGTTGAAGCTTTTGTAATATGAATTTGAAGAGCAAATATTGCGTTATGAAAATTGCCGTTAGGAGAAGTGAGTATATGTTTTCCTTTTCAAATTGTATTCATTTTTCGTCTGCATTTCCAGTTTCAGTTATGGTCTTGGAAAGTGTTACACATAGCCGTCACTACTAGCTAAAATAGTTCGTTGCAGGAAAAACAAAATCCGCTGTAGTGAAATCCTTTTGCAAGAAGCGCACACAGAGCGCTTGCAAGCGCGCCCTCGTGCACTGAGGGCTCCTCCCCCGCGTCCTCGCGCGAGCGCTGTGCGCGGCAGGTGGCGCTACACCTGCACCGCCCTGCTCGTCTTTCCTCTCGCGCAGTGGGCTGAGAACCCGAAATCCTGGCATTCGTGGCAGCTGTTAACGCCACTAGGCCGTTATTTGTGATATAGACCGAGACTTGTTCAAACCTTTTCGCATTGCCATCTTCTTATCAGAAAAAAATCATAAAAGTAAGAAATACATTTTCTTTGAATAGGAGTATTCATCCACCATCGTGGTCTGTTATGCATTTGATTCGATTGATCTTAACAGACGACAGACTATTAATTTCTTTCGTTAATATTCAACGCTTTTCGTTCCTCTGGTTGCGTTATGTCGAATTTTACGAAAATAATATGTATCTATTGTTCATGGAAATGTTGAATGTTGAATGTTCATGTTGAATTGATTTTAACATTCGGTGAATGAAATTCGGCTTTCATATTTTTTAATCTCTCACACACATTAGTTCACAGCTCTTTAAATCTAAGAATATGGGTTTTAGAAATAATATATTATCAGAGGAAAAGACTGTCAAATATGAGATATTGATATAACTGGGATGTGAAATATTGATATAATGAGAAACTAAACTTGTCGCGACTGAGATGTGGTGGCGTATTAATTTTTGCCAATGGAAAGGGAAACTTAATATGTAATACCATTGTTATTTATCTTGCAAAAACAAACAAATGAAGAAGTAGAGTTGTGATAACTTGAGATAGAATCGAGATAAATACTTTTTTACTACCACGATAAAATTAGCGTAGATAATTAGGAGTAAGTAATTCATGGTAGCGTAAGGTACATCAAATTCGTCCCTTGTGTGGTAAATTGCGATATTGCCGTCAGCGTGTGACGTTTGAATGTAATTGGAACATTTCAGAGAACATTGTCAGCACCAAAAAGATGGGAATGCACTTCACTACCGCAAAAACGAAAAGAGTATGAACAATCAAGATTGAATTATTTCGGTTTTGGAAAGGATTCAGAAACACATTGTTTGTGTAATTTTGTAATTTTTATTTTATTGCTTGAACGTTTATAAGTTTATTAATTACGTTGATATTGAAGAATTCTGGTAGAACGCACTATATCTTAGTATATACAGGGAAGGTTTTTCTATCATTGACTTATCTGGTGGGATAATGTTTTGTACCTTCTTTTCTGGCCTCTCGTTGTTTTATCGATAATGAAAAATTCGTTGCCCACATACATTCTAATCGAGTCCACCTAGTACTACTTTTTAAAATAATTTCCACCTCACCTTTTCTCCCATTTCTCGTATCTTCATGACGTGTTATTTTCTTCTACTATTTTCGGCCGCCGCCCCACTGTGCAATGCTGCCGCCGCCGCCGCCACGTCGCGTCCGGAGTCCGGGTTCGAGACCCGTTTACGGCCGCCGCCTGCGCGGTATGAGCCTCGCGCGGAGACCGTCCGCGCGCTGCGTTCGCTTGGACGCCGCCTGCATATTGTGCTGGCGGCGCGCGATTGGGGTATTTGGGACGGAACATTCTCTTCTTTTTTTTTCTCTCTCTCTTCTTTTTAACAGGGAACGTTTGTGTGAAATTCTGCCAGGCTCCAATGGCGCTGGCCTCACCGGCGCACTCGTAGTGCCGCCGGAGCCTCTCCATTTTATGGGGAAGGGCGTTGGAGGGGGTGGGGCAGAGTATTTCCCTTTGGATGGGCACGGGGGAGGACGGTGAATGATTATTCCGCCCTGTCCGTCAAATAGACTGGAAGAAGTCACATAAATGGCCCATCCAGGTATCTTATTATTCACTTTCTTCTTCTTCTTCTTCTTCTTCTCCTTCTTCTTCTTCTTCTTCTTCTTCTCCTTCTCCTTCTCCTTCTCCTCCTTCTTCTTCTTCTTCTTCTCCTTCTTCTTCTTCTTCTTCTTCTTCTTCACCTCCTTCTTTCTTTCTCTGTTTTTTATTATCTTTTTCTTGCCGATTTCTTGAACCTTACATCGGGTTTTCGACCCGCAATCTTCTTTATACTTACAGGAATATTTGACAGAATTTCCATTGCTATGATAGTTTTCCGATTTAGTCATTGCACCATGGTCTTAATCATCATTATCTAGTTTCACTTAATTTTCTGTTGATTGTTATGTTGCAAAATGTATTGTTCTTGCGATAATTCGATAATTAGTTAGCTAATTATGTCAGAATGCACTTGTTATCATAAGCAATTCGGGTTTCTTTTAAACACAATATACAGTAGAATTGCGAAGTACTTTACTTGAAATTAATATGTAATTACGTATAATTTCATATGATTGTAAAACATCCATTCTAAGGGAGTACATAAAAGACAAAAATTATTTATTGTATTAACATCAATAAAGTTAATATTAAACCAAACAAACTTTCATTGAGACAAATTAGTTACAAATGATAATTTAACAAAATAAATAATTATTCTTAGTTGTACATTTTTTAAATTTCACCTTAATACAGGAAGAACCATTTTTTTCGAAGTACTAGATATTTTGCTTCAGTATCAAAACAACTAATACAAATTATCAGGTAAACTAATTAAGAAGTCAGTAAGAGCCTTGAATAGTTTTACATATCGATATCCAATACTGATTCTTCAAATGAGAGCAAAAAATCTCTAATATGTGCATTAGTTCTCCAACACTAGCCGTTTCTGGACACCTTCTATGTATAGGCCTTTCTTCCTATTGCATTGAATAGTCGTAGCCTGGCTGTAGAGCCACAGGGAAACAGGTTTCTGTTGAAAAGCTAAGAAAAAAAAGAAAAGAGAAAAAAAACGCCTCGTTCGCGCGTAAACCAAACGCGTCTCTTTGGCTCTTTCCGCCGAACGCTCATTCACATATATCAACAACGCAAACACCGCTCGCTAGCTCGCTCGCGTATGCTTGCGCTCACGTGTACGTGTACGTGCGGACGTGAGGGTGTGTGCGTGAAGTGCGAGGCGCGAAGGACTGGTCGTGCGTGTGAGTTCCACGCGGGAGGGGGGAGGATAGGTGGAGCCCTCCAAGTTCTTCTCAAGGTTGGCCGGTCGTTGCCCTGCGGCCACGGTGGTGTTTTGGGGAAGGAGTTGGTCAAAAGTCGGTTATTGTCATGCACAGTACTTGATTGTTCTTCATAGACTCAGATGATTTCTCGTGGCAAGGCAGACGTAGTTCATTTTGAATCCACCTAATGGTTACTTTCTGCGTGGCATAATACATTTCAGGACGTTGCAAAATACTTTACTTTGTAAATTTCGATCATAAAACATTATTAATGTTCCTTGACTTTGAATATATGCAAATCGCTACCGAGATGCTTACCCTTTGTATAATTTAATAATAGTTACTGTCTGAATGAAAAGGGAAAAATAAGGTCAAATTTTGTTAAATTTCTAATATCTGAATTTGACATTTCTTTGGTTTTTCTATTTTTTTTTCTCTTCTTCATCTTCTTCTACCTAAAATGCCAGTGTTTCTCTGCGTCAGTGATATGTAATTACTCGTACTTATGGATTTAATAGAGTGGCATTTTGTTTTCAGTTATTGTTTCTGTTAGTCAGCGTTTTCAAAATGAAAAAAGATTGCTTCTTATCCGAGTCCGAGAAGCACGCAGAGACGTTTTACGCGACCATACCCATGGGGCGATCCACTGTGGGTCCGCCGCCGCTGCCGCCGCCACGCGGGTTGACCTCTGACACCGAACAGGTGCCCAGGTGCGCGACGAGGGCCGAGGGTGGGATTAGGCCGCTTGTTGGCGGAAGGCAGCGCACGCTCATGTGCTGGTCGCTCCTAAAAAGCCGCCGCGTTGCGGAGCAAAGCAGCAGCCGTGAGCATTTCGCGCAATTGCCGGCTTTGTAGTGTACGCTTGGGAGCTCTGCTTGTTTGTTTGTTTTTTGGGGGGGGAGGGCCTTATTTACCCTACGGTATGGTCTGAGAATCTACTTCATGTCTGAGTCCAAGTAATGTGTGAGTGAGGTGCAGATGAACACGATTTTAGGAGTTAATACAGGGCTTTCTTCCGTGCAAGTAATAGGAGTCTCGAGTAGACTTAACACATCCATTTCAGAAATGTATTTGGAATGTTGCAAATCATTTTTATTTCCAGTTTGAACGAATGCTTAATAGAAAAGTGATACATTATGTAGTAAAATAATGAAAACGAGATCTTTTTGTACTTCTGCAAACGAACACTTAAAGGTTATCTCGCGTCACGCCCTCCACGCAAATGAATCAGATTGGAGGTCACACTAACAACTTAGTGAGCGACTCAGCGCTATGCGCACCTTCAGGCGGCCTGAGCGAAACATTGCCTGTGAGCCCCATAAGGCCTGGGCTGCGGTTTCTCTTCCTCTTTGGCATCGCGGCCGACTCTCCTCGGCCCAGGAGACGGCCCTCTCCGCCCGGCCCCGCCCCGCACCCCGTCCCGCCTCGTCCCGCCCCGCCCTGCGGCGCCGCGTACAGATGGCGCCTTCGACAGCGCCAGGAAGTTGCCAAATGCTGGAAAGTTACTTCCAGCCGACACATTAGGAAGTAAAAATAAAATACGGCGGTATTCTTCCCGCACCGTCGCCTATAAATCATCGACGCCCTCGAAACGTGTGGCGGTGGCGGCGGCCTTGCGGGAGGGCGGGGGGAGGGCTGCGTAGGTGGCAGGGTCGGCGGCGAAAGAGAGGGTTTCGGCGGAAGCAAAGATATATAACTACGTTTATGAAATGATATTTCCACGTGGTGTTTTAATTAGGTATGTTATCATTCAGGAATGTGTAAGATTTGTAAAATTTTACTTCGAGAAAATAATATATAGAGTCAAAAGCTTTTGAAAGATCTAGGAATGGTCTCATGAGAAATTCTCTATTATCAAGAGCTGTTGTTTCTTTTTGAACAAGATTTAATATTCAAACGTTAAGCGGCGCCCTACGAAAGAATGGCAAGGACGGCTGCAGCGTAGGCGATGGAGGGGGGGGGAGCGGAAAAGATGGGTTTGGTAGCGAGCGACAAAGAAAGAGATAGCCTTCGTGGCGGCAAAGAAGATCACGTCGTAAGAAGAAAATGTTAGACGTCAAGTACATTACAGACAGAGAACGGTGGGAATGTACCAAGGCTCTTACAGAGATATAAAAAAAATTAAAATGTTAAAAAGTACGCAAAAGGAACGTACGCTTCCAAATATTTTCCTGCCTCGTGTTTTCGAAAATACCTTGGTAACTTACACCATTTCTTCCTCTGCCCATAAATGTATTTCTGATTGCAAATTGTGGTATCGGGTAACTGTCAACTACTAGTTTTTCACTCATTCTCCTGTTTCTGTTGTTTTAATTAAAACTTTGTAATGCACGAATTCATAATTGCGATGGTAATTCCCAAACGACGTTTGCGATTATAACGTTGTTGCAAAGCAATGAATGCTAATTTTTATTCAAACAATGCAGGTTTAGTATTTTTATGATTACGTCGAAAACAATAGTAGTAATTCGAAGTTAATGCTCTTTCTGATGCAAGGATGCATGTTTGTAAATTTATTGACGCTTTAGCCATCACATCATTGACTTCCTCGTTTCAGTGTTTCATATTTTTCGTAATCGTCATAATCGACATCGTTATCGATGTGTGTTGCTGAGCGTCATAATAACGGCATGGCTGCAAATAAAATAGTTAGCACATTAGCGATCATTACTGTATTAATTAAAGCTATCTTGCTAATGAGCCATGTTAACTGTCCTTGCAAAATAGTAGAAAAATCGTTGATTGTGCCGCAGGCACCCGATACAAATCACCTGCTAAATTTCCATATGCAGTTTCATCGGTCTGGAAACCGCTCATTTGCATAATATGGAAACTATCGAAAATTGAAATAGCAATAATTACAAAATTATTGATTTCCAGTTGTTTCAAAATAAAAAAAAGAACATTGAAATTGAAGGCCCCCCTCCCAGTCAGACGTGCATACAAACTCAACATTTTCCCCAGTTTAGTGCAATCTGAATAACGTACTGTACAAACGAGAAATAGCCGCAGGGGATATAATGAAGCGAACTTCTCTAGTTCGTGAAACTAGCTACGGGTTGCAGTTTGCGGAAACACAACAGTGTGGTAATATGTGTATAACGAGTTCGGAACAGCATGTTAAACAGACGGGTAGCAATATGAGGTGTCCGAACACAGCATTACGGGTGCAGCTTTGCCGCAGATGTTTCTACCTCGAATTGATTTCTCACCGAAGCAATTTGCATGGGGCGAACATTTGGTTTCAGAGTTCAGGAGAAATCGTTTTGCTGTCCACGGTATAGGGTTGGTGGAGAAGAGTAAGGTAAAGAAATATTTTACAGTGAAATACGTTGTATGTGAAACGGAACTTGGAAAGTTTGAAAGGTCAAAATTACAATTTTTTAAAAATTCCTCTTCCTTCAAGTTTTGAATGAGTGAGGATTGACCATTGATTATTTGTAATTGACTTATTTGTTATGACTCTTTTGAATGTGGTTATTCTGTTTGTGTTTTTACTTACTTTTTACCACGATAAGAAAACGAAACTTATAACTTGGATAGATTGAATAATACACCAGGAGAATCACCCAATCCCAGAATCATGAAGTGTTCAAATGAAGGAATTCAAATCGCAGAAATTGAACATACTCAAGGGCATTATTGTGATTCGTTCAAAGCGGGTCGCGTAAAAGATAATGTTATTCGTGTGACTATCCTTTCTTCGAACGTATCGTCCTGGCGTTGTCATTTACTGGAGAAAATTGCCAATTAACCCCGTGGACCGCCGCGTGACTATTTCTTATGAGAACGTTTAACCGAATTTTGGTTGAAAGGCTACAAATTTATAGATTCTAGTAATTATTTTGTTGTTGGGTATTATATTAGGAATGTGTGCATGACTCTCAGATAAACAAGTACAGTTACAGTAATATCTATCTTTCCTGCTGTGAAATGTCATATATACTGCTTACCTCATAGACGTTTTCGATTGACACTTTTAAGATACAAAAAAGATATATAATTTGAGGGCTTGTGTCATCCGCAAGATAAGCCTATGCGAGTATCGCACTTTGCGTAAATATGTATAATCTTGTAATTATTTCTTGAAAACTGGCGTTGAAAATGTGTATTATCTTATAATTATGTATCTTCATCCCCCCTCTTCGTATTTATGAAGGACTTGTGGCTGAGGCACTTAGACAAAATTCGAAATATTATCTTTAATAATCAGTGGGATACTTACTGTAACTGGTGTGGCGTGTCTTTTTACTATTCCAAATCGAATTCACAAAATAGTCGTGTTTTACACGAATTTTATTTTGTATCAATTTATTATTTATTATAGCTTATATAGATCCCATTAAGGGATAAGCCCTCCCGCTTTACACGGGGTACAAAACTTGGTTGGTTTTCCTAGTTTAAATGAACAAATTGTTTGCCAAATCCTGACACGATTCAACATATTTGCTGAAGACAATTTTCTCTTTGTTGAGAGGAATTTTAATACTAGCTGGGTTTTAACACGCTTGAAACTTGAAGCACCTGAAGTATCATTTCTGGTTTCCTAAAATTTTAACCTGGATTTACATGACAAAACACAATTGTACCCATTCGAAATGCGTTAAGAATCTGTTCTTTATATTTGCAAGAAACATTTGAAAATATGTCAATAATTTTCAAAGTGAACCAACGTTACTGCTTTTTTTAACTAGGGATATTCCATAGGAACTCTCGTCCATAAAATTTGGTGTTATAGGAATATTGAAGGCATTAGATGTTCAAAATGGCTTTATTGAAACTGGTGTCAACGAATCCAGCAATTTAGTATTAACATTACTCATCAAAAAAGAAACTTTGAAACAAAAAAAATTGAGAGGAACATACTAACAATAGAGTCGAGAAGCGTCACCAAACGATCGCGAAGTTAGTTTGAAAACATTTCATTTTATGACACACACTTGTAACGAAAATGTGACCTATTACAAGTGGGTCCGTGAACGTTTCTCACGAACGAAGTGAATATTGAAAATTGAAACATTGTAATATCATATTTTTTTCTTGCGATAAACTATCCCGAAGTCATTAAAGAAAGAGATATATATTACAATTTAAATAGTTACATTTATTAAACTGCAATGACCAGTTGTTATTTATAGTGGGAAACTGCAAAGCCATTTAAAACAAGAATTATGGGATTGAACGACTTATCACAACAAAAATGACAAACGGTTTTCTTAGAAAATAATTTTAAGATAATATTAATATTTTGTTAATTATATATTACCACGGTAGATAAGATAGTTCAAAAAAACTGGCATCTGAATAACAATGAGTTTTATAGAATTATTCCCGTCAAAAACAATATTCAGAAAAAACCTTCACGCTAAGAATGAATCAATAAAGAAAGAACACTGAAAAGAATGGAAAGCGTTTAATGGATTGAATGGAACTTAACGAACAAAACAAATGTGTGTAGTGGATAAAGGGGTGTGTGGCTGTGCGTGCAGAGGAAGCAGCGATTTCCAGCGCCAGCATGCGTGGAGCAACCCGCGATTTAAACGCTCCGCACGGCGCGCGGCGGGCGCCGTGCTGTGGCCATGTGCGCGCCAGCTCTCGGCGGCGGCCGGGAGCGGCGGCGGCGTGAATGGCCGCGAGCGCCAAACGCCGCGGATTATTTCTTCCCCCCCAATCCTCCCTCCATTACTCTCCCCGCCCCGCCCGCGTCTGCCCAGGCCCGCTCCATCCCGCGTATTTTAGACGCGGAACGGGATGACGTTCAACTTCGCTTCACAAGTCTCGCGCCGCTTCCCCCCACTCGTTTTCCGCCCCCCCCCTTCACCCGAATTGCTGGTCTTAATGCTAGACCTGGGGCCCCAGGACTTCGGCGAGAACTTTCTCTCGCCGCCTCCACCGCCACCGCTGTTCACACCGTAGCCACCTTACCTCCACCCCAGCATCATAGCCACACTGCCACCGCCGCCACCATCACCGCCAACGTCATCCTCGCCAACGCCACCATCACTTTCACCACCACCGCCACTTCTCCCACTATCGGAACTCCACCACTAGCGCCACCACCATACTGCCAGAGTCGCTAGCCACCGCCATCCACCACCACCATCATCGACCAGCGATGCCATAACCGCCACCGCATCCTCGTCCAACTCATTACCGTCACCCGCCCATTCCTACCATCACCAACCGCACCGTGTGCGACATTCGTCACTGCTGCCAAGTACCACCACCACCACATCCACCGAACTTTCCCCCCATTTCATCATCAGTTACCACCATCGCACCCCACGGCCCTCACCACCGCCGAAGCCGCGCGCGCCAGCTATCTCCATGCGCGGCGCCGCTTCGCTGGATTCAACCAGCGCGAACGGCGCCCGCAGCGCAGCTCAAGTCGCGAAGCGGCGGCCGTCCCGTGACGGACGACGCCACTGGGAGTTTCACCTCAAAAACAGACGGAGGACGGCGGCGCGGTTGCCGCAATCCGATGAAATGGCTCCGTCCGTAAAACTCGCGCTTGGGAGGACCGGTGTGTTTGAGGTGCTGTGTGTCGTGTGCTTGTCAGTGAGATGGAGAGAGGTGAGGAGGCGTTGAGGACTCGTAACATATAAATCGTTGTTCCGACGCCGTTCGCGCAACAGTCAACACGAAAATGTATCTTTTTTCGTGAGAATCCCAGTTGCGCCCACAAGGCATTTGGACACTTAAAAATATGTCGTAAACACTCGAAGAAAAATTGGTCATTTCAGCACAATACGTCAGAAAGACAGAATTTCACAACCTCCTTCCAAATAATTTATTTTACATGACACGCAACAAGATGTACTGTTCAATTGTTGCATTTGCGAGGAATAAAAACTTCAGATTAATTATTTGGAATGCGAGTGTTTTCTTCTCCAAAAAAAAAGTATTCTGCGTGAAATTCTAAAATATGAAGAAAAAAACTAACAATTTTTCTGACAAAAAATGTTTCTTCTGACACTTCCTGCGCACGTCTTTTTGTACATTTTAACCCAATAATTTATTTTATTACAAAAAAGAACACATGCGAGGCTTTCACAATTAAATAAAAAATCTCGAAAAGAATCGATATACCCGTCCACACGATATAGAACTCCATTCTCAGAAAAAGAAAGAGGAGCTTGAAGGGGTGGGGGAGATGATTCCCTGGGAACGACAGCGGCCGCAGAAACCGGAGGAATTCCTGAGGCTCCAACCGACGAGAAAACGAAATAATCCTCGCTGCCCCAGGCCGCGACCTGCAAAGGGGCCGCGAGAGCAGGTGCGCTAAAGGAGGGCGTTGCGGGGAGGGGGGCGAGCGAAAAAACAGGGCGCGAACGCGAGGCCCTGCATGATGAAGGTCCGATACCCGCAATCCCCACCCGACTCCCATCCTGCCCGCGAATCCTCCAAGACAACCTCACCTTCCATCTCAAGACTCACCCGCTAGCGCTCGTTGCTGTTTCTGGGACCCCGCCCCCCCCTTCGTCTTTCCCAAAGAACCGAATATACTCTGTCCCAAGCGACTTTCTACACCATTGCAAATTTTCTCGACGCAGTCGTCATCATCTCCCAGTTACCCGCCGCACTTTCTCTTTCCAAAACAACGTTGACGATTCTCTTCCAAC
>BOPP01000001.1:4044491-4066217 GCA_017312745.1 Gryllus bimaculatus
CATGAGTCGGCGGTTGGCGATTGCGGCGTATCGGCGGGGTGCAGCACTCACCTTTCATCAGAGGGCCTCCGCGTTCCGCCCTGATTTTTCGCTCGCCCCCCTCACCCTCTATCGCCCTCCGCGCACCTCGCTCTCCGCCCCTTTGCAGTCGCGGCCTGGGCAGCGAGGATTATTTCGTTTCCGTCGGTTGGAGCCTTCAGAATTCTCTCCGGTTTCTGCGGCCGCTGTCGGTTCCAGGAATCATCTCCCCACCCCTTCAAGCTCCTCTTTCTTTTTCTGAGAATGGAGTTCCTATACGTGTAGTACGCGGTATATCGAATTCTTTTCGAGATTATTGTATTTAATGTGAAAGCCTCCATGTGTTCTTTTTTGTATAATAAAATAAATTATTGAGTTAAATGTAAAACGGCAAAAATGCAGACGGTGCGCAGGAATGAAAGAAACATTTTTTCAGAAAAATTGTTAGTTTTTTCTTCATATTTTAGAATTTCACGCAGAATACTTTTTTTTGGAGAAGAAAACACTCGCTTCCAAATAATTAATCTGAAGTTTTTATTCTCGCAAAATGCAACAATGAACAAGTACATCTTCGATCGTGTCATTGTAAAATAAATTATTTGGAGAGTTGTAAATCTCTGTCTTTCTACGTTGTGCTTGCAAATGACCATTTGTTCTTCGAGTTTTACGACAGTATTTTTAGAGTGTCCAAATCCTGTGGCGCAACTGGGATTCTCACGAAAAGATACATTTTCGTGTTGACTGTTGCGCGAGCGCGCCGGAACAAACGATTTCTATGTTACGAGTTCCTCACGCCTCCTCACCTCTTCTCCATCTTCACTGACACACACGACACACAGCACCTCAAACACACCGGTTCCTCCCAAGCGCGAGTTTTACGGACGGAGCCATTTCATCGGATTGCGGCAACCGCGCCGCGTCCTCCGTCTGATTTTTGAGGTGAAACTCCCTGCGTCGTCTCGTCACGGACCCGCCCTTCGCACTTGAGCTCGCTCGGGCGCGTTCGCGCTGGTTGAATCCAGCAGAAGCGCGCGCGCATGAGATAGCTGGCGCGCGCGGCTTCGGCGGGTGAGGGCCGTGGGGTGCGATGGGGTTAACTGATATGCGAAATGGGGGATAAAGTTCGGTGGATCTGTGGTGGTGTGGCTACTGCAGCAGTGACGAATGCGCACCACGGTCGGATTGGTGATGTAGGAATGCGTGACGCGTAATGAGTTGACGAGGATTGCGGTGGCGTTATGGCATCGCTGGTCGATGATGGTGGTGGTGGATGGCAGTGTGCAGCGACTCTGGCATAGTGGTGTGCGCTAGTGTGGAGTTGCCGATAGTGGGAGAGAGTGGCGGTGAGTGGTGAAAGTGATGGTTGGCGTTGGCGAGGATGACGTTCGCGAGTTATGGTGGCGGCCGTGCAGTGTGGCTTGATTGCTGGGGTGGAGGATAGGTGGCTACCGGTGATGAACAGCCGGTGGCAGGTGGAGGCGCGAGAGAAAGTTCTCGCGAGTCCTGCGGCCCCAGTCTACATAAGACCAGCAATTCGGGTAAGGGGGGGCGAATAACGACGTGGGCGGGAAGCGGCGCGAGACTTGTGAAGCGAAGTAACGTCATCCCGTTTGCCGCGTCTAAAAATACGACGGGATGGAGCCGGGCCTGGGCAGAGCCGGGCGGGCGGGAGAGTAATGGAGGGAGATTGGGGAGGGAAGAAATCGCGGCGTTATGGCGCTCGCGGCCATTCACGCCGCCCCGCTCCGCCCGCCGCCGCCGCCGCCGCCAGCTGGCGCGCACATGGGCCGCCGGCGCCGCCGCGCGCCGTGGAGCGTTTAAATCGCGGTTGCGTCCACGCATGCTGGCGCTGCAATCGCTGCTTCCTCTGCACGCGCAGCCTCACACGCCCTTTCCACTCACACATTTGTTTGTTCGTTCGTTCATTCATCCATTAACGCTTTCATTCTTTCAGTGTTCTTTCATTTATTGATTCGTTCTTACGTGAAGGTTTTTCTGAATATTGTTTTGACGGGAATAAATTCTATAAAACTCATTGTTATTCAGATGCAGTTTTTTGAACTATCTTATCTACGTGTAATATAATAATAAAAATATTAATATTATTTAAAATTATTTCTAAGACAGTTTGTCATTTTTGTGTGATAAGTCGTCAAATCCCATATTCATTGTTTTAAATGCTTTCATGTTTCACTATAAAACAACTGTCATTGCTGTTTAATAATTACTTTTAAATTTGTAATATATATCTCTTTCTTTATGACTGGATAGTTTTATGAAGAAAAATATGATATTACATGTTTCATTTTCATATTCACTTCGTTCGTGAGAAACGTTCACAGGAACCCACTGTAATAGTCACATTTCCGTTACATGTGTGTGTCATAAAATGAAATGTTTCAAACTAACTTCGCGGATCGTTTGGTGACCTTCTCGACTCTATTGTTAGTATGCTCCTCAATTTTTTTTTTGTTTCAAAGTTTCTTTTTTGATGACTATGTTAATACTGAATTGCTGGATTCGTTGACACCAGTTTCATAGCCATTTTGAACATCTAATGCCTTCCATATTCCTATTAACACCAAATTTTATGAACGAGAGTTCCTATGGAATATCCCTAGTTAAAAAAAGCAGTAAACGTTGGTTCACTTTGAAACTTATTGACATATTTTCAATGTTTCTTGCAAATATAAAGAACAGATTCTTAACGCATTTCGAATGGGTACAATTGTGTTTGTCTATGTAAATCGGGTTAACATTTTAGAAACCAGAAAAGATACTTCAGGTGCTTCAGTTCAAGCGTGTTAAAACAGCTAGCTATTAAAATTCCTCTCAACAAAGAGAAATTGTCTTCAGCAAAAGGTAAGTTTCACTTGCTGTGGCGAGTCCTGGTTCATTAAACAAAACGATATGCAAATAGAAAGTGTCGTTAAGGTTGAAGTTGTTGTCCTCGTAAATTTCATGCGAATGCATATTTAGCGTAAGGTTGTCGGCACTATATTTTGTTGTTTGTTTCAAAAACCAGTTTATAGAGATCAATATGATTTTAGTTTTGAAAATGAATGATTTTCAAATGTTTCGAGACCTAGAACACCCCAATTTCTCTGAATATTCGACGGGAAATATCGGAAGTTATTTTCCTATTTAGCGGTGCTCAAAGCTACTTAAATGCAACAGTAATCACTTTCCCAAATCCCAGTGCTTCATAATATTTTGCTTAAATTGTGTGAACTACGAATATCATATTTAATTTTTAATTTAGAGAAAGGGCATGACTGAAAAGAAATATCTAAGAAAGTAAAGAGAATAGAGATGAGAAACACCAAGCAGATGAAAAAATAATCACAACCGAAGAGGGAGCAAACGTTAACAGTCTTTAATTCCTCCAAGAGTGTTTCTCGAGAACCGGCTTCGAACCCTGAAAACTTTCTCTTCCTCGTCGGCGACTCGCGAGTTTGCGCCACAGATGGCGCTGGCCTCTGGCAGGAGGCGAAGGCCGATGATACTTCAATCGGTTACAGAATAAGGTTCTATCAACGGTAGAAAATATATATTTTAAAAGGCTGAAAAAAATTGTTTTAAGATATCGGGTGCTATTGATGCCCCAGTGCGTTAAGTATTGTTCGCAGTGGATGCTTTGTAGACAGTTTTGTATTTTCGAATTCCAACGGGGTCGAATTTTCTACCCCAGATCAGTAGGATGATTTTTGAATGAAGATCCCAAAGGTGGCTGCTGTTTCTGATCATTTCCAGGCAAATACCGGACTGCAGACCCTTTAAGAACGGATTATGGATCACTCTCTTCCCACTGTTTAGGAAACGGCGAAGGACTGCACCCGTTGCCACTCATCCTCGGATTATCTTGAATGAGAGAGGGAGTGCAGGAAGGCTTGAGGATAAAGCTAATTTTTTTGAAACTCGTAAGACGCGTTTACGAAACGTCCTTTGTCATCAGTAACATATGTCGAAATTGGTTTGTGCTTCACAATATTTGTAATAATCCGGTCAAAAGTTATTGAACACTTGAAAAGAAGGAAGAAACGCACGTCCCAATGATTACTCTTCTGTAATTAATAAGTAGTGTTCCGGGGTACGGTAAAGAATCCGATAATGTTTGCTGGTACCTACAAGAGTATTGCACTGCCACTCTGATGTTGTTGGAAACATCAAATAACGACAGAAAACGGTAGTACGCAGCAGCGAGAAGCAGGGCGCTTGTGGTTATCGAGCTGGGCGTTGAGTATGTGTCGCCTGCAAACGACGCCCGCGCTGTTTTAGCGAATGATGTCGGCGCCGCGTGCGAGCACAAGAACAGCCAGGTCCAGTGCTTTGACCTAGCGCTGTTTGATCGGGGAGTATCTGCCTATGGCGAGAGTAGACATAACAAAGCAGATTCCTGCCTGTGTCATGTTCTCAAATGATGTCAATTAGATAAAATATTAGGGTGTTATGTGGTGCGCTGTGTTAGATTATTGGGTTAAATCACAATGTCAAATGTACGATATTGTATCATGGGATTCTACGAAAACATCTATGGATATCATATGCGTGCGCAGCCTACAACAAGGGAAGAAAACAATTTCTGAACCCTCTTTTCCATTGAACTTTTTATTTACATATGACATATTTTATTACTAAACCTATAAACCATACAAGAAGAATTAAATTATAACTTTAATTTTACAATTAGTAAATACGATTGATGTTGTGTTTAAACGCTAGCAGTGTTGCCAGATGACATGCAAAGTCCTTTCTCCAAATGTCGTCTTGCAATCGCGGGTTTTCCCTCCACCAGGTATTTCCCACGAACACTAGCCGACCTCTCGTCGCGCTGAATGGCGAAATCCGGCGCCGACCTACCCGTCGACGTGCGGGTTTCCCTGCACCAGGTATCTCTCACCAGCACTGGCTGCCATGCGCAGGGGAGCCAGAGGCCGTGAGCTGCCGGACCGCACCGCGCCCACCTCGCGTCCCGAGCGTTTGCAGGGGGGCGGCAGGCGTTTGCAGGCGGGCGGGCGGCAGGCGGTGCGTTGGGCCGAGCGCGTTAATGTATGCGCGCGTGCGACGCGCCGCCCGCGGGATGTGCGGCGGCGCGGGTCAAAAGGACGTCCGCCGCCGCCGCCGCCGCCGCCGTCGCCGTCGCTGCCGTGTTTCCGCTGCGGCCGCTGTCCCTCGTGCTGCGTTGGCCCGCAGATTCTTCGTGGTGGCGAACGCGTGCGCTGAAATGGCGTCAGCAGAGCAGTGGTGATTAAACTTAAAGGATGATCTCTTGAGACAAGTTGAACACAACTACACAGTAGGCCTCAAGGTTTTGATAAGTCATCTATCCAATGTTCTACTTGCAATTGAAATAGATACGTACTTGGAGTGTTTCACTGGCAGGATATGATTTATCTCCAACCCGAAGGATTTAAAAGAACAGGATGAGTAAATTAAAGAAATATCAGTTTTTTTTCCTTTTCTTATTTTCAAATAATATGCCACCGCTGTGGTGAGGTATTGAATCTCCGTGTATTATTATGATAACCTCTCTAAGACTAATGTAAATGTCGGTCAACGAAACGTTTCTTCCGTAGCTACACCCTCTGACGCTCTTACATTGTTTTGAAAGTGAAGTTATCAGTCGTATTAACACTTAACCACCATAATGATATCTCTGTGACCGCAGCAAATTCGAATCGTTCTTTGCAAGCTGAAATCTAAAGGATTTAGATATCCTGAAGTGTAAAGGATTTTTCTGGAATACCGCTGAACCTTTTGTGCAAGCCAATTTTGATTTTAGGATAGGGCAATATTTTAACCTGTTTCAAAACTCGAACAGGGAGCAGTTACGCTTCTAAAATAATCATTTGCCTACAACAGCATTTATATGCCGTTTAATGTTTGAAAACAATGAATTTGATGTGTGTAAGGAGATATAATATCCTTTTAATGAAGCAAAGTGAAGCTCTGTCTAACTATATTCAAAGTACAGTCTTCATTTGTATCCACCACTTCATTCCCCTTTTCCATCACATCAACTTTCTAAGCCCTACCATCACTGTCGTTGACTAGAGCCTTCTCCATGTGCAGTTCTCCAGCCTCCAGCGCTTTCAACATTCCTGCCGTTCTTGTCATATCCGCCTGCCTCGCCACTCTACCATCTCCGATTACGTCCTCCGCCCACACCATCTCTACCTTTGCTTCAGCGCCTCCATTACTTCGAACATTCCAACTTCTACCCTCCCAATGGACACCTTCACCATCAGCACTCCAGCCCCTCAATTTCGTTAGCCGCCCACGTCATCTCCACCTTCACTGCCGTTCCAACACTTTTAACTCCCAAGCCACTTCTGTCATCCCACCCCTTCCTATCACCCACGTTGCTCTCATCCCCCCTTCTCCCCCGCCCAGGCCGGGGTCGCCGTCCCGTCCCGTCGGCGCCTCTGCCCGCTGCGTCTCCAGACGCCCTTTTTTGTTTGCCCTCTCCCGGCGCCCTTCCGCCTGTCTTGCCTTCGCGCGCTGGGACGCTTCGCCCCCCGCCCGCGGCAGGTGATTCTTTGAAGATTACCGCGGCTGCTCGCGTCCCACAGCGCCGCATCGGCGACCTGCGCCCGCCCCGCCCCCCCCGCACTCTCCCCACCGCCCCGCCCCCGCCCCGCCCCGTTCACGCCCGTCCCCTTCCCCCACGTCCCGTCCGCCGCCAGGCCAAGCCCCGCCACCGCCCAGCTCCTCCCCGCCCGCCTCTTCCCCACCTCCACCCTCCTACTCCTCCCGCTCCACAACTTCCTGTTGCCTCGTTCCTCCCCTCAACTCGCCCTAAGTCTCCACGCTCCGCCCCGACCCTAGCCCTTCCCATCTGGCCTCTTTCACCCCCCTACGCCCCACGCACCCATTCACTACCAGGTCCCGCCCCGCTCCTCACCACCCCGCCCACACCATTACCCACCCCTCACCGCCCAACAACGCCCCGCCTCGCCTCGCTCTACGCCACACCGCGCCGCGCCGGTCAGTGGCGCGTGGAATGCGAGTGCGGAGGCCGAGCTGTGGCCACACTGCTCGACGCCCCCGGTGCCCACACAGCTGTCTTATTTTCTTTTTTTCTCTCTTCAGACTTTTTCCCATCACAAGCCAGAAACCCTCTACACTCCTATACGGAGGGCTCTCGCACCATTCAGTGCAGCAGCAATGCCCAGATGCAAGTATTGAGGCCGGACTGCTGTCGGTGACCCCCATCACAGGCCTACGCGCTATTTGCTTAGGCTGTTGTTCAGCACATTCCATTAGGACATTTGACTCCATACGAAAATATTCCCATGAGATTGGAACCCTTATTCTTAGTAAAGAGTGGGTACTGGCGGGATGCTTACAGTTTCAGATCAGCAGCTTCCTTCCAGTGCTAATACCCACCCCCTTGCCGCCATAAGTCGTGTGTTTGTTATGAAGATATCAGAAAATTAAGGTTGTAACTACATTCCTCTTTTTGTCACCTGTGCGTTACTTTGGAAGTTGATATCATTTTTAAACCTAAAATAATATTAGGTTAATGTAAAAGTATTAATACATTGATATTTAAAGTATGTATATATAAATATATAAAGTATGTATATACAAATAACCAAATACAAAGTAATGTAAATTTAATTAATTTACTTGAGTACTTAACCATTCTAAATTCATTTTTCATGTATCAAATTTCTGAATTCGTGACTTTTTTCACTATTTTGATTTAAATATGTTATTTTTTTTGATTCCCTTTAATGGAAATTGGTTGGGAAATATGCAATTAAAGTGGAAACGAATAGACATTGTTACTGAAAATGAGTTTCAACTCAATAGTTATTCACGAGGCCAAGCGCTATATGAAGACACGCATTCTAGTGAACGAAAGAATGTTTGCGCGTTTCCCGCCGTGTGTTGGGCAAGAGGCGACACGATTTAGGCTCACTCGTCCGCTCGGCAGGTCGCCGCCGCCGCCGCATTTCAGTCTCTCGACGGGCAGAGAAAGAAGTTGCTGTGTGGAAACTCCCCCTCCTTCCGGAAAACGGCGACTTTCTCCGAATTTTTCCCCGCGGAACTTGCGTCCCTGCCAGCTGCGACCCCCAAGATCAACGACCTTCGCGCGTGCGGGCCGAGGGACAGGCGCTGCGCGGCGCGTTGGGTGGTCCCGGACGTTTCGAGGTGATGTGGTGGAAACCACGACGTGACAGGCGTGTGAACGTGGGTGACGTACTGGTTAAAGAAACGGAAACAAACATTTTGTGGGAACGTGATACAGGATATATGATATTAGTTCTTAAAAAATGGTTTGATCGATTGATTGATTTCTTTAGTGATTCCGGGCACGTCAGCTACCACGGTCTTTACTCCCGCAAGTGAAGTGTATGATTATTGCTCGAAAAGTAGCTGTGATCTTTCCCTTGCTGTGTGGTGAGATCTGGCGCCGACCTACCTTTCGGCCGGGAGTTTTCCTCAACCAGGTATCTCCCGCCAATGGGACACCGCCCCTGCTGAGACAAGCTCTAAGCTCCCAACCGGTCTTCCAGCACGTGCGGTAGTGTAGCGCATGTTAGTGTGTGTGTTTGTGTGTGTGTAACCGGTGATAACAGGACAAGGAATAGTAAGGAAATATTTCGCGCGGTCCATGTCCCGTTTTTTAGGGTACTGCTCCAGCATTCACCCGGTATTTTTCGAAGATATAAAAAATTAGCGATGTCAGCTTATTCTAAAGCCAATATTGAATGTGTTGTAGAAAAAGATGAATTCCGGGATAAAACTAGAGGATGTGTTCCAAAATCACAGCTCAGATTCGAAGATGATATATTTCTTGAATGGCAACACGTGGTAGTAGGTATAGTTTACAAGATGAAGTAAATTAAGATCAGAGGGAGGTGAAGTACAGGATAAATTAGTGCCGGGTGCTAATGACGTTGAGAGATGAAGTGGTAGGTGCGAAGTTACTTTTTCTTAGGTAGCGGACGTGTAGCTCGCTGCCACATTTCACGATCGAGCGAACACCGCCTCCTCTCGATACGTAACGCACAGTACACCGAAGTCTGCGCCCGGAAATCTGGCGTGCGCAGTGAGAACGGTTACTTTATTTTGAACATTAGTTTCATCGCCTACTTTTCTAACACTCATTACGTTCCTGCAGTTCTTGCCGTGATACATTGACAGATGTAAATGTGGAGATTTTTTTTTCTTAAATTTTAACATCATTCGTCATGATGCGTTGATGAGAGCGTAGAATGCCAAAGGGGTTTTGTGATGGTTCTGGATATTAAATACCGAATTTTAATATGTGTTACTTTATTTCAGGTGAGTGACGTTTGTATCCAGTGATTCCTCCTGTAAATTGGTGAGTTCACGTTTGAAGTAAAATTGGAACTTTCCTTTTAATGTCAAACCCCCATATAGAAAGAAAATTAAAATACCTATAACGGTGTGGATCATACCACCAGTATTTACTAATTACTTCTGAATTACTCGTCTCAGCTATTTAGTTCGTCATCATTATTTCGTTATCTGGAAATCGTATATAAACTTCCGCGTTGAATTGATGCAACTTTACGACCCGTCAGGAACCATGAGTTTGTATATTCAAGGCTGCTGGTGTTAACACTCAACCATGCGCAGCGGCAACCCGCACCGAAATTTCTCTAAAAGTACTATCTTGCATACCTGTTCTGCTACGTTTACCACATGCACGTAACGCACCCTAATTTTGTCTCCTCCGCTCTCTAAACGCATGAACAGGAGACCACATTCTTAACTAACCACCAATCACAATCTCGCGAATTCACCTCTGTCTCCTCTCCGTCGCATTCGTAGTCATCGGTCGTGTGAAGTGCTCCCGTTCTCCAAACACCGCCCCCCCCCTGCCCCACGTGCTCATTCGCGAGCGCGGGCGCGCTCTGCACGCCGCTGTTATTTCGTAATACCCGAGATCCGCATCGCACGCCCACGAGTGCGAGGCTGCAAATTGCTTTCTGGTTCAGCGCGCGCTCGCGTTACCACTCGCGTCTCTCGCCTCCACCCCCACCCCCCTCTCCGCTCGACTCACTTCCGCCCTTCCTGTCCTCCGAGCGCTCTCTCTCTCTCTCTCTCTCCCTCACTCTCTCCGCACTCCCCGGTCACGCCTTTCTCACTCTTCCCGTCTGTTCTACTCTCCCTGGCTCTCATGTTCTCCTCGTCACACTCGTTCCCGATGTCTTCGCCTCACTCGCCGTCCCCAATCCCGCCGTCTCTACCCAATCCTTCTGCCCTTTCTGCCCTCACGGCTCTCTCAGCCGCCCCTATTTGCTCTTCTTACCTTTCGTATTCTCCCTGGCTCTCAGGTTCCCACCTCCATACTCGTTCTCCCCGCTCTCCTAGCGACACTCACCGTCCCTGTCTCACCTACTCTCTCCGTCCTTCCCGCCATTTCTTCCCTCACCGCTGACTCAGCCCTCTCCTTACACGCTCTTTCTGGCCCTCATGCTATTTCATTCCCCATACTCTCTCCCTGCCCTACTAACAGTGCCCGTTTCATCCACTCTCTCCGGCTTTCTCACTCTACCCGCCCCCTGCACTTCTGTGAAAGCATAATTCTTCATGCGTTTACGCACCGCCCTGTCCGCGACAGACTTTCCTATGTTCTCTGCGTTTAGATGTGCGCCTTTCCGTGAACTCGATTACGTCTTGGCTCCTTCATCTAAATACGTCATGACTAGATTATGCCCCCGTCATGACCTCCCACCGAATCATAGTTCGTCTTCCTCACAGTCAACGTCGTGGCATTTTTTTTTTTATTTTTTCCGACATACCTACGACAATTTGATATCTTCCTCGCTTTCTTTAGAACATCCTTACTTGCCAACCCTCTACCAACTCTTACCCATTGCTGCGAATTCGTGTCCAGCCGCTTTATCAGGGTTCCCCAAAACAAATATTACAAACGTCTATGGCATGCAGAGTTATCGAAAATGTTTACTTTTTGCCAATGACCAAGTGCTGGAAAGTTTCATATAACTCATTTACATATGTGACATTCATCCCTGATTGTTGGTCAATTCCGCTTACACTTGTGTTCGGTAGGTACATGAAGTCTCATCGACAGCGTTAGAACGTGAACTGCCAAAATCTGTGCGTATGATACTTCGTCAAAGTCAGAGGTAAACGTCATGGGCGTATCTCTATTATATGAAATGTCATATACATTTTCGTACACGAAATTACGTGTTCGCTAGTGGTACTTTTCGACCCTTCTGCATGCCGTAGAAGGTTGTAACATTTATTCTGCGACATTCTGTACGTCTTTCTGAGCCTTTCCTCTCCGCGCGCGCTTGGACGACTTGTTCACGAACACAATAACGACGTTTGCAGATTTTGTGTAGCGCAAGTTACACTCGCGAGGTGGACGAAAGCGCACTGACCCACTTCGCTGCCTTGCTCCGTCTCTATCTGCAAGCTCCACTTTTTCCGTGGGACTCGTGGTGATTCAGGACGCTCTCCCTTATCCGTGGATCGCTCGCGAGGGGCGGAGAGATGAAATAAAATCGCAATTCGGCCTAATTCGTAGGTGCTTCCTTGTTTCGTGTCCCGTGGTCTGTACGTATTATTTGCCTCCCAGAGTGCACGGATCATTAATATATTTAAGGAATTGTGTTGATGCATCCATTTGCCGCTTGTTTCGTTTCGATGTTTGTGAGCAAATATTTCTGACGACATTTTCTTACCTTATCGGTTGTAAACGAAATGTTTGCCCTATTTGTTTAATGGTTCATTAATTACATTGCCAATATTTTATTTTATATCGTTAAAAATGTATAGAAGGATCACTAAGTCTGAATGCAATAAGCTGCTCATAAGCAGATAAATTTATTTCATAAAAATAACAATAAATGAGTGTAAAAATACGATGATAGAACAAAACCTTACATGTTTTATCTGTCAATAGAAAACTTAAACATATTCACTAATAAAAATTGTTTAAATCCTAAAATAGTAGTATATTCAATTAGTTTTTAATGTTAAGCGTTTTGGATGAAAATATGTTTTAAAAACGAGCGACGTTAGAAGAGAGTTTTGAAAAATTATACGAATGCTAGAAATCAATATTATAAACGAATTGCATACGCTATTTTGTGTAAAATCATTATAAACTTTTAAGTGAATCGAACTTCATTTTCCGAAACAACTTTTTTTAGACGTCTCGGATATTTGACGTTGTGGGTGATAACGGCGGCCAGCTGCTTCGTTTTCCGCTACATCGCCAAGAAGCTGTCGTTACGATTGGCTGAATGTGTGATGACAAAATTATCTTGGCCGTAAATTCAAATACGTCATCATTTGTATTGTATGTGGCCCTTTTGTGAACGATTTCTTGCAACAGGTAATGTCGTTTATAATGCTGGTGTACAAAAAACTGTATACTTTTTTTGAAATCTTTTATTGGTATGGTGAAACTTTTTATTATTTTTCTTATTAAATGCTCGTTATCATCCATCATCATTTGCCTCTAGGAGGAAGAATTTCTGGGCTGGAATGTTGAACCACCCATTTAGTAACTGACGAAAGCGAAAGTCTGCTAACATTGAATCAGCTCACAACCCAACTTGAACGATACTCCTAATGCCTGTCTACTTTCTGGAAGCCCAACGTGTCAATTTGTTTCTGGCTCGTTATTTCCGGCGGCGCCGCGTGGAGCGCTTGCGCTGCTCTTCCTGGCGGATGACGTCGCCTGCTGCGGCGCTGGTGCCGGAACTACAGACGCGACGACAAAACTAGTGTTTGTTTTCCGGGACTTGCAAGTTTAATGAGTTCCTTTACTTCGCAACGGGCTCCGCACTTAGCAGCTGCTTCGGTGCGGAAAGCACCCACTGACGGGGAATGGCTCATGGATGAAGGCAGGAGGAGACCGGAGAAAATGATGGAGAAAAGATGCGAATCACAGCCACTTTGTTTTTTGGAAAACACAATGGGAATGTTTCTGAGCAATTTCCTTCGTTGCAGTAAATTGTACCATATGAGTGAATGGAATTAAATATTAAATACATATCAATGATTTGGGGTGACTGTCATGTATTCGGTGTTATTAAGCTGTTTTTTTCGGATACCCTCGAGTTCCGACATTGAATTTGGGTTGAATGATGGTTCAAATTAAAAGTTTGTTTATGCACTATTTTTTGGCGAAGCTAATGTGTGGGATATGCAGAGATATACAATTGGGGTGTTTCATGCAATATAGTTTTTACAAAACCCGGCTCTTGATTTTAATATTAGTGTTGATTTTAATATTAGTGTGGAATATTGATCTCTCAGATTATGCTGAGCAAGTTGTTATTTCGTTATCAACTTGCTGACTACATTAACTTCAATGTTAACGCTCATACGGATAGAAAAAGGGTTTCTTTGTTATACTTTGTGCGAAAGTCTTGAAATATTATTATTTATGTCCGATAGTGTTGATCCTCTCTGTTTCAGAGATAATAGGAAATACAAAATATGTAAATAAGTCGTTTGTGGATGAGAGGTAATATTCACTGCATGTAATATTCGAAAGATTTATTATTCAATACATGAACACGCACACACACATACACACACACACTGTGTGTGTTTTGTATTCAACAAACCGCGATGTATCACATAAGCAAGAGGAAAATCGCTTGACCAAAGTACGTCACAGCTCCACAAAACGTTGAGTGGGAGGTTGTGGTGAGGGCGCTCCATCTCAGGCTGCTCGGACACGCCGAGGCGGAGAAGGGAAGATAATGCCCTCGCAAACGGGAGCGGTGGCGGAGCGGGGGGGGGGAGATCTGTCATTTCGCTTGCGTGCGGTCGCCCCATATTGCTCCGCTCCTCTCGCTTCCCTTCCCGCTCCCCTCCACACCTCCGCCACGCCCCCGCGTGGGTTGCCGATTCGCCCCGCCACACGGCGTTCCGCTCCCGTGTCTCGCCGCCACGCCACGCCGCGCCGCGCCGAGCCGCGCCGCGCCGCGCCGCCTTGCGCCGGCGCAGTAAAATTAGGACCATTGTTCGGAAAGTTTTGCTGAGGAAATGGAGAAGCACGTGGAGTCCAGAAAAAAAAAGTTGTGGGACGGCTCTCCGCGCTTCCTTTGCGGAGTGAAGCGCCGGGCACCAGGATCTCTTTTCGGGCAAGCATCTCTTTTTAACTGAGAGAGAGCGAGCGAGAAAGAGAGGGAGAGCAAGCGAGAGAGAGAGAGAGCAAGAGAGCAAGAGAGAGAGCAAGAGAGAGAGCAAGAGAGAGAGCAAGAGAGAGAGCAAGAGAGAGAGCAAGAGAGAGAGAGAGAAAGGGAAAGATGGATGGAGAGGGAGACGTAAGGCGGGTGGGGACGGTATCGCGGATTGAAAGAAGTATAAATCACAATGGATGTGAGTAACATAATAGCCCCTGTATTCCGCTTCAAGTCACGATACCTTCGCGAGTTGCGCGGGTTGCATAACAGGCGTCTCTTCTGCCTGTTGAAGTTCGTCGTCGCGACGAGACAGACATCGTCGCTCGTCGACTATGGCCGCGCCGTCGTCGCTACTGCCAAATCCTTCGCTCTGCCTGGGTACTTCCATAGAAGTCCGCGACAAAAAGGAAGAACTTACGTAATTGCCTTTTTCATATTTCGTATAATTCGTTTACCCTTTACAAGGGGGGAGGTTTATGCACGAAATTTTCGTCTTCCAACTTGTAACTTGCTAGATAAATTTCATTACGACTTTCCATCTTGTTGAAATTGGATTGACGAGCACAAAAGTTTGAAGACAGCTTGGTCGTTGGGTGTTCGGTCTGGTGCGGCCCCTCAACGCCCGACGTATGTCAACGTGGCGACGCCTCCCCCCCCCGACCACGCTTTCCGCGGCGCCGGGGCCGTCGCCGCCGCCGCTTCGCCCTCCCCCTCCCATGGCCTCGGCCCACCCCCCGGGGGTGAGTGGCAAACAAATTGTGTGGACGCTGCTGCTGGTTAAACAGACGGATGCGTAATGTGGGGGAAATTTTAGGGCCTTTGTCACTTTCTCTTTCGACATCCCAATAATTCAGATAGTTTAAATACAAAAATTTGGACTATATGCTATTAATTGAAGGGCTTTTTCCTAGACGGGTCTATGCTTCTTGAGTTCATCCTGAGTCACAAGAATAAAGAAAGAAAAAACCGACGATACTCGCCATAGAGTAAAAAATCGTTTCGTTGTATAGCTACATTTGTTACACCAACATTTCAATGTTTACACAAAATGGGAGGTATTAGTACGTTTATCTTAACTTGGACAATAAATGTGTCACGTAACTATCTAGTGTTCAAAGCCAGAAAAATACGTAATATTATGTTAGAATAACATTAAAGATTTTTTATTTAATAGTTCGACATATATTAAACTGTATGTAATGCAACCTTATACAATTTTTATTTCAAATACTATACTTTTATTTCCATATACTGTTTCAGTATATCTGTTCCAAAAATTTGTTTTGATGTAATGCAGAATACCGAAAAATTGCATATTTTATTTTAATTAACTATTAATTTGGGCACACAATAAAATCCACCCCAAACCACAACCACAAGATGAGCACATTGACCTACTGTAATTACCGAAAAAAAACCCATTTAATGTTGCGATCCTATGATGTTGCTTAAAGTATTGACATTTCCAATTTTAATCTGAGGGCTCTATTAATAAGTTTGTTGTTTTAAGTTCATATTCTGTCAAGGGCAGTAGTATTCAATTACTATTAATTTTTCTTAATTCATTGAATCAATAAAAGGACGAGAATATGTTACAACTTGAATCAAGTCTGATAATTTCGTTAACGTTGAAGTGTGAACATCTACATTACCAACTCAGTTAATTTTCATTGTCGTTTTATGTAATCAGGATGTCATATCATGTTTTAATTGTCTACATACTTTAATACTATATTTATTATTATCCATTACTATATTTTCAGCGTAGATCTAGTGCTCTAAGTATTCATTTTATTTCATTTCATTTCAATACCCTCTGTCACACTGCAATGGTGTTTGTACGTATCTGTTCTATAAATTAATCAGCATAATTTTCGTGCTTTATCCATATTATTTGTTATTTATTTTTGAATATTTATGACCAATTCAATGTAGACATTCACGCATTTTGATATTCAGTATGGAGGGTTCGTAGGCAAAACACTTATTAATGTAATAAGTGTAGCCTTTTCATTTAAAATACACAGTTGCGTATCTAGTTCTGATTACAATGAAATAAAAATATAATTTATAAATGTAATTCATCTGCATATTTTCAAGTTACTATAAATTTATCTTATTGTGGAACATTTCTTTAAAAAAGAAATTTTGTAATATGCTCAAATTTTCATATGATCTTGAATGTAGGTAATTTAAAGTAAAGTGGCCAGATAGTGTGGCAGACCCTTCGACGTTAACTAACTGGAAGAGAAACTTTCACAAATAATTTCCAATAAACTCTCCTGCGGTTTTGGGGTTTAGCAATATTATTATAGGAGAACTCGTTATATCGATTCCCTTCAAATGAATAATTTCGCCTCTACCGTGCCGGTACATCGCATCTAGAATAAATATTACCGCCAGCGCTAATCAAAACAAGCAGAAATTGCCAACGACCTGCGAAATTATCATAAAAATAGAGTCGAGCAGAAAAATGCTGAAATATAAAAGCGCGCGGGTGACTGCAGATAAACACGGAATATGCTGCGCCCATGTGTTTGCTCCCGCCCTGCATCATTCCCCTCCCGGTTTGGAGCGCTGATAAACATTGTGTTAATTTACTCGGAGGAACATGGTCTTCCAGTAATGCGTGTCATTTCTCCAAATTCTCCATATTAAGTGCATTTTAAAGAATTGATATGAAGATTCTTGGTATTGTGGATCGGCGTTTCAAGGTTATTCGATGAACGATGATATTTGGGAAGTTCATAAAGAACTGTTATAGGAATGTACAGAAATTTGTTTCGATTTTCATTGCGAAGTCGTTACAAAGTTATTCGTCAATTCCGGCGCAGGCATTTCTAGCACGACTTGGGGTGCATTCATCAACATACTTTTAATTTCACAATTTATTTTCTATTTTTAATAATCGTGTCTTGCTGTTTTGTTTTTGTATGTAAAAAATATCTCTGTATATAATTCACTATTGTTTTTTGTCTTAAAACTGTACGAGATTTTATGTTTTTATTAATTTGATTGTGATTGTGTCTGTTGTAATTGTGGCTTCGCCCTGTTGTAGACCAACAAATGAATAAATCATATCCCGCGCCGTACTTCACCTTACGCGCATTATTAGTGGCAACGCTTGTGACCCGCTAAGGAAGTTCGTTTCGTTGGAAAGCGAGCCAACTTTGTTGTTAATGTATCATGTCGTGAATGGTAATGGATGCGTGTTCGCGTCGAAGTCTTCGAAAAGAGTATGGCAGTGTATGGTCAGGGGAACGGAAACACCAGAGATCATGTGGCGGAGAGAGAGAGAGAGAGAAGATAAGGTTCGCGGGACTCTTCTAGATTCATGCCGCACGGGCGCATACATATTCCATTAATTTCATTTCAAAAGTGTATCGTATTGGAAACATTGATTTGCATTCACGCTCTCGTTTTGCCCCAACCTGACTTCATAGCACCGACCGCAACGGCTCTATTTCTTTCCGTTGCCAGTCATACATTGAACTATTTCTCTACCTCTTTGTATACACTTGTTTGTTCTTTCCAGCCGCAAGTCGACCACATTCGTTATCAAGTCAGTCACCTCTCCCCCTGCGCAAAGGGCCTCCCTTCGTCGCCGCCCCCTCCCCTTCCTCGCTCACCTCTGCCCCTCCCCCCCTAACGCCCGCTCGGAAACGCTCGCCGCTGAATGCGTATCCCTTTCATCCTTGTGTAAATTACCTCATTTTCACGCCATGAATATCTGAAAACTACTTATTTCAGCGCGGAGGTTTCTCAGAGGCACTCCGTTTTCGAATTTTCGCGGCAGAGTGGGTTGTCCTTTGTGCTCCGGGAGCGGCTGTGGAAAGAACGGCTCGCTGTCACCTCTGGGACTTTTTTTTTTCGTCCCCCACCGGCCCCCGCGCCCCCACACGAAAGAGGAAGGACTCTCGGGTTCATATTAAAGTCATAAAGAACGAGTTCTCCCCAAAACAGGCCTTTGTGAATAACTACGAGCGAAACTTTTAACTTTGCGCGTCCGGGAAGGAGTTGTTTTTCGCGGTCTGTCTCCCGTGCGTCCGTGACCCACTTAATGGCGCCTCCCGCGCACACGCCGCCTGCCGTGACGGGGAAGCCGTGTGAGAAGCGCTCTTTGCGGTTACGTCTGCTCGGTGTGGGATGCGACAGTTGACACCGGGTGAGAGTCTGCAGCCTTTGAAGCTTCTTCTTCCTCTGACATTTTAACCTTTCTTTGCTGTGTGAATAGCATACGAGCCCTCGTTCGTAACAAGTACGGAGCTTTTGATTTCATTAATATGTCTCTATTTGAAGTAGTAAAATATCTGTAAATGCTATCATTGGCAGTGCAGTATAACTACATTGTAGAATTCTTGTGTATATCCATACCATGGTGAACAGTCGACATTACTCAACAAAAACCATGCCAAATTTTTTCTAAAACGAAGGATCATTCTCAAATATTTTTCCTAGTCGTAGGTGTATAAGACAACTAATTTTTAGAGTTATTTGACAGTTCTTCCTATGTTAAATCGTCTTTGTGCTCTGTAACATTGTCAGGGCTAGCATTAATAAGTTATACTACCAAGGCCCTAATTTTTAGGCAAGTTACAATGTGAAGGCTCTCGGCTGTCCGGGTGTCACTTCAAGGAGATCAGCGAAGCCGACATTTCGAGCATCATAATGCGGTATTCTTCTGGCCTGCAATGGCTCACTCCAGAACTGAAGGAAGCTACGATATGATGATCGAAAAGTCGGTGACTGCCCTCGACTTGGCGTGATACGGAGAGCCAAACTCGTAACTCCGACCGCGTAAGCCTGCGTTCGCGGAATACATTGTTTACATTAGTTATTTACATTGAAATATTAGACAATATTAGACAATCTTTTTAAATTATATATTTCCAGAGAAATGAATGCACGCCGAAGGGATTCGCACAAGATGTTGCCGGGCCTCTGCCTGAGGCTGTCGCCCGAAGGAGCGGCGTGGCTCGCACGGCGGCGGGGGGCCGGGGGCCGGGGTTCGATGCCTGCGGGGGTCACGCGACCGCTGAAGCAGGCGAAGCTGCACGGAGCGCTTATCTGCGTGAAAAACGACACCGCTCCCGCCCGACACGTGTTCGGGACGCAGGGGCGCTCATGTTCCGTCTCTTCACTCGCACTCCAGCGCCCCCTGGATTGTCAACTTTCGCTATTTCATGTTGTTTTTTCCTCCCTTCTCGTATCGTCTTTACATCTTCGCGATTCTTTTCGTGTTTCTTGGTTATCAATGGTTTGCTGAAAAACAGACCTTAAGGCCTCAGGCTCTCCCAGCGCCCTCTCGTATTTCGCCTTCTCTGCATTCTCATCTTTCGCCATGTGGTGCTGCTTTCCTATCCTTTCTCGTATCTTAGAAAGTATCTTCGCAATTATTTTCCTATTTATTCGTTATCAATGGTCTGTTAGTGTTGTCTATCAATGGTGAAACCTTAAAAACCTTATCCTTTCAATTGAAATTTTCTGTTCTTTATTAAATATTGTTATTTTAGTTTTTCGATTTTTATATTTCCTTCTGTACTGTTTAAACCTTCCTTCTTATCGTCTTACTTATTCTCATAACCACGTGTACTCTTCCTCAATTTTTTATTTCATAATCTTTAACCTTATATTCCATTTCTTTCACAATTATTCACAAATTTCTGTTCGGTTCTAGACTTCATTCTCTATTATTATTGTACTCGATCTCCTTTGATGTTCCACACCCCTTTCCACTCCAAACAATTCGCCCCCTTCGTCTGCTTACGAGTTTCGCTTTCAGCTCCCGCACCGCCCCTCCCCCTCAAGTCCTTTCCTCCTTCGGGGAAAAATATTTGCCTAATGTATCGCCTGCGCGCGGGCGGGCCGGGCCCGGCCGGGCCGGTGTTTGCGCGGGCCGCACGTCTTGGTAGTTAGCGCTACCTGAAGATAGATGGCGCGACCGCGCGCTCTCCCTGTGGCCATTGCTTAATTAATGTGTACGTTGTTGATTAATAGGTGAAATAAGACGAGGGGTAGTCGGCGTGACGGATGGGGTGATTCACCCCCGTGGGGCAGGGCGCTCGCCCCCCCCCCCCCCAGCAATACTGAAACGATAGCGAAACGTGTGTCACAGGAAACCCATTACAAAACTCAGAGGAGCTACCACCACCACCACTACCACCCACCACCACTGGACGCGCCTGAACTGGCCCGCGGCCGCGCAGCCGGTCCGAATGCCTCCAACCGCGGCACCTACGCTTCCCAGAAAGCGCATCCGAGAACGTCCCGACGCTGAGCTCCCGCCCACGGGCAACGCCCTCCCCTCCCCTCCTCCCCGCCCCCCCCCCTCCCCCCACCAACGCCACGCTCCGCCCCCCCTGCCCCGCCCAGCCCAGCCCCCGCCACGCCACGCCACCCACGCCACGCCCCGCCTCGCCATTGCCATTCATGCCACGCACGCCACACCACGCGCAGCCACACTCCACGCCACGCACTTTGCCCGCCTGAGCAGACACCGCAGCGCACATTCCCAGCCAGCCACAATCCGCAGCGTTGAACCAAGGACTCGACACACAAAGCCTCGGCGGCAAGGTCGACCAACGCGCGCCAACTTGCGCAACGCCGTTTGCTTTTATATCGAAGACTGCTTTGCTTCTTAAATCATAGTAAAGATAGGGATGTCGAACCTTAAGCAAATTTCAGTTTTTTCCAAATTTGTAAATTTCGTAATATAAAAAATTAAAAAAAATTCTCTCTTCCCGTCTCCTCGGCGCGCCCTCTCTCTCTAATTCTACGCAAGCCTGCAGCGTTTATAGAAAGAGAAATATTAGAACATTGAAGAGTTAAAAATTCAAAAACTATGATTTTTTTAAAAAAATCAAATATTACAATCACGGTCAAAATAATGTGCAATTTAGAACACGAACCTGAAATCCAAATCGCGCAAGCAATTCCTCAACAGGATGCACCCGATGCATACCATCCCATAAGTTTCAGAAAGCGTTGGCGAATTAAACAGTTGCCCAATTATTATTGAACTTTATGTTAAAAATCTGAAAACATATCTTTATAATTATTTTTGTTTCTTGGGGGTCAAATATTAATTTCCCTTAAACAATTTTCCTACTTCAAGCACCATTTTTAAAAGCGACAAACCATGTCAGCAAATGAAACGAACCTGACACCACACAATAAATACATTCGCTAGTAATTATCACCATATCTGCAAAATGAGCATAAGCATTTCTAAACTAATTAAGCTCAATGAATGTTTCCATATTCTGCGAATGGACTGTAAATAATTCACATACATAGATTGATAATATTAAGTTTCCGATTTACAAAATCGTTCCCGCACATTGTGCGAACAAACAAACCTTAAATCCTTGTCACACATTTTACGGAGAGAGAATGATCGCAAGAGAACGACAATCATTCAAGAACGACACGAGGAAATTTCAAACCACACCAGGAAGATAGCAGGGCGGCGGAAAGCCGATGTTCCAATTAAAAAAAGTGATGAGGTGTCTGCGGAGGCCAAGGAATGCGCGGCAAGCAAAGTGAGCGA
>BOPP01000001.1:4067638-4112017 GCA_017312745.1 Gryllus bimaculatus
CTCGGACCGGCCTGCGCGGCGCGGGCCAGTTCAGGGCCGTCCAGTGGTGGTGGTAGATCCTCTGAGTTGTATGGGTTTCTCCTGTGAACTCACGTTTCGCCTACTCGTTTCACTATTGCTCCGTCATGCAGATTCACCTTCATTCACAACAGTTTCGTTCGCAGGAAAATAATAAATATGCGCAGAATATTAAATAGAATACTATTCGTAATATGTTAATGGGCTGCTCACCCCAGGTTTTCATGCACTGCCTGCATTGTGCACGTTTGTGGGGTCTTTCACGATGTGTACCTGTTCAGTGGGTTAAAATTGTGGTCGATTATTGTCAAATTTCTGGTGGACTTGGGGATTTGCTGTCGGTATCTCGTTTCCCCTTTCTTACGTTTCCCCAATGCTCCATCATTCATATTCACCTTAGCTGAAATTTTACTATCAGAAAAATAATAATTATGTGGAGAATATTAATGTTAATAATAATAATCAAAATTGTATATTTAGTGCAAAATGAGCTTGTAGATTAAATAATAAATCCTCAGGTTCCCAAAATATTATTTTTAAGTTTCCCTACAACATCTTATTTTACTTAAACATGAACCTTTTACCACATAAATGATCATTGAACGTTGTGTGCGTAGGTTACTTCAACAGTGTTGTTGTGTAAATAACCATTATTCTAAATTTATTGAACAAGTTAAAAAATATTAGTACACGATAATGGTCAACTCGTGTACCGGTGGCAAGAGCTACTTCGGGGGTTGGTGGATTCCAAACACGCCTTGAGTATGAACTTTATTCACATAAAGCTATTAAATTATAGTGGTTGGAAAAGGGTGACGGCGTAGAGAGGTCTTCCGCTAGAAGTTGGGACATGGCGGAAGTCGCCGTGCTCGCAACCCGGCAGCGGACTGCGCAGTGAGTGAGCGAGCGAGCGTCGCGGAAGGGAGGGCGTGCCTCGGACGCGCGCGCCGCCACACGCCCCAGGCGCGCGTGCGGCGTCCGTGCGTAACGCTCGCCCTGCGACGGCACGCTCCTCGCCGAGGCGTGCGCTCCCGACCTCCGCCAGCGACGCCCACTCCCTCCCTCGGGTCTTCCTTTCGTAGCGTTGCGTCTAGGAGGATGAGAAACCGTTACCCTCTCTACTGCTCTCTCGTACTCAAGTTAGTATCCCATAAACCATTGGATCGTTCGGACGGGTTCGATTGAGATTTCCTGTGCTGTTGTCTACGTCTGTTGTTGTTTTCCAGCAAACACCTGAAAAAGGAGGATGCTGAACGTTGTATAATCACACACAATAAAGTAATTTGTAAAAACAAACAAATAGTAGGTCGTCTTTAGTGTAAACTATTCTGGAAGTAACTTCTAATTACCTTACAATTTCATTCTTACTACGTGTGATAAAGAAAACGCTTATATATTCAATTATTATCAATGGCGCATCCAAGATGAGCTCATGAGACTGCAGCATCCCCCCAGCCCTGCCAATGATGCCTATTCAAAAATGTAGATTTTACAGATTTTTTATGCTACCAGACGACGTTAATATTTCATATATAAAATATTAACATGATAAATGTTACCTTGAAACCAACAAATAAAAATTACTTTTAAATTCAGCATTCTCGAAATATTTCTTTAAAGGAAATATCACGTTGGTTGGATACCTGCCCTCTGCCCCTGAGAAAAAAAACCCTGGGTGCATTTCTAATTGTTACCGCTCTGTATTATAATTATTAGAAACAACAACAAAGAATGTCTACCTCCATTCAGAGAGAAGATATTCCATGTTGTACATTTTAGTGCAATAATAAATAACCCATTATAAAATCATTCCATTATAAGTAAAAAGGGAAAAACAACAAATAATTGCAGTACATATGAATCGGAGCAAACAAAAGTGTTCGATATCACATTTTACCAGTTTTGAGTTAACAGTGGGAAACTGTTCTTAAAATGTTAAATTCAATATTTCATGGAAAAAAGTTGTTGTATGTGACGGTTGTAAAATGTCCTTCAACTGTTAATCTTAAAAAATGTTCGATGTCCGAAACTTGGAAACTTTTTGCTTGCTCTTTAAAATTTGAAAATCCTGAAAATCGAACGTTTTTGTTTTCGCTGATTCATATATATGCATGATTGAGATTTCAGATGGTGTTTTCTGTGAAAGTAGCTGAGTTGTCCATGTTTTGTTCCCATTATTAGATTTGGTAAAAACAATCTTCGCAGGGATTCGGACTGAAAAACATTGTGGAGTAAGCTGAGGCAGTGATTAAAAGACCACTTTGTCAGGATTTTTTTACAGTTATCTTGTTAATTCAAGTAGTAGGAATTTAGTTTCAATCATAAGACCGAAAATTCCGACTAGTCCGATAGTAATGTATGGTGAAGTTTGTTGCTGATGTCCTTTAGAGAACGTGAAGCAAGTCAAACACACGTGTAAATGATACGGTATTGAAGTATGCAAAATATTCATTGGACAACACAAATGAGACCATATTTGTTTGCATACTCTACAATATTCAAAGGAATTCTTGGAAACTCAAATGGTCACATTTATGTTTTAGAGCTTTTTAGTTTGTGCGTGTAAACTGTATACATATTGAAGGCTTTGTGGCCTGTGACAAATTGATGAACGAAGCGTTTGTCGAGGTCAAAGAGCAAATATTTTTTTGGAAAAGCAGTTTGCGGATCGCGATGGAACATAGTTTAGTTTAAAAGTTATTTCAGAGGCCAGTGCAATTATTGGAATTACATCCAACTATATTTTTTGAATTAAGTTTTCAATGTAGACTACTAAAAAATGTTAATGATGGCGAAATGATAATGTTTAATTTACTTCTTCATCAGTGAAGGCCAAAAGCATAAGAGCAGATGAAAGGCAGTTGAATAGTTGGCGACACCCGCTAATGTTGCTGATGCACGTCCTGCCGTCGCACCTGCAGGATCCTCCGGTGGGCGTCGGAGGGGCGTCGCCCAACGCCCCGTTGGGCGGAGGGCCGCAGGGAGGAGCGGGAGGAACGAGGAAGGGCGAGTGGTTCGACGCGCGTGGCGCGTGGAGATACGAGCGTGCGGGGGTAAATGGCGAGAGTGCCATGATGTGACAGAGACAGCTGAAGTAGTGAAAGAGTCTGTGGATAAACGTTCAGAGGTGGTGAAGAGGCAGCTACTGGAAAGTGGAGAGAATGGAGGAAAGGGGGCAAGTGGTAAGTGGAGGAAGACAGTGGAAAAGAAGTATATGCAAAATGAACGGAGAGGGGGAAAGTGAACCAGTGGAAAGAGAGGGAGTAGAGAAAAGGGAGCAAGTGGAAAGTGCGGGGAGGGGGGCGAGAATGGGGAAAGAAATCAAGTGTAGTCGGTGGTTGATAGGGGTGGATGAAAGTGGAGGGAAAGGGAGAAAGAGGGAAGTGGAGGAATGGGAGTATGTGGGGAGCAGAGCATGGCAAAAGGGTGCAAGTGGAAAGGGGAGGGAATCGCGGAAGGAGATAAGGCAAAGTTGTGGACGGTGATGTGACAGGGAGCGTTAGTGGCAGGGAGTGACGCTCCGATGGCCAGCTGGGGTCGCGATCGGCGGCGAGCGGAAGGGACGACGAGAGCGGCGGAGCAAAAATCGCCCCGGCGAGGAGCCGCATGCCGGAGAGTGGGGCAGAGCGGCGTGGTGTGGAGCAGGCCAAGGAATGACGTGGCTGCGAGTGGGCGGGGCGATGCCGCGGGAGGGCGAACCCCAGGATGTTGGAGAACTGTGACAACAGCGCGGCCGGGCGCCCCGCGTCCGCGTGCCGCCATCACCTGCATCGCTGCGCAGGTGGCAGCTCGCTTTCCCGCCCGCCCGCAATGGTTATTGATGATGCACTGTAGAAATAACAACACGGATTTGCATGTTATGTATTGGCATCACGTTACCCGCATTCAGGGAAACGAACCTTGGGGAGATCTGAGAGAGAACTCAGAATGTAGCACGTTGCGACAGGTTGAACGGTAGTAATGTATTGAAAAATGAGAAGAACATTCCTGTAAATAAAGAAAATAAAATTCATTAGCAATTGTAATTTATTTTATACTATATTAATATAGTTCTGTTTACATGATGGCTTACGACCACAGTCATTTGTTAAAGTAGACAACTTAAAATGTGATCAACCTTTCTTTGACATGATGTTAGACCACGTGTATATATATATATTTATATATATATATATATATATATATATATATATATATATATATATATACACCTGAAATACGTGTGGTATTTTTACTTCATATATTATTATTATTATTATTATTATTATTATTATTATTATTATTTAATACCTTCAGGGCTGAATATTATTTCTTATCCCATTCCTTTTAAAGAATTTAGATTTACAAATTACAAATTGTATGTACATTTTATACAAATTCACTAGAGATTCAAATCATCTATTTGATTTACCAGCTTTTTTTCTTTGCGAGGATATCAACCGAACATGAAATTACGTTGGAAAATATAACGTTACGCTAATGCTTTTACAGTAAAAAGCATTCATGTATTTACAAACCCATTCTATGGGCAATGCTGAGAACATTGCGCAGCAGGAAAGGGTTTCTTGGAGCGGCCAGGTTGAGGACGTTGCACAATCCGCCTCGTGCGCAGTGCGTATTTGGCTTGTCCTAGTCGACACGCGTTTCACGAGCGGTGCAGCGGTGCTCCTGTCGTGCGCAACCGCACTGCATGCTGCAACCACCCGACTGCAATCGCTGTACTGCCCTAAAAGCGACATAGTCAGAACGTTGTACCACCCGGGCCTCTCTTTCAAACTGCCAACTGAAAATAAATACAAAAATGAAATATCGTAATAAACATAAATATACGAAGGGTTTGGAATAGTAAGAAGATAAGCATCACCAGCCGCTATAAAGAAGATGTCTCTCGCTCTTCGTAAATGTTAATATCTCGATGTTGGTATGAGTGTGGCTTATCTTTAGAAACATATATGTCTTGTTCATATTTGTAGCAGTAACAAGATGAGACACTCTACTATCAAAATCAAGTGTGGCTTATCTAGCTAATGTCCCGAACCTTTCATATGTCACTAAAGGTGCAAGAGGTTGTACGTTGAAATTCGTACGTTGACTTTCTTATTGGTGCTACGTGACCAAATGTGGCAACGTATGATGTCTTCTTGGTGGAAAAATGCCATACGGGTACAGCTGATCTGATTCAATTAATTGAATAAAATCACATGAACCTAATGAGACAAAACTAATTTTTTTTACTCTCCTGAAAAACCTACTTTTTTGAGGTACGACCTTTCTGTGGCAATGTATAGATTAATAGATGATTAAATGGGTGAATTTATAAATTGGTAAATATAGTTTATGACTAAATAAGTGGATAAAACGAGTAAATATATCTGATAAATCGAAGTCGTGAATTTCCCCGTTAGGAAAGAACTCCAGGACCATTTGTTCCGGATGAGAAGCTAGAATCCGCGGATGCCCCATGTTCCTAGGTCTCTGTTGAGCAAATGTACTGTTTAGTCCGAATATTAGGATACCAGAGGAAGGGAAAAAGTGTTGAAGCACTTTGACACCTTGGGCAATACGGTCCGTTCTGCTTGTCGATCCCTCCCCTTTGCTCCGATGCTACTACGAAGTACAAAAACGTAAGAATCCTTTTTGCAAGACGAAATGCGCCATCACTTTCACAACTTGTTTTGACGCAAATCGTCATGTCAGTTATACAATTGTAAGGGTTACATAGGTAATCATCAATTGTTGATCCGTAAAAAAAATTTGGGTATTATGGGCAGAATATTTTTTTTATTTTTAACAAAAAAATTACAATCTATTTGTTAAAAAATAATAAGTAAATATGATGTTGTAGAACTGTTATGGCAATGATTGTTTTCCAGTGAAGGTATCCCATCGGTACTCTTCATCTACTTCTTCATACTATAACAAAAAGCTAGTTTATTAAAGCTTGAGGGCTAATTGTTTCAGATATTTGTTCTGAGAACTATATGGAGGTTTGTAAGGTGAGGCATCTGCGTTAGTCGATGGATATCTGCACTATTGTCTACGGATGGTTGATGGTTTGGATGGTTTTCAAGGGCAGAATATTAAACCTACATTTTTCAGTATAACCGATCTACCTCTCACTCAAGTGATGCAACGTGATGTGTAGCTTGTCTGTGGTTGTTGGATGCAGTATTTAGAGGAGAATGTCAAGTCCTCCTTGAGTCGTAAGCAACTCCCATACTCGTCTGTTGCGGACTGTCGCAACGCTTCCACATGCGAGATCCTCGCTTCATTACCATCGACGTCACTTGCATCAGGATCCCATTACGCGCGCCGCTCTCTCGTGCCCTATTGGAAAACGTAATTAATTGTAGCATTTAGTGCCCCATTTTTCTTCGCATAAACTGTCAAGAACGCTCTACTCTCCCGGAGAGAAGAGAGAGGAAAAACGATAAGCTAATCCCGTAAATGATTAAAGAAACACGGGGTGAAAAATAGGCGAGCGCGCTTAGCATCTGCTCGGACAGCTCATTTGCATCCAAATGCCATTCCTATTAGGGCATGTGGAAGGCGGGTTTTGCTTTTGTCCGGCGCCGCGTAATACCCAGATCGGTCCGCGAGATGAGCGCGAGTCTGCGGGCGGCTCGGGAGCCGTGCGGGGGCGGTCCGGGGGCCGGACCGGGGGCGGTCGCGCCATGAATAAACATGCAGGTCTGCGGGTCGGGCCGCGCTGCGGACGGACGCGGAGGCCGAAAGAAACGGAGCCGCCGGCGCGGATGCGGCGAAGTTGAAAATTTCATCAAACAAGTGTCTGTAATTACCGGGCGGGAACGGGACTGGGTGTGGAGAGTGCAGGGCGGGGAGCGGAAGATTGGGGTGATGTAGGGTAGATCGGCAAGGGGGGGCGCGAGGATACGGGGGTGGCTGGCCAAGGGGCGGAAGGGCAGCCAGGGCGGGCGGCGAACCAAAGAAGAAGCGTGGGCGTCAGAGAGGTAGTTGTCCCGCTGCGCGTCGCCCCTGCGTTCTCGTCGTTTCCGCCCCCGCCGCTCCGCTCCTGCCGGCGCTAGTGTTCCCGTTACGAACGTCTCCGCCGCCACCTGCCTCCGAATGCAGTTTGCTGCTGCTTGCCGAATGCTGCTTCTTTGCCTCCTCATTTTCACGGCTGGGTCTCTCTCCCTCGATGCGGGTTGCGCTTTTCTGTCGCTTCTTCAGCACACCTGCATTAATCGTGTTTGTCCGCCGTTTGGGCGATGGTGCGTTCTTTTGAAATTTCGGCTTCTGGTAGGTGTGATGTTTCATTGTGACTTTTATTATTAACTCGTTTATTATCCAGTGTAACTTTAATTGACATAAATTCTGTACACTCATCTCTTTCAGCAATGTTTTTGGAATCCATCCTTACTACTTCTTGCAACAAATATTTAAACTTCACCTCCACGGGTTCATCGTTTTTCATTCTAATAAAGATTCTCTCTCTACCTGCTTCTTTGCCTTTTCATTTTCATGACAGGGAATGTTGGGACTCCGGAAGCCCAGTCGTTATGACCTATTTTATTTAGACCCACTCAACGAACCCGAAGATCACTGACTCATTTGGGACTTCGTCGACATTGAACTTGCCCCCAGCAGTGCAGCAAATCAACGGAATCTTGAACCGACTAACCCTCTACTCCGTTGTCCATTCTACTCTCGACATCCGGTAACTTTTCTCCGCCACAGCTGACTTCCACTGCTCCATGGACCTCAGCGAATCGTAATTAGCAACCTTACACAGCATTTACAAACTACGCCCTAACGACTACCACTATCTACCATACAGTAGATAACACTCATCCTATCCCTCTAGTATAAACCTACATCTATCCGCCACCTTTCGCCATTTCTTACCACCTGTCCGTTTTTACGCGTCCCACCCACTCACCTGCCCTTCCCTCCGTCGCAAATCCAACCTTCCGTTCCACTTGCCGTTTCCCGCCTTCATTAGCTTTGACCTGCGTGCACATAAAAACGCGAGTGTTTCTTTTCAATAGACGAGAAAAAGAAGTGCGGCCCTCCCCTTTTCCCGGCGCTCGAATCTCCCGGCGCCGCTCGTTTCCGCTCCTTTTTTTATTATTTTTCATTAAAAAAGAAAGATTTGGTTCTAATGGAGTGACTCGCGAGTCGACGGCATTGAATGGTCCGTGAAATTCTCTTCAATCATCGTGGGACGTGGCGCGTGCGCGCCAACACGGCGACGCACGGCCCCGCACAATGGAGGAGGCAGAGGAACGGTGGCAGGGAGCGAGCGAATCTCTCTCTCTCACTGTGGGAACCGGTCGCTGAACCGGTTATAAATTTACGTAGCCGGCGCGGGTCCCGCCGCCGCACGGCCCTGCGCGGTGCCCGGGGCGCTGCGGGTGCGCGCCCCGCACAAAGGAATCGAGGACGGGAAAGTTTGCTGCGGGTCCGTGTTCGCATCTGGACAGCGCCGCGACCCGCACGAGACCCCGCCGGTCCCCGCCGGTCCCCGCCTCGCCCCTCTTCTCCCCGCCCTCGACCACCACGCCCGCCCCGCCCGCTCTCCTCATTGCTCCGTCCCCGTACGCTCCGCCTTCGACTCGCCCTCCCCTTTCATACTTTGCTTCTTCGCCCTGCCCGCCGCCTCACCACTCCCCAGCCACCGTTCCGTCCCTCCCGCCCTATCCGCCCTCGCCCCCGCCCCGCCCCGCCCATCCCTCTGCACTCTGCCGCGCCCCGTTGCGCGCCCCCGTTCCGTCCCGTCTCACCTCGCGGCGTTTCAGTGCTCCCTGTCCACCGCTCCGCTTCTCATTCCTCTTCCCGCCCTGCCGCGATCTATAGATGCGACATCGATAATTAAACATCGATATTTGCCAAACATCGATGTTCACTATTAAAACATCGATGTTAGTAATACATCGGCTAAAAACCATCGATGTTTTTAAACTAGAGTTGGTAAGCTGTATATTAAATTCGTGCGCATTAAAATTAAATTTGAGAGTGTTCGTTGTTATCACTTCGCCGAATAAGGGTATAAGAAAAGGCAAAAACTGCGCCCATAGCGCATTTGTTGACCTTATCTCAATGAACGAAATGAATATGAAGAAAGAGGAATTACGAGGTCATGGAGGTTATCTCAGGCGAGAACGTTATGTCGTTGAATTAGCGCAAAAAGCGTTCCTTCGGTTCCATACATGAATAACAGTGTTACTATCAGTTATTATTACATATTTTTACTTTCAAGGTATTGTGATCATGGAAACTTGTCATTTAGAAACAAAACATCGGAAAAGAAAATAAAAATATCGATCACAAAACATTGATATTAATTCATTGATGTTTAAAACATCGATGTTAACGAAACATCGACATCGATGTCCCGTCCCTACCATCCCTACATCTCGATGCACCCTGCCCCATGTCGCCTCACCTTTCTCTACGTCACTTCTTCCCTATTCACCGTCTCCTCTTCGCCCTTCCCCCCTCGCTTCACCTTTCTCCGTCCCATCTCTCCTCCCCGCCCTCCGTCCCGGAGCGAGAATTAATTTTTAAGCGCGAGCACGGAAAGACTTGATGCGGTATTACCCACCTGATCGCCCAAGGCGTTAGCTTTCAGTCTCTGGTCAGAGAGCTTTAAAATTCTTCGATTGGAAATGTAGGTTTGAGAAAATCCCTTGGTCTTCAGTTTATCCTATCTGCCATACTATCGTTATTCAATCTATTACTCTATCACTTTTAACATCTACCTTCCTTATTGTTCATCTCAGTCTGACTACACTCTTTGTCTTTATCTGCCTGTTTCAGTGTTTACGTGTGCTCCTTTTCTCACTTTCTTGCTTTCATTCATCTTGCTTCTTTAATTCTTACCTCGCGTTAACTCTTGCCTAATCTAATTACTCGGGTATCAGAATGGAAATGATTAAGTTAACAGATAATTTATAAATGAACATTTATTACCGCAGTGAGCGGCTGGATTGTTTTGCTTCTCATGTTGGAGCTTCCGAGAGAGCACGTGACCTTCCCTTTCACGATCAAGAAGCAGATGGCGCCGCCGTCGCGGCGGCTGGATTGCTCAGACCGCAAAAACACCTCCTAGAAGCGGCCTCAACTACCGCCTCCGCTAAATACAGGGGCGGGAACCACTTTATCTTTACGTTCACACCTCTACGTATCCTTTACCTTAGGGTGGTACAAAAACTATTAAGTATAACGTCTAAAATTGCTAGTTGTCGTTTGAATTAAACGCTATTTAACGATGTGATCATTTTAGATTATACTATTTTAGACGGCATTGTATGCATTTGTTTCCGTTACTTTGATTTGGGACAAAACATCTTGACCAATTCTGTTTCCTCATTAGCTAGAAAGGTAATGGCACTATTATTATTGTGAAAATGTTCAGTGTTAATTACCACAATCTGGAATTACAATTTTTAGATGAAACTGATTGCATTATCATGTGAAATTGATTTTTATATGTATAAAGCTAGAGTCGGGCACAAATACTAAATTTTTTAAAAACCTGAAATAAATAATGAATAAATAATAGGTTTACGTATGCTAAATCAAGAATTGGGTTGGTGAAGTACATTCTTTAATTACTTGCATTCAATTTGATGGTGCATTTATATCAAGATGTTTAGATGACTAGTAGGCAGTGCCTGATTAGCGAACAGCCAGAGTAGGCCTGGGGCGTGCAATTTTTTGGGGGTGGACGAATTTCAGCGGAGGCAAAATTTCATAAGGCGAACATTTCTTAGTACAAATATTTCTTCCTATATTTGTAACCAAAGAAAGTGTTAATTAATCAAATATATATCCATTCATACTCGTATATACAAATAAACTAGATATAAATATATCGTATATATTTATTAAATAAATATTATGGTGAGAACTATTTATTCGTATACGAATAATCAATTATTTATACGTACACAATATTTGCATCGGTTTCAAATATCTTACAACAATTTTTAATTCCGAATATTATAAATAGCTTTAATGTTTAAAAAGCAAAATAAAAAAGGCGCTAAAACATTTGATAGCTTAGGGCGCACTTAAGTCAAAGTCAGGCGCAACGAAGGTGCGATAGACAAGAGTCTATCAGTAAATGAGTTCTATTTCTGGATATTTTAATAATTCAAAAGCGTAACGGAGTACATAATTTTTCATTTAGTAATTTTGCTTATATATTTTTAAAAATTTCTAGCACACCTCTTTGGGTTAAATTTGCATTTAAATACATGGGCAACGACTACTTAATCTTCGTCAGCCTTTTTTCGTGTGAAAATATTATTTCACTGGTCAGTTACCTGGTCAGTTGAAATATACCATGCTGAACATTAGCATCTCCTGCAGGTTCATTGACGTTTGGCAGATCGACGCGAAGAATATTAAACAGAGTAATTTCTTGAGTTTGTTATAAATTTGTACACTTTCGTTTGGGATGTCTTCCCCCAATACCGCTCTCACACATCATTCGTTTCTCTTCTAAAAACCCTGCACGAATTTCAGCGCGTCATACATATTCATTCCACCGACATTTATTCAATCATCTTGAGCCTCTTCATTGCCAATATTTCACCCTTCTTCCGTTCATCTTCCCCCATATCTCGCCCATCTGGTGCGTATCACCCCACTATTTCCCACTCGTCGTTCCCCAACATTTTTGTTGTTGTTGTTGAAATGCTTAGTTGTAGTCCTTTATTTACATCTCTTCAACCCTGTCTCACACCTTTTGATTCCTCACGTCCTTTTTCGCTCAACTTCGTCTCTCCTTGTTGAGCGTTCTCCCCACATTCTGCGCGTCCCCACTGCGGGAGCGCCCGTGGGAAACAGGGCTGCAATTAACGCTCCAGCCTGAGCGGTTTCGTTCGCAGCCTGCTCGGAATGCGACCTCAAGGTTGTTATTCGCTCTTTAATCGGGGATAAAATTAATACCCGAGAGAGGCGTCGGGGTATCTGGTATTATTACAACGCTCAAAGCCCGCGACCGAATCCCTCCCCCCGCTCCCCATCCTCCTCTCCGCTTCCCACTCATTTCTCCACCCCGAGTCTCCGAATCCCCGCCCCTCCCACACCCTCCCCTGCCCGAGAGTCCCTCTCGCTGGGTTTCCGAGGGTAACAACCCGAACTTCTGAACGAAAACGTTCCAGCTAATTAAAATCCGTTAACTAGACGACTCCCGGGCGGCGGTGGATGAATCCGAAATCTGCCTCTGGACGGGCGGGAGAGATGGCGGGCGAATGGGCGAGAAGGGGAGAGGACGAGTGACGCTGTTCTTGAGCCTACCGTTGGCTGTTTCGTATATTTCCGCATCAAATCCGATCGTTCATTTCATTGTACATTAATCCATTTCCTCCTTTGTTGTTTTTATATTTCCTTTTTTCTCATTCTGTATCAGTCAACTCCAACCTTTATTCCAAACTTGGAACTTCTTGAACATGATAGAATCAGTGGTGCGCGAAATATTCCATCAAATATTGTTTATAATTTGTATTTCACGAATGTTTTCTTCTCGACACTGTTTTCGACGCCGATCCCTTGATGCCTCGCTGTTGAGAGATACCTGGTTGGGAACCCCGCCCCCTCACAAAGCCGACGAGTATATGGGGGTCTTATCTGTCCATTCATCGAGAGAAGATCACTACCACCTTCTGCGATAAAAACATGCACTGCACTTACGGGGCTAATGACCTTAGTACACAAATTGTGCCCTGAATCACAAATCTATCAATCAATCAATCAGTCAATCGAACGACAAGCACTGAACCAACACTTCGAGACATTGAGAGCTTGCGCTCGCCTCGTCTGGCAGGCGGAAGAAATCATTCATGAGAGCGGCGCCCAACTGGTTTGGAACGTGACAAAATTTCGCCTTCCGCCTGGGCGCAATCGCGGCGCCACCGCCCGCGCCGCCCCGCCGTCACGACGCGCGCCGCCCCCGCCGTGGCCGGCGCCGTCTCCACTGCGGTGCGGGGGCAGGGGAGGCGGGGCTCGGAAACCGGTCGGGACGAGGATTAAGTAATAGCGCGCGCGGTGCGCAACCTTTTTGTCCCGGGGCCGCGCACGTGAGTAGGCGACGGGCGGCCGGCCACTGCGGTCACGAGCAGCAGCGGCTATTTGGGATCCTCTCGCCAGACTGCGCTGGCGTCTCACCGCACTTAACGGTATCTAAGTGAATATTTCTAAAGGATGAAATGGTGACATTTCAAGCAAATTATACATTCCTACCTGAAAATATAATCGTTGCAACGAACATTTTATATTAATACGTTTCTGATAGTGTATCACTGTAAGGCAGTATTTTGGTATCGGTTTTAGTCCAGCTATTACAGTAACGGAAAATGGAGTGAGGCTTCCTTATTTGAATTTGTGAAGAAACCCAGAAAATTTGAAAGAAAGTAAATGTTTTGTTATTTTGAATCTATCATTTTTGTATGAAACCATTGTGCTTCTTTTTACATCATCCTTGAGTCGACTAGAATGAGCAAAATATTTCACGTTTTTATTTCAATATCCATACACGCCGACTGGATTTAATTTATACGACAAAATATTTGTTTTTCTAGAGCCGCAGGATACGACATTCAATACAATTTGAAGCGTATTTTCTTTCTTTCGAATTGCTTTGGGGTATGTCGACGTGCGTACTTCTTCTACGTCATCGCTGGTGCCGTTAACGTTCGCCTCTGAGATTCCGGTGAGAAATTGCGTCGGCGGAGGACGAAGACGGCTGCTCGGAAGAAGCCCGAAGCTTCCAACCCTTCCTCTGAAAGTTGAGGAATTTGCTGATAATTTCTCCGTGACAAATGTTTCGCGATTTTCCAAGGGTCTGCAGGAGAAATCAGGGAACAATACCCTCGGTTTTCCATCTCCCGCTCGTTTCTGGCTGTTCTCCATCACCTCCTTTGAAGTATTAACGAAACACGCTTTTACGCTTTCTTCAACTCCCTGTTCCTCCCTCCTGTTTGGCAGATCTTTATTTTCTGGGGACCCCCTGAAATATTATTTTATATCTCATGAAGTATCATTCGCCTGTAGTAACATACTACATTCCGTTATTACCATTTATCTCCATTGTTCCACATTCGAATTATTTCATCAGTTTCGAAATTGATCTGCACCGACGCCCCCTTTCCTTCTCCACGTTTTCCACCTCGTCCACCACTCTCTTAGCTTTCGCCTTGTCTTTATCACCTTATCTTCACCTCTTCAATCCGTCACCACCTACCCCTTTCTCAGCAGCAATGCATTCTCTTTATTTTTCTCATTCCACTACCTTCGGCACCGGCGCCTCCTCCTCCCCGTTTTCCCTTCATCTCCATTCTACCTCTTCGTCCTTCTCCCGTTTTCCCTTCGTCCTGCAGCTGAGGAGCGTCATCCGTCATCCCGTCGGGCGGAAAGGAAGGACTCATTAGAGCAGCATTAGCAAAAGAGTTTTGCTCTACACGACGCTCTGACGAAAATTGCTGTGCGCGGGATTACGGCTCCTTGGCAACCCCCCGCCCCACCCCCACCCCAGACCCTCTCCTCCACCGCCGCCTCCACGCTCGCTCGCAAGCGATTAGTAATTAAAATCGTTATTCATTAAAAAAATTAATCTTCATAAATATTCTTAATTCATGATCCGTGAGATATTAAAAATCATCCTCTCCCCTTTGCAAACGCTGTAAGAGTCTTTTCTTTTTCAGAGCACGAGGATTAGGATTTTTGCAGCATTTGGAAAGGTGACAAGTGCTTTGCGTGTGAAGACACACAGTAGTGATGTTTCTAATTATCCTAACAGTAAATAAAAGTACGCCAACGTAGTAAATATAAAATATGTTCTAAGTACTTTGAATAATAACTTTTCAGAGCGGACTAGATCGCGAGGGGAGAGGGCGGGGATGGGTCTGGAAGGATCGGGGGCTTGGGTAGGTCGGCATGGAAGGTCTCACGCTGTGAAGGCGGAGCGGCCATGGGATGGGACGGAATGGGTCGGGAGGATGGGCGTGGCGGGTGCACTAGAGGAGACATGAAGCAAGACTCTTGGCATGGACCGGGGAAGTAAGAGAAGAGAAGGGAATGAGCCTGAGGAGTGTTGCTCCGAGGTTCTGAACGAGTCGTGAAGGCGGGGCGGTATGGGATAGGATGAGAGGAGACGGGACAGAATGGAAAAGGAACGGCAAAATGAGCGTGGAGGGGTGGCGCTGGAGGAGACTTGAAGGAAGGGAAAGGACGGGCGGAGTGTGCACTCGAGGTTCTGGACGAGGGTGGAAGGACGGGCGGGTGCGGCTAGCGTGCGCGGAAGGCGGGAGGCGGCGGCGGCTGTCGCGCGGCTCAGCGAGCGGCGTAAAGCCAAGCGGAGGAAGCGGGCGGGGCGGGCGCGGCGGGGCGGGGCGGGGTGGGGGCGGCCTGCGCCTTATTGACCGGCCGTCAAAGCGGTCGCGACACCCGCCATGAATAATCAGCGCCGCCCGCGCCGCCCGCGCCTCCGCAGGGTAACGACGGCGCCCGAGTGCGCCTCCGGATTTACTGCGGGCGAAGAGGGGGCGGAGACGGCCGCGCCGTAGCCGAAGGGGCCCCGGGGGTCGAGGCGGCGCTGGCACAGCGAAACACACGTGGCCCCGCGAAGGAGCAGGGCAGCGCAGAGCTCTAGGAGAATGGCCGCCACTAAGATTTTAGTGATGTTTACGCACACCTGTACCGGTACAGTCATTAGTCGCGTGTGTGGGATGCATGTTTTATCCCGGATGGCGAAGGAGATTGTGAGGTCCGGTGGAGAGAGTTTCACCCTGCACTAACCTCCTCGAGCGGGTCACAGGCTCAGCCGGGAAAAGCCTTTAGCTCGTGGCTGACATCCAGCCCTGTCAGGTAGTGTAATTCATGTAGGTAAAATCCCTGGATGGGGAAGAGGGAAGGTCTGGGAAGACGAAAGGTAGATTGTCGCGCATGGCCCGATTGTTAGGGTACTTTTCTGACATTCCCCTGGTATTGAACGGAGATTCCACGGAAAACTATCGATCATAGAGACTAGTCGCTTGAATTCTCTTCCTGGCATTAGCTGAATTCGTTCTAGTTATCGGGCTAGGGTTGAAAATCCTCCAGCATTGGGACTCGAACACCACGTAAAACCACCCATCCATAGCCGCTCAAGAAACAATGGTAATGCTGCCTTTGAGCTAACTCAGCGGGTTCGCCTCTAAGACGCACGGTTCATGATGGGGAAAGTGACTGAGATGCCTGGTTGAAGAAGTGAGCGCATTAGGAGAAAGGACGGCCAGTGGAATGGCAATGGAGACCGGATAATATTCCGAGAGGAACATTTCTTATTGAAGAAGAGTACGAACAGAAATGCGGAATGCAACAAAGGGCAGTAGTAGTATGGTATTCAAAGAATTAAGGGTTTGGTGCATCTTTTGAGGGAACAAAACGGACGAAGGGTCGAACAAACGGACGGAGCGTCGAACAGAGACGACAAAACAGGCGGGAAGGCTAAGTAGCAAGAAGGGAATGGCGGGCGAGGTGTGGGGCGATCTGGCGAATGGACGACATAATGAGCGCATGAAAATGTTGTAAGGCATTAAGAATGTGGGTGCAGTGCACCGGGGACACAAGGCCAAGATTGAAGGGAGCCAGGGTGTAATGGCGTGCGCCGACCAGGAAACAGGGAGCTTCCTCGAGAAGAGAGATGAAATGCACTGACGGCGACCTCTTCAGCGGAGTGACGTCACAAGCCCACCGCTGCTGACGACCACGGGTGGGCGGTGTGAGAAATTATTTATAAATACGTTTTGATTTGTTTTGTGGTACTACATACTATCTCTACTACATACTATGGAAAAAATAAACAAAATCATCACTTATTAGAAACTTATTGTTCACATAATGCGGGTTGTAAGGGAATATTGGTAAAAATCTATACTTCTTTATCTCCTAAAGTTACCAATACAACATTGCAGACACAAGCAGATATTGTACAAAATTTACTAAGATTAATGCTGGATGTTGCTGTTTTTCCTAGGAATTACAGAGCAAAAGATCGAACTGGAAGACGGTGAGTTATGTGAGTGCAAGAAATCTGCTTGTGATAATCAGTGACATCCAAAAGCTTGTACTATCCAAATTGTGTATATATATATACATATCGTCGATGCTACCTTTACCTTTCCTCTCAGAAACATATTCCCCTCTTCGGCGAACCTTTTTTCGAAACAGCCAGCCAGTATCTCCGAAGCGGTGACTCATTTCTTGCCGGCAACTGCACTCTCTAGTACTTTCAATTTATGTTTCCCGCGACCGGGACGTTCTTGCACTTGAAGTAACTCATCCCCGGGCACGGGACGCCGGTTCCGGAATTAATTTTCAGTCACCGTTTGCCCCCCGCGGGACGCCCCCCCCCCTCGCCAGCCAACCAACCAACCGACTAGTTTTTGCGGCGGCGCGCTCATCCGCTTTGGCATCGAACTAATGGATCCGGCCGCCCGTGGCGCTCCCGGAGGGCTATTGGCGCGGCGCGCTGGATTTGTGCTTCTTGCAGCCCCCGCGGCTCGGCGCGCGCCGCTTTGCAATTACGCCCACCTGCTCCTGTGTAGATTTCCAGAAGCGCTGCCGCGAAAAACGGTTTTCAGACTTGCATGCGCTTGGGAATGATATAAAAACACACTCGTACAAAAATACATTTCTTTCTGATTATTAAAATTTTATTATTATTATTATTATTATTATTATTATTATTATTATTATTATTATAAATATTGAATAATACTAACAATAATTAAAAATTGGAGTGTCTGAATCATTGCTTTATTATTGTTATTGCAAAAAAACTGCACGTCCCACCAAGGAGAAAATTGCAATCTGTGCATGTTTTCATGATTTCTTGGCACCCTAACCTAAATCATTTTAATACATTTCCCCGCAGAAATTGAAAATTCAAAATTCATCATCGTTTGTTATTTTAAAAATTGTGAAATCCTTACTTTTCATCCTATACTTCAGAATCTTCGTTTCTGATGACATGCTTTCAGAAAGTTTTAATTCCGATTTTGTTTCTGAATAAAATAATTGCTTGGTATATGAATAAAGACAATATTATTCCCTATATCACGTATCTGTCTTTCTTCCGGTGTCATAATTAAAGGGATAGAGATATCTTTTAAATACTGCGTACAGCAACAACTTGCGATGGTTTCTCTATTATCTGCCGACAGTGAAGCCTGTTATTGTGCGCAGCCTGCTATCATGCGGCTTAATTGGCCTATCAAGGATTACCATCGATTTCCTGTAGAGACCACGCAAACAGACGGCGGCAAGCGTGACGTGTGGTCACCCCCTCTGCCTCGCCCTCCTCGTCCGCCTCGCCTGTCCCGCCTGTCTCCCCTGTCTTGCTCGTCGCCGCCTTTCCCAGCCTCTTCCCCCACATCCGGCCTCGTCCCGCCTCGTACGTCTCTTTCCGCCTCGTCCCGCTCCGTCCCGCCTTGTCCGCGCCTCGTCCCGCTTCGTCCCGCCTCGTCCCGCCTCGACCCGCCTCGTTCCGCCTCGTCCCGCCGTCCGCCGCCCTCGTCCCGCCTCGTCGTCCGCCTCGTCCCCGCCTCGTCACCGCCTCGACCCGCCTCGTCCCGCCTCGTCCCGCCTCGACCCGCCTCGTTCCGCCTCGACCCGCCCCGACCTACAACTCCTCTCCTTGCTCGCTGCCTCGCCTGTTCGCGCAACGGGCCGTTGGACGAGTGCACCCGCTAAATGGTTCATGATTTCTTAATGGGCGATCTAATGGGCGCAGTGGATTATTCAAGTTGGGAGTCTAGGAGGCGCCGCCGGCTGCACTGGCAGTTTTGCCTCCCGTCACTCGGCGCAGTTCCCGCAGGCGACGTCGCGAAGGAAATGGAAGTTGAGAACCGCTTTGTCAACGTTTCGAGCGAAGACGACGAGCGCACGCATGTGGTAGAATGAAAGTTTCCACAAGTCTATCTAAATGTAGATCTCATTTGATCGATTGTACTTGTTTAAATGTTTTTTTTTTGTATTTTTATTGTTTTAGGTATCACTCAGATTTATTGAAGTTCTGGAGGTGATTTACAAAGTCCAGTTTGTTCTGATCGTTGTATTTGTATGTTGTATCCTAAATGTTTTGTTCCATATTGATATTAATTACCATGGGAATGGCTTGCTACATCTTGAAACGTTTGACTATTTCGTGTCTAGGCTTTCTTGATTCTTCGATCGAACAACTTCATTTGTTCCAAATCAAACGTATCAGACTAAAATATACCTTAAAAGCCCTGGAAACAAGAATTGCCTATTAACAATAGATACATTAATATATAAGAAGAGACCACCTTGACAGCTACTGCTTGGGTACTGCTGGCAACATAACTACGGGTTACGTCGCACTCAATTCGTCAATGCTTTCGTTTACAGTTAGCTCATTTGTAAACGGTTTTACCATTATCTCTTGCAATGCCATCGCCCTTCATTACGTTAACTTCTTCCTTTCCTGTCAGACTGGTTACTTCGTAGACAAACACTCTAATTAGTTAATTTATCACTAAATACTAAACAACTCTTTATAGTGCATATGATAACACTTGCTAGATATGTTTATTAGTTTTTAAACATTTTCTTTAAGATTGTTTTCGTGCGTTTTTTAAAAATAATCTACTACCATGTCATTAATGACATTATACAATTTCAATAATACCGATATATCCTGGTATAACTTTTTGAGCGAGTTTCCAATAATGCCCAGCAAATCTGGCAATTATGAAAACGGTCGAAGTCAATCAATAGGGTTCGTCCCTACGAACATCACATCTATGAACGAAAACATATGCACTGCTGGCTACGGAGTGGCGCTAGAGTGATCAGCATAAGCACACCTGTCCACCTCCCGCCCTCCCCCCGCCCTTGCCCTCGCGCTCCCTACGTTCTCCCCACGCCCTCGCCTTCGCCTTCGCCTTCACCTTCGCCCTCACCCGCGTCCTCGCCCTCGCCTTCGCCTTCGCTCTCACCCGCGCACTCGCCCGCGCCCTCGCCCTCTCTCTCGCCCTCTCCCTCACCCCAGCCCTTGCCCTCGCACTCGCTCGCTATCACCATCGCCCTCACCTTCGCCCACACCTAAGCCATTGCTGTCCTACGTCCACTCTCTCTTCCGTTCCCACTTCCTCCCCCTCTTTCCCTCTCGCTTGCATCCGCTCCCCTCTTGCCTCCGCCGCCATCCCTTCCTCGCCCATCCAATGCCGCTGCCGCCAGCGTGGGCGAGCGAACGGGCGGAGAGGCTGGTGAAATCAGCTTGCGTAATGCGAAGTGAATCAGGAGCCCCGGCATCCATCGGCCTTTTAATCCCCAATTAGTCTACGGCGGCAGCCGGCTGCCGGCTGCTGGCCCAGGAGCGGCATCGGGAGTAATTGAACTAGGTTTAGAGAAGGGCGGCGCGCCTCCAGGCTGCGTGGCATCGCAAATGTTTGTGCTGTTGCAGGCGACGCGGAGCGGCAGGCAGCATCCATTTCGGGCCACAGAAAAACGTTGCACTTCGCAGATCAATATTCTGTGGTTGTAAATCCGAAATACATGTTTCAATTGTCAAGTTTTTAAAAAAAAATTGACACTTTTTGTCGATAACATACTACCATAAAGACATATTTTATTATTTACTTTTAAATTTCAAATTTGTATTTCTCAAACGATGTACATTCCTTCGAGATCTTTCAAAATCTACTCGTTCTCAAGCGATTCTTAAACGTTCTCATAGTTTCAAAAAAACTATATTTATACATCCCTAAATTTTTGATAATGGTAATTAGGGTATGTTGAAACCTAAAATGATATGTTTGTAATACGTCTAATGTAATAGGCAAGGTAACGTTTGCAATATGGTTTCATTTTTCGGCCAGAAAGAGGCACTATGTTATCATGTATTGTGATAAAGAAATGTTCTGTAACTACGGAAGTGTTTGTGTACAAAGATTTAAAAATTGCTGAAATTTAGAGCAAAGAATCCTTTACATTTCTCGAGATCATGATTAATTCGCTCCAAAAGAAATTTTAGGTGTGTTGGGATTCGAAATGTTTACATCTGCTACCAGTTAATTCCATTAGTGAACTTAATGTAGTGCGCTTACGTACGTGGTGAAATAACGCCGAAAGCTCTTCCTAGGAAACTACCAATCACTACCCTCAGGTGCTCGATAATGGCTGTGAGAATGGCTGCATGGAACAAAGAGCAATTATATCCTTATTTGAATCGGCGCGCCGCGCTGCCAAGTAACGCGAATCGAATCATCCTACCGAAATACCGGCGGGTTCTGCCTCATCTCTCCCAATCTCATTCCCCGCCGGTGACCTGGCAAATGGAGCGCGGCGTTTCTCCACTGTTTTGCAGCTCGCAGGTGTTTTCTTTTCGCCGTTCGCCTCCGAGCGCGCGCCGGTCGCCGCTGAATACACTCACTCACACACACACGCGCGCGCGCGCGCTAGATCGTACACGCGCAGGCACTGAGTGTGGCGAGCGAGCCCGGCCGCGGGCAGCCGGTCACGGTGGATGACACGGCCACTCCACTCCACTGCTCACGCACGTGTGCACGCGGTGTGTTTCTTTGGGAAATGCGCTGCACGCAGTGGAGCTGAACGACGCTGTGCAAACGTCACAAATGGAACGTCGCTGACAGTTTTTCAAGTCGGCATTTGTAAAAAAGAGTGGCGATGAAATGATGTCTTAGGATTGATAACTTCCTATATATTACAAGAAATTATTATATGAAATCATGTTTTATATATTTACTGATTACCTATTAAGACATTTACTATTTAAAGAGTTTTATCAATTTAATTACTGCACAATATTAAATTGAATTTGGTAAGTAACTAATTGAATTTCGCAGTACCCGAACTCACGATGTACTGTCGAATAACGAGGAGAGAATCGTTGTGCTCCTATTTAATTAAACTGACTTCTAATGTTGGATCACCTGGGACGCGTTCATCCAATCAGGATCTTCGTTAGCAGTTAATTTTTGGTATTTAATCTCCTGATTGGATAACCACGAGCCAGCTGAATAAATGTCAGAAGTCAATTTAATAAATCGGAGAATATTTTGAAATTAATTGATTTCCAAATGACTAAGGGAGAAGAAGGTAGCAGAATTATAAGATAATAGAACTGAATATATTTCGTATTCTATTCTGTCATCAAATAATTTTCTGATTAGCTCTGATGATGACAACTACGTGATCGATAATATCTTAAGATTAACAATATTTTGATACCTGACAACATATTTTCCGGAAATATTTTTTACAGTCAAATGGCACAATTATCAAGTAACTGATTTAAGCACAATTTCAATTTATCTCATTAAGGTTTTGGTGAAATAGACCAAACAAAATATGAATCGCCAAATCAAACGAACTATCTGATGTATAATTACTTCTATCTTTTCCTGTTCAAAATGTAAATGATTTTCCAAGTAGGTAGAATAGAACTCGTGACTAATAATCAATATAAAATAGTAAATCAACAACGCAGTTTATCTACATATACACATTTGATATACTAGTATATCAAATTAAACGTTAAATATATGGTAACAGAGTTATTCTTTTTACTTATTTAAGGTCGCTTTCCAAATACAAAGGTCATACAGCGATCACATTAAGTAACATTGGGGGTAACGTTATTAGGACGTATACAAACATCCATGCCCCGGGCGGGGTTCGAATCGACGACCCTTCAGGCACTAGGCAGCTAGATCTCTTCTGACTTAGCAACTTCGGCCCTCCGGTCCGGCTAAAGTGACATTGGATTGTTTGAATAGGGTATATCGTGTCGGTGAATTAGGTTTCCGGTAATTTTGTCTGTCATTTTACTATCTGCACGCCACTGCGCTGCGTTGGGATGGGAAGCTACGGAGTGGAAGCTGCCGGGTGAATGTGTAGCAACTCTCTTCTGCCACGTGCGCCGCCCCTCTCCTTCCACCGGCTCTCCTGCCTGAGGCGACGTGCGCGCCTAGTCCCGTCCCCCGCCCCGCCCCCTCAACCCTTTTAGGCGGAGTAAACAACGGACGGCGCGGCGGATTCTTTCTGGAAGCGTCTTGCGGCGCGGATGAAGCGTGACTTTTCTCCGCCTTCGTGTGGCACCACGCTCTTTACGCCCGGCTCTTCCCTGCATGGCTCGTCCCCCCACTCCGCCCCGCCCGCTCCGCCTCCGCCCCACCCCGTCCGACCGCCCTATCTCGCCCTGCCCCGGCCTGCCTCGCACTGCCCGCCCCGCCCCGCTCCGCTCCGCTCCGCTCCGCCCCGCCCCGTCCGTCCCGTCCCGTCCCGTCGTCCCGTCCCGTCCCGTCCCGTCCCGTCCCGTCCCTCCCCGTCCAGTCTGTCTCGTCCCATCCTGCCCCGTCCCGTCCCGTACAGCCCGCCCCGTCCCGCCACACTCGCGCACCGTCCCACCTTGTCCGCCCTGTCACTCCCGCCCACCCCGCCCCGCGCTCTCCCGCCCCGCTGCGCCATGCTCTGCCCGCCGCTCGTGAACTTTTCACCGCTAGCGATGCGCCTGGAGCCCATCGGCCGGTGCCGTCTTGTCCCACGTTCACGTCCGTTCCCCGGCCAACGTCGTTGGCTTCCGAGAGCGTCGGCTTCCGTGGCCGTAGTCAGGAGCTACTTGGCTGTCCGGAAGCCAGGAACAGGGCCCAACGTTTCGGACGCCGCTCTGGGCCGCTATCTTCTTCAGGGCGAAATTCATTTCAGGGCAAAAGCTATTGTTTGTTTCTGCTCGGACTCCGAGTCGTTGCGGAGGGAATACGCGCCTCTTGAAGTGTCAAAAATCTGAGCCTTCTTTATTTACAGATTTTTTTAAAACTCTTGCTAACTCGGGCTCATTCTGAGTGGTTCGATAATGTTTGTATCTCGTTTTCAGACTACTTTTCAATCGTGTCGATTCTATATTGTTCAGCTAAAATGGCTAGATTAATGGTTTTATTTTTTTTATCACTCTGGTCGTTTTTGATCGCTTTTGTCTTCTCTTATCCCCGTGAGGGTTTTTTCAGCTCGGACCCCGAGAAGTTGCGCGCGGAATATGCGCTTCGAAGTGTCACATCGTGGAGAGCTCCCGAGAGAATCGGGCAGCAGCCCTGGACGCACCTGGGCCGGGAGCTCTTCCGCGGGCGCCCTGCCCCGCCGCTCCCCGCGACCTTGCCGGTCCGTTGCCCGGCGACCGGCCGGCGCTGGCAGGAGCGATTCTTTTTATGCCACGAAACCACTTAACGCGGTTTCCTGTAGAAGCAAACACTCCACTCGCAAGTCCTTCGTCGGGTTCTTCGCCTTGTCCCTCTTGCTCCATCTGTCGCTGCTCGTGTGCGGCTTCGGACATCGTGCCCCTGCTTCTCTCCTCCGGCGACTGATCTGCGTGTTGGTTTGGCCCCTGAACGCTCGTTTGTCGCTCTTTTCTCCGTTCACAATTTCACCCTTTACTATTCCCTCCTTCTGTAACTTCTTCTTGTGTCCCAAAGCTTTTTCACCTTTGTTTTTCCCTCCTTAACTGCTCTTTGTTCTTAAGTGAACTTTTTTTAGTCGGCCTCTTTTCTCACTACTATTTGCTTTCGTCTTGTATATGTTTCTTCAGTTTTCTACACATTTGTGTCAATACATCGCACGGAGATAGCGAGTCACGGTTGTATATTACTTCACGCCTTCGTATGCAAATATTTACTAATTTCTTGAACTATGTGAATGCTTTACCTGGTACATTTTCCTACACAGGTGGCCAAATTATTAGACTAAATATTTTATCCCTGATGGATTATAATGAATTCTCAGTAGCATCTGAAAATATTATATGTTTGAAGTGTAATGTTTATTAATATTATTGGAAATGTAGAGACAGTTAATGGTACAATGAGGCACCACCAATTCTTGGTGGCCTTGAAGAACCAACTGTTCCTTCACATAAATGAGTTGTTTAATAAAACAATGACAACGTTCCCTATCACAGCAGGAAAGAATGTTGCAAAGAATCTACAAGACATTGATCAGTCTGGGTTCCATCGAGCTGCATATATCCCAGACATGAATCCCATCGAAAATGTTCCTTCGATAGTTGAAATATACTTTCGAAAAGAACGCCATAAAAAGTAGCTCATAAAACAACTCGCTCGCATCTCGCAAAATGGCACTCAAACGAATGGGTTTAAATTGATTTTCAACACACCTCAGAACAAGTGTGTTAGTTATGAAATGTGTATAAAACATTAGAAACCTGTACACACTAAGTGTCAATATCTACATTCGCAAATACATTTTGTCTTATTGAGTCCCTCTAGTCTAATAATTTGGCCACCTCTGTATGTCTCGTTCGTTTATTCGCACTGGTGACCATCCCTCGTGGATGTCTTTCGCAAGCTGTGTCTCGTCCGGCAACTCGTCTTCCAAAGCAACCCATCCTCCCTCCGTAGTTCAGTCCGTGCGCGGCGCCGCTGCGTCGAGCGTGGCGCCTGATGTGTGCGTCCTGTTTGCGGATCGCCGTGCGCTGGCCGGCGCTCGCCCCGGGAGCGAGCGCGGGAGAGACGGCAGCCGGTGCCCGTGTGATCGGCGTAATTGTTTCGGAGCGCGAGGTCTTCGCACGGGCCAAAGATCTTGTCGCCTCTATTTTCCACCACCAACAGAACCAGCTCCACCACCACCATCGTCCCCGCTAATATCACAATCACAACTACCTCCGCCGACGTCGCTACCACAACCATATCCTGTACTAATACTAGTTCCACCGCTACCTATACCACTACCATCGCCATTGTTTCCGCAACCACTGACAATGCCGTCTCTTTCCATCGCTGCGGCCCTATGAAGCAGAAATGGACAGTGCGTCGTTTTCTAATTGGCTGAGGGCGGCATCTTGGCCGTGAATGGGGTGCTGCGGCTAAGTTGGTTTCTCCTTCTTCCGGTGCCACATTCCTGACAGTGTTTGCGACAAACAACGAGAAATTATATGTGACTATGATAGGAAATTGCGCCTATTTATGATTATATGGGAAAAATGGTGGTTTGAGTCGGCGTAGCATGAGACACTTGCGATGTGAATACAACTATGACGTACGAGAGATTCGAATTCACAACAAACAGTTTGCCGCCCCTACCGGAGGCGCTATTAATGTCATTGCTAGTTGACAGAGGAATGTTTCTAAGATGCAGGCGGAAGCATTGAAAGTTTCAATTTTTCTTACATGTTTTTGTCGTCTACAAATAGTACCATTTTAACGCATTTTTTTGATGTTACATCAAGGTACATCATGTAACATCAATTGTCAATAATCCTCGCGAGTTTTTTTTACTTCCATTGGGAAGGAATTCGATGTGAGAAAGGCCTTTAATGACGTTTGTTGACTTTTCTTTAAGCATAAAACCACTGAATTTACAAGTATTAATTGCTCTGGATCCTAAAATACGTTATCTACAAACTACACGGATTCATTATTTTTTTGTTTTTACTTTTATTTACGCCTTCAGAAGTTTGTATCTCTGAAGCGATATAAGTTGACAAAAGATTTATCACCACTCGTGCATGGAAACTTAGCTTCCCTGTTTACTGATTGAAAAGTACTGTGTTGCCGTACGCGTACTGGAAAGAAATCATGGCCATGTAAAACAAGAAAAAATCGAAGTAAACAAAACACTGGGACGACATGAATCAACATGGCAGCCGCCTTGTATAAAGAGAATGATCCTAACAGCACATTCTTGTAAGTTTCCATAAATTCATTCCTAAACGTAATGAACGCAAGTGGTGGGAAAGTATCTTTTGCGTGCTAATTTCACAGGCACCCATTTGCCGGTCTCCAGTCGTCGCATCGCCCATCGACATTTCATTTAAACGCCACAGTCTTACTATAACTTTTACAAATAGTAAATAACATTTTGTTATCCATTAGCGTGTTTTCTTTGGTTGCCATTGCCTTTCTTGCGAAGCCCTTTCGTTTTGAAGCGGGTCCTGGGTAACAATATTACTAGAGAACGCAGCGTTGGATCGAGAGCGCTGGAGGCGAAAGACAGACGCAGCGTAGAGCGACGTGGGTGGAGGAGGAGGAGGAGGAGGAGGAGGTGGAGGGAGGCGACTAGGAGGAAGAGGTAACGGCGTGTTAGCTCGCGGGAACCGTTAACGATCGCTGGCAGCAAAACAGCGCACTGCCTCCACCCGCTGCCATCTACCCTCCGCCTTCTACCTCCCGCCCTTCGCCCGTCTCTCCTCGAGCCCCTCGATAGCAGCATTGTTCCAGTGACTGCGTGGCCGCCTTCGCTGCTTGCGTGCGCCGTTCGTTTCTTGCCCTCGACACTGCCGCGCGCTCTTGTTTCAGCGCTTGCATCGACATTGGACACAGTTTCAGTTGCTACATTGTCTGTTTCAGCTCTCTATCTCTTCGGGGATCCGTTCATTTCGTTTATTTCACTTCCGCCACTCGTTTTTATTCACATTTAAAACAGCTAAGAACTGAAATAAAACGTCGCACTGGCATACCCCAAAAAAATATTTCCACTTTTTATGTTAATTCTTGAATTTATATGTTGCCTTAATTATTATATTTTAATATTTTCGTAGTAAGGTAATGTGAGCCATTCTGCCCGAACTGAGAGTACCCGAAAACACCGTCGGGCGCATACGCCTCCCCTCACTTCGCTTCCTGGGTTGGTAGCACTGAAGCGAAGAGAAGGAGGAGAGAGGGGCGGAGCCGGAGATGGAGGCGGCGGTTGCGTAAAAAGCGCAGCGTTTTGATTGATGAACTGAAAAAGCGTTTCTCGCAGGGAACATCTCTTCAGGAAGGCCGTGCGGGCGGTACGGCCCCGCAGAACAGTGTTTCTCCATCCGGGGCAAAATCCGCGCTCGCCTCCGCCCCCGTCCCCGCCCTGATCCGCACTTGCCCCTCTCCTCCCAATGCACTGCCGCCATCGCCCGGCCCCTGCCCCGCCCCCGCTCAGTCACTCAGCCCCATTCTCTCAGCCCACCCGCCTAAGTCCCACTTCACCCACTCGGGCACCTTCTCATCTCTCCTCCGCGTACCGCTCCTCGCATAAATCGATTACTCTTCTCATGCATTTGGGGCGGGGGCGGCTGCCCCAACACAGGGACACAAGCGATGCTATTCATCACCTCCCCGAAAAGCGTTTTAATTGGAAAAAATGTTTACTCTTACTTGAAATAAGACTGAGGTGGTCATTATACACAAAGATGGTCTTCAAAACTGAAGTGATCTAAGATTGAAAAATATTTACTACGAGTGTTCAACCATTTACTACAATTTTACTTTTTTAACGCTCTACCTAAACTGACTACTTGTACACACTGATGAATAAAATTAAAGTTTTCAACAAGTGAAATTTGGTCTACTCAGTTAACAAATATACCCGATTTCTTTGTGTAGAAGTTTTTATGAACCTCTAATAATGAATGGAAGCATGCATTCCGCAAAAAGAAAAATAGCCAAAACAAACTCATCGCATCAAGCAGACTACATCACAACGCGAACACTTTTACCTTGGTGTTTGCTTATTTGCGCGTCGCAGGCCACCATTTCCGAATTTAATGAATCTTTATTTATGTTGCAAACTCGTGGAAACCGAGCGAACGGGTGCGTGTGTGTGTGTGTGTTTGTGGTGTGTGTGTGGTGTGTGTTCCTTAGCAAACGCATCTTGTGGGCCGCCAGGCACCGGGCGCTGGTGTTTCATTACGCACGACCCACGCCCGCACCGCTCACCGCCACCGCCACCGACGCACCCACCGCCACCGCCACCCCACGCCACCGCCACCGCCGCCACCCCGCCGCCACCGCCACCCGCACCACCCACGCCAGCCCCACCGCCCGCACCACCGCACCACCCCACCACGCCACCCACCCACCGCACACGCCACCACGCTCCACGTACACGCTACACCGCTACCCCCGCACCCACCGCACCGCCACCCCACCCCACCGCCACGCCCACCCTACCCCGCCCCACGCACCCACCACCATAACCCCCCGCTCACGTACACCGGCTACCCGTACACCGTCCCCGTACCACCCCACCGCCACCCACGCCCCGCACGCACCGCCACGCCACCCCACCCCACCGCACCCGCACCCCCCACCGCCCCGCCACCGCCACCACGCCACGCCACGCCCCACCCGCCCGCACGACCCACGCAGGACACCACCGCCGATCACGCCACCCGACGCTCACGTACCCGTCCTCGCACCAGCCACCCCAAACGACGCCACGCCTCCACCCGTCAGAACCCGCACACCGCCCACCCCTCAACGACACCCACGACAGCTATCACGCTACCACGTACCCACCGCACCACCCTACACCTCCACCGCACCCCCGCCACCCACCGCACCGCACCCACGCACCGAACACGCACCCACCACCGCCAACACCGCCACCACCGCCACCGCCACCGCTACCACCGCCACCGCGCAAATGGGAATTCCGGCCAACTCGGCGGCGCCAACTTTCCGCGCCTGCTCGCAGTCTCCGGACCTTTAGCCCAGCACTCCGCTCCGTCTCTCTCCAACACACGACCGCCACAGCCCACGCATTTCACCAGGTGCTAATGCGACCTTATCTATGTTATTTTCTTTACACGTAGTATAGTGAAAGTATGTATGAAAAGAAAGTTAAGTATGTATGAAAAAAAATTGATTTCGATATGTTGACGAAAATACACATTTTGGGATCACCTGGAGCCGGAAAGCTTTTTTCAATTCATCTGTTTGTCAACAACACTAGTGCTTCAATCGTTGATGATTTGAAAAAAAAAATAATTGATATTCTCCAATCAATGTGGCTGATGTCTCGGCCTCTAGAATTTGAAACGGATATTTTGATTCTCCGTAATGTTTACATGAACTCCGGAGGACGTTTTCGATGTTTTCTAGAATAAATAGAACATTTTTTTTGCTTAAATCTCTGAATTAAAAATAAATGTTACAGTTGTGTAGACTCTTCTTTTTACAACATTATTCAAATTAGAACTTCTTTTCTAACTAAAATTTATTCTTTGTAATTAGATCTTTAATTAATGTCAAGTTCAATTTATCTACTTACTTTTTCCTGTAGCCCGTCTAAACCCTTTCCATGTATTAGCAAAAAATGCCGGAGTCTAGTGAGGGGATTGCGCCTAGTCCTTCTTTAAGGAATTGCTCAGAGTTGATGGTGGAAAGGAAACGTGTATTACGACATCAAGCAGGCAGCAAGGCAGTTGGTGGCCTCGTTTCGCCTTCTCAGCATGGGATTTGATTTGATTTACTTATCGTTAAACAGTACAGAAAATAATGTCTGTGACATATGGGGAATACTTATGAATGTAGTCCACGAATACAGTATTTGAGTTCTTATTTAATGCTCAATGACGAAATCTTGAGTACTCCTTTATTATGCCTGGAAAAGGAGCGCAGAACTCGTGACATTCTTGTCATTAGCACATTGATAGAAGTGCCGCACATTAAAGGAAACTGGTGAGTTTGGAAACGAGAACGATGGATTAATAACGTGGGAAGAGAGAGACTGCGTCATAGAAACAGCACGCTTAGTCCGATAAACGTTGAAGCTAAGCACAACCGCATTACCAAACATCCTCACCGCCTCTACCTCAAACGAAAGCGCCACCATGAAATTTCACGAGTCGCCGAACAGCGCCCTCCCCCTTTGCCGAAAATAATATCACCAACCCTTTGGCCCACTTTAGCGGCCGCCACCAAGAGACCTACGGGGTGGGAGTTACTACGGAGGTAGAGAGGAGGGTGGTGGGTGGATGGCAGAAAAAAATTGAAAAGATGTGGAGTGTGAGGATAAGGACTGTGAAGTTGGCTATTGTGGAGGGGACCGAGGTCCCGAGAGTCGTAGTAAGGGAAGAGATTTGTTAATAAGGATCTTGACCGAAAGGAGGGCGGTGAAGGAAAGAAATGTTAGGGTCTACCACGAGAACTACTAGAATGGTAGGGAGATCACGGAGAGAAGCAGAATGACGATGAATATTACGGAAAGACCACAAAGATGACGAGGAATATCGTGACGAGTGGTGAGGCGTAGAGGGAAGGAAACGCGCCAAGGCGGTTGAGAGGGAGGTCCGAGTCGAGTGGGCGGTGCAGGTGGGGTGGGTGGGTAAATGGATGAAGGAGGTGGAGGGCAGGGCGGCGCGGGAACGGTATCCATGGCGCGAACACAATTGCGCGCGAGGCGCCGCGCATGTGTGACCGCAGCAAATAAACGAGCGCATGTTCGCCACGAGCAAAGCTGCTGCCCGCTCCGCCTGGCCCGCGCCAGCGGCCGGGGGCGGCGGTGTGGCGCGATGAGAGTGGGAGAAGGGGGAGCGAGGCGGGACGGAGCGGGACGGGGCGGGGTGGAAAGGGACGGGTTTGAGCAGTATGGAGTGGAACAGGATGGAGCGGGATTGGGCAGAGCGGGGCGGATGTGGCGGAACGGAGCGGAGTGAAACAGGCGGGGTGGGGCGAGGCGGAGCGGAGCGGGGCCGGACGAAACGGGACCAAGCGGGGCGGATCGAAGCGGAGCGGAGTGGAGCGTATGGAGCCGGGCGGAAAGGAACGGGCCGGGCCACGCCGGGGCAGGGCGGGGTGTAGGTGCAGTGGGGCGGTGGCGGAGCGATGCCGCGGTGGTGCACTCACCGCCCCCGGAGCGTCGGATGAAGAGATCGCGTGCGTGCGGTTGAGAGCGCGTGTCGTGAGACGGTTAGTCTTGGAAACCTTCAGATTGTCCAGCCCGTGTAAAACATTGTCCAACTCCGGATATCTGAATGTCGGGCACTGAAAGAAGCTGCAACGAATGTGACTGGAAATGTTCATTGGAAATATTTGTCTAGATCCAAGTACAGATGAAGTTAAGAAACAAATAAAAAATTTAGTGCTTATTTCCAAATGAAGATCTCTATTGCATATTTTATTTCTGATTAACCTGACTTCCTGAACCAGTATATTTGGCAATGTACAGGAATTTAATCGTGCAACTCCATTATTAAGTCTTCTCTTTCAGAAAAAAATGTAGTAATTTGAAAAATTAATTTCCATTAATTATACGTAAATTACTGATCGCATCTGATCGCCATTTGCAGTAACACATGCCACAACTTAAATATACGTTCATAAGAAAAGTTCCCAACTAAGGGATTTGAAAGATTAGATATCATCCTTTCGTTATAATATGATACAGACATTCACTTACCAGTTGTAGAATTCTCAGTTTTATCACGAAGTATATATGTAATGCATAAAACGTCAGGTTTGTAAGTACGGTATCAAGAAGTTTCATTTGCAGTTTGTTTTCGCCAATATTAGTTTCTTAAAAGTGAGCACGACCTCCAGCCAGAGGCGCGATGTCTTCGCCTTCCCTTCACGCCACTCCCCGCCCTTTCCTGCCCCGCTCCTTCCTTATTCCACACCTCCCCGCATCGTTCCACTGCCCCGCGCCATGAAAGTCCGTGAGACGGTTGCTGTAAGCGGCAATCCCCGGAGCCGCCTTTTGCTTTTGCTCGCACTGCTCGTTTCCCCGCCCCCACCCCCGCACCAACCAACTGCTACCGCCAATACCATTGCCGCCACCACTATCGACGCCAGCCAACTCAGAATATTTAGAGAGCAACTAACGGCCTGTAGCACCCAAAGTGTTGCGGAAGAAAACCACACAATATGGTTTTCCAAAATGTAGCACGCACACTGCTCAAGAACAAAAAGAACCACTATCACATAACGATGCAATAAATTAAATTTTTTTAACAAAAACACTCTTCACGATTATTGCAATAACACAGAATATTCAGTAACACAGTTATTTAATACCAACTGTATGAAAAAGTTGCTCATCCATAACAAGTGAATAGAAATTTTTTAATGATATGTGGCTTTTCCGTGGAGCCTTGCTGTCGCATAACGCCATGTCGGAAGCAGTAACTCACTGCTCTTGAGAATTCAGTCGCACGCCCGGATGAGAGTAGTGAGAAATGCTCAATCAAATATTTAAATTTTCAGTCCAAATTGAAACATTTATTGTTTTGGAGTTTTATCGAGAGCCAGGTATCAAAGGAAACCAAAGATCACTCTCACGTAGACGAAGGCGGCTAATTTTCTTTCAATTTCTACAATCATTGGAAATTAGTAAGATAAAAGGTTTTGTATATTTCCCGAGTTCCTGAGCTTCTATGGGAACCGTAGACACATCTCACATGGCTGAAGGCTGCAAAGTTCTCTTTCCATTTCTGCGCGTATCGGAAATGGAAAAATATAAATAAACCCGGCACACACTCACAACGGCTGTGAGCCCGTCGGTTCGTTCTGGCCGAGATTGCAGGAATCTATCAGCGTATGAAAGATTGTGATGACTAATACACGTAATGTGATTACGGATGCATTACATGATCACGCATTACGTGGATAGGAATGGAACGCTGCTATGCGCAAATGCATGCCCTAACAAACGGGCACGGAGCGCGCACTATCTCATCTTCCTTTTCCTTTTTCTATCTCACACACACACACACACACACTAACATGCACTACACTACACAACATGCCGGGAGACCGGTTAGGAGCTCAGAACTGACCTAGCTGACGCGGTGCCCGCCTAGTTGGGAGAATACATGGTTAAGGAAAAAATGCATGCTCTAACAAACGGGCACGGACCGCGCCATATCTATCTTTCCTTTACCTTTTTTCTATCTTCACACACACACACAACACACACACAACACACACACACACTACATGCACTACACTCACCACATGCGCGAGACCGGTTGGAGCTCAGAATTGACCTAGCTGACGCGGTGCCCCGCTATGGAGATACATAGTTTAAGGAAAAAACCTCATAAATCGACGTTAGGTCGGCGCCGGATCTCGCCATAGAGCGGGGGAAGACCACCGCTTCTTCCGAGTAACAACATGCCCTACACTTACGACACTAAACACCTTAGTAGTTGATGTGTCTGGAATCACAAACAATCAATCACATGATATCAATTTCCAACTTCTAAATAATTGAGATCGTACTGTGGAAGTGTCAAAAATGTTCCTAAATTTTCAAAGTTCATTACCGAGAAATGTTAGATTTTAATTGTAAAATACCGCTACTGATCCCATTTTCTGTGCGCCATATTGTTTTGTCAGCACTCGAATTGTGTGCCATCAACTCACGAGCTTCTGAAAGCTCGCGTTTTAAAGAGGATACCCTACAATTTTCCGTTCATAATTTATTGACAGCGAATTTTTGTCCGGTGTAGCGTATGCGGGGGCGGAGACTGATGAGGCTGAGCGAGAGGGACCTGCGTGCATTATTAATAACCGGTAATTGCATCGCAATTTTCGAAGTGCAATTCAACTCAAGTGTGTTTAGTGAAAAAAAAAAAAAAATCCCCCGTGCGTTGCGTTCCAAACAGGCGCGCGCTCCTAAGCCTCGCGAGCTAATGAAGGGGCGACATTTACGCAGTAAACCGTGGCCTTTGTGAAGCAATATAAATAAAAACGTTCTTTTGAAGTACACATGCTTATTGGCTTGTTTCGTCATGAGGAAATATTATTTTTTTGAATGCAATAGACAGATTAAGTCCAAGTACTTAATGAACAAAGCGCTAAGCTCGTGTTATTTAGTAGCTGTGGACCCTTTAACTTCTTGAATATATATTTACAGTGCGCCAGCAAAATCTCTCCGCAGTGGCATCGTGCTGGTGAGACTGCTAGCAAATGAAATTATATTAGTAGCACAAGCTACTTGTATATCTTGTAACGAAAGAAAACGTAAATTGCGTACTCACCACAATCATACCAGAGGCTGCAAGTGCTTTCCTCGTTAGTTCTTTTCCAGTCATCTGGTTGCTACCAACATAAATGCAATTTAAATAAAATGCCTAGACTCGGCTCGGAGAGGCGGCTGCGGAGAGACTTCCCATGCGCACTGTACATCTATGTTTGAGGTGCACAAAAACGTATTTGGCACCTGGATGATAAATCTTAGGGTATTTTATCAGTAAATAAAGATTATTTTGTCTCTCATTACTATCTGTTATTAAACGTGACCTGAAAGACATATATAGCTTTCGAAATATTAACCCTAATATTGCCATCGGTGCAGGAACATTACCATTTCACGCTGCCTTAAAGCCCCCATCACGAAGGAAAGTGTTCATACAGGATAAGTGCATTCTATGAAGAGAGGCTGTTGAGGCAGAGAGGAGAGAGGGACTTTGCACCGGGTCGCACTGTGTGGGCGGAGAATCTCGAAGTCAAAGTAAATTGCTTTGGATTGTACAAAATGTAGTTATAACTTGCAATATTATTTTCAATGATTTTGGTGTGCAGAAGTTTTGTATGAAATTGATTTATATCGTTATTTTGCTATCAACGTTCATGGCTTTCAGAAATTCAATTTATATCTGAATATGAGTATATCCGAAATTGGTAATTAAAGTATAATGAATAACACCGTTTCAAAAATGTCCATATATACCGATTTAGCTATATCGATAAACGGCTCCAAATATAATATTTTCCCTGGAGTTTCAGTAATTTTACTGTTTCTTTTACTACGTATTTCCTTTTTTATTTAATCGATTTTCGGTAATATTTTTGGAACAATACACAATCAGATATGCCTTGCAAAAATGTTCTAAACGGTTGCCACAATGTTTTGTGTGCTTTTTTAGGAAACAAAATAAACACATGGAATTGGTTTTCGGGTGGCCGTGAATTCACCCTGTCATCTGCTCCTAGGAAAAACCGCATGTATTTTTGATAACGGCCGTAATATCTGCTTCGTATTACGTCTGATTTTGAAAGCTCGTTCACCACATGAGCTTTCATTCGCCCGGGAGTGTTGAAAGGATAGAAAAACCGAAAAAAACAGACAATTCAAAAGCCTCGCACAGCGTTTTAAAACTCTTTTTAAAGGAAAAAGAGAAAGGGGCGAAAATCCATACATGAAAAATTCCGTTATCTTCTCGTATGACTAATGCAAGGCAGTATTTTCATCTATTCCCCATAAATCACGCGGGACAGTTGCAGACGTGATAAATGTGAACGTGGCGGCTCCCGGAGGTGCGGGTGGCGCGGTGCGCGCTGGTGCGCGGGTGGTTGTGAGGTCGGTTGGAAGGAAGGCGGGGGCGAGAGTTCGACGCATCGTTTTGCGGGTTGCAGAAGCGGCGGGCGATTCCCATGCGAACAAGCCTTCCATCATACGCCGTGCCAAACTCGCACCGCCCGTAAAAATACGGGTCCCTGCGACGTCCCGCCCGCCCGCCCCGCCCCACCCGCCCCAACCCGCTCCGCCCTACCGAAGCTGGGTTCCATGCCAAGTGCCGACCCCGCGTGTTTGCTTCGGGTGCCCCCGCTTCGTCCGACCGAAGTACCTGTTTCCCCCATTCCGCTTTCACAGCCCTTCCTGTTGCAAATTAAGTTCCTACAAGCGCACTCGATTTATGTAAGACTGTGGACTTCTTCGGTTATGAATTTGTATACAATACCTTCCTCAAATGAACTAAAGGCGGTGAATGAATGTTTTAGATTCCATTATAAGACATTAATCGAGAAGAAATACGCACGTCTATGGAGAATTCTCCATTTTTCTAATCCTTACCAAGCCAAGGCATTCTCATTATCCCCCTCATCTCCATCACACTAATCTGTTCCTTGCTTCATCACTGAACATGTACTGAGTGTCCGATTGCTCTGCAAGGCGTCACCGTCATCGCTATGTTAACATCATTTGAGTGTCACCTTCACCTCTGAGGAGTCATTTTCAGCTCCTTCGAACATGTGCCTCCCCTTTCGCGCTCAGCGTCTCGGTTTCATTGATTGTTTTTCTGCCGCCTCAGCTGCTATGGTGTTAATTACATTATTTTAATGAACATTAAATTGGAGACAGTGTCAGTATTTCTCCCCAGCCTGGTGGTGATATCGGGTGCTATCCTACACATCGGCTTGTGGGGCTCTTAGGTGGGACTGTGGGGAGAGGTAGAGCCAAATCTCACGCCTCAGCGGGGAAGGAACTGTCACCTCCCGGCTCTTAGCAGGCACTGCACTGCCCTACATGCGTGCACAGTGTTGACGAAAGTAGTTGACGTGCCCGAAATCACTAACGGCCACCTTTCGCCCTCCCTGCCTGGTCTCTTCCCCTCTTTACTCGTCGGCCACACCGACCGCCCTCGCCTCTCCCTCTCCCTTTCCCCTCTTCCTCTACTCCCTCTCTCTCCTCGCCCGGCGGGGCGTTGTGCTCCCCCTATTCAGAGTCCGCGTGCGAGCCTCGCTGAGAGTCCGCTGGTGGCGCTTTCTGGCGCGCCCGTCATTCTTCCGCGCTCCACTGTGACCGCACCGTTCAAGGCACCGAAAGCATTGCCATCACTTTCCCATTTTTAAGTATTTTTCCACCGCCTCACGGTTCTCCGTTATTTTGTAGATTTATTTTATCTAAATGTGTGCAAATAATAATGACCTGTTTTGTTTGCAATTTTTCACATTGTAATTTCTTTAATGAATACTTTTAAAAAAATGGGGACCGTTCAGAATTACTTTTACATAATTAATTAATATCATAACGCTTAATTCAAATTATTAATTTACACGATCACGAGTTTTGCTGAATAATTTCTGATCTTCATGCAGCACAATTCTCCATAATATTTCAGAGAGTTAATATAGAATGAAAAGAATCACATTACTACCGACTGAAAATTCATCCTTGTGTCTTAAAATATGGTTACCGCTTTGACAATCAAATTCTATTTTTTTACAAACGTTTTATTTGGGGAATATACATATTATATTTGGTGAAATGTGCATGCAGTTTTTAGTATTTTAAAACCAGAAATAATTTATTTTTAAAATCACACTGGTTAAATGTGAACAGATATTGTTACGCTCTAGTTATTTTTCGGGGGCGTAGAATTACTCTAATTTTTAAAAAAAGTTATTTTTACTTATTGTGGGTTGTGCTGTCAAATAAGACTAACTTAAAAAATTACTTTACTTCTGCGTAGTATTGTTAAACAGACGACCAAATGCTTATTATCTAAATATATTAACCATGTATGAAAAAGCACTAACCAAACTCTTATTTTTTACAGGTAATTTTCTACCCATGCAGCCAAGATGTGAAGGTATTTGGTGAGTCGTTTGATAGTTTTCAAGCCCTTCAAGCAGTTTGGTAATAATATTATTGCTTGGAAATTATATTATTACTCATGGATTACATAACAGGCAAGTACAATTGAGAAACACAGAGTAAAACCAATCACGGAACGTTTTCCTGAGCGATCCCGTACCGTATTTTTGTAAGAAAGTTCTCTTTTTCCTGTTGAACTTTTTTAAATACTTGAAACAAAGTTTCGAATAAAATTTTATTTTCATATAATTTTTAGCATAACATTTAGATACATGTGAGTATACGAGAGAGTTTCTGCAAATCATCACTAAAGTTCATATGTCAAGTCAAAAGAAGAAGCAAATAGTTTTTTTAAACAAACGCAGAAACGTATTCGAAAACACGTATTCGAAAACGTATGCGAAATGAAAATATTATGAACCTAAGGGGGAACTTTCCCCAAACATTCCATAAGTGGTGTTTATAGTTTGCATGCTTTCACGTAACTGAAGCGCCGCCAGCGAAGTTTGCATTTGCCCACGCATCCCACTGCCCTTTCTATTTTCCTTCGCCATGCCTCTGCCGCACCCTGACCCCTGCGTCTCTTCCCGGTCGCTCCACCCTCGCCCCGCCCGCCCGTCCCCACCCACCCCACCCCACCAGCCCAACTACACCCGCTCCGCTCGCCCCGCCCGCCCCGGGTGCCTTTTCCGGGGGGGGGGGGGCCCGCCCCCCCCCCCCCCCCCCCCGGGCCCCCCGGGCCCCTGCCCCGCCCTGCCCCGCCCTGCCCGCCCCGTTATGTCCCACTCTCTTGCACCCGCGCTCTGCCGCTCCGCGCCGGGTCGTTTTCAGAAGCGTTGCCTGAAATATCATTGCGTGTTTGCATCCACATATGCGAATAGAATCTGGGACTGCGACTATATTTCAGCATGACACGTTTTTATTTCCTTTGTGTGTCGTAAGCCGCCGCTGCTGTCGCCAACGCTTTGCGTCCACTGCCGCCATTGCTGGCCCCACCGTCCCCACCAAGGAAACGGAATTGCCGCTGCCGTCATCATTGCCCGTTCTCGAACTCTCTGAGAGAAGCTCAATACCCAGGACTTCGACTTAAGAAAGTTCGAGATATCGAGTTATCGGGATCGCGTTTTCTGTGTCGAATATCGAGGTTCCATGGCAACGCCTCCAACTCTACTTCCGCTTTCGTCACCGCCTCCGCCGGTACCACCGCCCCCTCCCTCACGACCTCTATTTCGCCCGCGCAGTCCCCCGGGCGGGGCGGGTAGCTAGTGGTCGTTTGAAATTTTCGGTTGTGTAATGTTGTTTCCGAAACACGCGGGACAGGCCAACCGAGATTGCAGCATTTAGTACCGTTGAACTTTGCTGATGTTGTCATTTATATTGTAACAAAACTGTTATTTACTTACTTATTCAAACTTGACAAATCTTGCGCTATACAGAAACACATATATTTTCAATAAAATAAGAACTTTCGGTAATGTTGTATTAATAAGTAAATTTATAATTTAATCGGCAATATATAAATTATTACTTCTCTTTAAAAATTCAACTTCATTTTTTGAATAATTCCTTCTTAAACTGCAAATCATACTTATTTCTTTCTTTTTCAATTAAGCTCCCTTCTCTAATTTTCATTTCGTCTATGCCCTCTTTAATGCTGTTCTACCGTACGCTTGCCTTCAAAACTTCCTTATCAATTTAATAAATTCTTGTACTCCCTACTTTCTCGTACCTCTCATCATTTCCGTAATTGTCATAAACAACTTTGTTTTCACGGTTTGTAAAGTCTTCCCTTCTTTTTTCTTTTCTGAACATTATCATCATTATTCTTTGATAATTAATTTTACGGATTGTTAGGTCGTTATTCGAATGTTAGGTTACATTGTTGGACATCTCTACGATAATTGTACATTTTGTCTTTCATAAGATATCAACAATACAAAAAAGTTGTGCTTATTTAAATGACATATTGAGACAACATAATCCCTTTAATGGTGAAGAGTTTGAATTAATAATAAAAGTGTTATCGTTCACATTATCTTCCCCTAAACAGGTGCTCCTTTCCTGATTCGGATGGTCTCCTCTTTCACCGGTGTCAGACCAGCACAACCCCGACATCACGCTCCAAATATACCTTATTCATTTTAACGTTCTAGTATCTGAAATACACAGAGTTGCATCAAATGCGGACTTTTTATCAGAGCTTTTCGATACTAACGCTTAGGAAACTGCGTTGGTACGAAATATCTCCCCGTCAATCAATTCAGCGCACGTGCCAACTGATCGTATGCGATAATATTTCGAAACGTATGCTTTCCGTGGCCAGGGAAGGTAAATTTCAATAGTGTTATAAAACAGTTTAAACGTTAATTCGTGAGCATGTCTGGCAATTGCAACGAATATTTAATTGAATTCCTTTCCGCATTTTAATTTAGTATTTTTTCATCTAGAATGTATGGAGTATGAACACCAGACCATCGTCTCCCAAGTAGTAATACGAATAAAAGAACGTTGTATCTGTTGTTACATTGTTTCCAGCTACGCGACTTACAAAATTGAATGAGAGGGATGTCGCTTAAGGATGAATTAGTACCAAGATAAAGGTGTCAACTTGTAAGGAACGAAGAGAAAGGATATAGTGAGAGAATAATTTAAAGAATGTCCCAATTATTTTGAATCAAATATATGTGGAATATGTTTTCGACCAATACAAACTATGAATTACCAATTTTCAGACCCCCTACCCCCAATTTTATAAAAAACGAGGGTTTTCAAATTTATTTTTTCTTTACAAACTGCACTCTTTTAACATCAGAAGTGGGCAGGAATGCCTTTTAGAATATTAAATAAAAAATAATAATTTAGATTATTTTTTGTGAGAAATTCGAGTTTTTCAACTATTTAAATAAGCAAAAATCCTAAAATATATTTTATTAAAAAAAACTCTCAGAGATAATTATTACAGAAAAATTATATTTCATGTAATTTTATGCCAGCCAGGTAGTTTTTTGAGAAATGAATATCTTAAAAAAACAACATGTTTTTCACAGAGCTGAAATAGATTGATGGATGAAGATTAGGTGACGATGATGTGAATATTTAAACGGAGGATTAAGACATAAGAAATGAGAATCCCCCGAGAAGGCCTGCAACTAATTCTGTCTGTCAATAAATTCCACATTGATCGACTGGGTATGCAACACCCAGCGAGGGAAGTTAAGAGGTGAGGAAACTTCACCACAGGGTGCACCTGTTTCTCGGAGTGGCGTCGTATTCCGTCTTCCGCCTCAACATTTCCACTTCCATGGCAGCAAGCTCTTTCCACCGATGGGACCCGTTTTCGATCCCTGGCTTATCCTTGCTGAATATCTTGGCAAAGCGACCTCTCGGAAGGTTTTCTCGAGGTTCTTCCGTTCACCTGCCTCTCATTCCATCATTTTTCACCGTCACTCACTTCAATATTAGCGCTCCCGTCTGCACAATAGATCGTCCCTCAATGGCGCCTCAATGACATCAGCAGTTGTAGGGACCCTAATCGTATATAATATGAACAGAATTGCCCCGCGATCGGTGAGCGGCGGATTAGGTGGCTTAGGACATCAATTGATGCATGCCTCTGATCGCGAAGCCATAGGGTTCGAGTCCCGATGGTGGTGTGATTTTAGGTACTAGCTACGTAACCAGGTCGGATTCAGACTCTGTCTTGAGGAGAACTCAAGTGACCGACTGCACAGATTTCGGTGGTTTCTTCGATTAACACCAAGCAAATGCTGGAGCAGTTCCTTAACAAACAGTTCATGGACCGTACGCGGTCTTTCCATCCGCTTTCCCGACCTAGTCTCACCCCTTACTTACACACACTTGTACTTACATGCACTAGACTACCATACATGCCCGGAGACAAGTCGGAAACTTTGAGCGTCTTCATCCCAGCAAGCTGACGTGTAGGTTGGCACCGGATCTCACCATCCAGTGGAGGCAGATCACCGATAAGCTAGATTCCGCGCTAAAACATGCACTACACGTACGGAACTCATGAATTTAGCAGATGACACGACAGGAATCACCAATCAATCATTCAGTGGGGGAGCAGAAGCGCGGGCGCGTCGCTTTTTTGTTTCCGGCGGCGGAGGCGCGGCCAAACGCCCGACGCGTCGCTTCTGCGTTCCCCGCACCCAGCGCGCCGCGCCGAGGGAGCACGCCGAGCGGTGCGCGTGTGCGTGTGTGTGTGTGTGTGACGCCCGGGTGGGAGGAGAGGTGTGCGTGCCTGCAGGAGGTCAGCGGGTTACTGGCCCTTCAAGGCCGGTGCGCGCAGGGCCGCTTCGGAGTCGACGACACGGCCCCCGAAAGTGGTAAGGGGGACGCGAGGTGTTTTGAGGAGGGTGGCGGACATCTTAGGATAGCAGAAGTACACTTTGCGTTTGCCGCCTTCCACTAAAAGGTGTACGGAGTTGACAATGCACTTCGTTAGTTAGGAGTCGCAATCACCCACTTGTCAGAAACGTTGGTTTGTTGTGGAAGTTATAGCTCTCAAATACGTACTTAATGGGTAAGATTCAGCCTTGCAATTACGTGTTACCCAACGTTATAGCTGACAATTCTTTTCAGATGAATCCGAGATAGGCGTTCAATCAATCCGCCATTTTGCGATATAACACCTGCTCACTTACTCGATCGTGGAAGGATCAGTCGGAAATTCGTTCACATAATCTTTTTAAGCTCGAAAAGTGTGCCCTTTATTAAAATATCCTCTACTATTTACATAATGAAAATTGAATCTCCACGTTAGGATAAGCGCCATTCTTTGAATTGCGAAAATTTGACAATATCTGAATTAATTACCGATGCGACCAGGATTTGGAAGTCCCCTAAGCGGCCTCCAACCATGTGACAGTTGCGAATGGTTTCCTTAGATATCCAGAAACTCGGAATAATAGGAAATTCAGGAATTATTCGGTTTCATCTGTGAATCATCGAAATTTGATCGCCGTTTTAGAATAAAATGTATACGTCATAGTCATTGCAATATGGAAATCCGACATTGTCGTGGTGCAAACTCATGACGATTATTTGCCACGCATATTGAAAGCAGGCGACGCGTCTTCCTCTTCGCCAAGTTGGCAGCGCCGGGGCCGGAAGAGCGCGGAGGTGCGTGGGGAATTGGTAAGGCGATGTGCGGCGCGGTCGGTTCGAACGCGGTGAAAAAAAAAGGCAGCGGCGACGGGGAGAGAGGGGTGCACGCGTGCGGTAGATTTTTGAGGCTTCGCAATGCCCGAGGCTTTAGCTTGAGGGTCTGCCGCGCCACTCCGGCAGATGAGATCGATCGTTCTTCGTTGCGCCGAATTTCGGCGACGGTGTTCACGTGTTCTCTGCACTTGCTGCCATTTCTTACTGCCCCCTCTTTTTCCAGCTGCCTGTTTCACGAGGTGCGATTCGGGTTCCTGATGTCAATAATTATAAACGTTTCGTGACTTCCCACCTCGGTTATTTCGTTGCCCGTTGCTGTTCTTCCACTATTTGTTTAGGCGAGGAGTCTTCTCTAGATCACTCAAAGTATTAAATATATGATAGTGATTGTTGTTCTATCACACTTTCTGTTTTCTTCATTTTTTTGATATTTGCATTTTTATCTCTTTTTACGAAACCACATGCACGTTTTACATCTCCCAATTTGTCATTCTAATATCTTCTCTCTTCTCATTGTCTTATCCACGTGCATTCACCTGCTTGTACTTAAATGGAACAATATAGTAATGTCAAAGGCTTAAATCTCGAGAAATGCTATATATTTTATAATAAATATTCCCAATCCCTCTTCCGGTAATACGTGATTAATTTTCTTTAATCTGTGAAAATGTCATCTCTAAAATGGAAACGTTGATCATCACTGCATTCCGGCGCGTCCTTCCTCGCCCCTCGCTCCCTTGGCGCTTGTTCGCCCGGGTGCAGGCGCGGCGTAGCCGTCGCCAAAAGGCGCCCAGCCGCTCGGCTGCGGGTTCATAATAATCCTTTAAACGAATTCGATATTTCACGTCATGGATCCGGCTTAGCATTTCACTTACAGAACAGGCGCTTTGTTCGCGCGCGGCGCCCCCCCCCTATCCACGCTCCGCCACGCCCACGCCGCGCTGTGCTGGGCCGTGCTGCTGCGCGTGCAGCGGGGAATTTCCGGGCCGGCGCACAGCTTTTGGGAGTTGAGGAGCACTTTTGGAACGGGACGCGCCGACCCCTGCCATCTCCCTCGACTGTACACCCTAGCCCCGCCCCGCCCGCGATCGTGGC
>BOPP01000001.1:4136667-4153444 GCA_017312745.1 Gryllus bimaculatus
CTCCAGACATTCTTTAGGCTTCCCTGTTAAACAAATGTTGACATCATCTTGAATGAAAAATGAGAAGATGAAGATGATTCCGCCACTACGGAATAGAAGGTCGTGTCTACCAACAAACGTTGTCTCATTTGTTTGCTCCCAGTACTTTGCCTGACGGAGCCCCTCGTGCGTCGGTAGCTAACGTTGGCCCTACCTGCGCCTCCCCAACAGCTTGCCACCTGCGCCGCCATTCACATGCAAATGGCGCCTGGGACGCGCGTGTGACTGGCGAACGACCATTCAGATTGAAATGGCGGCTGCACGCGTCGGCGCGTCTTTCCCTTTTCACCGATCCTCAAAAAGGTAAATAGCGCCTCCGGGAAGTCTGGACTTAGGCCGTGGAAATTGGTAACATGCGCCCGTAGATACAGGTTCGAATTCATGTTTCGACATCTGGTTCGTCTTTTTACTCCTCGGTTGGAAGAATTAATCTGGCTATCCGTCACGGTATCCCATTTTCCAAGCGTTCCCGTGTACGTTTGGTGTGGCTGGAGAGAGGACGGAGACGATAATAGAAAAACCCGCGGATAGTGCTCGAACATTTCGTCTGATAATGATAGGAGAGAAGGAGAAAAATGACAGATTGAAGCACGCTGGGAAATAACCCATCCCCAAAGTTCAGTTGCCGCGCTAAACATTTCCCTTCTTTTTCTTGTTTCTTATTTTACTTGGAGCTCGGAGGATCTTGCTTGCGCTCGTCCGTTGGCCAGTGCTAATCGCGAAAGGCGCGGTTGGGCGGGCGGGGCGGGGGGGCGGGTAGGGCGGGCATGCCTGTGGTGTGTCGTGGTCTCGCATTTGAAACAACGGCGCGTGTTCCGCCTCATAATCTGCGCCGTTCCGCCCGTTTTGCTTCGGGCTGTTGGCGGGTGGCTGTGCGGCGCGTTGACGCGGACGGCGCGAATGGGGCGTGGGATGGCGCGGACGCGGGGGGCAAGAGGCTGCGGCGGCGAGCGGTGGCTCACGCCGGACGGTTGTGGGAGGAGGGAATGGAGGGTTTTGAACAAGCGAGCCGAAGGGGAAGAGGGCGGACGCCACGAGGAAAGTGGGTGGACGGATGGCGTTTTTAGGGATTGGTCCATCCTCGTCTTCCGCCCTCTGCCGCGATGAAGATTTACTCGCGCGGATTGTTGCGACGCGCTCAGCGTTCGTTGCCCTTACCTCTCTTGGGGGCGATGAGGGATTGATGCCGGAGCGGATGGACACCGTTGATAACTCTGTGAAAACACCACAAAAGCGACCCGGGGAAAAAGGTTTGCGAATGGAAGAAAACCGCGACTTGACAGTTGTTATTTGCTTGTTGGGGAATGGATAAGTGGAATGAGGAGTTTGTCTTTAACGGAAAGGAAAAACTTTGGTTCCCACAAAACCTTGCTGGAGTATATGTTTTAAATTTGGACTTTTTTAAATTTTTCAGAATCCCCTTTCTCCCTTTTTCCGTTGTGTGGCGGCACCAGTTGCTTCACGGCGGGGCTGGTGGTTTTGTTGGCATATGCGTATGTATTGGGGCTTTCATTAATATGCGGTTGGAATATAGTTCTGCAACAATTTATTTATTTTAGAGCTTTACACGGGTTAAAAACAATGTATTTTGGCTGGAATACACAACATGATTTCACCATTATAAAATGAGTACAGCTAATGAACTTCAAATAGTCACTATGTAAGTAATGCACCACTAGGAAAATATACTGTTCAATATAATTAAATATTTTACATCTTTACCCCTCTATTTACTGCACTAAACCTGAGAATGCTTGTACCGTCATTATATTTGCACGATTCGATATCACAGCTTTCAAGTCTTTGGTAGTTGGTCTGGAGTGTGTTGATGGAGTTGCAATCGATCTACTGGGAGTAGTCGACGTTTCGCCGACTAGCGTGAGAATGCAGGAGATAGTAAAGTTATAGTTAGCGAAGTGAAGAGATCTTCTTTTATGTTAGACGATTGGGTGCATTGAAATGCAGAGATTGGTGGCTATATATAAAAGATTTATCCAGCAATCGTCCATGCATTCATTTTCTAAGAAATTTTAATGATTATCATTGCATGTGATGCATAACGGTTTTAAGTTAAGGCGGATAGAGATAATTTATTCTTTGCGTATATATATATATATATATATATATATATATATATATATATATGACATGCGTGTATATATCTATGTAAATGTAAAATACATCAATTACATTTTCAGAATATGATTAACTTTGTGATTCTCAGAAATGTGATTTGATTGCATTGTTCCATAATTTCTTAACATTCTTCGTATTATCATAGCTGAGAGAATAATCACTGAAAGGAATGAAACAATATTTTTGAATTTTTATGTTTTTCAAATAGGTCATTTCGTAGTACTTTTGAGTTGTAACCTTTGTGCAATGTATCGTATGGGGCCAGCTAGTATTTTATGTAAAATGATATGAAGACTGTGACCAAGAAATCCGTTGATTACTTCGGAACAATGAAGAAGTATTCTAATACAAAACTGTTCTGTAACATGTGTATCAACAATGTACATCCATGTTACAGATAATAATTGCATATCAATTTATTTTGTGAAACCCACGGAGCTTTCCTTCGAGATATCTTTATTTTCTTATTGTGATTTTACGCATTTAAAACGCCATATTTATGGACATTGTTCCCGTATCTTTTCACAAAACATTTAATTCAGAATATTTACCCAGTGGGACTGAAACCTCAATTACATTACTTCCCGTTTTCGCCTAAATCGGAGCAGCAATTACAATTGAAATTCCGCTAATATTTCTCCGTACTCATAAACGTAAACGTCATGAGAATGGAGAAAGACGCGCAGGCAGTTCTCCGAATTCAACAAAAGCAGAAAGGAGCTCGACCTGAAAGGATGTCGCGCGTCTTAAATTTATTCTCCGAGCTGGAAGGAGAACGAGAGAACCGGTTCATCGCAAGACCGACGGGTACGTCCCCCGTAAACCTCGCCTCGCCTCGCCGCGCCGCGCCGCGCCGCGCTGCGCTCCTGCAGCGCGAGCTTTCTGAGCGGACCTCTTTGCTCCGACCTTCCACTCCGACCACCCGCCCGGGCAATCGTGTTAGGATACCGTCCCATCCGCCGCTTTGCTCACTAAATTTCAATCCGCGCCAGCGGTTATGGACAAATCACCGAATCCCCGCGCCCGCTACGACTGCGTAGCGGCCAGAGTAAATCCTTATTATTTCCTACTTCGCCGATTGAATTCTCTTCGGGCGAAGTAGGTCAGTGTCCGTTGCAGTGGCCAGGCTGAATGGAGTGGAAGTGATTTCTTAGAAGCAGCCGTTGCCGGCCTTCATTCATGAACGTCATTAGCTACCACTGCACGGACATGTTTTTCTCGAGATCTGCTCAAAGATCCAGGCCTACGTTGTAAGTTTAAATTGGAGAACCTTTTGCGAAGAGAAACAGGAGAGGGAAAGAGAAGAGTGAAATTGGAAGGGAGATGCTAAGGGAAGGGGAGATGGAAATTTCTGGTAGTCGCGGACGGGGGTGGGGTAGGAAGGGAATTGAACGGGCCCTCTGATGTATGGCCAGCCAGCGTGCATTCACGTAAGCTTCGATCCTGTTGATTACGGACTCGGTGCTGTGAATAATTGCCTAAACTTCGAAAAGATAAATGAGCCGTGTTTTTGCTAAGTCTCCGCCAAAATAAAGGTTCGTTAGTTTTAATGCGGGAGATTTATTTTACGAGTACGTAACAAACCGGAGTGAAATACTTCTAAATCCACTTTTTACACATACTCGCAATGGAATTCCAATAGCCTGGATTTGTCCATCGTCGGCGATTGTTGTCGGGTCGATAATTTTGTTGTCGGGCGCTAATTAATGACCGGGAGGTATGAGCACAGATAATTTACAGTGGGTGCTGCCGCTGCCCCCGCTTGTGTGAGGGTCTCGGCTCGGAGAATGAAATTTCGATACCGCCGCGATCTAACAATACGCAATGACCCTTCGTTACGACTTAACGAATTTGTACTATTGTATTGTGTCCAACGCTCTCCCTTGTTGGATTTACGAGAGCGATAGTGTTGTTTAGGCAAATTAATGATCTCTCTTCTTTGTATATTCTTTATTATCAAGAATGTATACTAGGTGTTCCCATCTGAAATCGAAAGTTTTATATTTTAGTTGAATGCAACCTAGCTAAATTTGTAATTAATATTAATGTGTATTAAATAATGATAAAAATTAATTTTATAATATGCATTTACTCTGGTTACGCATTCTGTACGTTTTTCTATGTGAAGAATGTGAGACCCCTAAGGTGCACTAATGACTTTTAACTCTATGTAAGTTAATGGAATATAGTAATACCAACCACTGTTCCTCATTATTAAATCTAAGTCAGTCTTCAATGCGTTTTCGCATTTTCTGGAAGCAGACGGGAACAAATTAGTCATATGTCTCAGTTCAGGAAATGCTACTTCACTCCGTGGAACATTCTTTGGCTATTGAGAAGAACGAACTCACATATTATTTAAGAGATATTTGGGAGTTTTAATTGTTTTGCCTCTAGTGGCAAACTACACAGCTTTTCCGCTCCTTCTGCCCTTCCCAGACCTGCGACCTACATCCCCCCTCCTCCTGCGCCCTCCTCTTGGTACCTGTTGAATCGACCATCGGCAATCGACCTTCTGGGCTGAGAAAGTCACACAATCATTGTGCATTTGGTTGTCTTCACCCTTTATGACCATTTCTCTCTCTCTCTCTCTCTCTCTCTCTCTCTCTCTCTCTCTCTCTCTAAACCATTCGAAGATATTTGTAGTCCGGTATTTCTCACATCATTTTTATTTTGAGCATCTTCAGTTTTGTATTCGTGTAGCAGTAATGGTTATAGGCAGACATTAATCTTTGCACTACACACCAGTTGTTTAGTTTCTTTCGATATTTGGATTGAATATATATTTTCATTGTCATTAAAAATTGTGTATTAAAAAAACAGAATACACTTGGATTTTCGACTTAAAAAATAAAATTTGGGCAGTATTTGTGACAGCTATGAATGTGGATTTAATTTATAAATGTGGCATGTACATAAACGTTTACCTTTAGTTTGGTTTACTTTTCAATTTTCGATATTCCAACAACCGCAACTTTTATCTGGAGGTGAAGTTTTTGCCATGAAAATGAGGCAGTGTCACATCGCTTCTGTTGGAGCAGCGATCGCCAACCGCTGTCTTCGCTCGCCCAAACAAGCGCCACTGCGTCCGCGCGTCGCTCTGCGGGAGGGGGGGGGGAGGGCGGTGGCTGCGTTGGATTTGTTGTTAATCGTGTGATTTGGAACGCTCCCAGAACGAGAGAGGAGGGTGATGTATGTGGTTTCCAGATATGCTGTTGTATGACTAATTACTTTAACGTATTCCAAAATACGAGTCGTTCATGTAATCAGTAATTACCGAATGAATTAATGATGTGTTGTTATGGAGAAACAGACGAGAATGGAATAAATAGGCAAGGGTTGAGGGAACCTAGGGGAAGATAATGGCGTTTTGGAAATGTGATGTTGGTGTGATCACTTCAAATTAGATAATTGACAGGACGTGGGTGCTCGTATATTTTTTGTTCAGTTCTTATTGTATGCCGAAGCCTGTTAGTATCAATTGAACATTTGTGTAGCAAAATACATTAACTCGCTGAACTTTACAACTATGAAGCGACATACCTTTTAGTTAAGAATTACTTACCGCGCGGATTTGAATTTGCCTGCTTGAATAATTGACAGGCATTGCGCATTGTTGAATGAATGGTATGAATATTTCGAAAAGTACCTATTACATAGCGCGGTAGAGTGAATATATTACGCGGGAACGTGCATTTCACCGGAAGCATAAACGCTGACTGGCTGTATTCCAGCGCTCTGATTGTTGATGTAGAGTGAATGCTGCCCGTAAGCTTTAACTCGCTCGTTCATAATCATCAAAGTCTCCAGCTTTACTTCTTTTTTTTCATGGCAAAACGTAGCTTGCGTTTTCCCGGCGAGTAGTTTGTTTAATGATTAATATTATGAAGAGGTCGTTCTAAAAAGGGGAAAATAAAATACTCTTTTCTAAAAAGCGACGCGGATCTCTGGCAGTGAAAAGGGCCTGCCGGAGAGCAGTTGCGAATACGGGCTCGGCGAGGGCGGGTGGGGGCGTTCTCTTCTGAATATTTTTTTTTCCGCGTACGTTCACGGACAAAGAGCCGCACTTCGGCTCATTTCACCCGAGCGACTAACCAAATGCGGCTGCTCTCTAGGTGTCTCTCCCTCTCGCATCCCCGCCCCCCCCTTCCCGAGACCGCCTCCGCAGAGCGAGGGGCTGCGGAAATATGGGTGCCATCCATCAGCCGGAAGGAAGCGCTCGCCCCCCTCCTCCGGCCGCGCCACGGCCCAGCCGTCCTGCCCCTTCACCTACGCACGGATATGAGTTATAGCGATATTGCAGGGAATTGCGTGCAATTTCGGGGACTGCGACGCGTATCTTCTCAGCCACTCATTCCACCCGCTGGCCAGCGGCCCCTGTCTCCCGCCCAGACGGACTGACCATCACCCCGCCCCCTGCACGGCCCCCTACGTCGGCCCTTGTCGCGCGCGCTCGTCTCCACGGCCCCTGCTCTCGTCCATTGAGTAGGTAAATAAAACGCTCGTATTTCAGGCGGCCGTGTCTCCGCGAGCGGCGAGGACGCGGGGGGGGGAGCGGGGCCGTGCTGGGAGAACAGAGGACGGCGCTGGAGAGGCGGAAGGCCGACGGGGGTTGGGCCGCGTGCACAGGAGTGGCGTGGAGAGAGCACTGGAGGATGGTTGGCAGCTCGTCAGTTTGAAGCGAGGCGACGCGGCGCAGCGCGGCGCGGCGCGGCGCAGGAAGTTTCGAGAGATCGATATGTATCGCAGCGGCGACGGGCGCGTCGCTGGGGTGCGGGCTGGCGCGCCGTCCCGTCCCAGGGAAATACGCCAGATGTACACGACTGATACAGCGGAATATTAGATTCTGTTGTTCTGTCCCTCTAATGCCCCTCCCTTTTCAGCGATCTGGCTCTCACGAGTTTCCCGCCCTTCTTTTTCACTCTTTCCCGCCTCACCATCTTTGCTACCTGTCCCCCAACCATCCTCCTAGTTTATGCACAACTTGCCATCAATACCACTTCCTTTCGCAACTCTGCACTACATTCTGACTCTCCACCTCCCACCCGAGTCCATTTCAGGGTGTCGATGTTCGCTTGCTTCTCTGTCTTCTCGGTCCCCTCTCGCTCCTCTCCCTATGTCTCTGTTTCCCGTCCATTTGCCGCGCGTTCCCCAGAAAGCTTATCTCGTGATTGAGGAACTAATGAATTGCTCACGGTTCCGCTAATGCGCAGTCGGGGCAAACGCTGCCGTCTCCCTCCCCCTCCAATGCCTCTGACATCCCGATCGCCTGTTCCCTCCACAACTGTTACCGCTGTAGCGACTCAGAGCGGGAGGTCTTACGGTTCGAATCCCTACTCTTGCGGATATTTGACACTACCTTCATTGCTAGGATGAATTCAGCCGCTGTCTAGAGAAGAATTGTAGTATTCAGCTGCTTTGATCGGTAATTTTCCGTGGTTTCTCCGATCAACGCTAAGCAAATGCCGGAACAGTACCGTAACAAGTGGGCCACTGACCCCACATGATCTTCATTTTCCTCTTCCTTATCCTCTCCTTTCTCGTTATTTCCTCACTCACTCACTCACTTCATGTACTACATTACCACACGTGTCCGTGGGGCGGTGTTCCCCTGGCGGAGATACCTGAAAGATGGAAATCCCTCAAGCCGATGAGATAGTCGACACCGGATCTCTCGCGATAGCGGCGCAGGGTAAGTGAACTCTGACACCTCCCGATATGTAACATGCCCTACATTTGACTAACCTTTAACAGTTGACACGATAGCGGAAATCAAAATTTGTTTACCGATTAATTGGCTACCCTGAATGCTCTGTTTAGATTATGCTGCAATCTTCTCTCAATTCCCTTATATCAAATCTCAGCACCCCACGCACGACAGACCGCTTGTTGGTTTTCACATCTGCCTTCATCAACGTCAATCTCAAATTTTATTTATTTAAAGTCAAGAAACTGTTACAACTATTTGTCTTATGGTTGGGCGAAGTGCAATCTGTACAAGTTTTCTTCAGCTCCGGAATCCCTACTCCTATATTATATTAAGTTGAATTATGATAATTTTTAATTCCATTCCCAATTCTGATTATACCACACCACAACGACGATCGAGTCGTAGATGTCCTTCTACCACTTCACCCTTCGAGACTACTGACTCAACTACCATTGCAGGCAGCATATCAGATCCCCCCCCTCCCCGCTCCCATGTTTTTCACAGACGCGACATACGCTTTGAAGATAACATTTAATCTTCAACTACCCAATTTATTTCACCATCACATGTAATCTTCACCGATGGAGACATCATTTCCACCATCAACATCCCCATTTCGTTGCCCCCGACATCACCATCCCCACAACTCGAGGCCACCAAACGCCCCTCGTCGTCTCCGTTTCCTCCGCCAGGGTGCACCGCCTCAAGTCGCGCCGCGGTATCGCCCTTCGCTGTCGCAGCGCGGCTGAGCGCCGCTGCGCGCGAGATTAATATTAAACGCGCGCCAAAGGTAGCGCGCGCGTGCCCACGGGCGCCTCCCCTTGCGAGCTCCTGAGCTAGCCCTTCTCCTGGCAGCGTTGCGCTTTGAGAATCGAATGTTTCATTGATGGCTCGTATGCAACCTGTTTGACAATGTTTGTTGCTTTTGAATTGAGTGTACTTATTTTTTGGAACGGTATTAATCTGATCCTGGGTGGCAGGTGTTGTTGACGATATTATTACTTAGATAAGAGTTTGTTTTCATAGTTTAATTTTCTGCGTAGAATTGTCAACGAACGTTTTTGAAACGTTTGTGACTATTTTTTTTTATGTACAATCCTTGTAATTAGATCATTATTTAAAGACATTAAACAGGGTGTAAATCTAATAATGTGTAACATAGGTGTAAATAAAAAAGGAGTAACGGTTTTATAAAAATATTACACTATCTCTCTAGGTACTTATTAGTTTGTGGTATACAACAGTACTAATTCGGTTTTACGACTCACATCCCTGGAAAATTCAAATGAAAAATAAATGGGAACGTGTATATTTTGCTCTAAGACTATGGAAAGAAACTACAAAAATTCGTACGTGGAGAAAGAAATTTCAAAGAGGAATCTTAAAATAGCATATTTCAGTGCAGTTTCAATTGAACAATATTTGGAGAGCTGAAAATATGATACGAAACTAATACAGGGTTGCTCCCATTCAACGTTGCGAAGAATTTAGTGCGGGATACGATGTGCAAAGAGAGTCTACGAATGACGGGTATGATAGGGACTTTAAAAAATAATTTAAAAAATAAACATTGAAAGATACCTTTTTTAGGAAAGACGAAGGGATAAGCCAAATTCCAATGTCTGAACTCATTAACAAACTGGTAGCTTATGAATGAGCTGGGGCTCTGTCATGGATTCGAGAGAATTTACAACCAAAATACTGAGTTAATTTTGGTCTGACAAAAATATATTAAATTCCTCGAAATAATGCTGCATAAATTAAAAGCAAATATAATTAATTAGAATCACGCGAATTATATAGGGAATTACATACTGTATGTTTGGAAAGGAAACCAAATCCGTTACATTACATTAGCATCGTATACAAGGTTTCAATAATGAATTATATTTTGAATAAAAACGTTTTACTTTAATAAAAGTTTTATTTCGGAGCCGATGAAGAACCAGACTATAATAAACAAAGTACACTTTTGCATGAAATCTCGCACAATTTTATCCACATGTCCAGAGGGCTATGTAAAATTCAAATCGAGAGCATTGAAACCCGCCATCGAGGAGTGCGATACATTGGTGTCTCGCAAGGTCCACAAGTCGGGCCGCGTGTGGGTTTGTGTACGCCGTTCTGACCGTGCGCCGAGCTCCTGCGTAGGCGCGAGCTTTTGCGCGTTTGTGTGTATGTGTGTTTCCGGTGCCGCGTGGGAGGCTCTGCAACCGTTGTGCGACTACCTACAAAGTACACCCTCGCTTCATGTATTTTTGGAAACTCTGACAACGCTGTGTACTTTGTTCCGTTATACTTGTTAGCACTCATTCCGAAATGAAAATAATATGTTGTTTGCTAATTTTCGTGTTTGAGTATTCACCATTTACTGAGAGCTTGGCTAGATATTTGTAATTGATTATTCGTGCGCATTTGCTCACAGCCACTTTTTAAGATCAACAAAATACTTCGCAAAGTACTCATTCAATTACAGTAAAAAATGAAAAGTGAGTGCGAAATATCTATACTATTCCCATACAGAATTATGAATTTGACGAACGTCATAGTCTTAAATTCCCTTTAATACTGCATTTCATAATTTGTATTATATCGGGTAAGTTTTTATAAATTTTTAACTGAAAATAATGGTGTTGCTACTGATAATGATGATTTATCGTATTAACGTGAAATTAGTGGTATTGTCTCGTAACATTATCATTTTAAGGTAATACCGATCAAAATGTGTATTTACAGTTACGATTCACTGTGAAAACGTGAAGGTCTCTCTCTCACTCTCTCTCTTGTCTCTCCCTCTTTTTCTATCTTTCTCTCTCTTTCTCTCTCTCGTCTCGCTTTCTTTTTCTCTCTGTAAAAGAAATCTGACAGTAAATATACGCAAAATAAGCGTGGTGAAACGCGTGATCTCGAATAAAATAATAGCCAAGATTGAATGTTGAAATGCTTGCTAAATCTGCCTCATAGAGACCGTGATGCGAATGGGTATGTCGCTGGAGGTTGCCGATTTGCCCGACACCACTGGAGAGCCGGGGGCGACGAAGCCACTCACCTGCCGCCCCCGCCGTCCGCGCCGCCCCCGCCGGCCCCGGGCCGCGCCGTCGCCTCGCGTTTCAACGTAATCGCATTGATCGCTCGAGTTATCGCCTGGTACATGCTGGCGGCGGGATCATTCAATTTTACACCGATTTCGCAATAACGCCCCTTCCAAACGCGCCCATTAGCTGCGGCCCCGGCCCAGCCCGCGACGCCGCGCCCGCCGCCCCCGGTTTTTGAGGCTTTCTCCGTGCCGCTTCCGGCTTGTTTGGCAATTGCCTCTTTGCGTAGGCGTGTGCTCACGCCTACGCAAGCAATATATAAAGGGGCCTTACGTATTAAAACATTTTATTTCCATTAATATGTTCAATCCATAGTTTCCCCCGTTTTAATTTGGAAACATGGGTAATTGTTTTGTTATTTTTGGGGAAGAGGCTCTACGAGCCATCTGGCACAACTGTGAAAATATTTTAACAAAAAATAAAGTCCCTCGAAAAATAATATCATCATTTTTGTATAGTGGGATTTATTCATTTACATGTAGTGTGCCATAAGTAAATGACAGTGTCCAATGGAGAAGAGGGCCAAGAAGTGGTGTTGACCCTCGTTTCTTTTAGGCTGCGGAATCCTACCCAGCTTTGTCAGCGCAGTTAGTGAGGGCGAATTGAAAATAAATACCTGATTTCTTTTAACTCTTTTCTGTGAAATGAAACTATTTTACTCTTTTCTGTATTACTGATCATAATGGCTTCAAAAAGAAAATTTTATGATTACAATAACGAGTATGTAGAACATTAATATGTTTTATTTTGTGAAGTTTTAAATCGTTTTTAAAATTTCAATTAAATTTGTTATCTTTTATGATTTCATCACCGATCATTTTATTTATTTTGAAGATTTATCGTAATATATTACCTATGAAATAGCAACGAGAATCTTTTATTTGAAATGGACACATATTAGTGCATTTAAATCACGTGACAATGAAGAAAACAAGGCACACGTGTGCGAAAATACTCATCATGCATTGTCTTCTGCATGTAATACAATATTGTTGTTGGTCTGAGAACATATCTTCCAAAATTCTAATTATTCAATAATTTAACTTATTGTATTCTTGTTAATTGTCTTTAATGATATATGTTGGACTATTATTGTCATGCCTTGCAAATACACATATGCTTAATTTCAAAATATATTGTGGGATATAACAATATGCCGTTATCCCATACACATCAGAATTGCCCATATATTCATAATTTCTATTTTTTATTTGAATTTGAAAGTTATAATCCAGATATTATATTATTGTATTGGACAAATACATGACTACAGTGCAGAATGAAGAGTGACCTAATTCCGTAATGGAGCTTTTTTTTAAATCTCCTTCGCTTACATTCAAATTGATGAATTGAATCGCTTGGCTTGAGATAATCCTATGCCACATCTACTTTATCCTGTGAAAAAGATGAAGTTTCTCTCTGGCAAAGAGTAAATAACAAATATTTTCATAGTTCAGCGTCATTTGTTATACCAGCATTACAATACTTATAAAAAATGTAATAATCTGTATAGTGGGTATGTTGGTACAATTATCTTCATATTGACGGAAACGCGGCATAGAGCAATTTCCAGCCAAGCCCTTTAGTTTTTCCGTCGGGAATCGAACTGAGGTTCTCTGCGTGGGTCGCAGCCTCGATGCGCTGGGGGTGGCTGGGGCACGCTGCGGCACTACGATTCAGCTAACCACGTTCGCTCTACATACAAAATATTTACAACGTGCTGCCAGTGTTACACAAACGTAGCGCACAGCTGTTTAACATAGGCCATAAAAATCCCTATAAAAGTTATATTTGTTTTTAAGAGCCTGTATACGCGCCGCGCCGCCCGGCCCGGCCCGGCCCGTCCCGTCCCGCCTGCCACCGAATCGGGAGCGCTTTCGGCAACTCTTGAAGGACGGAAAGCGACAAACAATGTACCGAATAAATGCTTCCAGGGTGTATAGAATGAAGGCTGTTGTTGTGTCCTTTCTATGTTTCCAAAGTCAATGTATCTTATGAAAAGCTGTTATTACGTTGTATTATTTTACTTATGCAAATAATGGAAAGGACTAAGAAACCTCTGGCTATGTGAGAGGTGTCTCTTGTTGCCGTAGATATTGACTAGTTACTCGAAGAAGGGACCAGCTTGACATTGCAAGATGTGAGGTCTAAGCCATTTACAAGTGAGTCAATTGCTAACGAATAAAATGACGAATTGAGCGGATGGGCATAATCTGTAGTTTTGCTGCAAGCTGTAGCTCTGAAAACGGATCCTTCATAGAATAATCTCTCTCTATCCAGGAACTCCGGAAAGATTAAAAAAACAACAATAAAACAGTTTATATTTTCACTGAAACTATAATTTTTTAAAAATTATTCTGCCTAAACTCACACACCGCGCACCGAATGGATTCTTGTCCTCCGAGCGTCACTGCTTTCGACGCAGTCATGTGACAAGGCAAGGCTTCAAGAAAGAGGCCGCCCTCCATTAAACGTTAGCTGTTCACTGCTAACCGCGTCATGGAAAGGCATTATTTATTTAAATTCTTGGAATATAAAGAATTGTTGTACTGTATACCGTAATTTATTGCAGTGTTCGGACAGAGTTTTATTTGTTGTTCTTTAGTAGTGGGTGTTACGATTTAAAAGAACCATTGTGTGTGATTTTGTTTAGCAGTAGTTTTGCAGATGCAGGCCACTAGTAGTAGTTAAAACCAAACGAAAATTAAACGTCGAAATAAAGTTACTAATACTATAGTGTGAATATTCCTAATCCAAAGCTGGGAATTCGAAACAAATCAAATATACCTTGTATTAGAAACCATTCTTCGATTGAAATAATAGTTTTTTGCGACCTTTGCGTGAACAAAAATTGCAGCGTTCCAACAGAAGATTTAATACAAATTTGAGCATGTCTTCTGATTGGTAATTTTCTAAGGTTGCACGCAAGCTTTAGACACATAATTATTTAAAATTAACCTCATTTTGTGCTTTCGTAATAATGAAAGACATGGTTTTATGTTTCTTTCAACAGTATGTTGATTCGACGTGATTATATGATACTGTGGTTCAACGATTTCTGAACGTTTAATTAATATTTTATGCAACTGTGCTTTTGTGGGTATATTTGTTTCCTAGACTATAAGTCATATTTAATATGTAACTTACCAATTTTTACTTTGTTTCAGGTAAGCCGAAAAATTTGGAGTCATTTCTCCTGTTACGTGACATCAATTATTTTTGTTCTGGGGTAAGATTGTTGTTCCTATCACGGAAGCACATTTTATTTTTACTTAAATAATAATAACATTAAGTGGTAATTATTTTTTCGTTTGCTTGAACAGTCCAACATACAGAAGTTTATTTTTAAGTTGATTTCCCAAAAGTAAATTAGAAATCAATCCTATATAATAATGGGTAGTTCATACTATTTAAAAAAATGCTAGGGAATCACTTGTTCACATGATTTTAAAAATTACAATTTTTGTACTTCCCCCAGTTTTACATAAATTATGTTAACAGTTTCTTAACCTAACCTCCTGTTATTTTGTTTTAGACGTGTGTTGTATTGCGTTTAATTAAATTCTTGTTCAGTAAGATCTGACCTTGTCCACCTGTATCCTTTTTATGACGTTAGTATTTATCACAAAGATACCCAGATAAAGTTGGAGGATGGTTATATTTCCGTAGTACTTTCCAATTTAATTTCAGAGTTCTGTGGACGGAAAACCTCATTAATATCATAGAGTGTATCTACGTTATTTTTGCATCATATTTTCATGTGCCTCTCACCAACAGCTGCTTCTGGGAGGTCATTGAAATTGGCTAAGGGCTTGGGGTAGTTCCAGAAGCTGTGTCTGCCATCTCCGCCGTCACTGCCGACCTCGCTCCCTTCCTCACCGCCTCGTCCACCTATCCAATACCTCCTAAGTCCGGCCCCGCCTGCCGCGTGCCCTCTATTACATAATGGGGATTCTTCAATTTCTCCGCGTCCTCCGTCGGGACGTGGAGCGACTTTGAGCGCTTCGCACGAGGAGGGGCGGTGCCACGCGCTGCCTCCGCGCTCCGCACAATCTCTTCCATTTAACGTGGCTCGCGTTGCGGTGGATTGTGGCAGCGCGGAGTGGTGTTGCGCCACTTGCATCATTTCGTTTTCTTGGCAAAACGCATTCGGTGCGAACGCACTCAGCCATGGTTATGTCGTTTTTTAATTTTTTTTATTATTATTTTTTTTATGGAGGAGGATGGTACAGGAAAGTTCAAGACACTCCTTGACCATCACCAAAATGTATTTTCCTCTCAGAAATATATATATTCAAATAATTCGAAGACGAGTGTCAACCCCCACAGTGTACTCATGGTTTCAGCCACATTTTAAGCAATTTTTTGGGAGTATTTTCAATTGCTGTAAACACATTTAGTTTACCTACAAAAATGAAAAATGTGCAGTTCATTGTATATAAAAGTATAATTTGATTGATTAGTAATTCCGAGCGCGTCAACTGCTGAAATCACCAGTGTCGTAAGTGTAGTGCATATTTTATCTCTGGAGGCGGCGATGATCTTCCGCTGGATGGCGACATCCTGGCACCAACTTACCCATTGGCTTGAGGAGTATTCCCCTAGCCAGGTATCTCCCACCAGCGGGGCACCGTCGGGGGAGGCTCTAGCCTCACAACTGGTCTCCGGCCATGTGTGGTAGAGTATGCAAATGTATGTGTAAGTAAGGGGTAAGGATAGGATAAGGAAGAGGAAAGAATGATCTCGCGCGGTCCTTGGACCGTTTTGCTAGAGTACTTCTCTGTATCCTCAGTTCATGCCCTGAGCCACCTAAGTCCACAAACACATACATACACATACACATACAAATTATATATATATATATATATATATATATATATATATAATTTGTAAGTACCGTAATATGATGGTTATAAAACATTATAACTATCAATAATTTTCGTAAAAGGAAAAAACGTTTTGGGCAGCAAAATTACGTTTTCTTTTCATTTCATCCGCTAACCGGAAAGTAGTTCGGCATTTCGAGCCGCATGTTGCTCTCGTTTCCGGGCACGTGGCACGAAAACAAGCGAAGCAGCCCAGAATGCATTTGTGTGTCTGGCTGCAACCGCGAGCGACTGCGAGCGGCGCGCGCTCAGATGCGTCAAATGGAGGAGAAAAGGTCTTCGACGCCCCGGGAAGACTCCTCCCTCGTCCCCTCCCCCAGGCGGAGAAGTATCCGAGCGCTAAAATATCGCCTCATATGAGAAAATCTGCGGGGAGCCAGAGAAAAAGAATCACATCTTCTCTGAAAGATGTGGACTTTATTTTCACTTGAATTTCTTCTTTGCCGCCAGTTTTGTGTTCTTGAGCTTCATTTAACCGAATGCGCCGTGGCCATTTTTTTTACTCCTCGGTTTCGTCTCTACTTTTGTGCAGTTTAGGCACAATATCCACATCTCCTGTGACATCACTTGTCGAATTTCATTGGCTCCTGGCATCTCGCTGCGTGTTTTCTCCGAGCCCTGATTCCAATCACATCCGTCTCATATATTCACTATATAACATCATGTGCTACGTATTCCCCCAAAATAATGACATCATTGCACTTTCTTATGCAACACTAAATATCATTTATTTGCCATGGTAATTATGGAGATGTAAAGTTATTAAAGTGGTTTTGCGGAAGAGCAGGTGTAAGCCTTGTCACTACTAAACACAGCATTATTGTTACTCTTCCTCTTCTTTTTCTGTCTCTTCTCCTTCTTCATCTTCATCGTCATCATCATCATCATCATCATCTTCTTCTTCTTCTTCT
>BOPP01000001.1:4157249-4170818 GCA_017312745.1 Gryllus bimaculatus
TCGCCCTCGCCCTCGCCCTCGCCCTCGCCCTCGCCCTCGCCCTCGCCCTCGCCCTCGCCCTCGCTCCCTCTCCCGCTGCTGAAGCGTCCGCCACCCGGAGCGGCCGGGGAGCCTGCTAATTAACGGGAAAGGTAGAACGTCGCTGCGGAATTACAGAAATAATAAGTTCCGTCGGAACGCAAATGAAATATCATAAACAAAGAGAAAAATAATATGTATTATTTGTGGTCTAATGTCTAGAATTGGTGACTACAGATCCTTCGACTGTGTTTTTGACCTCGCACGTTATGACACACTAGTTTAGAAGTATTTTAAGCACGGATGTTATTTGGAATTTTTAATTGAGAAAATTATGCGATTGATTTGCTTTATTTACTATATCGTACTAAAAAACCGATAATAGATACATTTCCAGGAAAACATTCAAGCATACATATGTGTCAAATCTAATTATACAAAGGCGTCTATCTTACCAGCATGAGGTTTAACGTCTTGTATTACACAAACACGACATATCATTCGGAAACCACATTATTATCGTATTAAATGAAAAGGGACCCGTTGTTGCAATTTTTCTTGTAATTTAATAGTGTGACATGGAATCTGTTTGGTGGCATTTCTGATCCTAACCGCATAAATATCAAATTACTGCAAAACAACAACAACGTAGAAAACTGAAAACTTTATAACACATGTAAAACTGGACATAAGTAGCTTCTCAAAAAGAAGAAATTCATACTAATTATTTTCAGTGGGTTTTTGAATATTATTTGCGCCTTGGATCACAAACGACCCGAAACAGAGTCAAAGGATTAACACACACACACACACACAAAAAGCATTCAAAAGCACTTGGAAGAGTATGGCATTACCTGCTATTCAATGGGTAAATCTATGTTTGTACGGGTGTAATATCTAAGAAAAAGAAACTAGGAATGAGCACATGAAGTCTGAATAGAAAGGAGGTGTTGAATATAGGATTCCAATCCAGATTGGAAAAGAGCGGCTCTTGAAAACGTTTATAGGAGACAAAATCCTAATGACAGAAAAAACACTGGAATAAAAACTCTGACTAGAATGCGACGACTTCTGGACACCCGAAACTATTGAACCAGACCACCGAAGCGTTCCTCTACGAACGCGAAGTTATTTTTCTCTAAATGCTCATTTCGTTTCCAACCAGTCCAAGCGATGTACTGCTCTGAACGGCCACGCATTTTCATTGGTCCTGTTTCCGCGCCAGTGCCGATACCACAGAGACAGTGTATCTCGATTCGTTTTCACTGCTTCAACTTACTTCTTCTGAATGGTACTCCGAAAGAACACGCCTAGAAATGTTAAGTATTGCATTCATTGCAATTATAAAATCTTGCGATTTGTTTAGTGACAATGCAAAGATATATTTTGAGATAAATAATAATCAAAATTCCGTGAAATATTCCTCGTATTTGAGTGAGAAAGTTTATAATTTTTATTTAGATTTTGCGTCTATTAGGTCGAAATTATTTTGTTAAAACATCGCATGTAATAAAAAATCTGTTTTTTTATTTATAATGTAATGCAGTAAGTATTTATAATTATTTGATTAAATAAAATTTAATATTATATTTAAAACATGTTTGTGGCGAAATTTGCGATTTCTTTCCATGATTTTTGGTAATTAGTGATAGTGAGCAGAATTTCAAAAGAGAATATATAACACGATGTCTAAAAATGTTCGGAGTTTCCATTATTTCCTCTACAGTCTAATTAGCATGCTTCATCATTAAATTCTAAGGGCGTCTGAAAAAAGCTGTTCCAGAAGTCTGGTCTGTGACGTACACTAGCTTTGCTTTAAAATGAAGGATAGCGCACAGACCATGACAGCGGGTTCCGCGTGTCGCCTTTATTTCGTGCTCAGCCACCGTCCGCATTGTCGCTACCGCCAGACTCCGGCTCCAATGTCTCAGACTGAAATGTCATCGTCGATGACATCGTTGTCACTGCTTCGACGTATACAACCGAAACAAACCCTTTTTCTGCAGATCAAGTACTAGCGCATCATATCCATACTAATAGCGCTTCTGCCAAGTATCAATCCTCACTTTTTCGTCTCTATCTTTGTAGTATGTAGTTTAAACGTCCCTTACATTTTTATTGGCTCGACATTATTAACAGAAACTCGCCACCAAGCGACATATCTGTCGACGAGATAGCAAATATCACTGTCAAGGGCACTAATTCTTTCGTAGCATTATCTTGCAAGTAAAAATAATTGATAGAGTATAAGTACAGAGTAAAGCATACTATTACATCCAATATTGTAAAATATTGAACTATCTCCATCACTAGTGTTATTCAACCTCAATCGCTTCCCGAAAACAATGCTTCCCATCCTTCCCCATTTTCCGACATCCTTTATCACTCAGCTTTGTCTCCTCTAAACCTGTCCTCATCACCAATCACCGCTTGAACACAACGCGGCGTCCGCCACCGCACTCTCGGCCCACCTCGCCGCCGCGTCGCGCGTATTTCACGAATATGTTAATCTCGCCGTAAAACGTAATGACGCCATTTGAATGAGGCGACAAGGCTCCGCTCGCCACGTTATTTACGAGACTTCTCCCCTGGCTGAGTAATACGTTTTTTCCCCCGCGCTCTCGGAATTATTCGAATGCTGTTAATTTATTCGTCGCCAGGACACGGGGGCAACGCGAGCGACATATTTCCGCCCCTCTCACTCCACCATCTTGCCACCTTTCACGCCCTACACCCACTTCTCTCTCTACTATTATTTCTTCGTACTATTCCCATTTTCGCTGCATCTCCTTCATCTCCAATCCTTCTCGCCCTCCTCTTCCTTCCATGCCATTTTCTCTCCACTCTCCATAGCAGGAATGAGGGAGATTTGGTGTCAAACCCTCCATTCTCCCGCTTTCTCTCCCCTCTCCGCCTTTTAGAGTCTTTCTCCCTCCCCTGCTTTATCTCTACCTACTTTATCTTCATCCTATATCTCCCCCTCCATTCTCTCCTCTCCCTCCTCTGTGTCCCCCTTCCTCCTCTCTCACCTCTCTCTACCCACCTCCATCCTTCCTATCTCCCCCTCCCCTCCCTCCTCTCTCCCCACCCTTCCCTCTTCTCACCCCTCCCTTCTTTCTCACCTCCCTCCCTCTCACCACCCCTTCCTCTTTCTCCCACTCCTCCGCACTTCCTCTTCCACGTCCCTCTCCTCTCTTCCACAACTCTACCGGCTGCGGCGACCGTGCGTCCGAGCGAGCTGTTAAGGAAATCTGTGTTTCAGAAAGCGTTCTTTACGGGCCCCTCGTAATTCGCGGAGCGTCCGCACTGCCCGGCTTCCGTCGCGCTGCGATCGTATCGCGGGACGTCGGGCGACGTTGGGCTTTCTTCTTTCAGACGCTGCGCGCTCGTCATTTATTCATACTCCTTCGTCTTTTTTTACGCGCACCCGCCCAGCTCCCGCTGCCGCAAACGAACTATTGTTTTCACCTACGGTATACCTACCTCTCCCTTTTTCTCCGATGCGATCGCCCGGTGTCCCGCACGCCACCGCTCGTTTTTCATGGACGGGTTGTGGCAGTTTTCCTCTTTTTGGTCTCCGCGCCGGCGAACGAAATGTCAATTTCGCTTAGGCAATAAAAGAAGCGAACTTCTATGTGAGTTTTATCTCGACGGATGGTAGTACAATACCATGCAATTTTGAAACATTTGTCACATCATTTATGTACTGTGCCGACCATATATCATAGCATTTACGGACACTCCTACCCACCACATCTGACCACTATCACCAGAAACGATACCATCTCCGACAGTTAAGTTAAAGTGTTAACTTTCGAACGGCTTTGAAGATATCTTTCTCTACAACAATGAAAATATTGAATAAATGTCAAACCATTTCGTTAATTGGAAGAGATGAAAAGCAAGTTTTCCAAAAGTATTGCAAATTCGTAAAACTGAGTTTTATTGTTGTATTTAAAATATTTATTTGATTAATACTTCACATATTGTTCACGAAAGGAGGAATATATTATATATGATGGAGTTCCATGCGTTAATTAATTTATTTGTATAATTTTGAAGAAAAGAATTGGTTCAAAGAAATAATTAAATAAGAACTTTGTGAAGAAAGAATCACATCATATATACACGCTGAATTAATTCAAACAAAAACCTGTTTAGAAAAGCAAGTGGTAATTTCGTGTATGTCAAAACAGCAAATTTTTAGGTGAAAATTATCAGTAAACAACCAGACCGTGACCCTATGTGTCAGTGCAATGTGCAACTGTTATGAATCAGAAAAGCCCAGTGGATTGCAAGCGCACGTCGCACTGCATTCGTCGCATCACGACTTCATTCCATTGTCGTAAAGCAGTCTGTGAATCCCCGACGAGGAGAATTATCGGCGGGGGTTGGGGCGGCGGTGCTGGGGGCGGTGCGGTCTCACTTCCGTCGCGCTTCCAACTTACGCGGGGAGTTGGCGCGAGTCCCGCGCCCGCCGGGGAGAACAAACTGCGGCAGTAACGAACGAAACAGCGCCGCGCGGGGGTGGGGTGCGGGGGAGTGTGCGGGCGGCGGCCGCAGTTTAAGGCGCCGTACGTCAGAGCGCACCGCGGTGCGGAGAGTGTTGGCGCGACTGGCGATGCCCGGCCCTCAGCCGCACCAGCGCCCATCGGGGCTGTCCTCCAGCCGCCCAATTTGCCGTCTGTTTTAATCCTGCTGCTCTGCCCTTCCGCACGTGGCGCTAAGGCTCTGCCGTTTTCACCATTTCATTAGTTTCTTAATTGCATTAGCGTTTCTTCAGTGCAAGTCGTCCTGTTTTCAAATATGTATTCAGAATACGCTCGTTTTCGTATTTAGCTTCATTCGGGTATTGCTTCTTTCACATATCTTATTATTTTATTTTTCTTTCTATCTCGGTCTTTTAAAATCTTGTTGATACGCAAATATATTTTTATTCTAATTTACTAAGGATTCCGATGTACCGATCCACAAATTTGCAATGGCTGAAATTGACTTCATCGTTCGCGTCGTTTCCAAGCTTTTTGCTCGCATGTTAAGTATTTTCGTAGTTCCATAGCTCCGTTCAATTACCACGTTCCTCGGCTCTCTTAGAATTTCCGCACTCCGCTTCATTGCTACATCCCCAAACCTGTCGTTCACACACTTTTTCCCATTATCGTTTCTCCTGTGCATAACGCCCCGTTGCGATTCACCCGCGGAAGTCCCCAGTCTTCCCTTTGTCGTGTGAGGTCGCCCCGAGCGCCGCCGCCTCGGAGGGCGCCCTCCCCCCCCTCCCCCCCGCCGGGGTGGGAGTGGCGACCGCGGCGCTTCGCCCTTGGCGGCGGGCGGCGCTCGGGGCGTATCCGTTACCGGCCGCCGTATTGGATTCACGGAACGGCCTCGCCAATTACTTAAGCCGGCCGCTTACAGCGCGGGGCCAACTGCTCTAATGCATTTTCTCTGTAGCGGCGAGCGCGCCAAGAGGCAGCGGTGGCGGCAGCGGCAAGGCTCGCGCTCTGGCGGCGTCCGAGAGCCTTCCGTCCTCGGCGGCCACTCCAACGCGCCGGCGACGACGCTGTCTCCACCGACGGCCCGTGTTTATTAGTTGCGGTTGCCGCCGCCCGCCCGGCGGCGGTCTGAAAGAGGGCGTCGTTCCGGCTCTCCCTGCCTGCGCGTGCCGGCTTGCGTCTCTCGATCTGCGACCCCCGTGTGTCGCTCTGTGTGTCGGTTGGTGCGGCGACACCAAAAATACCATTACGAACAACGATGTGGAGTTGTTATCCCAACGGCCATCGGACCGGAGACTAAATCTAAAACTTGCGCGTACCACAATTTCCATACGGAGCTGAAACTCTACACTGAAATGAAACTGTCGGGAATTCAAAGCGGTTCCCGGACCGAAACTCTTTTAAGAAAAACGGTGCGAGATAGCGACAGGTTTACGCACGGGTGGAGGAGGGATACCGGGGGTTGGCGTCGACCCCGCCCTGAAAATTTTCAAAGGCAGTCCTACCCCTTCGGAATAAAACATTTTACTTTCCAATACGTTCAATCCCTAATTTTCATTTTGAACCTGTCTAATTTTGTGAGTTGTGTTAATTTGCGAAAAAGGCTCTGCGGCCCTTCTGGTAACCGTAAAAATAGTTACCGTGTAAAAATGTGAATTGTGCGAATATTTGTTATTTTTTTCATTAAAGGAGTTATTTTATTGTCGTTCTATTTTTCGTTCATTTATTAGTGAAATTTTTTGGGGAAATAAAGTTCAAGAAACAAGGGGCCCAAAATTGTATTTGATTCTCGCCACCTTGTTTTAGACTGTAGACACTCGTGATACTGACTTGTTTTTCACAATGTAGAAAAGATGAGGAAGAGTCAAGGATGAAAAACGGAAAGATCACAAGAAGTCTCCGACGCTTTTGGTAGGATGTCGCCCCGCCATTTGGCTGGTTTTAATCAGAGAAACCACAGGTAATTCCGAGCATTCGGCCGCTAGGATTGTGCTCCAGACAACTGCTAATCTCGACGTAGCAATCTACCTATAGTCAAAAATCCGTTACCGGCGGGTTCCATTCCTAGGACTTGTCGGTCATAAGCGCTGTTGGGGCAATGGATGCTGTCTCTGAGCTACCTCAGCCGATGTGTGGCGTCGGGTGGTCGCGCCGGATGCGCCAACGGGTGGTGGTTCGTCCGATCCGCGGCGGCCGGCGTAGGGTGGCGCAGCGCGGGCGGCACAGGGCGGCCGGCGCGACGTGGCGTAGTACGTGTCTGTATTTGAAATTCAAATGCTAACTACATTGTGTGTTACATCGCTGCGAATCGTCGACCCCTCCTCACCCTTCGCGGACGGCTCCGCTGCCCCGCCCTCTTCCACCCGCACCTTCCCCTCCGGCTCCACACCCTCGTCCTCTGTGCCCACACCCCTCGCGCCCTTCGGTCACAGCTGCCGTCGATCATTATCGCACCTTTCCCTTCCTTCCCTTTGTCTCTACCATATAACCCAGCCCGCTGTTTGCTGCAACCTCCACGGCGCCACCTTCCCCCTCCCCCCCCACGTCATCTCTGCAATACTCTTCGCCCGTCGCCACACGATGAGACGCCCCCCTCGCCACATTCTTCCCTCCGCCCTTCCTCCTATCTACCCACATCCCCGCGTCCCGGCTGCCCTCTCCACGCACCTTCCAATCTGCGCTCTTCGGCTTGTCACGTTCCCATCAAGTCACTCATCAGCCAATCCACAAATAAACTAAGTAAAACACGGAATTAAAAAATTCAAGCAAAATTTCAATGGTATTTTGTTAACTATTATAGAAAATCGATTACATTATCATTATACAATTTCCCCCTTCTTGTAGTATACCTTAATGACCGTCCAAGACTGGTTTTCCTGCTACCATGACCATGGCAAAACGAGCTAAACTACTCTCTCATTTTGCTGCCCTTTTGTGTTGCACTCTCCTAACACCAATTCCCTGACGGACCTCTGTGTCTTTTTCGTACCACGCTAATTGCTCGCCTGTCGGGGACATCTTAACCACCATTGTCACCTCCCCTCCACAATCAATAACGACACTCTTCACGACTATCTCCAGTATCGTCTCAGTTGAGGTCACTAATACTCTGTGTTCTGCCAGAGCACTAGCAGGCTGGTTTTCTTGGCTAACTTTCGATAGTGTATCTGTGAGAGATCAACGCTCACTCATGATTGCGTTACATTGCATCTGCTGTCACTGAAACAATAAATCACGAGATTATTTCACGAAAGAGGTGTTGATCAAGTTGGGATTTGTTATGTGACTCGAAACTGTATTACGAATGCATGTTTGATACGGCCATTTAAGAATATTTTTTAATTCTTTTTAAAAATATTTAATTCGGTTTTTACACACGAATTTTGATTGATTGATGTTTCCGGGCATCCAACTGCTTTGGTCAATAGTTTTCGTGAGGGAATGTTTAACTTAGCCAGTTCGGGCTGGTGTTCGTCCTCCACTAAGATAATGAGATGACCCTTGACATGCAGAGATTTCTTCTTCTATCGGGCATCTCCCCACAAGCTGGAACCAGCTCTACGCTCCTTACTCGGGTCTTACAACATTTCATCCAACTTTACAGAAATTTCAATCGGATATTTTATTAGAAGAATAATTATTTTTATTTCAGCGATAAATGCAAGTAATCCCAATCTACATGATCACAATAAACTAATTCTCTTTTGTGGTAGAAATTTTCTCTGATCGCTCTTCACTCCATAAGTAGAGAGGTAAATGCCTCTTTTTCCTTCTATAAATTAAAAAGAATATTATAATGAGATTTTGCCGGCATTTTTTACATTACTATTCCACTCGTGAAATTAAAACGCAATTAGTCGTGTAACTATACGTAGAACAATGCAAAATCCAGGGTGGTGTATCTCAAAACGTTATCGCTTTTTCTATCTCATTTGTCCACAATAACTGGCCAATCATAAACTGTGACATTCATCTACTCGTTAGGAGGAGTTTTTAACATTCGATCGCTATGTCGATGTCCAATAAACGAGTGTGTATTAATAATATACCTCTGTTTTTTACACCGCGATTTCAGTATTTCATATTTGGCGCATTTTAAAAACTCTGTTGGACATAATTTCACTCGTAGCAATAGTCATAATTAAAATACCACTAAAGTTTTTGAAAATTCTCAAATATAAATCCCCTTCTCGCGTTGAGGAGTCGGAATTTAATCGAAAATTTCCAAAAAAGCATTTGGTATTCCGTATTATAAGTCGAGCATACAATCTCTACGGGCCAGCTTTACATAAAAAATTGCCTGATCTTTCACGGCCAAATTCGTGCAGACTAGTTTTTAAGTCAGACCTGTGGACGTATAGTCAGACGGGACAGAGCGACTAGCTGTTTATAATTTGGAGCACTGTTTATAACACAGTACACACCAAAGTATTCTGAATGTTGTAATTCAATTTTAGTATTAACTTCGTCATTAGGGTTCACATCTAAAACTATACATAATTCAAGACAATAGGACCATGATCTCGATATTATCGACAGATATTTATAATTTCTGCATGTAGGTTTATGCACTTGGTGGAGAACATTACAATCACAAATTAAATTTAGGCCATATTAATGCAATGTAGCCCTCTAAATTATCTTTTAAGATAACAATAATATGATAAAAATGATAAAATAAAGGCAATAAAAACAATAATAGCATTAAAATCTAATCAGTTTTAATGCTGTCTTGCACCAGATAATTTTAAACTAATAAATACCTTTTTTTAAATACACTGCATCTGCACATCATATCTCAACACTTGCACTTAAACACTTCACTTCTTTCTACTTCCTTCTCTATTGTACTACACTTCAACAACACATAACATATATCATTAAGTTAGTTTTTACTTTTAAATCTTTGAACACCTAGAGGAAACGGTTCCACGACTGTCCGCAGGCAACTGCATTTTCGTCGCGTTATTGGTTTCTATTTGCAAAGGAACATTTTTCCAAATATTTTTTCTCTGTGACTCTAAATATGTTATCTTTTAATGTAAGTCCTTCCTTATCTTCCTAATTTTTTTAGACCTCCAATTCTAGTTTCTTTCCTTTTTCTTGGGAAGTAAGTTTACACGCTCTTCGTTTGTAGTTCTAGTCAAATAATTCCTTTTGTGAATTTTCTGTAAGGGTCCAACAAACCCCCTCCCCGTATTCCATTAATGGCGAACTCGAGCAAAGGAAGCTAAATTCCCTCTGGATTTCGCAGTATCTCTTATTTACGTATCCACTTTGTTAAAATGAAAAGACTATCTGAGGTTTCCCCTAAGATAAAGTTTACCTGATTTTCCCTTACTCCAATGTGGCTATTCAAACATATTATTAACTCCAATGGTATGTACGCACCAGACTCGGTTTAGCGTAATAATTGGATTGTCACCACTAAACGGAACACCTCGAAGCTAATTCGCTATCCATTACTGAGTCGCTACGAATACGCAAATCGATGACGAATGTGGTTTTAAGTCTTTCTAAATCAGAAATATCTTATTTATTTGTTATCCTAACCAACTGTTTTCCGATATTATTCTTTCAATATCTACTGTGGTTACTATTACGAATCGAGGTGCTCAGAGTATGAGTATATTTCATTAGTCTAGATCCCTCTATCATATAATACACCACTCGCTGACTAATTATAACACTTTAGATTGAACACACAGTCGCTAGATATGAATACGGCCACACACGAATAGCAAATAGGTTACGTAACATTTTGAAGACCATTAATGATTGATGGCAGGATCAGTTCACACATAAATATGTTGAGTAAATAACGCTAAATCACCGGAATGAAACTATTAATTTAAAAGTGGGTTCCATCGTGATATTTTGAGGCAGCGAGAAAGACCACAATAAACGAGATATTGTTCGTTTGCACTTTTCCTACTAACATTTTATCTAAAGATATCTTGCGGATATAACGACAGGAAATATTCTGACTATATATAGTCCTCATGTTTAAAAAATATGAGATAAATAGTCTGTTATTAGCACGATGAATAGGTGGCATGGATAGGGATGGGAATAAATTGGAACTGTGGCAGATGTCATGGAGATCGAGCAAGATACTCAGAAATTAGTTAGATGAAACGGAAACGTACATATTATTAAAGATGAGGCATCAAATGGGAAACGAAGTAATGTGAAAGTTGATAGATAGGATGAAGGATCAAAACAGAGAGAAATGACGGAAATTGAGTTGTTGATTGACTGAGGTTTGTGAGATTTGAGGTTGAGCGGGGCTGACGATCGTAGTGACTATAGACAATTAAAGGTAATAGCTAGGGTTCATCCCCTGACTGGTTGTGATAAGAAGGAGAGGGAGAACCCACTCGTCCACCGATACAAACAAGCAAGATAGTGGCTGCAGGGGTGGGGGGGCAACACGACGTGTTCTCGCTCGAGTGCACGCAAAACACTAAGCTAGCTATTTTTTTAAATTATACGTATACGGAGGTGCCAAGGAACATTCCCAGAAACCATTAATCAACACATTTAATAATGGCTTTTGGAACTACCTGTTATATCTAGAATTTCCACTTTCCCGACAATTGGATAGGTGAACTGCTATGAGTTTTAGAATATACATATTGCCAGACTGAATATCAGAATATCAGCGTCTCATAATTATTCTGTGATTTAAATTCAAAGGTTTCACTTTGATTGACATTGAGACACCCTAGATCTGTATTCTTACGTATGTTGGTCCCGCGGTCCAGGGAGCCCCCATACCCTCCTATCTAAGGAAAGACCGAGCGGCCGATCAGATGCTTAGCACAAACAGATACGCGGTATGAGCCGCGATCGCGCATCAAATCCGACAGTCGTCATAGTGCTACACTCGATGACCCCAAACGACTAAGATCCTGACTACTGCTTTCGATAGTCTATGTATAGTGAGCTGCTCTTACTCGAGATGACTTGATATCGATCCTAACGTCCTTCCCGGTGTTCGATATTTTTGGTATTCAATGCTTCCTATAAGTGTCTACCCTCCTGACGAAATATTCTTTTTTCTCTTCATATTCGTTTTAGTCTCTTTTTTCAAAATGAAAATGTGCGAAAATTTCGAAAATATGTTCAGTTCTTCTCTCGCCCCCATAATTAAAATCCAATTATCAGACAAGCATGTGGGCCATCCTCATTGTATACGCCTGCTCTTCCCGCCGCAGCCTCCACGTTGCGTCCGCCTTGCCAACGCTACTTCCCCCACACTTAAACCGCCGCAGTTGCTACTTCGCACGCCCCACACCGCCTCTTTCCCTCGTTGCGCTTCCGCCTCCGGCACACTCTCACCCCTTGCCCTAGCCTCTCTCTTCCCACTGCACCACCCCACCCCGTTTGCTGACACACCTCTCTCAGCACCCCCTCCGCTCCTGCCATGCGTCACCACTCCCCCCACGCTTTAGCCGCTCTCCTTTCCACTGCATCCGCATCGCCATCCCGCCACCCCTTGCTGACACCGCCGCTCTCTGCACTCCCTGCGCCTCCACCTCGTCCCAGCTTCCACCCTCACTCTACTCCATCTCTGCTGCTATTCGCGCCCCCCATCCCGTTACCGACACACCACTCTCAATACATACTGCGCTTCAACCTAGACAACACTCCACCCATCGCCCTACCTCTCCCTCAGTGCCATCGCCACCTCTTTGTAACCGCCTCCGCCATCGCTCTTCCCCCACCGCCTTACTGACCCGCCTCCAGCACTCTTTGCGCACCGCCTCGTCACTGTTACCACCCTCGCCCTACCCTATCCCTGCTACTGTCTCCGCCAGCGAACACCCGCTCAGCACCTCTTGTACTTCAAGGCAGAAGCGGCGCGCTAGAATACCGCCCTCCATCACCCCCCCAGTTATTGCTCCAGCTTACCCCTCTCCAGTGCCCAGTTGCAGTGCCAGTGCCATCTCTTCGCAACTGCCTCCACCATCGCCGCCTTCAGGGCCGATAAAAACTGCACGAGGGGAGCCCCGGTCGCCTCCCCTCCCCGCGCCGCTGGCATTCATGGCATGTCGCCGCTCATGAAATTTGCCGATACACTTGAAATGAACTCGCGTGTGGACGTTGGGGCGGGGAAAATTATTACCCCCGGGGCGCGGAGCAGCGCTGCACTCGGCCCCCGCGACAGATATTCGCGTCCGGCGGGACGCCAGCCCCCCCCCCCACGCACAGTGAATGGCGCGCGCCGCCGCCATCGGCTGTCCAACCGACCTCGCGCCGCCCGTAGTGTCTCCGCACCAAACAAGATCGATTTCAGCAAACTGGCGCGGCCCTGATTCCTGCCTCGGCCGCTGAAACGTGCGAATTTCGTGCTATTTTGTGCGAATTTCACGCGAGCTTTGCCGAGGTACGTTTTCCAACAGAGAGAGAGAGAAGAAATGTTTGTAAAATGTAACATGCATATTATAATATTGCGCAAACCTTTACAAACAATTGAGAGAAAATATATTTATTGTATCACCTCTGGGTTTCCCACCTATTACAATACTATGAAACTTTAATACCTCCTAATTTCATTTCATTTATAAGCCGTGGTATGAGTTTCCCATCAGATTTGAAGATTTTGAAGATTTTGAAGATTTTTGTGAAAATATTTCCTGTAAATAATCAATTTGTTGTGATGCTTAACAGGGCGTTGAATATAGTACGTTAGTTAGCAGTTATAGTGAATGCTTTTCGCAATATAACCACCAATTGCGCTACATTCATATTACGAAATCCAGATTTTAACGTTATAAAAATGTTGTGATTTTTCTGTTTACAAATTAGAACTCGAGTGTTTCCGAACTACGTGCAGATTTGAATGAACACGGTGCGACTCCCTTAGATTCACTTCCTCTTTCATTTTGTATATGATATAATTTTGAGTTTAAGTTCCGCATAATTAACTGTTAATGTATTATAATATTGCTTCTAACGATCGTACGAATGGGTTTAATAAGGTGATCTCTGTCTTGGATATTTTTAGACGTCATTTCCTTGCTTCTCCAACGTGATTCTCGTTGCTTCGTGTTAT
>BOPP01000001.1:4170843-4187966 GCA_017312745.1 Gryllus bimaculatus
ATAAAAGAGCCAGGGGATAACAGAAATTGTAATGCCCCCTGTTAAAGCATTTAATATGTTAGTAAATAACGTAATTCCAACGGAATGAAACTATTAATTAAAATTGTTCAATGTGAATATTTTGACCCAATTCGTTCGATTTCCCCTTTTTAATATTTTGCATTATAAAATATTTTCCTTCCGTATATAAAATTGTATAATTTAACAAGAGCAATTACTTGAAATTCAATTTTATTAATGATACCTATATTATTTAAGGTAATGAAATTATTATAATATATAATTAAGATTATAGGAGGCATGTTCATTCATTAAACATTAATCTGATGCAATATATTTTTTTAAATTATTTCCAAGACATTCCCAGAAACATTATCACACATTTAATAATGGCTTTTGAACTACCTGTTATACTTTAGAATTCACTTTCCCCGACATTGATGTGAACTGCTATAGTTTTAGAATATCATATGCAGATGAATATAGAAATATCAGCGTATTCATAATTATTCTGTAGATTTTAAATTCAAAGGTTTCACTTTGAATTGACATTGAAGACTACTTTTTCTTCACGGTAGACCTTTAACCCCGATGAGAGAATTAATAGAGCCACAAAATACAGTAGCCAAGATACATGTGCTCAGTCTTCATTACATTCTCAACATTTTATACACTATTATGGCTCAAACCACTTCCTCGTCGATATTTTGTATTCAATGGCTTCTAAAGTGTTCTAACGCCTCCTGACAAATATTTTTTTTCTCTTCATATTCGTTGTTAGTCTCTTTTTTCAAAATGAAATGTGCGAAAATTTCGAAAATATGTTTCAGTTCCTTCTCCGCCCCCATAATTAAAATCCAATTATCAGACAAGCAGTGGTGCCATCCTCATTGTATACGCCTGCTCTTCCCGCCGCAGCCTCCACCGTTGCGTCCGCCTTGCCAACGCTACTTCCCCACCAACTTAAACCCGCCGCAGTTGCTACTTCGCACGCCCCACCACCGCCTCTTTCCCTCGTTGCGCTTCCGCCTCCGGCACCACTCTCACCCCTTGCCCTAGCCTCTCTCTTCCCACTGCACCACCCCACCCCGTTTGCTGACACACCTCTCTCAGCACCCCCTCCGCTCCTGCCTAGTCGTCACCACTCCCACCCAGCTTTAGCCCTCTCCCTTCCACTGCATCCGCCATCGCCATCCCGCCAACCCCTTGCTGACACGCCCGCTCTCAGCACTCCCTGCGCCTCCACCTCGTCCCAGCTTCCACCCTCAGCTCTACTCCATCTCTGCTGCTATTCCGCCCCCCCATCCCGTTACCGACACACCACTCTCAATACATACTGCGCTTCAACCTAGACAACACTCCACCCATCGCCCTACCTCTCCCAGTGCCATCGCCACCTCTTTGTAACCGCCTCCGCCATCGCTCCCCCCACCCCCGCCTTACTGACCCCGCGCTCCAGCACTCTTTGCGCACCGCCTCGTCACTGTTACCACCCTCGCCCTACCCTATCCCTGCTACTGTCTCCGCCAGCGACACACCGCTCTCAGCACCTCTTGTACTTCAAGGCAGAAGCCGGCGCGCTTAGATACGCCCCTCCATCACCCACCCCAGTTATTGCTCCAGCTAACCCCTCTCCAGTGCCAGTTGCAGTGCCAGTGCCATCTCTTCGCAACTGCCTCCCACCATCGCCGCCTTAGGGGCCGATAAAAACTGCACGAGGGAGACCCGGTCGCCTCCCCTCCCCGCGCCGCTGGCATTCATGGCATGTTCGCCGCTCATGAAATTTGCCGATACACTTGAAATGAACTCGCGTGTGACGTGGGGCGGGGAAATATTACCGCCCGGGGCGCGGAGCAGCGCTGCACCTCGGCCCCCGCGACAGATATTCGCGTCCGGCGGGACGCCAGCCCCCCCCCCCACGCACAGTGAATGGCGCGCGCCGCCGCCATCGGCTGTCCAACCGACCTCGCGCCGCCCGTAGTGTCTCCGCACCAAACAATGATCGATTTCAGCAAACTGGCGCGCCCTGATTCCTGCCTCGGCCGCTGAAACGTGCGAATTTCGTGCTATTTTGTGCGAATTTCACGCGATGCTTTGCCGAGGTACGTTTTCCAACAGAGAGAGAGAGAGAAAATGTTTGTAAAATGTAACATGCATATTATAATATTGCGCAAACCTTTACAAACAATTAGAGAAAATATATTTTATTGTATCACCTCTGGTTTTCCCACCTATTACAATACTATGAAACTTTAATACCTCCATAATTTCATTTCATTTATAAGCCGTGGTATGAGTTTCCCATCAGATTTGAAGATTTTGAAGATTTTGAAGATTTTTGTGAAAATATTTCCTGTAAATAATCAATTTGTTGTATGCTTAACGGGCGTTGAAATTAGTACGTTAGTTAGCAGTTATCAGTGAATGCTTTTCGCAATATAACCACCAATTGCGCTACAATTCATATTACGAAATCCAATATTTAACGTTATAAAAATGTTGTGATTTTTTTCTGTTTACAAATTAAGAACTCGAGTGTTTTCGAACTACGTGCAGATTTGAATGAACACGGTGCGAACTCCCTTAGATTCACTTCCTCTTTCATTTTGTATTATGATATAATTTTGAGTTTAAGTTCCGCTTATTAACTGTTAATGTATTCATTATTGCTTCTAACGATGCTACGAATGGGTTTTATATTCGGTGATCTCTTGTCTTTGATATTTTTAGACGTCTTTCCTTGCTTCTCCAACGTGATTCTCGTTGCTTCCGTCGTTTCATTTTGCCCTCTTTCGTTCTTTTTCGCCTCAATTTCTATCATTGTCTCGTCATGCTTTATCTCACGTATTCGTCACTTGTGTTGGGGCGTTTCGTTAGCCCGTCAAATCGCGTCGACCGTTGCTTGCCTCTCGCTCCCGTTGCCTTCCGTGTTGGTTTTTCTGGATGGCCGTTCAGTTGCTGGCTGCATGTCCGTCATGCACCACCAGCCCCTTCCCCCAGCGCGTGCGCCATGCGCCGCAGATATGTTTTATTGCTCTCTCCCGCCGCGCACGCGGCCGCCGGGGCGCCGCAATTTTACCGGGGCGTGCATTTTTTATGGCGGCGCGGGGCCCTCGAGGCGGTGGCTCAATTTTCTTCCCACGCTGCACGGCTTAGCCCTCCCCGCACCGTTCACCTCACCCTTCCCCGCGCTTCTCGCCCTACGCTACCACCTCGCCCCACCTCTCCCTCTTCCGCCACCACCTGCCAACGTCGCTCGCGCTTGCGCCACAGCGCCGATCCACCTCTAACCCGGCCCTCCCCTCACGCCCCACTCATTTCTCTTCACCTCGCTCCCGCTCTCCTCCTCGTCCTGACCGTGCTCCGTTCCGCACCGTCCAACCCGTCCCGTTACACGCACCGTTCGGTCCGCCCGCCCGCCCCACCCGGGGCTCCCTCCGCCCTGCTCCGCTTCTTCAACCTTCCCGAAACGCCTGCCTCCCCGCCCCCCCGCCGCCCCCCGCTCCGCCCCACCAAGTCCCGCTCCTCCCTACCAAGTCCCAGTTCTCCCCTCCACACACATCTCCTCTATGTCAAGTCCGCCTCCAAGGAAGCACTGTGTTCGTCGCATTCTGCCTTGGCGTTTCCTCTGGCTACCCCGTCGGGCAGCGCGGCCACCCTCCACGTCTCCCACAGTGCCATTGCTGCCGTCATGCTTAGTGGACCCGTCTCCTCTTGTGATATCCCCTGGCGTGTTACTTCACCGCTGAGATCCGTTGCCGGTCTACATATCAGCGTGCGGAGGAGATTTATCCTTCTGGTGTATTCCCCCAGAGGACCAGCCGTGTCAAGCTTTAAGATCACGACTGGTTATCCGACATGTTGTGTAGTGTGTAGAAATGGGTGTGGAAGCGAGAGAAAGGGACAAGGATAAGGAAAGAAAGATCGCGCGATCCGTCGCCTGTTCAAGGTACTGCTTATTGTCCTGAATTCATTGAAGAAACCAAGAAAAAAAAACCTTCACAGCCGCTAGAATTATTCCCCACACAGCGCCTCGAGCTAAATATCTAGCCAGTGTCGAAAGTAGCCACTGTCAAGACCCGAACCTAAGAACCTTCTGGTCTTAGACTGCAGCTCTTCCACTGAGCCATCTCAGCTGATGATTTTCGCGACATATAGGACTTGTTCCACTACATTGTTACTATCATCAAAGTGCTACTTGTAGTTCCTATTACTTTCAAACCTTCACACTCATATCATCTCTTCCCCATCATTTTCTCCGCTTGTCCTCCTGTCTCATTGCTGCGCACGATCATTCCCGTTCGGAACACTCCATCCCAAACCACCATGGATGCGCTCGCTGAACCCCTGGGTGGCGTCGGCAAGTAACAGGCTGGCGATGTCGGGCGGTGAAGGGAGCGTTTCCGGCGCTGATGAACACTCGAAAGGGGCGTGGCGCGATCCATAATCGATGAATGGAGTCGTTAAGGGCGCGCTAATGAGCAATTGGCATGTAACACGTGACGATTTGTCTCCGTCGAGGGCGCGTAAATACGAGTGCGGGCGACAGGTGATTCGTTTCGGGGGTCGCGCCACCCGACGAGAGACCGCGAGAGAACGAGTGGGCCCTGAACGAGCGGTCCCGTGGCGGAGTTGAAACTCAAATTAAAAAGGGTGAAAAATAATGACTTCTTTCCAGCGCTCGTGCGTGAAAATTAGGAAAGTGTTACTTGACAACATGCATACGACGAAATAAACTTTGGCGTACGTGTACCGAATATAACTCATAGCCATATAAAACAAATGGGAATTGTAGAGTAAACAAACCTCTGAGACGACGTGAATCGACATTGGTGCGACCACTCATATTGAGAATGATACCAAGAGTGTATATTTGTAAGAGTACGTGAATGACTACTAAAAAATAATGTTCGCAACACGTATGAAAGTGACTTTGGCGTACTCATTTAACAATTCCAGACTCGGCTCCTAACATCGCCTCGTCCTCAACATATCGTTCGTATGCCAAATCTCACTTTCGGTACTAGTTACGTAAATAACTATATTCAATAGAAGTCAGCTGTTCTTCGAGGGCACTTATATACTGTATGCGTGCATTCCAAAGTCAAACTTTATATTGTGTCATTACCGCTTAGTTTTGTAATGAAAATAATACTGTGAATAAACCATTAATTAAATAACAGGCACAATAATGTTGTAAAAAATAATCCTAAATCGGCAAATGGTGAGGTTGACTACCTGTGCGTTTCACAAGTTCAGAAATGGAAGAAACGCATTAGAGTTAGAAGCGAACGATGTAATGCAAAATATTTAATATGTAATATATGTACTAATGCAACAACACAAAATAAAAATAGTTATTTGGAAGCAATTTTTTCTTCAAATTTTTACGCACATTATTCAAATATTGTCCCTTAATAGCTAGTTATCTGCCTACATCTATCCTTAAAAGTATTTCAAATCGGGATTGAGTTCTAATTCCTTAATTACAAGATTCAACAAATCCAGGTTCAACAATACAGGTTAATATATAACCTGATTCTCCGTAAATATATTCTGATGCTGTAACGAGATAATCCGGCGGTTTTGACTGACTTCATGGTGCGTGCTGAGCGACAACTGACGCGTACGGGAAGCGCAGCAAACTAAAAAAAAAATGTGCACAATTTTCTCAGAAACCGTTGAGCTGCAGCAGGGCAGGAAACAGTTTTCGCTCGGATGCGTTCCGCGCTCGTGTAAGCTCTTTGCTCTCGTCGGTGTCGCGCGGCGCTTGCGGCGCGCTCACGAACGAGGAACGCGACGTATGCACAGGCGCCACCTCAAGCGCTGCAACGGAGGCCCGGATTGAGAAAAATCGTCCTTCAGTAAAAACGTCTCGACTGAAAAAAATATTTACAACTCAATTATTTTTTTAGTAGTAGTTGTAATTTATTTTAATGCCTTGAATTGTAATTTGATGCTCGTATGGAGAATCTGCTGGCTTACTGCTACCAATTTTATTATTATTATTATTATTATTATTATTATTATTATTATTATTATTATTATTATACTGCCCCATACGCCCGTGCTTCAGGAAACATAAATGAAAATGGTAAATAAATATATTATTTGTGAAAAATACTGTTACAAAATAACGTGGTGTAACGAGAGAAAAATGCCATTATGTGACATGCAGTTACTGAGAAATGTGGAACGCCAGCGTCTGGGTGCTCGCGAGATATAGCAAATGTTCTTGATATGTTTAGTATCAGTGAGCTTGTGCCTTCCGCTTGAATTCGTTGCCCTATTGCTGTGAGTAGTAGTTTTCCGGATAAGCAGGCGCAGCACAATGGAAAACGGGCAACTTCAACACGCGCTATCTTACCTTTCCATTCTCGTCAGCAAGTGGCCGTTGCAGTTATAGCGTTAAAAATACACAATCAAATTCAACTGTTAAAAATTCCATGCGGTGTTCCTCCCCTCTAGAACGTGACAAACGTCGCCGATCTAGATTTTGCCGATCTAGATACGCCGATTGGTTTGTATTTCTCCCTCGCCAGATATCTCCCCTGGAGGGGCCCCGTCCTAGTAGAGCAAGCTCTACGCACTCGTTTGGTGTTTCGATATGTACAGTGTATGCACGTGTGTGTGTGTGTGTGTGTGTGTGTGTGTGTGTGTTTGTGTTTATGTAAAGGGATATTAGAGGCCAAGGATGAAGAAATTACCAACGCCCCCGATCGATCGGGGAAACGACGGGAAAGTACCGATTTCACCAGCTACCCGCCAGAATTCTCTTCTACACTGCAGCTAATTTCGCCCTCACCCTTAAAGTTAGTGTCGGAAATGTGCCATCGCCGAGGCTCGAGCCCAAAGAGCTTCCTGTCAGAGACATTGCGGCGGTAACAGTTGTTGTACTGAGCTATATCTACTGGTGCTGTTTCTAGAGCGTGGGGGCTGTTACATATGACGTGATACTTCGTCTGCTTGGTACTAAGGGTGGATGTGGAACGGTATGGGGAAGGAAGGATCGTGCGCTGTTGGTGGGCCGTTTTTTAAGGGTCTGCTCCGACTTCGGTCTGGAACTCATCTTAGAAAATCACGAAACTAACGGATTAGAGAAGCCAACTGCTCATCCAACAGTGACGTCGGCCCACCCTGTTCTTTTGGTGACGTTCAGGCCTCTAAACTTTCATTGCTGTTGGGAACTGACTACTACGTACTCAAATGCACTCGATGCGAGAATCCGGCGCGTTTTACATTTTGTTTCGCGCCTAGTTTTCTCAGGAGCTCGCTCGCTGCTCTCATTCTCGCTCTCGTTTTCTGTCTTTCCGTCTTTCTCGCTCGTCTCGAGGGGAAAATATAGGAGTATCAAGCTATAAAAGGGATTGAGAAATGAACCACATGAAATTTTTATGGTTAAAAACTGCGTTTTATAAAATGCAAAATAATATGATATAAAGGGGGCGTAAGGGTGCTGTGAGGCGGTAGTCGGGCATATTGTACGGCGAAAGAGAGAAATACAGAACGTCTGCAAAGGACTGTGTTATGCCCGACGGGAGATAAATGTCCGAGGCAGTCCTTGTAGTATAGTAAGGCATCTGCCTGGACAGGATCTCGATCGGTGAACCTTAAGATACTCCCTCTTCGATAGCGACAAAAAGAAGGAGCTACAAGGTAAAGAGCAAGGTCAGGCGTGTTTTCAAAGAAGCTCCCAAGTACAGGGATGGGAAGAAGGATCAGAAGAACCCTTTTCTCACAAAAGCATTCTTTCTTTTTCCTTTTTACTGACAGAGACAGCCGAAGAATCTTGTTGATGGCGAAGTGGTGCGCGTTAGATTTCTCATTAATTTGTCGAATGACACTTCGAGAATACGAATGGAGAATGAATAAAAAGGCTCCTCCCTTGGAGACTGTCAAAACTTGCGGGACTCCTTTTAAAAATAAAGCAGAAGTGTTATAATACGTTTCACGTCCTTCCCATTTCAGAATCAATGAAATTCCAATTTAAAGTAGCATCTTATTAGACGGGTTGGCGTAACGGCGAAAACTCTTCCGTCGGAACGTTCGAGAGTAATATTAGGAGCAGTGCATTTTTTTAGTCTCTTGTGAAATTATTTAGGTGGAATTTTGGATTGAAATTAACGCCGCGCTAGTCACTGACAGCGCGAAATGAATGACACGTGGAATGTTGTAAGTTCGGAATTCGATAAAGCATGTTTGAAATTCGCTTCGTGTTTTCGCATTGCGCCCCTCAAACGAAGTTACTATCTCGTCGTAAGATGTCTGCCATCTGCGTCTGGCGCGTTATTGTCAGAGGAAAAGTTACTGGAAAGCAATGTTTAGAGTTCTGAACTTGAAATTTCTCCATATGCATTTTAATTACCATAACACAATCACTGTCTTGCGACGCCGTGGGAATTGTCTGCGGAAAATAACAGCACAGTTATTTCTAATGAAACAAGTGCTTTCGACTAAACAATTGAAGTCGTCAGGAAGATGCTGCTAGTTAACGTCTAATTTTGTCTGCCTCTGTTACGGATTGACTTGTGTGCCTCTTCCGCATGGTTGTTCATTTAATTGATTTTACTTGTGAAGTGCCGACTCTTGTCGATAAGGTTTTTTAAAACATTGCAGAAATTTAATGGAAATACGTTCAAATACTAGTGACAATATTGATTGAGAAATGGATAGTAATGGATAGAAATGGATAGGAATTAGTAGTTAGTTTCCTTTTACAATATGAGAGGATAAAAGAAAAGTATTATTGTAATTTTCAGAAAGATGACTAAACTTAATTTCTTTCTTTTTCCGGTACTCTTTATGTATTGAGTTCATTCGTTTCCAATGTTAAAATTATTATTATTATTATTATTATTATTATTATTATTGCTATTATTATTAAGAGCATCTCAAGTTCTGGTCTACTCATTCATCATTTTTGGTTTTGTCCTTTTTTAGAGATGGGTCTTCGGATTCCTTCTTTTTATCTCTAAAGCCCAGATTTGAGTCTTTTGAAGTTTCTCATAATGAACCCATTTGGAGTATTTTCCTGCCTTTCCGCCATCTAATCATTACCTTTCACCGCTAGTAATGATCTAACGAGGTCGAAAGCCGGGAAAGAGTGCACTTCGGGTGTGCCAAATTCACCCTCCCCGTTCCCTGGGCGGCCGTCGGGTCGTTGGCTTGGGCAGCGGGAAGGGGGGGGGGAGGGCGGATCAGAGAGTGAGCTGGGGTTCCCGCGTGGGCCTCTGCTCCCGCGGCGCGTGTTCGGGCGCGCATATTAACCGGACACGCGTTTCGAGGGTCGCGAAGTCTCAGCGGACGCGCGGGGGCGGGGTGGGGGCCGTGCAACCCAGCCCGGGATGCGAGCGCCATGCAAGCGCTGGAGTGTATTCCGTTGCGGTGGGTGAATTTTAGCTCGGACCCTGCAAGGCCATGTCTGGCCACATTGCTAAAGTGTTTGATAAGGACGTGGATCAACATTTTGCGAATGTAATAGTTGTGTTGATTGATAATTTGGTGACGGAAACAGTTAATGATGAAATATTATTGCGATAGTAAAGAAAGTAATGATCATAATAAGAAAGCAATGTATTACCGTAGAAGCACATGCTGAAAATAATCCTCCAAAATTAGTAGTTCAACTTTAAACTGTAAAGGATGAAGTACCGAAGCTAATCAGATATTTTGAAATGTTTATAGTGGCGGCAGCGCGTGAGTCCACACGTAGACTAAAGTGCGTAAAGAAAAAGTGGGTAAGTGTAATGAGAGAAGGTATACAAGGACCATGCGTAAAATAATTTCGTAAAAAACTGTATTTGACGAGTACAAGCATTCCCCTTGTACATAGATCTTTTCTTTCTTTCGTTTTCTCTTTTCTTAAATAAGAAACAGCTAAAATGGTAATTTCCATTACATACTTTGTAATGAATACAGTTCAGGACTTCTGTAAATTCTTCACCATCCACAAAATCGATGATACCCTTCTCGACTTGAAGCCGTTTTCGATTGGAGCGAGGCGATTACTTCATTGGTGCGATCACGACGAAGAGTGATGTATCAATTCATCACGCGGCGCGTCGGCGATCGAGAGGTCGATAGCGGCGTAAGGCGCGGCACGGGGCCGACGTTGAACGACGCATTGTAAACACAATTAACGTAATGCTAAACTCCGAGCCCCTGTGCGGCCTGGCAGCGGGCGGGGAAAGGAGGCGAGGGCGCGGACGCAGGGGGGCGAGAAGAGAAAATTATTTTTCCTTCACACGTCAGCAATCAACGGAACTATTTATCTGCCGCGCGGGCGACGGGCAGCGGCCGGTCGGCCGGCTGGGCTGCGCCCTCCACCGCCCTCGCCCTCGCCACCGCCCCTCGCGTCGTTACCGTCTGCCCCACTGCTCCACTGCCCCTGCCCACCACCCCCTACCCCCGCCCCCACCCCCGCTCAACGCTCCGCCTCATATCCCCCTCCCCGCCACTAGCCCCACCGTCCCTCTCGACTCCCTCCACCCATCGCTTCGCCGCCCTCTCCCCCCGCCCTGCTCGCCCCGCCCCTAGTGCCCACGCCAGTGAAGGCGTTCATTAGTTACTTTTCAAACGCGCCTTATCTGCGGCTTCACGCGACGTGACGTCGGAAGGCCGCCGTGCCGCGCGTCACTCAAAACTTCGCTTGGCCGGGCCCTTAGCGGAGCCTCCGCGCGAGCGCGCGTAGGCGCACTGCGGAAAAATGTTAAAAACCGACTCCTCGCCCGTCCCCTCGGACGGTCCAGTTTCACGGTACTTTGTAAATGCGTAGCATTTTCTAAATAAATAGGATAATATATATTCAATTTAATCCATTCCGTGGTGGGTAGAGATTATTTGTGGTTATCCCATGGTATTGTAAAGGAAATAATCTCTACCAAAAGTTTTAATAATTTAATTAATAATTTTCCAAAGTTAAACTTTCGGGAAACTCTTTTCCCATTCTCAGTAGATCTCTAGCAAAATGGAGAAATATAAACATTAACATACGTTGAACACAAAACGGGGGTGTACAGTGAATTCAGTGGAAAAAACAAATAATATCATATAAATAACAAATAGAAAGTACTTACTGCTCAATTTGTATTTATATGATATTATTTGTTTTTCCACTAAATTCACTGTACATCCCCCCGTTTTGTGTTCAACGTATGTTAATGTTTTATTTCTCTATTTTGCTAGAGATCCACTGAGGATGGGAAAAGTGTTTTCCCGAAGTTAACTTTGGAAGATTATTAAAACTTTTGTGGAGATTATTTCCTTACAATATCAATGTAATCCATTTGATTGTGGCTTTACGGAAGTATTTGCTATCACGATCTCTTTATTATACCTTCTAAATTTCATTTCCTAATTGAGGACACGGTTAGAATGTGTCAAGCAATATTTACAGATGTGAGTATTTCTAACCGAGTTTCCAAATACAAGGCCTTTTTTCTCTGTCTGCATTCTTTGTTATTTCGATTCGTCTTAATTCTCATCGTGTAGGTCACTCTTGAACATTAATTGAAATAACTAACTTTAAACAATATTGAACTAACAATTGAAGAAATATCGTTTTGAGCAAATGTTGGCTGTATTAATAATTTAAAAAAACATACGATTTTTCGTTGTTCTTGGAAACAATACTCATACGAATTTATAGAACTGAAGTAGAGAATAATAAACGTCATATAATATCGTAGAACATTTTAAATGCCAAACCCATTCTAATTATAATACAAGAATATATAGTACTGCCCGGTATACAAACTACCTTTTTTGTATTATTACAAAGTTTTGTTAAAATATAATTAGAATTTGTAACTTGTCACATTATATAAGTAAGTCTAGATCTCCGACATACGCCAAGAATAGATTAGAAGAAATTGTGGAGAATATTAACCGGAGAAGAATCTGCCTGTCGAATTCTCAACCAACCTACAGTCGAACATCCATTCAGTCACCCATCCGATGTCATAAATCTGTTACCATTCCACTCTCAATTACAACTTCTCTGGGTAATACACGTTATTTGTTAAATAGCATGCAAGGGAAAAGGGACCTTAATTCAGACCAGCTGGTGTGGGAGGGACGGGCGTGAAGGAGTGAATTTTCAGAGGCTGCGCTGCGGAAGGGTTGACTAAGGCGAAAGCAAAGGAGCAAGACCGAAGTGGAACGCGCGTCCAAGAAAAGAAACTTCAAAGATATAAATAATTACCTGAGATAAAGTTGTGTGGTTCCCACATTGATTTTGTAATTTCGCCGAGCTTCTACTTTCGTTCCAATAAGGTTAATTACAGCTTGTAGTCTCAACGGTGCCTTTAGGTTGTTAGGATTTTAATTTATTTGTGTGGGGTGGCGTCTTTGTCTGTGGGCTTTTGTGGTTCGTGGAAGGAGAGAACGATTTGGCCACATTTTGCAGAGAACTCCTGGAGATGAATTGAAGGTCTTTAGGAAGATGTAGTTCTGAATGCACTTCTTATGTTGTAGGAAAATACCAAACTTTATGGGTATAAATGTATTGCCATTAAACATTCTCACTACAAAAAATATTTATAGACAATTGTGTACGAATATCTGGACATTAACTTTTCATTATAAGCTATTAAGAACATAAATTGTTCAATTACGTCCCGTTGCATTCATGCTCATCACCATTAATTTAGTAAATAGTTAATCATTTAATACTAAAACAGAAGCAAATGGTGTTGTTTCATCTTCTGAATAGATTTCGTGCTCGCAAAGTAATTCGACGCAGGAATTGCAATATCAATGCAGTATTACATCGAAGCATCTAAAGCTACATTCTTGTGAATGCGAGAGGAATTTGCCAAAGGCGGATGTTTTAATTCTGTTTGTCGTATTTCAGGAATTCTATTTTGATTAAATACTGTAACTAGATGTGAACGAGAATGAGAGAGCAGAAAATTAAGGTTTTCCAAGTTGAAAGATAGGCTTTTTAATTACGAAAGAATTGGTGCATTGCAAATCATTAGATAACCAGAAGGATTTGTGGTGTAACCCGGAGCATTTCTAGTAAAATAATATAACGAATTCGATGATCGATTTCATTATGTGATCTTTTATATTGGAAACTGGGACATACTTATCAGAAATTTGTGAATGAATGAATATTGGTAGAATAAGGAGATAATTAAAAGAGGTTCCAACCACCCACATGCCCTTTGTTTCCACTACGCCATCTCGCTCCGCCGTTTCATATCCTCAACCCGTTCCTGCTCCGGCGCTATCTTGCTCCTCCATCCACTGTGTCATTCCGCCTTCGCCCTTCCCGTCCAACCTCCCACGCCCCGTTTCTGCCCGCCCCCTGTGCTCGCCTCCGCCCCGACGCCGTCTCGCTTCGCACATGCGTCAGACCACCCCGCCGCGCCCGCCCGCCCATCCCGTCCGTTTCGTCGCAGATTCGCCCCCGTTCCGCCCACGTCTTCGCCCTGCCCTCCTCCGACCTCTCCAGCGGGCCGGCCACCTGCAACGCAATATTGTGTAATTTCATTTTAACCAACCAATTTGCCGCTGAAATCGCGTTAGTGAGTTGTGTCGTGGCTGTGAAAGGTTCGGTTAGCAGAGCGCCGCGTCGCGCGCCCCTCGCCCCTGGAGGACGTCGCTGCGTCCTCACCTCCTCCCGGCCTCAGCGCGTTCGCCGTCCGCCCACCCGCCCGCCCAGCCCTTTAATTCGGCCGTTCCCGTTCTAATCTACGTCACTGCTCCTCTTCCGCACGGGGTTTGTTCAACAAGTTATGGAAATATATAAGCTTTCATAAGCTTAAGAAGGTTTCTCTCTCACATTGTTTGCTCTGTGCATGAGTAATATTAATTAAATATTTATTAATTATACATATTAATTTTACTTGTTTGAAGTAAATAAATATAATTTTAATTTTTATTCTCGCCTTTATATTTGGTCCACGATGTAAGTGAGCGTAATATTTCTAACTAAAATCATGTTTTTGCCCTTCACTCATGGATGAATCTCATTGTTTTTCTAAGTGGTTTATAACAAATTGGAACTAAACGTAACATTACTGACCAGAACTTTAATCGACATTGTTTACCAGTTGCGTAAAATACTATTTACTGTGTACTCAGCTTTAAGAGCTTATTGACCTGTATTTGCAATAATAGAACCGCATTATATGTTTTTTCATTTTTTACTCTATTTGCTCCTAAATGAACAAAAAGAGCTAACGTCTACTGTATCTCAAAAAAGGTAGGAAATCTATTGTATCTTAATAAAGGTCGTGTCTAAAGGGTTGTCTCTCATTTTTAATTATTTTGTATTAAGGCGTCGTAAATTTGTAGCAAATACTCTTTCTGAAATCTTATCATTGAATCAAGAGTCCTCCTTGTCTGATGTATGTCGTACAGTGTTCGCATGTAGTTCTTCCTTTTCACTGTTCGTTTCTCCCCTCGTCTTTGTTACCGTGCCCTATCCCCCTTCTCCATCGGCGTCTTGTCGCTCTCCTATTGTTGGCCCGTCACCCCCGCCTTGTCATCTTTTCTTGAAGAGAACAGTTTCGCTTCAGCCCGTCTGTGTTCCCAATATCTCCGCCCCTCATCTCATCGCTGCCGGTCTGCTCTCCACCCCTTCTCTGCCCTTCGCACCCCCGCCCCTGACGCCACCCCTGCCAGTTGTCTGTGCACTCGCCGCTGGTTTCACCATCTTAAGCCTAGAATAAAGCCTCAAATTTATCGCTTGCTACTAGTGATAAGTGAAATTTACTCGCTACAAAAGTGAACAATTTCTACAAGGAAAGGCTTTTAAAGAACGCGATTAATAATTACAATATTGATTTACAATTTTACTCTTACAATCTGAAAATACTCATTAACAACTGACACAACTTTTACAGTTTCGCTTAACAACTTTGCTTACTGTTTCTTACCATTGCAAAACAATTACAGTAACAACGCTGAAACTTCGTGCATATTAACGTACAAAGAGTAAATATCACACTTCATCAATGCCATAACTCTATTCATAAATATAAGGATGCCATCTATTAAAAACATATGCCAACTACTAAATTTTACTGTCACTCGTATTTTAAGGCTAACAATCTCCTATTATAATGTTGAAGTTACTGACTTTGCGACAAATTGCTGTCTTTTTTGGTAAAAAGCTTCTCTCGTGAATTATACCTTCAGTTGTTGAAGAGATTTTTTTTATAATTCTAGGCGAATATTTGTATTTAAGTTTTAAACACTATATTTTGCGTCATAGTGTTTAGTTCCTATAATAATAGTAACAGGAAGGTACCCAGGTGGTTGGTTCGTGAGTGAAGTCGACTGTTAACCTCCGTCAACGCCGCGAGCGCGGCGCTCGTTTGACTCAAGGAATGCACATACCTCTTGGCAGTTTAATGAGCGCAACCTGGTTTCCGTGGAGGGTTTGCCTGAGAGAGCCTTGTCTCTGGATTGGTGGTTTAGTAGTCGCTGTAGGATATATAATTTTGTATCGAAGTTTGCGAGCGCAAGTTCAGGGAATATATATTGGGTTATATACCCAGCACGTCCTTTAACTAGGAAGCGTATGGCATTAATTAATATATTGGTCCCCGATGTGACATAAGCCCATGAATTCTTCACGGGCTGCGGCAACGACTGAAGGCTGTTGTGGTGGCGCCGCGCAGCATGAGGGCGAACATCGCGGCTGCTTTCGGAATAGGCGGAAATGAAGGTTTTTCAGAATGCACATTTTTGTATTTTAGATGGATATGTATCAATTCCAAGAATTAGGAGAAAAGGCGTGGGATAATAATTAATATTGCACAATATGGATGATAAATATAATTAATAAACAGTTGGATTTTCAATGTTTACTTGCTATCATTTATGTGACGAGGTACCCACGAATCTTCGGAGATTATGTATATAGTAGCTACACGTCTGTAAGCATGTTAATATATTCTGTCTAACGATTTCTTGTTTCATAGATCTCGTACTGTATTGTGTAAGAGTTTCTTTATATAGGTCAATTGGAATAAAGAATTTGTTTAAGCCAATATTGCGGTGTTTCTTGAATTTCAGATCTATAAAAATTGTGTGGTATTATAGTATAATATTGAAAAAAAAACTTGTTTCACAAACATAAAATATTCTACAAAACAATATTTTACAGCACGATATATGACCTTCCAGTTGTTTACAGTCATGATGATAGTGAAATAAACGAACATTGTTATCCAATGGATCCATTGTCTATAAACTTCCGCATAATTCTAACTTTGAGGTCACTTAGTAATCTAGAAAAAGCACCCCCCTTGCCTGCCTCCCAGACTTCTATCTCGGTCGACTGTCGCATCCCCCCCCCCCCCTTGCTTCCATCGCGAAACGCCGCCTCCTCGGGCTCTCGGTGTATTCCTCTCGGCCCAGCCCGCCTCGCCCCGCCACTCCCCGCCCCGCTCGAGCCTGCCGCCCCCGCCAAAACGCCCAATTGACCACCGCCGAAAAACAAGCGGCCCATCAATGCGCGGGCCCTGGACCGGGCGGGCGGGGGGGGGGGGGCGGACGGACGGGCGCAGGCCTTGGCGTAAGAGCGACAATTGTGTTTTATGTCGCCCTGCCGAGGTGTTGCGTGGAGCCACGTAGCGGCCCCGCGCATTCATTATTAACTCGGCGTATGTTTACAAATTTAACTCTTTTATGGTCGTTTTATGGACTGCGTGAAACATTCAGCGTAGTCATGGCCGTGCCACGCAACCATTACATTAAGCTTCGCCATAAATAATAAACCCTCTTCCATCCTCTGAAACGTGTAGAATCGCCCTTCCCCTGGCCCGTACATTTGGATGCGAAGGATCATTTGATACGCTACATACATTTATGCGTAATTACAATGCGCATTATCCTGTTTGTGCTTTTTTATGGGGAATTAAAATGTAGTTTCGGTTTGTGAAACTGAGTAGGGCACGATCTGCTTTTGTTACGTATTCTTGTGAGCAAATTGTGGCGTGTTTTGTTGTTGCGTGATACATCACGATCTGAACGGAAAACGTTTTCTTCATGTTAAATGACTTATTCATTAATATTTCTTGTCATTAAGAAAAAATGTAAAGTAAATTACACCATTAGGGTATCACGATTGATTTATTCTCAAGAAACTGTGTGAACATTTGTTT